>JAEUYN010000026.1:0-631444 GCA_018257835.1 Euura lappo | reverse complement strand
ATTATCATTGAAAAAAATTTACTCGAAAGTGGTGTGAATGAAAATGAAAATGTATGCGCCATTTTTTTTTTTTTTTACTAACACTGAAATCCTGTGAAACGCACAGAATAATCAAAATTCCGATTCTTTTGAGAGATTTTCAAGTTTCAGCATAAAAAAAACTAGATAAGGCAGAGGTGTAAAGTCGTATACGCCCTTTATTTTTATTTTTTTTTTATCTTGAAAATGTTGTGAAAATCGGAATTTCAATTTTTTCCGTAATAATAATGATGATGATGATGATGATGATGATGATGATGATGATGATGATGATGACGACGATAATGATGATGATGACGATAATAATAATAATAATAATAATAATAACAATTATTATCATAATATTATGATAATAATTATTATTATTATGATAATAACAATATGATAATTATTATTATTATGATAATAACAATATGATAATTATTATTATTATCATTGCAAAAAATTTACTCGAAAGTGGTGAAATTTGTAAATGGAAATGAAAACTATGCGCCATTTTTTTTTCTTTTTCTACAAAAACTCTAAAATCCTGTGAAACGCATAAAAAAGTCTGATTTCAGAGTTCTTTATGTGAAATTTTCAAAATTCAAAATTAAAAAAAAAAAAAAAACATTGACAGGGCAACGGTATAAAGTCGTATAGTCGTAGTACGCCATTTTTTTCACAAATACTCTTGTCCTGTGCAACGCATAGAAGAATTGAAATTCCGATTTTCACAACATTTTCAAGATAAAAAAAAAAAATAAAAATAAAGGGCGTATACGACTTTACACCTGCCTTATCTAGTTTTTTTTATGCTGAAACTTGAAAATCTCTCAAAAGAATCGGAATTTTGATTATTCTGTGCGTTTCACAGGATTTCAGTGTTAGTACAAAAAAAAAAAATGGCGCATACGTTTTCATTTTCATTCACACCACTTTCGAGTAAATTTTTTTCAATGATAATAATAATAATTATTATTATAATAAATGTTATGATTATTATTTCGGAAATTGTAATTATAATGATAATAATAATAATAATAATAATAATAATAATAATAATAATAATAATAATAATAATAATAATAATAATAATAATAATAATAATAATAATAATAATGATAATAATAACAATGCATTATTATAATTATTATGTATGTTTATGTATGTTTATGTATGTTTATTTATTGTTCCCCTCGGGGTTACATGGTTTCCGTCTCCATAACTTCATCGAATACATTACTACTTACAATTAGACTAATTTACAAATTTTTACGACTTATACATACCTTACATTTGTTATAACTATTATTATTCCGAATTAATTCCGTTTGAATTCCCGCTCAGCTGTCATAGCGCTGAACAAGGAACGGCGGTTCGTGAAACGCAGGACCGCGAGACGAAGGTTGGCAAGCGCTGCTCGGCCCGACTCGCAACGCGAAACGATCCAACATGGATGCTTTATACCGAGAATTTCAGTCTTTTTCTGGAAACAATTCTCAGGCTTCATCGTTGAGTGAAATGAACAAGTTTTGCGATATATGTGAGTGGAATTATATTTATGAGTTCGCTACATAGCCCGTTTCCACCTTTGAGATACGTAGTCGGTGATATGAGTGAAAACAAGTGACGGTCTCACGCTTCGCAACACAAAAAGGCTTATTTTACTCGATTTTGGTGAGATACACGTTCATGCAGCTACCAATTTGATTACAAATCGTCTAAGGAACCCATTAAACACCCCCGTTCATATCGGGCTTCATCATTTTTTAAATACGGAAATACTGAGTCCAGCATGCCCTTAATATAAGAAGCGTGTATCCAAATCTGTCGAGACTCACACCATTGCTAGATTTGACGAGATTGTTCAAATGTGGATATTGTACTCCACTTATTCTATTGATGTAAGAAATTGCTGTAGTATTATCGATGCGTAGTAGTATACTACTATTCCTTAGATGTTTTGCAAAACAAATTACGGCAAAATATGCCGATTTTAGTTCTAAATAGTTTATATGACTTTTACTTTCTTCATCATTCCAAAAACCATCACTCTTTTTTGACCCCACCCTGAACACACGAACACACAACTGAAACATATCATACCTGTGACACAACTACAAAGAAAAGGGGATTGACACGAACAGAAGGAAACAAAAAATCGTCGGAATCGCCGAAAAAGTAGGCAAAAGTAAAAATCTCAAAGTTGAGGCGCTGGTGGACATCGTTAATTCAAAGTTAACAAAACAACAATACCTTGACTTTCGGAGTCCGTTGAAACAAACATTTTTTCCCGTATCCGTGATACGATCAAGTTTTAAAAGCGAAAAAGCGCTGTTATCCTGTGGGCATTGCAGGAACAGAAACGAGTGCGGAAGTTGAACTGGAGTCTCTACTTGATCACACTTGCCAAAGAATTTTTGAAAGTGCAACAAGATGTTATCAACACATTGCACCCACAATTGACTTCTAATCTTCGATGTATTGTAAAATGGGGTTGTGGTGGTAGTTCAGGGCAAGTTGTGGTCAAGTATGAAATGCATTTCACGATGATAGATGGCAAAGTAGCCAATGAGGTAACAGAGACAAAGTCTGCAATGCGTTACCATTTGTGCAAAACGACGTCGAAGGAATTCAAACAGATCGAAAAAATGAAGAAACGAGAGATCGATCCTAGTAGTTTGAAGTACGGCTTATCGACTTTGCATGCATGGATCCGATGTTTCGAATGTCTTCTGCATATCGGATACAAAGTAGGTATCCATAAGTGCCGCGTAAATGTATCATTCAAAAAGCCTCCAAGAGTGAATTGCACTTAAATATCAACTGCCCCAAACCAGGGTTCGGCAGCAGTAACGATGGGAATACGGCTAGGCGATTCTTTGAAAATTCGCCCGTGTCTGCTAGGATTCTGGGAGTAGATGAAACTTTGATCAACGAATTTCAAAATTTTTGCTTCGAAACCGCGGAAGTGTTCGTGAACTTGTATTCGTGGTATTGTATGCCAATTTCAATCCATAAGATCTCAGTTCACGGAGCTAAATTTGTTGAATGGGCCCCACTTTCGATCGGGAAAGTGTCGGAAGATGCTCAGGAAGCGAGAAACGAATGTGTGATAGACAAAACAATGGAAGATATTTTTCAACGCATGATGATCACATCTGATCCATACATTTCAACTATGGGAAAACAGTTGGAAAAAAAAGAGAAAAAGCTTTTCTCCTGAAGCTGAAGCAATGTTTCTGTTCTGTTTCTGTTCTGATGGTTTCATGGACGTGTCAGAGGACGAGGTAGAGGATGACGAGTAATGTGTATAACTTTGATTTATTTTAGTACAGTGTGTTGTACATATTGAAATGGAATAAAAAAAACTTTGCGATACATGCCTCATATTTCATCAAGCCACTATTTTTTCAATATCCACGACTAATAACCTTAAAAACCCGGTTTTTCAAAGTATAATTCCAAGGAAACTTTTTGTTCATACCGCTCAACTATTTTGAGTATCGAACTCGAAATTTCGACATGAATTTCTTGATCAGCGACCCCGAAAACTTTACGACGCGAAGCTCAACGCGAATTCGAGAACATTTTGTGCTGTTGGTCGGCCATATTGGATCTGCCATTCCGAATTTTTCGAATTCGACTTCAGATTCGTGATCGGCGACCTCATCCTCGCTATCAATATTAAATCTGTCTTAAAGTGCTCATCATTTACACCTGACACAACACTCTATCCACAGACAACTGTTCCGATCCTCAGTTATCATTTCAAATTTGGTTAGTCCATGATGAAGATTGCTTTAGTAGTAACGCCCGGCCTTTCGAGAATAGGATTTAACTAACACATTACTTCGACACCGAGACCTCTCGTTTATTAGCTCAGGTAGAGCAACCCTTTGCTTGAGGTAAAATCACGTAACTTAGGTGTTGATTGATCTAAACTCCTTAAAGAAGCCCTGAGAGAGTCTTATCTCAAAATTGACGATAAATTTCCAATAGCGAATACTATCAATTAACAAGCGATAAAATTCTTCAGTGTAATAATTTCTCGAGAAAGTATAAATCGCGTAAAACTCATTTGTCCGGCAACCAGTGCGAGTGTGTTATTGGATTGCAGTGGAATAAAAATAAAAAGATTAGAGGTTAAGAGATTTTGTCATGCTACGTTTCCACTAAGAAATATCTTCTGAAACCTCAGCTGTAATAACCACAATCTGTTCATAACGGCTATTTCCCTTTCTGAGGGCTAAGAATTTTGCTGTTGCAAACCTTTTGGTTCAAAGCTAGCCGTAACAGCTGGGGGAATGAAAACTAATACTCCCAAAATTTGGGCAAACTCTCTAGTTTTTTAGAGTTTTTTGCTTTTTCAAATTTTGTAAGCATATTCATTACCTTTCTTTGTTTCACTGTGGATAATTTGACTACCATTGCCACTGAATCAAATACAACCGCTCAAAATTTGCATTCAGATTCTGGAAACATTTTGGATTTTTCGAAATTTATCATGAAACCTAGTCTAGTTAATAGTTCACACGTTCCCTCAACATTATCTTCACATAACTGAAATGAGTCCCCTGACAGCAGAAAATCATTTTTTCCCCAACGTTTTGATTTAAATTTTGGTTTGAGTGGTTTATGGCATGCCATTGTCTATTGCTTCATTTTTGTTTTTTATTTTTATGTTCGTGGTTGCTTTGCGCCTTCCTCATATGTACCGGGTCGGGTTGCGTGTGTGTGTGTGGATGTGTGTGTGCGTTACTTACAATCTAGAGGTAGTCAGCAGGGGGTTTTATCTGCGAGGTGTTGTGATCATGTCGGTGCTAACGGCCGTAAGGTACTCGTCGTTAATTATGTTAGTGTTCTCTAGTAGTTGTTTGTGTAAGTTTGTTACTCTGTCTGTGTAAGTTTGATCATCTGTCATTTGATAGAGTCCTTGAGTTTCACAGGAGCGTGATAGGCCGGCGGCTCTTTTGAGGCAGACTTTGTACGTTTCAGTGAGGTTTCGCTAACGTATGGCAATAATGCAATTATGCCATAGTCAAGAATTGGTGAGAGACATGCTCGAATTATTCTGTACTTTGTAGTTATATCAACGTCTGTATAGTACCCGATAATGGGTGCTAGTGTATTGTAGTTGTTCTGATTTTGTCAATTGTATTTTGGATGTGTTTTGTCAGTCGAACGGTTTTGTTGGAAGTGACACCTAAGTAAGTAGTTCCGTTTGATGTCTGTGCTGTCAACAATTATAGTTTTGTCAAATTTAAGTTCATAGGTAAACATTATTGCTTGCGTTTTTTGTGCGTTTGGTTGTATGCCCCATTTTTTGTAGAAGTCAATTATGTCTTTAGCGGCAAGTGCTGCGCTATGGCTCGCGATGTCTGGCATTTGTGCGGAACACATTACCGCCAAGTCGTCCATATTGTGAGGTGACGCTACATGTGGTGTTAGTTTGTGGGACGTCATACATGTACAAGTTGAACAATGTGGGTCCTAGGACAGATCCTTGGGGGACACCATGTATGACTTTCATGGGGTCGCCTAGTGTGTTGTTGTATTTGCCTCTAACTCTCCTGTCTGATGAATAGTTTTCTATTAATTTTATGATCCCGAGTTCGGTATTGAGAGCTTGTAGTTTATATATAAGCGCTTTATGGTTTATCGAGTCGAAGGCTTTGCTGAGGTCTGTTACAATCATCCAAGTAAATTTTTTTTTTTCGAATTGTTGTTTGATGAAGTGTGCTGTCCTGATGAGTTGCGTGTAGGTACCCTTGGTGTTGATAAAGCCGTGCTGCGCGTGTGGGATGTTAATCGTTACTTTTTTCGAGTCTATTCAGTATAATTTTCTCAAACGTTTTTCCTATGAGGTTTAGAAGTGTAAGGGAGCGTTCAAATATTACGTAACGTTTTTTCAGCCGATTTTGACCCCCCCTACCCCCTTCGTAACAAATTGTAACACGAGTCTATCCCCCCCCCCCATGTTACGTAACATTATCCCAGCCATATTAATCTACAAAATTGTCATATATAGAATTAATTCTGGGTCTGTTCTTGGTTTGCCATGTTTGTGCAGGAACACGCAGTTACTCTTTTCCCAGGCGTTTGGAAAGTAGTTGTGTGTTAAACAAGCGTTTATTATGTTAGTGAGCTGTATTATTGCTGTCTTATGTAGTTTCTTAAGCAGTTGGGCAGTAATCGAGTCGGGGTCTGGAGCCTTGTTATTTTTGAACTTCGATATTGCGTTAACTCAGCAGCTTTGAAATTATGGGCTCAATAATTTCAGTGAACACCAAAGGTACTGTACACAGTCCAAAAGGCAACGAACAAAACTGAGAGAGTAGATTTGCAAATGTGAAACGCAAAAATGTTCTATCTGATCTCTCAATAGACATTAACTAATAAGCGTCTTTCAGGTTTATTGTAGCCATGAAGCAATTTCGAGATATGAGAAGGAGAACAACCTTCCTCTCCTCCACTTTGAAATGTTGAGTTTGTATGGGTTTGTTCAATTTTTTCAAATTCAAGATTCCCCTTTAAGACCCATCTGGCTTAGGTATTAAGAAAATCGGAGAAATAAATTGCCCCTTGGTTGGAGAACATTGCGAAATAGCACCTATTTGCATCAAATGTTCCATACATTTTTTGGTATTATCCAGTTCTGTTTTGGAACATAGCATTTCTATAGGAACATGCAATTTCTTAGGATGCCTGATAAAAGAAATTCTATATCCATCAAAGAACTACTTCATCGGTAGTTATCTGTTTCCACCATTCGATGAAATACTGGAGTCTACCAGCATATTGCCTTACGTGAGAAGCAATTGCTGTTGTTGTTCTTGGAGCCGAGTTATGCCTCATCGACTGGTTGTACTTCTGCGTGGTATACTTCGCTTGTGATTGGTTGTTCTGGTAAGTTGATCTGTGTTGCGTAAAGTTTTTCTGTCCATCTTGACGTTGTTGGAAGATGTTGGGTCGAGACGGACCCCCGAGTTTACATTATATTAAGCTTTTTGAGCAAAGTTAGGTATAGATTTTGGGTTGGAATTTCTTCAAATCCTTGCTCGATTTTTCCAATGCTTTGGCCTCTTCTGATTTGTTGTTGACGTCTTCACCGAAAAGCCATGAGTCGATGGAAGATTTTTCCAAAGTGTCGTTGAACTCTTTATTCAGATTGCTCGCGTAGAGTGCTCGTCTCGTTTGAGATTGGGCGTTATGAACATCACACAGCAGTCTTCCAGCATCGGAAAGTGCTTCTACAACTCTCAAATTCTCCCCCCCCCCTCCATCGTTTTTCGCTAACAAGATCGTGGTAGCTTAAAAGGTTGTTACAATTTGGTTTCGAATCACCTATAATCTTTCATCTCTCTTGATCGTAGATTCTCCAGAAGAAGCAACAGTCTCGGGATTCAGTTTGGGATCGTTTGTTAAGGCACAATTAGGTGGCGGAGGATGTTTTTTTGATGAAACCGTCCCTGACTTCAGTATCGAGTCCTTTCTTAAGGATGTTCATCCATCTGCTGGCGACGTCACTGTGAATAGGTTGACCAAATTCTTTGTCAGGTTCCTCGGAGTCTTCGAGGATCTTCAAAATATCCTCGTTAAGCTGAGGACTGGTCGGTGACCCACTCCGTGACCCTGAAATGACCTTACTTCTAGCATTTCGTTACCCTTGGACAAATTGAACGCTTTGGATGATTATTCTGGGTCACCTTTGTACCACATCGTCTTCTTTAGACGCAAATATCGTGTCACCATTAGAAATTTAAATTATTGGCTCGAATTGATCGTCGATTTCTGTCTGGCTGATCTGGAGCCCGATCCAATTTTCTCTGTAATTTCCGTATTTTTTATTCTTAGACGCTCGTTTTCATTACTTCCTTCGTCTTCAGAGGACGTGGAGTATCTTCTTTAACGTTTCCCCATGTTTTTCACCAACTGAGAGATGTTATGTTGATACTTCGTGTTCACACGCACGTAAACAAAAGAATGAGTAGAGAACATAGTCGCTGGAAACAGTAGGCAGTGAAACAAATTTTCTTGTTTAACTATAAAAATACGTGGTGACACCTCGCGGAAACAGGCCTACTTATGATCATCATCGAATGGTATGGCGCGCAATTAGGTCTGTTACCCGAAACTATTTCAGGTGGCAGCAGGGGGCGGCCACGGCGCTGAATTTGAAATAGATATTATGTGTTAATTCTGTTATAGAGTTGATATAACCTATTTCGAAGATCGCAAGATCTATTTCACGTATCATACATTTACTCCATTATACTCGTACACTTCACAGATCGGTAAATTCTTGCGATTTTTTTTAACCAACTTTCAATATGTTGTTATGCTCTGTCGACGGGTGCAAAAATGAGAAGGAGTTCAAATTTGTTGCGTCGACGCAGTCAGAAAGTATAGGTGGTTAAGAGCAATCCGAAAACCCACGAACATCCCGAAAAAATGGCTCGGTTTATGCGGTGTTTATTTCAAAACTGAACAGTTTATTGAAGATAGCGTAACAAGGGGTATGTATTTTTGAATAATACTTCGTACCAAGGTACATTTTTTTCAACCATTTTGATCTCCGTAGATGTACGATTTTTTCGGGCCTAAGAAGATTCAATGCATTTTTACTTCCCATTGTCCAGGTTTCAAACTCAACGGAAGAAAACTCCGTAAAGATGCAGGCCCATGCATCTGTGAGTAGCATATTCTGGAGACTGAACAGTTTTCGAACGAGGCTGCAGAAGGTGATGCTACTGCAGAAACAGTTTTGTATAATCTTACCGGTTGTGCAATGGTTAATGACGAAGTTGACGAGAAATCTGATACCAATGAAATGTTCGAAGCAGAAGAGGATTTCATTATAGACACAACTTCGGAAAATCCTGAAGACGAATATAGATGGAAGTACCGTAACAAGCAGGTGTTATGCGTAAGTGTACCTGAGCAATTTTTTATAACATTGTGGAAATTGCGTCGCAATTGTGCAGACGTCGAGCTTAGTGTAAATTTCGGGGTACGCAGAGCAACAATTTCGGATATAGTGTATACGTGTATTATATTTATGGCACACCAATGGTCCAAAATCGAGATATGGCCATCCAAGGAGTTGTTCTCATACTATATGCCCCCGAGTTTTCGTAAAAATACCCGTCAACAAGGGTTATCATTGACGGGACCGAAATTTATATGGAAAGATCACAGAATCCGAGAACACAGAAGTCGACGTTCAGCACGTACAAACATCGCAACACTGTTAAAGTTCTTAGCGCCACAGCCGCGGCAACCATAGTATACGCGACATTTCTTTGTATGCTAATGTGTGACATGCGTGTGAAAGGTTTCGAGCTGCTTTGTGATGTTTAGTTTGCCGCAAGAGATAGAAGAAACGTGACAAGACAAGTTAGGAGTAAAGAGATGAAAATTATGAATAGAAATACTGCTGTAGCACAACGGTCAATGGTAGATCAAGACAGTGACAGCGACAGTGATATCGAAACGTATCGTAACCATTTTAGAAATGTTTGCATAGCTAGCGGCATGAACTCTACGATGCCGGTCAAACAATTGTTCATGCCTACGAATCCGTATGCAATAGAAGTAGACCATGATTAATGTAAATACACAAAACAGCAAGAACTACTGCGCGATTTAAAATTGACGGACATAACTGACGAAGACGTTATCGAAATGCAGACTGCAGGTCAAGCCGAAAATCGGTTGTGGCACGAGTATAGAATTAATCGGATTATAGCGTCACATTGCTATGACTGCTGCAAAGTTAAGAAGGACCCTTCAGGAATTACGTTAGCTAATAAATTAATGCATCCAACACCATTCAGGAGCAAAGCCACGACACATGGCATGTCGTTCATGAAAGAACGGCAATCAATAAATTGACAGCATCAATGGGTATAGTATATGATGATACCGAAATTAGATCATGTGACTTGTTCACAATGCGGTCGCATCCGTATTTGGGTGCAAGTTCGGATCACATGTTCAATCGTAGAAGTCAAATGTCCCTATTCAGCCCGTGACCAGATGGTAAACCCCGAAAGTGTACCTTACTTGACCGTGGACGAAAGAAATCGTCTCACTTTGAAAATAAATCACAGATACTATTATAAAATAAAATTCAAGGACACCTAATGGTCACGGGTAAGGAGTTTCGTGACCTGTTGGTTTTTACATTTAAAGACATTCACCAGCAGCAGAACACCATTCAGGAGCAAAGCCATGACACATGGCATGTCGTTCATGAAAGAACGGCAATCAATAAATTGACAGCATCAATGGGTATAGTATATGATGATACCGAAATTAGATCATGTGACTTGTTCACAATGCGATCGCATCCGTATTTGGGTGCAAGTCCGGATCACATGTTCAATCGTAGAAGTCAAATGTCCCTATTCAGCCCGTGACCAGATGGTAAACCCCGAAAGTGTACCTTACTTGATCGTGGACGAAAGAAATCGTCTCACTTTGGTAATAAATCACAGATACTATTATAGAATAAAATTCAAGGACAACTAATGGTCACGGGTAAGAAGTTTCGTGCCCTGTTGGTTTTCACATTTAAAGACATTCACCAGCAGCAGAACACCATTCAGGAGCAAAGCCATGACACATGGCATGTCGTTCATGAAAGAACGGCAATCAATAAATTGACAGCATCAATGGGTATAGTATATGATGATACCGAAATTAGATCATGTGACTTGTTCACAATGCGATCGCATCCGTATTTGGGTGCAAGTCCGGATCACATGTTCAATCGTAGAAGTCAAATGTCCCTATTCAGCCCGTGACCAGATGGTAAACCCCGAAAGTGTACCTTACTTGATCGTGGACGAAAGAAATCGTCTCACTTTGGTAATAAATCACAGATACTATTATAGAATAAAATTCAAGGACAACTAATGGTCACGGGTAAGAAGTTTCGTGCCCTGTTGGTTTTCACATTTAAAGACATTAGGCGCATCACGAAAAACCTGGTGATAGCAACCAACGAAAAGGATATATCGAGAGAAAAGATACTAGAGATGCTCAGGGCAGAGGTCGTGAGCGAGGTTAGGGAGGAAAACCTGGGACAAAGGAAGGGGAGAGACGGGATAACCAGGTGGTTCTACAAGATGGAGAGGGAGGAGGAAAAGAGGATAGTACTGGAGAGAGGAGAAAAGATCAAAGAGAAATGGGAGATGAGGGTAGGAGAGGACAAGACCTTCAGACAAAGAAAAACGAGGCAGGTGCTGAACAGACGAGCGGAGTACGAGAGGGCGAGAAACAGAGACGTGAGGATAAATATCGAAAAGCAGTGGATCTGCGTAGAAGGAAAATGGGAAAGATGGCTAGAAAGGGAGGCAAGGTGGGTGGAGGAGAAAGAATGGCAAACGAGGAAGAAGGAGGAGGAAAAGAAGAGGCTAGAAGAGAAATTGGCCGAACTGAACAAAGAGATGGGGGAGAAGAGAAGGAGGAGAGCGGAGACAAGAAGACATAAGGCAGCAAGACAAAGAAAGGGACCGCTAGGAAAAAACAAAACAGTTGGAACGATACGTAAACACAAAAGAAAATAGACCCAGGGAAGAATCAGTACTGTTTTGTTTTTGTTTTGGTAGTTTAATATTTGAGATTGTTTAGATAAATGATGGTTTATTTTGTTATTTTGATAATTGATGGGATGGAAATTAAGAGTTGAGTGATTTAGTTGGACAAGGTTATGAATAGATAGAGTTTTGATAAGAGAAATAAACAATGAAAGTAAGGAGGAAAGAAAATAGAATATTTAAAATGATAATAGAAAATAATAATAGAAAATAATAATTAGATAATTAGATAAATAGATAATAGGGAAAGAGAAATGTATAGAAGATTAAGGAAATGTAAAAGAGTGAGCTGGCGCCGCAAGGCAAGCCCGGAAACAATGAATACTACTACATGAGGCGCATCAGCATTGAGCGGGACGAAAAGTTTATCGCTGAAATGTTGAAAGAATTAACAAATTTCTACGAGACATGTTTTAAGCAGTCAATTTTCAACAAATTCTTTTGCCGAAACTACGACCAAGTCTTCAAGAATCATTAAGTTTACAAACAGCCAAAAGTGTTTTTCAATGTTTTTTTTTTAAATGATTGACAGTATTCAGAAATGTTCAGGTGTATGTACCGACTCGAAGTTATTTTGATTATGACGTACTCTTGTTATTCCCTATTACACTAATTTTATCAGAATCAATTTTTTTCCATCGTTCTTGTATGTACATATAGTTTTTCACTATTTTAGTAGAGGGCGTAAAGTGGGCTTTTTAGACCTTCGGCTCGCAGATGCACTTGTCTTCGACTCGTACTGCCAACTCCACACTTGGTCTGAAAAAGCCCCTTTACCCCGCCCACCCCCAACTTAGTAAAGTACGCCCTTGATGCCCGCTTTTTCAAGCCGGTCACAAAAGATCACTTTAGGGCCGCTTAATAGGTCCAAAAAAACGCAGAAACCGTGTATGTGTTACAAAAAGGACTTTTCGAAACACGATCTCCTGCAGATATCAACGAAACTGTTGCTCTACACATGTTCAAGGTCCCGTAGGATGCGCCTGTTTGGAATTGATTTGTTAACCAAATTAAAATATCATTCTCACAAGCTTCATAATGATTGCTTCCGACCGACGTGCAGTATAATATCCGCTCCCTCGACGGTTTAGTATATTTTTTCAGGGTTGCCAAGGAAAGTGGAGCGAGTAACAAATCTACAGATTCTTCCGGAATATTTTTCCGTTTATAAGCTTCCCTGAAAATTTGCCGAACATTGAACAGAAAGTGAACGCGGCAAATTAGACGAAGATTCAAGAAAAATAAGTGGTTCTACTAATGGGGACGTAAATAGCGGGTACCAAGGCTGCGAATCCCAGTCCGGTATTACGACCACTCCCTGAGCTTGATCCGATAAAACTTTTCTAATGAAACGCAAAATCATTGAGCAAGGAGGGAAAGCATAAAAATTAAGCTCTTTCCAATCCAGGGTAAACGCGTCAATCCCGGAAGCCTTCGGGTCACTATGCCAAGAAGGAAAACTTGGCATTTAGAGTTATCGTCGCGAATCAATGTATTTGGAATGCACCCCAGTTACTCACAATGCGATTGAAAGCTTCATCTGATAATTCCCAGTCTGTGTCCACATTTTTAATTCGTGAACCTTCATCAGCTTCAGTATCTTCTTTTGATGCAATGTACGAAACAAAAACCCACACACGTCTTTCTTCGCAACACTGACGAATTTGTCGTGAAATTTGATTCAATTTTGGAGACTGGATTCTACTCATAGGATTGATATATGAAATTGCCGTCGTGTTGTCAAATCTCGATAAAACATTCGCAATCTTCTAGATTTTTGGCGAAACATTTCAGTGCACAAAAATGCAGCCAATAACTCTAAATAATTAATATGGAAGAAACGTTCAAAGTCTTTCCAGAATCCATGAGTTACCTCATCATTACAGTATGCACCCCACCCAGGGGTAGATTCATTTGAAAAAATTGCTTTTCTAAAAGAAAACATTTCAATCGAATTTGTCGACAGGCTAATATGTATCTCCCACCACAGAAAATCGTCTTCCAGATCATTTGAGATTTTCATCCGGCCATCATAATTGTTGTCATGATCCACTAGCGCTAAAAAATTTTGAAGTTCAAAATGCTTTATCAAACCCAGTCATATTTCACCGCTGGCCAGCGAGCTCTAATGTTGCCAACGAATTGAGCAAACACCCTAATTTTACAAACTCTTTCGGCCTCAAACTCCTTGATGAGAGCGAGCACCTTTTCTCGTTTTCTCTCTGGGAGTTCCAGAGTTGAGGTTTTTCAATCTTACAGAAAACCAAAAAACTCACATCGACTACTTGTACCAAAATACTCTTTTCAAGATTGATCAACAAACCTAAGGATTCCAGAAATTCCGCATTTCGTAGAATATTTTTGCTGCAAATCTCATAACCAATTATCTAGGTATACAACTAAAATTCTGCCTTCCTCTCTCAACCAATTTGCAACCGGTTTCATAATTTTAGTGAAAATTAACGGCGCCGTACACAGACCGAACGGAAGACATACAAACTCGTACAACTGTTCCTTCCCAATGAATCTCAGAAATTTTCTGGTTTGAGGATGAATTGAAATCATGAAATATGCGTCAACCTTGCTATTAACCAATCCTGGTACAAAAGTTTAATTGCTGTACGTCGAGTATCTTCCATCTCAAAATGGTCAGCAAGCATTAACTTCTTTAGCTTTTTCAAATTCAGAACGAATCGGTTTTCCCCGTTAGATTTGGGAACCAGAAAATAACTCGAAACGAATTGATCGCTACAAGTAATCATTCTCTGTAGTATTATCGATATGCTCTAACCCGGAGCACGAAAGACTGGTGAGGTTGTTTCATAAATTTGAATTTATAACTTTCAATTACATTAAAAACAAACTTACCCGAAGTAATATCGAACCAAGCTTTCAGAAGTAACTCCAGACGCCCCGCGAACTTGCTCACCATTATTGTTTTTGCGGAAGGTTTAACACACCGTCCCGAGCACGAGGCTGACCCTGAGTTTTCGGAAAACCTGGATTCCTTGGTTGCAAAGCATGGCGATAATTGTTCTCTGGTTTGTTGCCCGCTTGCGGATAACCTAGATTTCTGCCACATAGGCCTCGCAAGTTTTCCGAAGACTGCACGTGGAAGCGCTTCCTTGACCGGAGCCGAAGGCTTTAATGTCGACCCCACTTTCTCCATCGTTCCCGCGCCTCTCACCATTTCTGACAAATCAAATCCGAACAAAAACTCATTGTGCTTTGTGCTTTTTTTCGTGTTTGTTGCGTAGATTAAAGGTGAACTTCGGTCAAAAGTTGAATTGCGTCTAACTGACACTTGATCAATTGATCTCTGTCCTCTTTGCTCAACTTTTTCTTCACCAAAAACAAAGAGAGACCTTCAATCTCAGGATTGAGAATCGGAGTCTCCAAAAACACACTTCCTTCAAGAGGATAAGTGGCTAGAAAATTGGATTCTTCTTCTTTCTTCAAGCCGTCATGCATCCACCGCATGACGCGAGACGATAGTTCAGCATGGAAAGTCACCAACCCTTCAGTAGAGACGGCACTCTCCCCCAATAGTTGAGCAGTTTCCTCATCAAGCACAGACCTCCGCAACCTCAGCATCCTCGGCAACCTCTGAGGACTAATCGGAGAACTGGCTGATCTTATATTTACTTCTGGGTTCTGATTGTCATCTGGCGAACCCAATGAGTAGTGGTTTGAACCTGTAAAAATAGTGAAACAAGGGAATGCGCGTTTGTGGACATAACGGTACCAAACGCAACCACTAGCCTCAAAGTACGGTATGTCCCACCTCTCGTGAGGGACCACCGTAGAAATGCATAATTCATCTGACCTTTCGTGTGAGCTTATTACCATAAATTCTGTGCTTGCATAAGAAAAAAAATTGTATAAATAATTAATTCATCTTTACTCACGCAAATCAAAACTTGCAGCCTGGAAAAAATCACTGCAAGACTCTTCATCGCCATAGTATCCGTAGTTTCTACCGCTAACGACGGCTTTTTCGCGATCCGATGACGAGGATCTGGAGGAAGAATTGTTAGATAATGTACGACGCCGATGTCTCAGCTTTTCGATTTTCTCATACAAGTCGTCGATACACGGCGACTCCTTTTGAATGTCGACCCATCTTGATGGCAGCGAATAGAACACTAACACTTGCAGTATAATTATCAAAACTCGGGCTCCAAGATTATAATTTTAATTCGTCGCCTGGAAGCATTGAAAATTCTTCCAGCCAAAGTCCCATTCACACTAGAAAATATTCGAGATACTTAAGCCTAAAGTTGCCGTACGGGTCAAATTAACCCAGTGTGACTACGGAGGGCTAAGTAGAATGCTGAAGAACGCCACAAGGATTTGAGAGCTCCGAAAAAAATATATTCTGCGAGGCTAAAAAGCAACAGGCGAAAATGCCTGAGAATGTAGCGAATTCTTATTCAATAACTTTGACACCAGCTGTGAGATAAATAAATCATGCGGGAACAGAAGGACAAGAAAAAATGTTTGAAAACTCAGTTGATTCTTCGTCAATTATCCCGCCACCAGCCGGAAGAGAAATGCATTCTCCGAGAACAGAAGAACAAACAGAAAATTCTGAGAGCTCAGCTGAAATCTTGAAACGGCGAGCCTTTCGGAAGAAAACGCTGTTGCGGAGTGAAACACCGACGTGCCTGATAGTGGTGATTCAACGCATGATCATGCACAAGAAGAGAATCAAATTGATAGCGACCTGGATTGTAAAAATGCATGTCGACTCTATGGAGAAGATTGGATCGAACCAGTAACAATTCACAGATCATTTTTATTGTGACGATCAAAATGGATATTCTGTATCATATAATACGTATGGAGGGTTCCATGCAATTTCACCTAATCGGCGAAGGTCACCGACGCGACGCCGATGTTCATGTCAATTTTTTTACTGGCCAACCTTCCCAGGCTCAAGAAAAACTGTATTTGTAAGATAGCTGGTAGTAGGGAAAGAAACTAATTTCTTGATATTTCATATCAGCTAGCTGGTAGTAGGGAGAGAAACTAATTTCTTGATATTTCAATTCGATTCTCTGGGGTGCGATTGTGTAACTTTTAAGCGACGGTGCTAACTCCGGTTGCCATGGTTATAATAAAATATTTTGTTGACTGTCGTTCATTTACCATGGCAACCGGAGTTAGCACCGTCGCTTAAAAGTTACACAATCGCACCCCTGGTTCTACTTCTCTTTTTTCCCTCGTTTCTCCGATAGTTAACAGTTGATATTCGTAGTTTTAATCATAGGACACCTCGTCGTTTAAACAAAAGACTAATTCACTCAGATAAGGTTGTTAAAGTTCTCTAAATGAGTTTTTTTGTCTGAATTATTTATTTAGACTATTATGTATTTCTCAATACCAGCATATGTGAAGTATCTTTCATAAGAGATTCTGTATTGATGGTTCTATTTGTCAGATGGCTAGTACTGGGAAAAAAGACCAATGTCGTCATCGAAGCAAAAGCCTAGTTTTCTCAATAAAATCATATACACCAAAATGTGCCTCGAAAGTCGCACATCGCAACAGCAATATTACCCACAACAACCGCCCCACGGAGGCTGCCGAAGAAGGTAATCCCCATAATGTAACGAAGAATGATGAAACTCAAAACTCCACAACTAACAAAAATTATTTAAGACAAGACCCAGGAGAACAAGTAGATATTACATTTCGGAAAGTACATGGTGTAACCAATTTACCCGTATGAACTAACTGGAGAAGACCAGAGTGAGTATATGGAAAACTGTGCAATCCTAGAAATCTCAGAAACATGGCAACGTCACACCCCCAACAAACCTCCCAGCTTCCTAAAACATGAAAAGCGAATAAAGCCTTGTTACTTATGAAAAATCAACAGAACGCGACAGTGGAGGACTCGAATCCTACTACGAGCCGGAAATAATTGAACACCCAGAAATACATAGGAGGAAGAGATTTTATGATAACAAGCGTCACGAGTGACAAAAAACCGACATCAAAACCAAACTACTTAACCGATTTCGATGAAATTTATATGGGACTAATCTGAAAGTATATAATAGAAAAAGAATTTTCCAAATCGGTTGATAAATGACGGAAATATGAGGTAACAAACATAAAAAAAAAAATACAGCCGAATTGAGAACCTCCTCCTTTTTTGAAGTCGGTTAATAAACGTTTACATAAAGACAGACAATTACAAAGAAAGGATGGAGATGCTGAGCGACTACGTATTGGAAACAATGAGCAAAAACAACGATCTGGAAATCATCATTTAGGGGATTCCAACCGAAGCATACGAGTACGAAACCAAATGAACAAGTCACTACTAGAAGAAACAAACTTATACGGTAAAAGATAGAGCCAGGACACAAAAATCAATCAACGAGGTGAGACAATACTAAGTCTACTAGAAAGTAACGGACTACTAACCTCGAAACGGAAGAACAAGAGCAGAGGAAGAAGGAGCAAAAACGTCCATAGGTGGTAGGGGCCCAAGCAACACTTTGAGATCATATCAATGGGTGCCTCAGACTCCCTATCCGTGATGTCAACCTTGAAGATTCCAAATCCTCGAACCAAGCGGTAAATGATAAATACAAATGGAATCCTGAAGCCAACACCGACTACCGAAAAGCTTTACAACTAACCAGATGCCCATCAGCGGACACAGCTATGGTGGACGAAATGAACGAGAAAATTGAGCCGGCAATCAAAAGCGCTGCAGGATGAACTGAATACTTGACGCCTTCAAATTTGGGTTATGTGAGCCCGCGAATAAACAAACCCCACTACATAAGCGATACCACAGAATCAACGATGCGCGAAACAAAGAGAAGTACAAATCACCAAAGCAGGGATTTGGAAACCAACTCAAGCCCAGTATGAAAAACCAAAGGGAGAGCGAAAAAACGGAGAAATGCAAAGCAAAAGACATGAAAACGTTCCCGAAAATAATCAGCAAATACAGGAAAAAACCTACCAGCGGCCCAATTACAAAAGACGCATCCTCGGCCGGGTTTTCGGTTTTTGATGTGAATAAGAAGATTAAACTTGAACAAGACTCATATAATTAAAATCAAAATTCGCTTACAGGTAAGTTAGTTTGATTTCCAACTTTCTACTAAATGGATTACGGGAACTGGCATCGCACGCACGTGCTTCATTTCAGGTCTTGAATTTTTTAGCGCGCCATTCTCAATTCATTGAAGTTGCATCGGCAGATAACCAATTACTATGACAGTTCGTCAGATTTCCTTCAACTGCTCTTTTCATTTCACTTGATTGTGAATCATCATTTTAATTTTGCAGTGCTGGATTAGTTGGTAGTGCACGAAGCAACCACACTTCAGACTCATTTCTGACAGTTAGCACTTCTGAGATTCCCTGACAAAGCTGTCAATTTTGACAGTACCAATTCTTAGCTTTGTTCAATGAAATTTATAATTGATATTTACCAGTCAAATCAATATCGTCATCCAACTCACTTGATATACGTTCATCGATATCAACATTACCGATCATTTTTCGTCGTGGTATATGAATGAAATTCCACTGCGATGAGAGCTCTGGTACAATCGTGATTACAGCAGATTTTAATGAACTTCAAATGTCCATATAAATCGCGCACACTAACCTCGTCTGATATCACTGAAGATCCTTCTGCATTTTCTGAATAAATAAATCGATGACCAATTTTGATCGCCACAATTTCGACGTCGATTCGTTCTATGCAGTACCGATCATCCTTCGTCACGGTATAATAATATATAATCATCCAGTCCAGTTGGAATCTACATGAAATTCACTGACTTTTATTTTGCGTGAGTGAATCTCGTGTTCGGGAACACATTCTAAAGTTTTAGATAGTTAGGTCCGGATTTGGGTGCGAAAAATTGTAAAAATTTGAAATCGCACGCAGATTATTATTTTTTCTACCACACATGCATTAAAAACTCGTGTTTTTTGCCCTCCTTAACAGGATGGAAGCCACAGTTTTCTGACCGGGGCAATAAACCGGGATAAAAACTTGTCAAGCGGGATAAAAACTTGTCAAGAGGGATAAAAACTTTGGCAGCAGGGATAAAAACCTCTCGTAACCATGGTAACGATGAAATAAACTAAGAAAGTGCTGCCCCCAGTGGAGAACACCGTTCTCGTGTTTCTAACCTCACTTTCTCTCGTTTTTAATGCATATGTGGTAGAAAATAACATATGTGCCATGGGAAGGAAGCAGGCGTTTTGTCTCGCGCATTTTGCAGAACTCGTTTTCACTCTCGGGCGCCTTCGGCGCCCTCGAATTGCAACTCGTTCTGCAAAATCCGCGCTCGCCAAAAATCGCCTGCTTCCTTCCCGTGGTGCATAATATACTATTTCTCATTGAATACAGATGAAAAAGTTTCAAACGAGGGTTGTGCTCCGTATAGTCTTCTGCAGAAATCACCTATCATTGTCAGTTTACCGTAAGATTGTGATTGAAGAATAGCATCAAGTTGATCTGGCGATGCTAAATAGTTCAGCAGCAATGAATCATCTTCCAAAATCCGGCGTTTCCTAATTCCTTTTACATGAAGGGTCTCACAGCCTGCGAAAAAATCTTTGTTGTACTTATTCGCAGATAAAAATTATTCGTAAACTTGAATATGCGATTCGAACACTATTCGCACAGCCCTGATATGAAGATGAACCAACAATCATTCGCAAGGACTACGTCTTGCCATAAGATCATATTGCGTGCATCGAGTACCTGTCGATAAATCGTCGGATCTTCATTGTCCCGTGTACCAACCTACATGTTACTCTAATACCTCAGGTGAACCTATGCTTTAGCAGTTGGCTATGAGTAGTCTCGATTCCTGAACCAGAATCTGTGTGTAATCACGTGATAGAACCGTTACGCACGTGTAATTTCATAACGGCATCCTGCAAGCTTATGAAATCACATCTTCTGATGTATCTATTCTTGAACTTTTTGTCTTGCAACGACGACATCGATTAATGGAGGCAGATTGGAGAGGAGAAAGGACATTGGGTTGCAGAAAAAGGGAAAGTTATCAGAAAAACGAATTGGAGAAGATACTTGAAAGGAAGTAAGCTGCGATTTAATTAATGGATCATTTCTACTTTCACTAATATGCAATAACTATTTACGATCGCAACTTTAGCTTATCGTACCTAAATTCATTTTTCATTTTTATTTTATTTTCGTCTAACGGACAAATAACGCAGTGCGGCCGCACTTGAGTGTAAACCTAAGCGTTATTTATTACGGTCCGTTAGAACGTCGTTTCTTTTACATTCTTTCGAATATTGTATTTCTTTTAGTTATTTATCACCTCCTTGACTGGCTAAACGGCACGTATTCCCCGATAACTAGGCTAGGCTAGTGTTACAAACGGTCAGTACTTGGAACCATGGGGTTTTGCTGACGCTGAACACCCATGCTTCGCCTATAGTCCATTCGAAATAACTCTTTGTTAAAATTACCAATTATTACAAGAGTAAACCTCAAAATCCGCTAGAGATAAGACTTCACCTGATTAGTTACCTATTAAGGAATGCTTGATGAGTGAATGCTGTTTATCTCTAAGCCTAAATTTAATCATTATTAAATCATAAGTTACAGTGAACAGACTATAGCCGCTGGAGGTGGAGTAATGAGCCGCAGCACGCGCACGGGGACTCCTAAGTAAGTCCCTACGCCTAACCAATTAGGAGGCGAGAAAAGTGCTGAACTTGCAGTTTGGCAGGCGCGCATTAATACATTAGAGTCCACCTCAGGAGTCGTGCACTTGAAAATTCGTCTTTCATCCATCAAGTCACATAGTGTGCGGATCGTGAGAACCGGGATAAAAGCTAGAGTCACAAAGTTCGGAATAACCGCCCTTACAACCTTGTGTTAGCATAGGATCACGGCCCGAAGGAACTCTAATCTCGTCATCTAAATTCTTTTATCATTATAAAACACTGAAGTTCGGATTTTAATCAGTGTATAGATAATCAAGTCCTGCCCTTTCAAACGGAAGGTAGTTTTAAGTAATTATAAAGTCTTTCATCCATCAAGCCACATAGTGTGCGGATCGTGAGAACCGGGATAAAAGTTAGAGTCACAAAGTTCGGAATAACCGCCCTTACAACCTTGTGTTAGCATAGGATCACGGCCCGAAGGAACTCTAATCTCGTCATCTAAATTCATTTTCAATTCATTATTTCAACACTGAAGTTCGGTATCAGTCAGTGTTCAGCTTCCTGCCCTTCTTAACAGAAGGTAGTTTTAAGTGATTATAATATTCCATTTTAACATTTTCAATTCCATTATCTTTTATCTTTCGCAAAATTAGAATCAGTGCTTTAAACTCTCCGCATAGTTTCAATCGCCTAAATAACGTGCTTGATAAAGACCCTGGACTGAGACATATTACATCAACAGTGTATTAGTGGAACGTGCGTCTGCCAACCTGCACAGCAGCCCGCCGGTACGCAACAGCCATACACCTACACCTACACCTGTGGCTCATTCCTCCACTCGCCAAAAGCTAAGTCTCGACGCTCGTTATAATCTGTTTCATTTCCATTTTTATGTATTTTGTATATTATTAATCGTTAGGAAATTAGAATTATTGCAAGATTGAAGCGATATAGAAGGATTAAAAATCAAGAGAATTCCATAAATTAGAGTTTGATTTAATAGAAGAAAGTTATATTACTTTTGTAAAATTATACTGACTGACCGTGAGTAGCATTATATTTATCCGTGTTTCATTTTATTTTATAATTCATGCAACTATTACTCATTGTGTAGTAGTTGCACTTCATTGACTTTATTAATCGTGAAGAATATATTTCAACTTTTACCTAATTAAACATCATTTTATTTTCAAAATTACCTTTCTTTTAGTTTAATTTAGTTTCAGCCCTATTAATAATTTGCTTAAACAATAACGGGCCTGTATAGGACGTTGAACAACCTCGGATCCCATCGGGTGATTCAATTATAACATTCCTGACAGAATCACTCATAAAAAAAAGATTGTTCGTAAGAACAATTGTTCATCTTGAAGCGAGTAGCATAACACCTGGTTATTTAGATATTTAATTATTTATTTGACTTGTTCGCTCGGACTAGCCGCTCGTAACAACTATTTACTGAGTGACCGGAAATCTGTGTATGATTTTGATGATGCACGAGAATGCGCAGCAAATAATGATCCATGAAAGCCTTGAATTGAAGGACAATTGTTGCTGGTCACGTAGATGAACTGACACAAGCAGTTATAATACCACAATAGCTATAGTAACCACCGCGATTATGGCGACAAAAAGCCTAAAATAAGAATATAAGGAGCTCGATATATTGTTAGGCTTTATTGAGCTAAGACTCGGCGAGGAAGGCCAGAACCTTTTGTCTGCGGATATGATAAACGAACGCAGTTTCACTCTACTCATAGTTTTTTCGTCGACAGTTCAACCTTCGGGACATGGTTTAAAAATTCCCACACTTTAACGAAGGAAAAATCCAATTCGGTTGTCTGTGGTAAAAAGCAGTTGGAATTCTCCAATTACGCCGCTATCTGAAATTACTGCCTCGGATATCGATGGGATCGTTCAAAATTTGCAAATTCGGATGGATTTCTGAACGCCACCCGCATCTCACAAAAACTGACGAAGCTAAACGAGTCAGCCTTGCGCTATTGCACGTGAGATGATAAAAACTTGGTTGTCCATTTGGTTATTGGTATCCCACTCCAGTGATTAGCCACTCTACTGCTATAAATATCACGGTAGTTTTCGATATCCGAGTTAGTATCGGTTTCCGCTTTACGGATAGTTTCGATAATCAATTATTGGATGTCGTTTGGGTGTGAAAAGCGGATCACTTCGTGCTCTATCGACGAAAAATCGGTTCAAGCATTTCTAATCAACGATCATTACAAATAGAAAAAAAAAAAATAAATAAGAAATAGGGAACCCGATATTCTTGAGAGTTGATGCTAACCTGAACTGTTTGGCTGATCAATCGGAAAAGCTTTACAAAGTTGGTCGGTTTGGTCAAGATGGGTCCGAGAATAAGTCCCGTAGATGGTAAAATAGGGGAGTTACTAAAAAGGACGTCCGCCACCGACTTTCGTCCCGGTTTCATAACCGTTGATGGCGTTTGCCTGCCTGAATATTACAAAAAGTTTGCTGAACAATTCGAAGACTTCGAAGTTCGTGACGACGATGTCTGGGTTTGCAGCTTTCCGAAGACTGGTGAGGATTGAAAATAATTTATATAATATGTTCACATCTCCTGGGCAGAGCAGTGATTCGAGGAAACACTGTGGTAGGTTGGCTGTTCAGATATTTGAACTCTTTCAATCAACTAGATGTCAGAATAACATCGTCACGACGCGATCGATCCTAGTGATCCTGAAGTAAAACCCTTGATCGCGGAGACGCTTTGGACGAGGTGTTGGGCCAAAGGTCAACTAAACTGACATTTGGACCCACAATACAGTCCTTATATACCGGAAATATACCTCCGTAGCCTGTTGTGGTTGTACAAGTTAAGGGAGGTTTTATGGTTTTTGGGAAACCAATGTGCCCCTGACTTGGCTGACTTGCGTGTTGGCTATACTTTTGGGTATACGAGTATGTGGGGGCGAACTAGCCATGCCCGCTTTTTCAGGGTAACGGTACCCTGGGCGAAGGGATGCGTATCTATTTACAATTGAATTCCCGTCCATCTTCTACAATCTGGCCCAATTCATTTCAATCACTTCTGATGAGTTTGAAGTTTTAACGTCGATTATCATTCCGGAATATTCACTTGATTTTATTCTGTGTATACCTATTTTTGGGTTCCTAGAAGATGTTGGCAATTGTGATGAGAAATGATGAAATGCAAAGTCTATGTTCTGACCCTCAGCAACATAGGTTTGTTACCTAATATATATTAGTATATTGTGCATCAAGTGCGGGAAGTTGGCGATTCCGGACGAGTGTGAGGTATGCCGGACGAGCCGAAGGCGAGTGTCGGCATTCACACGAGTTAGGAATCGCCAACCCGCACGAGATCCACATCCTGTTTTTTGTATAAAACCTGATATGGAAAGTCTGACTTCGCGGACTGTGGAGAATGTGCGAGATAGCTGATCCTCTTACCGACCGAGGACAGTGCTGGAATGTGGACATTGTGGGCACTGCTCTCGGCCGGTAAGGGAATCAGCCATTTCGCGCACCCTCTACCGTGCGCGGAGTCGAACTTCCCATGCAGGTGTTACGAAAATCCAATTTTTGTACATGTATTCAATTTTTCCAATCAATCAATCGATGATTTGTCTAAAAATGCTTCCTTTGCAACTCAAAAGCCACATTTCAGCATTGGAAATGCGTCTATTTTCCTGGTAATAGTGAGGAAAGGGGATCAAATGTTAAAATGCAACAAAAATGCGTGTGAAACGGAAGTAACAACAATGCGGATGAAAAAAGTTTGCAGAAAAAAAATGGCAAAAAACGAAACATGGAAATGGTCGATGTGTCGGATTGTGACCGATCCAAATGTATGGTTAATCTGTGAGATTGTTACCGATCATTGATCGGTCACACTCAGAATTTTTTAAAACTTCATTTCAAGCTAATTCAAATCAAAATGCGACAGATACAAATATACCAAAACAAAATGCACAAAAAACGAGAAAATATGTGACATTTTCAATGTCTTCAGAGACTTGTGTTACACACAAGGTCTTAGATTTTTTTGTAGTACAATGATATGGATCGCAAGATACAACCACTAAGTGCCAGCATGTAGGCAACCGAGTACACACAGTAGGTATCCGTTAGTGGTCTTCGACGAGGCCTTCTACGAATTTTTTCAAGCATTGGTTTGTTGGTAGCAGATGATGAACGATTAGCGCTCCACTGCTAATATGAAACATTACGCTTTCGGATTCAAGTATTTTGAACGAGAACACTCTTCACATCAAATAGGGCACATTGGGTCAATTTTCACTTTTTGTAAACGCTTTTGAAATTGTGACCATGTGTATTTGGCCCCACCTGTGGGGCAACTTCAATAATAAAATTAGGTTATAAATTCCATTAAAACAATTACACTCGAACAATATAAAAACTTACAATATCAAGAACTAGAAAAAACTACTAGTAGAACTAGTAGAACTAGTTCTTGATATTGTAAGTTTTTATATTGTTTGAGTGTAATTGTTTTAATGGAATTTATAACCTAAATTTTATATAGTGTATCTGACCCTGGCTGCCCTAACGGTTTGGATTTGAATTGGTTGATTGTTAAATTGTAAGTATTTTGTAAGTTTTGTTTGAATGATGTTACAACTGTGTAATGCGAAGTGTAAGAAGTTGTCTTTTCTTTTGTTTAATAAATTCTATAGCTGAAGAGGACCCACTCCTAGGGTCGAAACGTTAAAAGTGGATGTTATCATTGACCTTGGACACCAATGAATTAATCACATTAATGAAAATAACGTAACAAATTCCGAGGTTTTAACTCCTGGATATCCTCTAAAAACCAAAAACAGGTGACAGAGATTTGTTATAGTTCGAAATATATATAGGTAGGTATTTGTTCACGCGTTCGCGTCACAACTTTCGAAATTATAACTTGAGTAACGTGAATCTCTACAATTCTAATTAATGGATGGCAGGTGCTTGTTGTTTGTTCAATCAAGTCACACAGTATATTATTTCATAAATATGATATAGATTTAATCTGTTCACTGGTTGGTGACGCTTTTTGGAGTTCAGTTACAAAAGTATTGACGAAAGTATAAGTTGTTGATTGTTAGACATACTTCCGGAGTCAAGAGATCCGGTGTTTTCTTTTGTTAAGTTTCGAAACCCGGGTGTACTGTTTACAGTCGGAGAGATCGTGTATAACTGATTTTAGTTTTGTCTGAGATTTTGAATGTAGACGATAATAGGAGTAGAAAGGGATGTAGAGTGATGGTAGGAGGTTGAAAATTAGTAATGATTGGCTGATAAGTTGAAGTGTGAGATTTTGCAAATCACTCAAAGTGGTCGAAAAATTGGAGGAGGGATGTCAGGGGTGGAATTAGGTTTTTCTAATGCTGTGGATTCTCAGATGAAGAGCACGATGAATAGTTTTATGATTCTAGTAGAACGTGAGCGAAACAATGGAAAGGAAATGCTCAAAGGTTTTAAAATTAATCTCAAGGTTTCCTTTTATGATGGCACTTTTGCAAAAAAAAAAATGCAAAATAAAATACTAATGACGATTTTGGAGCTCGAAATTTCATACTGAGCTGGATTCACATGCAAATTTCAAAATTTCGGTTAAAAGTCGCCCAAAATCACACTCGCAATTACTTTGGGTGTGTCAATTACTAATCACAAAGGATTTTGCTGTGGGGCTGTGCGCTGCATTTTTTTCTTAAATTGCCCGTCAAACTGTGTCCAATAAATAAGAGATTAGAAGTATGCGTATGCTGATTATTTGGCAACTAACCTATCCATCCCGAAACAAACGGTCCATTTCGGCCACCCAATAGTCCTGCACCCCCTCAATCCTGAACACTGATGTATATATATCGATGATCCTGAATCATTGCAGGCACAACATGGACACAGGAAATGGTCTGGTGCATAGCAAATGACTTGGACTACGAGAAAAGCAAGGTGCTTCTTTCGGAACGTTTTCCATTCATCGAGTAAGTTTCTATGGAGAAATCACACATTTCCCAGAATTAATGAAAGCGAAAATCGATGTCAATTTTCCGTTTCTTCTGTCCGAATAGCTTCACTTTTTTGTTCGACTACAGAGAAATTGCGGCGTGCCGGAATCTGCCGGAATTGGTCTTGGACACTATCAATTTTATAAATAAACTGCCCAGCCCCCGTTTTATCAAAACGCACCTACCATTGCATATTCTTCCTCGACAGTTAAGAACTGGAGAAAAGAAACCTAAAATCATTTACGTTGCCCGAAACCCTAAGGACACGTGTGTCTCTTATTACCATCACTCCAAATTACTGGAAGGGTATCGTGGCAACTTTGATGAATTCTGCACTCTTTTCCTGCAGGACAAAGGTAATAAAAATTGGATTTGTAGTGCTTCAAGTTTGGTCATAATCTGATACACATTTTCAGTATGTTACGGTCCGTTCTGGAAAAACGTTCTTGGTTTCTGGGACAAGAGAAACGACGAAAATATACTGTTCCTCAGATACGCTGACATGAAGGCGGTGAGAAAAGGATTGAAATTCATATGAACAACAAAGTGTTCTTTCCGAATTCATTTAACGAAACTATTTTTTCACTCTAGGATTTGCCATCGGTTATCGAGAAGACAGCAAAGTTTCTTGGGAAGAAGTTAACCAGTGATGAGGCAGCGTCTCTCACCAACCATTTGAGCTTTTCCAACATGAAGACAAATCCTGCAGTGAACTACGAAGATGTTATAGAGTTGAATAAGAAGTTGAAGCTGTTTGAATGTGAGGGAGCTTTCATAAGGAGTGGAACAGTCGATCAGTGGAAAGCAGTCATGACTTCGGAGATCATAAAGGAGTTCGACAATTGGACTAATGAGAATTCGAAAAATACTGGACTTTCGCTTTGAACCTGGAACCACGATCTTGTAATAATTATTTTACTTTCGAATAAAAGATGGTCTAAAGATTCTTGAAAAAAAAAAAACGGTGAATAAATGAATTATTGGAAGGGTTTATAACACAGTAGATATTCAGTTTGGCTACTATATTAACAAATTAATAAATTCGTATTTTATTCTCTTTTGTTCGTTTTTCTTGTTTTGTGTTGTAACGTGCTCCTCGTCAGAGGGAAAGAAAAGTTTTCTTGTCACGTTACCCTACGGCGCTTTTCTCTAGTACTGAAAGCTTCACAAGGAGAAATGCTCAATTAATCCGAAATTGGGCGCCAGACACACCGATGTGTCAGTTTACTAAAATGACAAACAATAAAAAATCCACAGGCTAGAGAAATTGCGACGGACGTGCTCGGGTTACTCAGAATCATTCATTAACGGTAGAGAGGGGGTGGATTGCCAATAGGTAAGGGAAATGACACAGATTTGAATCCTTCAAGAGGCTTGCTTAGCCCGTATATTCGATAACAGTTGTCAACAATAAGATATAAAATTACCCTGGTTTATCGGCCAGACGGGACGATAAACCTGTCTAGAAACCACAATTTTACAACAGGCAGCTTGTGACTCGATACAAAACAAAATAACAAAATTCAATATATTAAAATTCAACAATACGATAGGGATTACAATTCTCGGGTTGTAATCCTCCGTACAAAAATATTACTAACAAGTAATTCAAACTAAATATAAGAAAACGGGATGATAACGCACGTGGAGAGAGACGACTTACAACGAAATTAACAAATACTCAACAAAAAGGTTCTCCACGGCTCCTACCTAGTTTTATCAAAACTATAATCAGTCAATAGTGCATATTATGATTAATACTATACAATGCAATGATAGAAATTACATTAAATTAGAAAACACTAAACAATAACCCTGATTTTTTTTAAATTCTTGGGATTCATGGAATTCGAGAAAAAAAATGATCTTCAACACTTGACGACATACTAGCCTCCTTAAATGAACTATCACGCCAAAAATCAATTTATAATTTGAAATTTTTACATTATCTCTAACTAATTTCTAACTAGCATATAGGTATATTATAGGATAGGGATATGGGGATGGGGGAATCAAAACAAAGGTAACATTACATAATTTATGGTTCAACGAAAAAAAGTTTCATTCCTGAGACAAGTGTAGCAAAGTCACAGAATAATTATTATTATTTATACAGAATTTCACACTTTTTTTTGCTACTTCTGACAACGATACTGTAATCTGTCTGTCAGAATCGATTCTTAGTGAAGAGATGCCTAATTCAGCAGAATCGCAGGGGAAGTCGAAGACACTACCCCCACTCGTCAGTGTTCGCCCACTTACATATACATCCGTCAGAACTTTGGGTGTTTGTTTTTCGCGGGAAAAAATCGTACCTATTTCTAAATATTCCCCGCTTCGAAGAAGTACCAGATTATCTGGTGAAGCAGTTGTGATTGTCATACCTTTAAAATGAAGCTTTTTATATTCTACGTAATTGTGCTCATAATCTACGAATTCACCTTTCAACTGACACTTGGACAGCAGCGAGTGAGGTCGGACTACAATATCAGAGGCGGCCTCCAATTCTGATAAGCGACGGTATATTTGAGATAGTGGCAAATTTGGTGCTCTCACAAGACGTTTTATTTTGCCGAGGCAATTTTCAAATGGAAATGCAGTAAAATCCGACAGTGGGGCGGCCAAATGCTCCACATCATCTGCAACGTGGATCAAGTTGGAAAATTGCCAACTTGAGAGTCTGTACCATAAAAACTTGGCATTAAAATAAAGAATTTCCGCAATAGAGTTCGTGCATAATCCACCATATCAACCGCTAGTTCCAAACTGCACAATATACGGCAAGCCGTGTGTAGAAGTAGAAAATGCTTGTACTTCGCTTGTGAAAGAACATTTTGAACTATTAAAGGCTCGCTGTATAAGAGAAAAAATCGGAATCGGGTGGCCTTCCAATTGGCCAAATTAGTTAAATCGAAGGTTTTTCTTTGAAATTCCATTGGAATATGACACTCTGATTCTCGTAAATTTGTAGCCAATACTAGGCGCTTTTCCACAGTGATTCTTGATAGCGGATTTCCATCTTTCCACTTATACAACATTGCCTTTGATACACCAAGGAAAAATAAGTGCATACTATCCAAAAGCATCGACCGCACAACATCTAATGCAGGAATATGAAGCAAAGGCGAAATCTCGTTTGGTATATGATGCGCTGCATCAATTTGAGTCACAAAAGTTTCATGAGTTCGTAGAGGACAATCCATTCTTGCATAGACTCTTCGAGAATTGGTGGTAATCCCAGTTATAGTACAGCGTTCACAGGCACTGAACCCACCGTGACTTTTTGTACATTTTAGGAACGCTCGAGCAGGTGTATCACAGATGATTGCTTTAATTCTGAAGTTGTACTTCTTTTCTTGTATTGTGAAACCATTCTCTGTTAACATTGCTGCCTCTTCTACGAAATCTTTCAAAAATACGTTTGCACTTACTGGTTTCGAATTACCGCAAAACATAGCTACTATGAATGGATCGCTTTGATACTTATCGTTACACACCTTCATTAAAATGGGCCAGCATTGCTTAGTAGAATTACGATATAACGGTAGACCATCAACATTTATCGATACTTCAATCGCATCCTCGGTGAATATACGATGATCGATGCGCTTTGATAATTCGTTTTTCACGCCCAGGTAGATATACTTTCCGTAGCCACGGAAGCCCTCCATTATTCTGATCGTATCTTTGTCCAGTCGCGCAGTTTTCAATAGGGATGTTGCTGATTTGGGAAGATTTTGGTGGCCATGTCTTCGTAAAACCTGTAAGAGTTCAGTTATGGTTTGGTTTCGCAGGTTGCCAATGTTTCGAGCAGCCCATATCCTCAAATCTTCGCCAAGATCCAGTACATCATTATGTTGTTCAACTCTGTAATGCAATGAAACAAAATTCGGGGAGTCATAAAATTGAAATAGTAAATTTGGTTTTGAAAACAAAAAGTTCCGATATCTTCATCCGAACCAGAGGTATGGATGTAACCATCTTTCTCTTATTCCATTCTTTCATTCAACCTACTAGCTATTGTTCAATTTTAACTACGGTCTCAAAGTTGACCTTGTGGCGCCGAACGTCTTGGGCCATAGCTTTGCTCGACCACGACTAAAGACGGTGGATCTGTACCTTGGATCCTGTTCATTCAGTCAATTATCATCTAAGATTTCATCTTCAACATCATCGCTGTCTGTGCTAGATACGTCATGATCTAGCTCAATCATGTCGTGCTCGTCGAATTCATCCTGGTTGAGCTGCCTTGCGCCGTCCTGCTCCTCAACCGACAGATTATCATCGACTTCAGATAAGTTTTCAGGCAAACTTAATGGATCTTCCTGTGGAAGAATTGGAGAAAAAAAATGTACAGATTGTTTCCAATATGCATAGTGGAAATCGTGCAATTGTTATAACGGTCACTTCTACGATAATGTAGCATAAATAGTAGAATGTTTTGGCAATGGCATGAATGAAGAATTCTCAGAACCACTCATAACTGACACGTAGACTGATAATATTCAGATATAATTGTATTTTCCTTTCTTGTGTGTATACGATCGTGGAGTCTCTTGTTGAACAACGGTAACTGTCAAAAACTCTCGTCGCGAACCATATCTTCTGTCTTTCTCGACCGTGTTCGCAACGCGCCAGTCGAAGAGCTGCGTTCGTCACGTGGTTTGTTATACGCCGCCGCCATCTTACATTCCGTTAGAGGAGATAGTTTGGTTCAGTTTTGGCGTCATGTGCTCACGTGCGTTCTGCTCTGTGCTAGTTTGTTAACGTGTTTGAAGTCAAATTGGACAAATTGTTTCCATAAATATTTCTGCACAGTGTATTGGAACACGCATTGGAATCGAGTAAGTACTGAATATCTTACTTTTCAGGTGTTCAAATTCGGAAAAATTCATTGATTTGTAGGTTATGGTAAAGTTTCATTCTCTTCCAATGTCGAACTCCGTATTTCTCACAGACTGGTGTGTTTCTAATCAATTTCATGATCATACGATTACCATATGACGTTATATTCAAGTTTTTTTAAATAGAATCTGGTAAAATATGAAACTTGTGAAACTTTTCAGTGCTGTCTCACAGCTAAGCAGTTGAACTCGAACCATTGAAGCGTTGAAATTCAGCTTACGGATACTTTGAGTAAACATAAGATTCTGTAAATTTTTTACAGGTTGTAGCTTCCATTTTACTTTCAGGTAATAATGAGTCTTAGAGAATCAACGACTTTTGTGGTTGTGTCGTTCATCAACGAAAAGAAGAAAAATGGCCTCCAAAGCATCGACCTTGTCGCTAAGTCATGGCTAAACTTTACAAACGGAAAGTGGACGTGTTTATATCCACCAGCTGACAAATACATGACGTACGACACAATTTTCAAGACAAAATCCCAACCTGCTGAAGATTGGCTATCAGTGGCAGTTAGACTCGTGAAACAAGCATGTACGTAACAGTACCGTATTTAAACTTACAATAATAACCTTTGATAACTACCCAGATCTATCTATTGTCCAGCTCCGAATCATATTGATAGCATTCCTATCGTTCATTCTGACGAAAATGTAAACACAGTTTTCTGAATTTATTGAATTGACACAATACAGAATATTAGCCTTCCTCAATAACAGGTTCTTACGAAGAAGGTATGGGGTATCTAGATACTTCATACGAAATGGACATAGCGAGTAACCCTGAAAACGTAAATATCAACTATGAGGAAATGCCTAAAATTTTGTCAGTCGCTGAAACTGACCAGATCATGTCGTCACTACCAAGATTTACCAAGACAGTCAACGCCGTGAAATGCAAGACCACAGACAGTATAGATATTATACGCGGTCATGATTCTGGAGATCAAAAAAGTGCTGTGACTGGTATGTGAAAAAATATTGGTGCTCCAATGAATAATTCTTAAATTGCTGATATATTTTATATCTATCAAATATTGTATTTGAAAATAAGGTATTATTATCCAATCTGTATGAATATCAGGAAGCTGTGCTGTCTGCGGATCTGTAAAACGAAAGGCAGGACCTTCTGACTTCGAAGATCGCTTCAAAGATCTTCCAAGCCAACCAAACTTATCAGATACTATTGACACTGAGTTAGGTATGAAAACTTCTTGCAAGAGAGGTACTTGATAAGTCGTCTAGTTGTGAAAATAGTATTTCATGTATTTATCCAATGTTTTTATATTTTCAGACTACCCGACGTACAGTGCATCATATAGTTCTGACAGTGAGGAACAGTACTTTCCGCACAAATATCTTTCTAAACAAGGTAAAGACGTTTTTCAGAATTTCAAGAAGACTGCTCGATTGAATACGATGTTGTTACTTAGATTCTTTTCCATAGTTTTCGTGCGTGCTCGTCCCAGTTATGTCTTTTTGTATAATCAAACTTGAGGTGTTGTACATTTGCTACCTAGCCATATTGTTATTAATGACTAACGAACACTTGATAATTATTCATGAATTTAAGAATAGGCTCCGATAAAGAAAATACTACCATTGTGAACCGAAGTCAAGTCTGCCATACCTCGAAGAAGAAAAAAGTACATCATACTTCGATACATAATAGTATGTATGATATCTCATTTGGACTGAATAGTATGCCATTGTCTTTGAAACTAAATGAGAGTATCATTCAGGAAGTCGTTTTGTAGCTAATTTTTTTGTTTATTTGCAGATTCTAAAAGTTCTGTCGTAAATAGTTCAGAAATTGCTGAATCAGAAGCCCGAATTCTGAAGAAACTTGAGAGTGTCAAGCGCAGTATTTTGTACGAGCTCCGAAGCCAATTAAACCTACTTCGGTCCACTGAGATTCGTGAAAACTTGGAAACGAACGTCACAACCTTGGCTAAAGTTCAGGAAATTCTCAATGTTCAACTGCCAGTAGGAACATTAGAAGAATTTTCACATCTGGAGAAACAATTGAAAGATGAGCCAGTCAAATTAGAATCAATGGTTAGTATAATCACACGGTACAAAGTTCTCGAAAAACAACACTCTGCGATAACTAACATTCATGTATAATGGTTTGACGTATTTTTGCTTCTCATTCTTACAGGGTAGATTCATGAGAAGCCTCAACTGTAAAAAGTTAAAAACAGCTGTTTCCGATATCTTGGGTGCTATACTAAGCAAAGAAGTTCAGCTGCAGTTCAGCGGCAAAGGGCGAGTTGTCAACGGTAGCGGAAAATTAAACTTTAGTGCGACACAAGTTTACCTCTGCATGGAAGGTAATTTGTACTCGCATTTTTCACAACTCGTCAACTCTATTCTCATAGTATTTCCAATAGGTTTCTGCAACTGTCATGGCTAATTCTTTACAGATATCGTCATCACATCCCACGACTCTGTAACTTCACAGGGGATCCTTGACATCACCGGTAAATGGTTACGAGGAGCTAAAGATCGAAAGTGTGGAAAAGATCACCGACGCAAGCAGTAGATTTAGTGTAACCTGACATTGAAATTTGGTAGGAATGTTATATACATGATATGGCCGAGTTTCTTTGGCAATGTAACGGATGTTTTCTGCATTTCGTGTCACTATTTTTTGTGAGAAAAATATGAAATCGAATCCTTCAAAAAATGTGAGTTTGTATAGGCATTGCTAAAGCAGTCATATCATGAAATAATATTCCTACCAAATTTCAAAGGCTTACACTTTGCTCTATTTTTGTTAGCTATACGTATAGTAAAGTATAGTATAGTATGGACGGCGGATTCTTAACGATGATAGAGTCTGAAGTTAGCCAAAATCTAGAAATTCGCTTTCACATTAGTTCAGCTTAGATTGGTTCAGAACTATCTGAAAGCTTGTTTCTCGACGCTTACAAACTTCAGACTGTATCATCGTTAAGAATCCACCCTGTACATGTATGTGTACTGAGAAAATATAAAAACGTGATATCAGACATAGGGTGAGATTAGGTATATTAAAAGAAACTTATGTAAAAATCATTGATTTTGATTTTAATCATACGAACTATAATAATATAATAGAAATATAATTATATTCAAATTATCAGAATATGAGAATATGAAAATATAATTCAAATTATAAAAATAAAAAGGAATTACTCATGACAATACGATTCAAAATCATTTTTACCCACACCTGAGTGTCATTATCGACGATCCGTCCAGTACTGAATCAATATATTTTGAACCAATTATATAACGAGAAAAACTGTTGGACCGACGTTCGATTGCTGCCGGTTTGACAGTCGTGCCAATGCAGGATTTGACAGTCGTGCCAATGCTGGCATGATGTTATCATTTTCAGCGCTGGGCCAGCGTTCCGTAATACAAAATCGCCGACCGTCGGAAGTATTCGCCCAACCTTGGCCCAACAGTCTAACGATTGTAACTGCAATCTGCAGATACAGCCGTCATTCGATGTCCTCCCTCGGCGGTAGAAGCTCCGGGTGCACATCGAAGTAGAGTTGCGATTCACATGGTATATTTAATAGAAAAAGAAACAACAAAAAAGATTAGCGCTAGATATTCTACTTAAAATTAAGAAAGCTCTTCCTGGAGGTCACCGCCATCCTCACACGTCCATGATCCCGCAGTTCTAAGCAAGCTCGGGTTGCTCTGGGTTACCCAGTGACGAGTACCACGTCAAAGTGTATAATTAACAAATCATCTGTTTTAAGTTCATTCATCCATCATTCATACATTCATACAATTATAATTGATCCAAAAATGGTTTAAAATGGTGATTGTAAATAGTTGTCAAGTGTTATGACCGGCAAGGTTGTCTTTAAACTGAGAGTGAATCCAGATATTTTATAATCTAACCACAGATGTGAATTTATATTTATTTGTTAAAGACCTCCTCTTGGTAGCGTGAATGGGTTCGAGGAGGGTTGGATAGACTAGAAGGCTTGAATGCGTCGTATAGTTGTTAGTGAAGATTGTGCTTACTTGTCGAATCCGCTGATTATTGGAGAATTCGAGGGTGATTGAAGAAGTAAAGGTGTATAGAGGCGAGAAGGTGAATTGAAGATTTGGTAGATAGAGCACTGATTCATTCAGTTGAAGAAAGTGAATTGTTAACTTTTATGAGTATAAAATTATAACTAGAATTGAAATTATAGACTTTGAAGTATAAGTTTTTATAAAGTGGAAGCTAAATTATTCTAAGTTTTGAATGGACTGAGAAACTGACTTTGTGTGTAGCCGGTCAAGAGAGTACTTGTCTAAGTTGCTGGTAATGATTGAATTGAAGGAAAAACCCTTCGGGGTTGTATATATGCAGCGTAAGGTCTGCCCCTTCCACCTAGGCAAGGGGCGTAGGGGACACCGGGGCTAGTCGATACAAAATTTGGTTTCCAATTTTCAACTCCTTCAATTTTTGTGATAAAAATTTGAAAAAATATGGCAATATACCCTAGTTCTTCCTCTATTAGTGTACCAAAGGAAAATTTTATGATTGAAATTGTGAGGCTGTGACAGCCTGTTACGTAGACACGTGCAAAATGTATCAACCTGCCGCACCCCGGGGCAAGTTGATACCGACATGGGGCAAGTTGATACTAATATGGAAAACTGTTAAAAAATCCGAGAAAATTATAAAAATATTTGTTTATTAATTCGACCTCATATTTTTTTTTTCAAAAAATTATTTATCACAAAATATTTTAGTAGGTAAGAAATTAGATAGAAAATACAATACGAAGCTTTTACATACTAGAACCGGGGTGCCCAAGTTCAGAATTTTCGGTGTACAAGGCCCCCGAGGCGTTGTACATAATTGGATGGGTCAGTTAAGCTTGTTACCTGGGTCGGGAAAAGGTCTGTTAATCGTATAATGACGCACAATAGTACACTTGACTCAGGATATTTATTGCGATATATTTCAGTGGCTCTAAAAAGAGCCGATTGTTTTTGGCGTTGCACAGTGGGACGAAACCCCGAATTCGTGCCCATAATTCCGAAAAGTGAATTTTGGATTCGGGGAATTTTGGATTCGGGGAATTTTGACCCTCGGGTGGGGTAGAGAAATGATTGGTGCATTCAAACCTCGAAGGGTATGGTCGTCCGTTCCATACCTGGCTCGATACATTAGTTCAAAGTCAGCCTTCGTTGAGAGTGCACGCGGCGGGTGAAAACGTAAGGAAAAACAGTGAACTTCAAAGATCAATAACTCGAAAGTTATTTAAGCGATTTTGATTTTTCAAAATGGATTCTACTCCTGGAGGTATGTAGAAAATATTTCTGTATGAGTTAAATTGAAAAGTCACGTTCATCTGCTTGAAATACGACCATGTTTGGTACCCTGTGAAAACGATATAATTTTCGAGACCTATACTTTCAAATGGTCAAAAAGTAGGGAACTTGAGGAGACTGGACTTTGATTCAAGTCTTAGGTTCTAGATCAGTCTTTCAACTATCGAAAACGTTTTACAATTAGATCATCTGCTACTTTTTGCTATTTAGCGTAGTTTTTTAGTTAGCGTGAGCGAGTACGCAGCCTTCTACCACGCGCGCGGCCCCGGCTGGCGCGGCGGCCGGCTGACGAGCGTCCGGGTCTGCCAGGTGTTCAATACGTACAATAGGGAACTTATACCGGTTTTTAACGTGTATAGGGTGTCCGTAACAAAGTAGAGGAAAAAAGGTTGAGGAAAAAAAATCAATTTCAGAAAGAATTCAGTTTATCCAATGAGTTTCATGGTATTTTATTAATTGTAGTTTACGCTAAATATTGCAAGTTCTCATATGCAAATCAATTTCTAATTTTCTGTTGCTTTATTACAGGGTCTAGTACCGACGACAATTTACTATACACCCGGAGGGAGGTCTTCGTTATTGTGAAAGGGCGTTTGAATGCACCATTCGCCGATTTATTGGAACACCTTTCAGCAGAAATTTCCAAGAAAAGTGGACGTTCGGTGCTCATTCGGGAGGATATGAAGAAGTATTTCACGACCCTATTTTCCGAAATGCGAACAAAGTGGCAATCGGTCGGCAGGTATCAAGACAAGTTTTACAACAAATACGAGAAATGGCTCGATGGGCACGTGTCCTTTCCGGTACCTGCTCCTTCTCAGAAGATACCTGCAGTGACCGCGACCGCTGTACGTAGTCCCCGTTTTAAGGACTTCGAGTCATTAAGTGAAAATTCAAAACGAAGGAAGACCGAAGAAGTCCGTGCAACGTTGACTACAAGCGAGTTGGCATATCCTACTCAAATGAGCCTTCGATCTTCAGGACAACTGGATGCTGCGAAAATTGTAAAGGATGCAACGCAGATGAGTCCAACGAGAGCTTTAAAGTATCGAAAAGCTTTTGAAGCACAACCCGATGAACCACTATCTGCAGATGAAGCGCTTTCTTATTTGGTGGACCGTCAATTGTCGAAGAGTGACTACCACACATTGAGATCACTAAGTGTTGAGCGGCATTGTCGTCTGGTTCCTCCGTACTCGAAAGTAGCAGAAGCCAAAAAACTCTGTTATCCACCCCATACGGCTATTACTATTACACAGAGCAAAGCAGGAGTTCAGTTACAGGCTTTGTTGAACCATACTATCCAGCGTATTCTATTACTTCAACGAGAAGTTATTTCGAGTATAGCAGCTGAAGATGTAAAAAAGATGACCCTCATTTGCAAATGGGGCTGTGACGGAAGCTCTGGACAAAGTGCATACAAGCAGAAATTTGAAGATGACAGCATTTCGGATACAAGTGTGTTCTTCACTTCGGTTGTGCCATTACAACTCGTATCTGTTGATTGTAAATCGAATGCTGAAATTGTGATTTGGAAGAACCCCAGGCTTTCATCTCCACGGTTTTGTAGACCACTAAGATTACAGTTTCTGCACGAAAACACGGATTCAACAGTCTACGAAGAACGCTACATCAATGACCAGATAAAGAAACTTGTTCCTTACGAAACAATCATAAATCAGAACGAAATCTCAGTTGCATTCCAAATGACATTAACAATGATCGATGGGAAAGTTTGTAACGCATTGATATCAACGAGTTCGGCTCAACGTTGCTACCTATGTGGAGCTACATCCACAAATTTCAACGACATCGATGCTCTTCTCGAAAGAACAGTCAACGAAGAGAATTTCAAGTTTGGACTATCTACTTTGCATGGGTGGATACGTTTTTTCGAATGTTGTTTACATTTGTCCTACAAAATGAAAATGAAGAAATGGCAAGCACGAACTGAGGAAGAAAAGCGGATTCTACAAGAGAGCAAGAGGGTTGTTCAGAAGGGCTTTCAAACGCAATTAGGACTAATCGTCGATTATCCGAAGCCTGGATTCGGCAGTACTAATGATGGGAATACAGCTCGGCGCTTTTTCGAAAACTCTACGGTGTCTGCAATGATAACAGGTGTCGACGAAAAATTAATCACACGCTTCTACGCTATTCTGCAGGCTATTTCGAGTGGCCATGCGATTAATATCGACAAATTTCGAAACTATGCAATAGAAACTGCACGACTATTTGTACAGCTTTACCCGTGGTATTATATGCCTACTTCGGTGCACAAACTTCTGATCCATGGACCAGAAATAATAGCTCATGCATTGTTACCAATCGGCCAGTTATCTGAAGATGCTCAGGAAGCTCGGAACAAGGACATCAAAAGTATCCGAGAAAATTTATCACGAAAGTGTTCGAGATCAAAAACAATGGAAGACGTTTGGAACCGGCTGATGGTAACATCTGATCCGTACATTTCCAGCCTCCGTAAATTGCCACAGGAGAAAATGCGAAGTTTAACTCCGGAAGCTGTAGAATTGTTGATCCCACCTACAATAACAAGTCAATCTACAGTAGAAACAGATTCTGAATTTGACGACGATGATTCGGATGAGGAAATTGTATTCCACTAATTTTATAAGCCTTCACATTTCATGACATTAACACTGAAGAATAAAAAGTATTTATTCCTGTATATGCATATGCCTAAACATGTCCCACCATTTTGTTTTTGAGATTTCTGACTTTGGATTCGTCATCAGCGACCCCAAAAACCCCCGAGTACCGACTTTCACTCGAATCCATTAGGTTTTTCAAGAAATTTGTTGCCGTTTTTGGTCCGCCATTTTGTTTTTGAGATTTTTGACTTCGGATTCGTCATCAGCGACCCCAAAAACCCCCGAGTAGCGACTTTCACTCGAATCCATTAGGTTTTTCAAGAAATTTGTTACCGTTTTTGGTCCGCCATTTTGTTTTTGAGATTTTTGACTTCGGATTCGTAATCAGCGACCCCAAAAACCCACAAGTACCGACTTTCACCCGAATTCATTGGGTTTTTGAATTATGGGTACAAATTCGGGGTTTCGTCCCACTGTGCGTTGAAAAGGAACATGTTTTAAATCCGAAAACTAATTCAGTGCGATGATTGCCCGTGGACTTGTTCTGCAAGTTTTTCGAAATCCGGTGCGTAGGAGCTGGCAGAAATCCTCAACAAGCACTCCAGATTGTCATCGGTTAGTCGTGATCTAAGCTTTGATTTTATGTGTTTCATTGAGGAGAACGTCGACTCACATAAATAACTGGAGGCGAAACACGAGAGCAACCGCTTGTAGAGGCTTACAAGGATACCATGTGTCGTTTCATCTGGAATAGTTTGCCAAAATTCATCTGCACTAGAACATTTATTGAAGCGAAAACGATAGGCTTCGCTGCGTCGAAGAGAAGCCATCTCTTCTCGTACTTTGCAAACGTGGAATACAGGAAATGATTCCCTTATAATCTCAGCATTTTCTTGAGTATCTCGCTCTACCATGGGATCAAAAAAGTGGATCCTAATTCTTTTAATCGGAACAAATTCTTGGAATCGCTGATTAAATTCTTCTGCAAGTTGATGTAACCAACGGGCAAACCGTTCGCTGCAGAACTCGCTCTCGGTACCCGAGTCTTTTACTACTTTCGTTAGGTTTTCGAACGTTGGAGTTATTAGATTTCTACGGAAAACATCTAGCCATTGTGCGAGATCACCACGGAAGTCTTCTACAGCAGCGATCGATGTCCAAATAGGAATATCTCTTCCTTGTATTTTCAAATTCAAGGAATTGATTTTCTTCATCAGGTCGACGAAAAACGCCAAATCCATCAACCAGCCCGGGTCCTGGAGCTGTTCGACGTCTTCATTTCTGGACTTTAGAAATGTCCGGATCTCGGGTAAGACTTCATAGAATCTTTCCAAGACTTTTCCCCGACTCAACCACCTTACTTCACAATGTAACGTCAAATCATGTTTTCCGTCGGCTTCTTGCAACAGTGATTGAAATAATCTGTGCTGCAGGGGTCTTGCGCGAATAGAATTAACAATTTTTATAACGGGCTGCATGACTTGATTCATATCCACTGATTTGATACACAATGCCTGTTGATGTATAATGCAATGAAAGTTCAACAGTGCTGCAGGAAAATCGGGATCCTCTTTGCACAGCGCGATTAAGCCCGCGTGACGTCCGTCAGGAGCGCCATCAGTTGTTATCGACACAAGTTTTGCAAGAGGAACATTGTTCTCCATCAACATATTCTTCAATGCTGCAAACACGTCTTTTCCGGTGGTACGACCATTCAATGGTATAATCGAAAGCAATTCTTCCGTAGTAGAAAAGTCATCGAAAACCATGCGGATGAAAACACTGACTTGGGCGATGTCACTAACGTCGGTACTTTCATCTAGTTGCAGCGAAAACCATGCACACTCCCGTAAATCTTTCATCAACTGGTCGTGAATATTGGAAGAAATCGCCATCACTCTTCTCGTCATTGTTTGTCGCGATAAAGGCGTATCCTTCACCTTCGCTAGCAAATTGTTCCTGATTTCTTGGTCTTCTATCAGCTCATTAGCCATTTCCATCATCAGTTCTTTCACAATATCCCCGTCATCGTACGGCTTCATTGCCTTGGCCAAAATATGAGCCACTTTGAAAGACAACCTTGTTGTTGAATTCGAATTGCTGCTTACAATCGTGGAGGCATCAACTGATGTGCGTTTCACCATCTTCAATTTCAAGGCTTCGATTTCTAATTTTCGAGCTGTGGAGACTTTTGGAAAATCCGTATCAAGAGAAGCGTGTTTGAGGATGAAATGTCTTTCCACACTTGACTTCCTATTGCTCGAAAACACTTGTCCACACACTAGACATGCACAACCATCACCAACAGGAATGACGAAGAACTCTTCTTCCCAACATGGTTGATAGAAATTATTCCGGAGTTTTTGCCTTTTAGCTTCACTTGCCATTGCTACTATGATTTAATCGTACTATGGTCACCAGTTCGGAAGGTAAACTTCGAATGAGCTCACCTACAGTATCCCACCGTTTTATATGCGCAAATACTTCTACCATAAAAGGCAATTGATCGATCCTATTGGTTCATTTCGACGGGCTAGGAAGACTCACCTTCGAATAAAGCGAATTTGTCTCGAATTCAAGATAGTACTCGCAGGTGCAAGTGCAGCTGCATATTTCTGCAAATTTATTTATTTTGAAGAAGTTTTTTAATAGCTTTTGATCGTCGCCCGGAATCGAAAAAGTATTTTCATAGCCTTTAATTAGAATCCGGAGCTAGCGAAGTTATCCAACAAAGAAAAATATTCGTACGCAGGTAATGAGTTCCAAGAAGCTATTGTTCTAAGCGACCCAGGCGCGCTCCAGGTAGTCCCGAGCCGCCGAGTCCTAATCCCTTTTGATTGGCTGGGTAATAGGATTGGGTGTACAAGCCTACCTGGCCAGTGCAAAATCTGCACTGGGTGTACCGGTTGGCCCCCAGGAGTCTCCATGGTTCGCAACTTCCAGCCTCAGTTTGAACGACCCATCAGACACCGCACCGTTCCCAAAACTACAGGTCCCTTGTCCTGTAATTATTCTTACGAACGGCACGCACAAGTGTCCTCCAACAGCTACATACGATATTGATTAATTTTGTAATATGTTTAATCGTTACAGTCGGCCGGTATATGAAAGTTTTTTCTATCACGAAACAGCTTCACAAAATTAAATGTTGTAATGAAATAAAAGCTTTTCGTTTTCGAGAAGATTATGATGGGAATAATTCTTTTGAAAGAACTGATGCTTGGTAAATTATGCCATATTTTTAACCGACTTCAAAAAAGGAGGAGGTTCTCAATTCGGTTGTATTGTTTTTTTTTTATGTTTGTTACCGCATAACTCCGTCATTTATCAACCGATTTGAAAAATTCTTTTTTTATTCGAAAGGGTATACTTTCATATTGGTCCCATATAAATTTCATCGAAATCGGTTAAGTAGTTTGGTTTTGAAGTCGGTTTTTTTGTCACTCATGACGCTTATTTCTAATAGTAATAGGGGGCCGAGTTGACAGATTGTATTTTGGACGTACGAGTTCATTTCGAAAATCCACAAAACGTAGTTGTACTGATTGTGAGGTTTTCTATAAAATTTGCAATATCATAGTTCAAAAAAAATTGAATTATTCACGTGTCCCAGGATGGAATGGAACGAATAATGTCATAATACAAAACTAAAGTTTCTTTATGAGACGTTCGGCCTTCGAGGTCTAAAAAAAACTTTCAACGTCAGAAATACGTAATTATTATTTACGTATTCAATCTGAATCTTACTTTCGATGCCCTGATACGCTGCAGCGTGTTTGATGCTGATTTTTTCGGGCGATTTCGGAACCGGTCTATCTGCAAGGTTTAAAGGTCCATGGCAGATGACCTTTGTTGCCCGTTGAATCGACAAGTCGTAGTCAACGAAACCCGACGCGATCTTGTGGTATCTCTGGTCAACCGCAACAGCTTTGATATTGACAAATTCCATTATCTGAAAGAAATGATGAGAAATTGAGGTAAGGTGTTTAAGAGCCATTACTTATATGTTTTTTTACCTCATTATATTTTTATGAGATGAGCGAAGACAGGTATCTGGTCCTCCCACACAAAACTTTAACAACAGTTTTTTTTGTTATAACTGGTTCAAAATATATTGATCTAGTGCTGGACGGATCGTCGATAATGACACTCAGGTGTGGGTAAAAATGAATTTCAATTTTATTGTCATGAGTAATTACTTTTCATTTTTACTAATTTACTTTTATTTAAATTACTTTTTATTTTTATAATTTTAATTATATTTTTATATTCTAATATTTTGATAATTTGAATATAATTATATTTCTATTATGTAATTATAGTTCGTATAATTAAAATCAAAATCAATGATTTTTACATAGGTTTCCTTTTAATATACCTAATCTCACCATATGTCTGATATCACGCTTTTAGATTTTCTCTCAGTACATGTAACGACGATATAGTCTGGAGTTGGTAAGCGTCGGGAAACAAGTTTTCACACAGTTCTGAACCAATCTAACCTGAACTAATGTGAAATCGCATTTCTAGATTTTAGCTAACTTCAGACTGTATCCCGAGTAGAAATTTGGTCAGGCTAGCCTGCCGTTCCACCAGGCCCTGATCAGGTTGCAATCAGGTGTGCCACATGGGGTACAATTGATGGGGCCCTGGTCAGGGTAGCATCAGGCATGCCTCGCTTAGGCTCGCGTGACGTGGCCGTGATCAGGTAAGCGTCAGGCACGCCTTAGTAACGCGTGCCTTTTGGGCCCCTAGTCAGGACGACCCCAGGCATCCTTTACTAAGGTGTGCCTGTTGGGTCACTGGTCAGAACAGCCTGATAGGGCCCTTATGGTGGCGTGCCCGTTGGAACCCTGGTCAGGTTGACCTCAGGCATCCCTCACTGAGGTGTGCCTGTTGGGTCCCTGGTCAGAACAGCCTGATAGGGGCCTGACTAAGGGTGCCTGTTAAATCCCTGGTCAGGTTGGCCTCAGGCGTCCCTTACTAAGGTGTGCCTGTTGGGCCCCTGGTCAGTACAGCTTGATACGGCCCTTATTGAGGCATGCCCGTTGGAACCCTGGTCAGGTTGACCTCCGGCATCCCTCACTGAGGTGTGCCTGTTGGGTCCCTGGTCAGAACAGCCTGATAGGGGCCTCACTAAGGGTGCCTGTTAAATCCCTGGTCAGGTTGGCCTCAGGCGTCCCTTACTAAGGTGTGCCTGTTGGGCCCCTGGTCAGTACAGCTTGATACGGCCCTTATTGAGGCATGCCCGTTGGAACCCTGGTCAGGTTGACCTCAGGCATCCCTTGGTGAGGCGAGCCTGTTGCGCCCCTGTGCAGGTTGATATCAAGCATCCCTTACGGAGGCAAGCCTGTTGGGATGCCGATCGGATTGGCCCCAGGCATCGGTTACTCAGGCATGCCTGCTCGGCCCCTGGTCGGGTTTGTACCACGCGTTTTTAGTACGGGTTTCACGCCACAGTATGATTAATTGAAAATAAACCTTTAGGGGGCGTCCACATATTACGTAACGCGTTTAGGGGGGTGATGGAGCGTTACGGTCTGTTACGTGGGGGGGGGTCTGAAATTTTGTTACGTAACATTTAAAATACAGCTATTTTGACTCTGCGGCACGTAGAAGTTTTATGCAAGTCCTCGCTGTACCGATACTACACGTTTCGCAGCCTGTCTCTTCAGCCGGTAAAAGAGGGTAGTGTAGGGCGCGAGGCGAGGTGGTACATACTGCCCAGTGAGTGCTGGCTGCGGGCGCGCACCGTGAGCGTATTCTGTTTTCGAATAAACGTCGTTCGAAATACTGCGCGGCGAGATGGGCAAAGGACGCTACGAACGCTTATTCGATGCATATCTTAAAAGGTACGCGCACAGTGCGTCGAAAAAAAAGCTCAAGAGGAATGTAACGCCTGTTGGAATCAGCTGAAATCAAAACATTCTAATAAAAAAGATCTTGAAAACGCCGTTGATGCCACCGTAAAGCAGCTGCTTCAGGAGGTCACGCATGTCACAGCAGGTCTCTTGAACTTCTTCACAAAGGTAGGTTTGCAAGGCTAATATAAAGAGTTGCAATACACGTGAACTGGAGGCGGACACCTCGACTCTCCGCAGAAGTACTTGTTCCTATGTCTTTCAAAACTGCCTGTAAATCTTTCAACCATCGTATAATAATCCTTTTGGAGTGGATTGAAACGTGTTTCTTTTCTTGTTTCTTCCTGTTTATTTTGTGTTTTTTTTTTGTGTTTATTTTCTTTTTATTCGTGTTTATTTTCTTATTTATTTCCTGTTTTTTTTTCGTGTTTATTTTCTTTCTATTCGTGTTTAGTTTCTTATTTATTTTGTGGTGTTTTTTCGTGTTTTTTTTTGTATTTTTTTCGCGCCTATTCTGCTTCGGACGTTTTCGGTTGTGTGAAAGTATGTTCTGAAAAATGCGCCCACGGATTTCTGCATACTATTCCTTTCTCATTGCGTTGCTACAAATTTCACGGTTTCTTCTCTACGCATGATTTCCATTCTTCTCGTATTTTTGCCCTACTCAAAGGTGCCAAAACGTGCTCCTAGTATATTAAGCAAGGAGTCGGTGGAAGCTGGTCCGTCAGGAGCAAGTTCTTCAATTTTGAATGTACCAGAGCATGCTGCTACTTTGGAGCCGGTGGGAGCTGGTTCGTCAACAGCAAGTGCCTCAGTTCAAATGACAGATGCTTCTGATGGTGAGCCAGTTGCCACGCAAACAAGTGGAGGTGAATTTTTCTTGCACATCTTTGCGTTTGCTCCTATCTATTCGTGTTCGATTCAGTACAGGCTTTGTTAACTTCATTACATTTACGTGCAACAAAATGCAAGCCCCAGATGCATGCTGTATTTTGCGAGCACTTATTGCAAAATTTCTCGTTTTCTTTCCTTGTTGACATTTGTCTCCCGCAGCTCGTCGCAGACCCAGGCCCATCGTTCTTAGTGAAGATGATGAAAACGCGAATCCCATTCCGTTTAAAATTAGAGCGTACTCAACTCCAGCTCAGGATGCGTTGGCTAAGAAAATTTCCTGCATGGAGGCAGAACTTAATAGTCTAACTCGGAAACGAGACCTTGGTGAGGGAGATGGGTCAATAAACAAAAAAATAAACAACCTGCGCAAAAGCTTGGACAAGGAACAGAAAAATCTTGACCAGAAAAGAAATAGTGTTGAGAGGCAGCGCAAGTTCCGAGAACACCGCCAAGAAGCGACTAAAAAGATCTTAAGGGATCACCCAGAAGCTGGTCAGCTGTTGAAAGTTAGAGGTAAACCTGGCCAGCCACGTCTGGAAGAAAATCAAGATGGTTTGCTAGCGACGATTGCCGATATCGCCATGCACGGTGCATCAGCCGCAGACAGGCGTCGAAGTGAGATCATGAGATCGTGCAAAACGCTGTCAGATTTGCAAGCAGAACTGGAGAAAATGAACTTCAAAGTATCTCGAAGTGCACTTTACCTTCGCCTTGTCCCAAGAAATGTGACCAGTCGTGAAGGGAAACTTCACGTTGTCACCGTTCCAGTGAAACTGTGCAGAGCACAATCAGATTTGCACAAAGAACACGCGGATCAATATTTCTGCCGATCTAACATGGAATCTCTGGACGAACTTGCATCAGTCCTTGGACCAGAACAGGTACAATATTCGCTATACCGGTACTGCAACCTTGGAACGCGTGCTGCAACCAAACCCAGCGGTGCTTCTCTTATTTAATGAACTGTAAATTCGAACCAGCGACTTGTGAATGTTTATCGAGCATTCCATGTAGTTTTTATATATTAGCTTCTATTATTTCCAGGTTGTCATGATATCCAGAGATGATAAGGCTCGCGTTCTTATCGGAGTAATTGCTGCTAAATTGCAAGCTCCACTGCTGATGCATTTGCAGTACAGAGTACGCCTACCGGATCATGATTTTCCTGTGGGTGGGTCCCATTGTCTCATCCCATCAGTTTATGCTTTGCAAACTATTGAGCCCAATGGAATCGGTAGAAGAGATGCAGTGAAGTACTCGGGCCCCACTCACATCTGCATCAGGAGTGGCAAGCACTCAAGCTCTACTGCTGCTACCCATGCGGTTGATACAATTGGATTGTATTCCGAAGATACTTTCGTCCCCTTTGTCAAGGACGCGAATGGTGTCGCGAAGCCAATTCTTTTCATGAAAGTGGACGGTGGTCCTGACGAGAACCCCAGGTTTCACAAAACAATAGTGCAAACTGTACACCTGTTCAAGACACTAGACTTGGATGCCGTTTTTGTGTGCTGTAATGCACCAGGAAGAAGTGCTTACAATCCTGTTGAACGCAAAATGGCACCGCTGAGTCGCCAGCTGTCCGGCGTCGTTCTCCCACATGACCACTTTGGTAATCACCTCGATAAAGATGGGAAGACGAAGGATTTAAATCTGGAAAAGAGGAATTTTCGTCACGCAGGAGAGGTTCTGTCTGAAATCTGGAAAAATGTCGTCGTCGACGGGCACCCAGTTTCTGCCCAGTACATTGGCCCTGATGAAGTTCTGCCTGACCCTGTCGACCTGGACGCTGATTGGTGCCTGAAACATGTCCGAGAAAGTCAGTACTTGCTACAGGTAAAAATTATCATTCTTCAAATAAAAAAGACAGGAAACTGACGTGAGATTAGAGGTTTCGTTCAACACTACCTGGGTCAACACTACATGTTCCATTAAATGAGTTTTTTTCTTTCCAGATAATGAAATGTAAAAACACGACGTGTTGCAATCCATTTCGCAGCAGTATTCAGAATATTCTCTTTCAGGGGTTTCTCCCACCCCCCTTTCCCATCCTGCAAGAAGGCTCGAAACTGGTCATTCCAACGCCAGAAAAACATTCTAATGAAAAATTCGCGCCACTTTTACTCCGACAATCACTGACCTTGAGGCCGGAGCACGTAAAGTCAGAGGAAATACCATATGACATGTATTGTCCATCGGTGCGTGAACGAATACCGGGACGCAAATGTGTCCACTGCGGGGTATACTTCGCTTCGAAGGCCTCCATCGATGCCCACAGGTAAAAAAGAATTATTCACCGATCCAAAATCGAACTTCTGTTATTTTTAGACGAACGCCGACTACATTTTATATTTCTGTAATTTTCAGAGTGAAAATGCATCCTCATTTGCTCGCGGAGCGTCTTTCATCCAGGCTGAGGCCTCTTCGAATCCATTCGAGACGTCCAAGGGAGCTACTCTGCACCACTGACGTAGACACGGTCGAATGGATTGATGTGGAAAATGTAGATGCTGATCCTGTCGACATCCCTGCCATGGAAGATGGACAACCAGCACAAATGATTAGTGACATTTCGAGGTGGATTTCAGGGGATTCGGACGACTTATTAAACAGTGGAGTTTGATTCTCTTCTAGCGCAAGAACAATTGTCATACTTACCTCTGTAGAAAGATGAGGCTCATTAATGGTTCTCTTTTTAAAATGTATAGTTCCTCAAAATAAAGTGTTGTATTGGCACGTATGGATCTTCTTTTCAGCCTCCAGGAATTGAAACACTTGAATTTATTACCAAAAACCGAAAATGTGAAACGTTACGTAACAAGTAGGGGGGGGTTGATCGTTTGTTACGGTCCGTTACATGGGGGAGGGGGGGGGTCTAAAATGGCCCAAAATCGCGTTACGTAATATGTGGACGCCCCCTTATTCGGTGAAGTTAAAACCTGCTGAGACCACGCAGGATAATCATTTAGATGAATATATGAAGCACTTACTAGTAATGGGTATCAAAGTTTTCACAATATCTAATAAGTATTTTGGCGTAGTAGGTAGGGCGTGCGATTAGTAATGCGAGCGAGCGATAGGTCCAGGATCGAAACCCAGTTAGGTAGAAACAATGCGAAGTTTTTCTGAAGTGAAATTGCGTTCTAGCGTTGGTATGCGGCCGAGTATGAGTGGTTTAGCTTACTCAACCCATAAAATTTTTATCTAATCATTATTTTTGTAGCATCGGATGATACAAACACAAATCCACAAATATGATCAGGGCTTGATCAGGGCTTGATCAGGAATCTTGATCAGGAAGCTTGATCAGGAAGCTTGATCGGGGCCTGATCAACAAACCTAATCAGGACCTGGCTGTAAAATACTGATCAGAGCCTGGCTATAGAACCTGATCAGGGCCTGGCCGTAATCCTAGAATTTTGCGTTACATTACTGATCAGGGCCTGACCAGGTAGCCTAATAAGCACCTGATCAGGTGGTAAGGTTTGCTTGATCATGCCCTGATTGTGGCCTGACCGAAATTTCTACTCGGGTGTAGCTGTCTGGGTGCAGCGGTATCTGCCAAAAACTCGCGGTTAAGTCTAAACTTGACATGAACTTCACACTCTGACATTTTTGGAACAGAATCTCTGACGATTGCGCACATTCATAATCTGGCTGCATTATTTTGTTTACCTGCCTAGCGTCTAAGCACAATCGCACAGTCTTATCTTTTTTGGGTACTACTACGATGGGATTGATATACGGACTCTTGGAACGTTGTATAATGCCGAGTTCTAACATCCGCTTGATCTCGTGTTCTACCGGGTCGCGAAACATCATTGGTATAGGATATGATCGCATGAAATATGGCTCGTCCTTTTTAATCTCCAGTTTGTGTTCGTATATGCTAATTCGACCCGGTCGGCGTCTGAAAACATCTTTGTACTTCCACATTAAGTTTTTTAAACGCAGTTTTTGTTGCTCGTCGAGCGAGTTAATGTGCTTCACCTTATCCTCTACCTCGGCAAGTGTAAGGTTGTACTGATCTTCGGGATCATGTGTTTGACGGATTGCATTTACACTAGCGGTACCGGACTCGTTACCCTCTCGCGTGTTGGTTAATTTTATACTACTTAACTTATCTGCTTCGTCACTGGGGTCTACAAATTCTAATTTAATCTTTTTACTCTCTTGTGTTATAGTTATGGATCTTGTTTCGTAATCAATCAGCGACTTCAATTTTGACAATAACTCTGTTCCTATGATGCAATTATGTATCAATTTTGGTACTATCAGGAAGACTGCGTCTTCATCTTTATCTTTAAACTTTATTTGTAAATAAATTTGTTTTTGTATTCGTGTCGGTTTTGCTCCGGTGGCCACCTGTAATCTAATGTTGCTCACAGGCAAAATTTCGAATAGTCCAAGCTTATTTTTATTTTCTTCAAAACACAACTCGTTAATGCATGATACCTCACTGCCTGAATCTATCAGCGCTTTTGTTTCGACATTGTTCAATTTGACTCTAATGAACGGGCATTTTACTTTGTTGTGCTCAGTGTCGGCAACTTTGCCGTCATCATCATTGCTCAGTAAATCATCCCTGGGGCTTTCAAACAACGAGGCGCATTGCAAATCGCCATTCTTTTCTTGATCTGCTATGACTTGACAACTTTTTCTATTTATTTCTGATATCAATTTCTTTACTTCTTCTTTTTCTTTTGACATTGCCGTTTTGTCTGGGGCATGAACCTGGCAAACTTCCTTATCTTTACCCTGGCTATTGTTGATCACACCCCCGCTCAGTTTCCCAACCTGGGCAGCTCGTATGATTGATTTTGTGCCTGCGGTAACTCTTCAATTTAAATGTGACTATTGCTGAATTGTCGCTGATTGTTGTTACGCGCTTCTGTATCAAACGGCCTCGGCCTTGCTCCGTTGTGTGTGTATGTTATATTTTGCCTAGCTGGCTGTGTGGGTTGTCCACGAGTCGACACCGTTTCTACAGAATCGTTTCTACAGAGCATCGTTTCTACAGAGTTCGTTTCTACAGAGATCGTTTCTACAGAAAATATTGTCGACAAAGATCGTTTCTACAGAATTAGTATAGGCCCGTTTCTACAGAAATCCAGCTGAAAAGTCGTTTCTACAGACCAATTATTTAAGGATGCTCGTTTCTACAGAATTAAATAGGAAAGCTCGTTTCTACAGAATTCGTTTCTACAGAATTCGGACCTGCAGCTCGTTTCTACAGAATTCGGATCTAACAGTTCGTTTCTACAGAATTCGGTCTTAGAAGTTCATTTCTACAGAATTCGGTTCTGAAAGATCGTTTCTACAGAATTCGGGTCTGGTAGATCGTTTCGACAGAATTCGGTCCTAAAAGTTCGTTTCTACAGAATTCGATTATGGAAGTTCGTTTCTACAGAATTCGTTTCTGTATGTAGGCCTTGATTTCTGACACCCTATCGCGCCATAGTTTCTGGTGTTAGTTCCTGCACCTCGGTCTCCAGGTCTGGCGTCCAGGTCTACCGCGCCATAGTTCCTGGCATCCAGGTCTGCCGCACCATAGTTCCTGGCGTCCAGGTCTACCGCGCCATAGTTCTGGGTGTCCAGGTCTATTGCGCCATAGTTCCTGGTGTCCAGATCCATCGCGCCATAGTTCTGGGTGTCCAGGTCTATCGCGCCATAGTCCTGGGTGTCCAGGTCTATCGCGCCATAGTCCTGGGTGTTCAGGTCTATCGCGCCATAGTTCCTAGAGTCCAGAACTATGGCGCGATAGACCTGGACACCCAGAACTATGGCGCGGTACACCTGGACGCCAGGAAATATGACGCGGTAGACCTGCACGCCAGGATCAACTAGGACGCGATGGATCTGGAGGGTACAGTACGTTTCGGCCCGACCGATTTGGCGCGGACGATTCGGCGCGAGTCCTTTTGGCGCCAGGACGTTTCCGCGCGAGCCGTTTCGTTATCATGGCGGCTATGAATTAATTCAGGTCACCTCATTTTAGCATTGAAAATGCTTCTATTTTCGGGGTAACACAGTCTGTGTTGTATCATGTGTGCGTGTGTTGTATGCTTGGCTGGTCTAACTTTTTCTAACCTTCAGTGGCTGGCCTAACTTATTCTAACCCTTCATACAACACCGTCTGTGTTGTATCATGTGTGTGTGTGTTGTATGATTGGCTGGCCTAACTTTTTCTAACCCTTCATAGAACACCGTCTGCGTTATATCATGTGTATGTGTCATGCGAATCGTCTCTTTGCCGAAACGAACTTCCATAATCGAATTCTGTAGAAACGAACTTTTAGGACCGAATTCTGTAGAAACGATCTTCCAGACCCGAATTCTGTAGAAACGAACTTTCAGAACCGAATTCTGTAGAAACGATCTTTTAGGACCGAATTCTGTAGAAACGAACATCCATAATCGAATTCTGTAGAAACGATCTTTTAGGACCGAATTTTGTAGAAACGAACTTCTATAATCGAATTCTGTAGAAACGAGCTGCAGCTGCCATTCTGTAGAAACGAACTCTGTAGAAACGAACAATTGTGAAAATTATTTCTGTAGAAACGAGCCTGTAGTGCGATACGTGTAAATTGGGGGCCAGAATGCTTATGTAGAAACGAACTTTATTGACAATATCTTCTGTAGAAACGAACTCTGTAGAAACGAGCTCTGTAGAAACGATATCTGTAGAAACGGATTCTGTAGAAACGATCCTGCCCCTTGTCCACGATACGAGTGGTTCCCTGGGTGTGCGCTAGCACTCGGTTTGTTTTGGTTCCGACTATCCGGTTGTGTACGATTTAAACCTGTATCTGTGCGACTCATGTGCGGTAAAGCCTCGTGAGAGCCGTTTTCCCTTGCCTGATTCGGCCTTCGCGCGTGGTCAACCTTTTCTAATAGCGTGATGAACGATTGAATATCTCCGATACCTCTGGTCAAGACTGCGCTTTGTATCACATCGTCGAAATGACGCGATAGGCATTCTACTATTTCGTGCTCTGGGATCGTCGGTTTGAGGTCCTTTGCACTGCGAAACCGTCGGATGGCATATTCAACGCGGGTTTCGTGACTGTCGTGTCGATACGAGCCGAATTCCAAATTTTTCTTAACCTTCCGCTGCGTGTCGTCGCTCCAAAATTTTATTGCGAATTTTCTTTTGAAATCTGCGAATTTATCAGTCGGTTCGGCAACGATCTCCCACCATTCCTGCGCAATGCCCCCCAAGCTTTGTCTAATCAATCTACTTATCTCATTTTCACTCATACTGCGTGATTCGCAAAATTGTTCAAGCTGATGCAAGTAGCTCATCGGCTTTTCTTTGAAAGTGCCGTCAAAACTCGGTATTTTGACCTCGCGTTCCCAGCAAGGAATTGCTTGAACGGAGCTACCTAACCCTATCGATCTTCTAGTCGAGTTTGCTTCTAATTGACGCAGTTTATTGTCTAATTCACGCTTTTGCGTTTCATGTTTTTGAATTTGTTCATCAAAGAGTTTCTTTTGTTGTTCCATTTCACTGTGCAGGGCGACTAACGATTCCTCAACGTTAAACCTAGTTGTTTCATTTGCTTGGCTAACGCTTTGCCGTAATACATTTAATTCGGTGGTCAAACCTGTACGTGTTACTTCTAATGCGGTATTTTGAACGACCGTTACTTGGCTTATTTGGCTTTCCAGAGCTCTTTGTACCTCAAGAATGTTTGTTTTTGTTCTAGCTTCGACCTCGGTGATTCGTTTCAGCTGCTCTTGACTCGTTTCTATACGACCGTCCGCAATTTTATTTTGTGTGATTATGATATCTCTTCGATTCTCGGCTATTTTTGCTTCAAGCGATTGTTTCTCACGCTCTACCTTATTATTGACTGATTCCTCAAACTTGGCAAGCCATTGATCTTGTTCTACTTTCCAATTTCTAAACTCTTCTCTAAATATCTCGCGTAACTGATTAAAATCGCGACTCTTAGTACTATTATGCTCTGGACTGCCAAACTCGCTGTCCTCACCACCTAGGTTTGTCTCTAACTGATCAACCGTTTCCTTGTCTTTGCCACTCATTGTAATAATTCCCTTTGTACTTTCCCGATTTGGCAACCTTCTAGTCTCTACCCGAGTCGAAATTTAGACTCTGCTTTGACGCTCTTAGTTATACTCAGACTCTACTTTGACGCTCTTGGTACTATTTGAACCTACTTTGACGCTTTTTGAACCTGATAGCCCCTACTTATACTCCGTTTGACTCTACGTTGAACAATACCTCCGAATATGTTCGAATTGAAGACCCTACTTTGACTCTGTGTAGGACTTTCCTTCGAATTGGAGACCAGTGTTGGGCGAATTTTTAATTAATTGATTATAAATTACATATCTGTATTTATTAATTATAAATTACATAATTTGTAATTAGTTAATTATGAATAATAAATTGTAATTTGTAATTAATTAATTATAAATAATAAATTGTAATTAGTTATTTATAAATAATAAATTGTAATTAATTATTTATAAATAATAAATTGTAATTAATTAATTATAAATAAAACCAATAAATTGCAATTTGTAATTTGTATATACCAAAATTCATTAACCATTACAATTGTCATTTGTCATAAACCGAAATACATTAATCATTACATTGAAAAATTGCAATGGTCAATGCTTTCCGGTTTAATTACATATTTCAAATTGTAATGGTTAATGTATTTTGGTTTAATTACGAATTAAAATTGTAATGGTTGATGAATTTAAATTTAATTACAAATTACAATTGTAATGGTAAATGAACTTCGATTTTATTACAAATTACAATTGTAATGGTTAATGGATTTAAGTTGAATAACAGATGACAATTGTAATGGTTAATGGATTACGGTTAAATTACAAATTAGAATTGTAATGGTTGATGGATTTGAGTTTAATGACAAATTACTGAAGAAAGTAATTTTTTTTTTTTAATTACAAATTCCAGCTGTAATGGAAAATGTAAATAATTAATAATTTTTTTTTAAATTATAAATTACAGCCGTGATGAAAATGTAAATAATTACACCATGTAATGCCACACTATGATTTTTTTAAGTTACAAATTACAGCTGTAATTTGTAACGTGAGTGAAAAAACAAATCCAAATTGATGAGTGAAGTTCTTCACCGGGACCCAAGCATTCGAATATAAGTTCGATGTGCGCGTGCGCGGGGCACCGTCGGCCCTATTGTCTCAATGTGTCAAGTGCTGTGGATAAGTAAATCGCCGTCCGTCTGGGTTAAACAATTTCTCTCAGTTTTCGACTCATTCGAGCTCGACTATCAGGTAAGTAATAGTCTACCATCCACACACTTTATCTACGAGATTCTCAAATAGTATTTCTGTGCCCTGACATAGTGTGGAATTCTACAACGTGCTACGAACCTAACCTATAACCCGGATCATTTTTAGCGTCAAAGTAGGGTCTAATATTATATTGGAATCGCTATCTATCCAGAACCTACTTTACCGCTCTTAGCCCCTACCTGAGGTAGGAGTTAGAGCGTCAAAGTAGGGCCTAAATTTCGACTCGGGATTCTCTACGTCAACCTCGTCTCGTGCCCCACGTTCAGGACGCCAATTTATGTAACACACTACTCTCTCCGACGTGCGTCTACATCTCCTCCTCTCTTTTCTCCGGGTTCTTGGGCGCCAATCAGCCTCGACTGATGTCTAAAGTATTGAAGAAGTTCACATTATTTTGTCTACGGCTTGAAACTAGTTAACTCAGGGCTACTTAAGGTCGACGAATTGAATAGCAACGACTTTTGGAACCCAACGGCGGTGATTCTCGCCTCGATCCCGTCTGCCGTGGATGATGCTCGCACTCCTGTCTCTCGATCTCCACGTCTTTGCTGTTGAAGTTATTCTATTGATTTAGCTAAATTGTGGTTTTATCTACTTCCTATCAATCCTATTATCCTGCTCCAAGGAGTTTGTGCAATGTAAGACTCGTGATCTTACTGAGGAAGAAAATTCTACCTGCTCTAAAACGAGAGGACTCGGAATCAACGTACCACGTTCGTTTAATCCCTTCTCCGAAGATCCGGGGGTTTCTACTAGTGATAGTCTATCCGAGGTCTAGACCTTATGTGTGAAGGATATGGGATGTGGAGCAGTTTTCTGTGGATAGAGAGTTTAGATAGGTGTGTAAATGAAGAGTTATTCACAAATTTCAGTATATCCTTGAAGATTTTGCACGCAGATTGAGCAGGGAATTGACAAGATAATTTAGTCGAGTTTAACATGACGTTTTGAAATTGCACTACAATCCGTTGTGCACTTATTTTTAATCAATGAAAGAATGTTTAAACTCTGTGACTGAAATTTTGTCTTTCTTTTTGTTTGTATCGAAGCTTTATAAACTGTAATCCTAAATGAACGGATGGTTCATTTAGTCTTTCCCCAAGTTAAATTTTTCTAAGTTCTTTTAATTTAATATTGAAATTTTTCTATGTTTGAAATTGACTCTAAATTCGCAGTTACGGCAAGACGCCGCACTTACGTACCAAATTAGACCGAAGCCACGACCGAAGTGATTTGCTCCGTACTGAAATTTACCACGAAACCTCGGTACGGGGATTATTTCTTGTATTCGCGCAAGCAGGTTTATTCAAATTTCTGGGGTGGGGACTGACCCACGAACCTCCTTTTTCTCCTCCCGCGTATGAATACTATTTACCGAATCCTCTGCTGTTTCTGCGTCCATGTTAATCCTCGTTTATTGTATAGGTCAGCAGTTTGAATACATGGTATAATACAATAGTCTTTTTGATTGTATGCGTACGTCAGTTATTTGCTTTAATTTTAAATTCAATATAATTTTTCTGTCTTAATTTTACGTGTGATTGTTTAACAGTTCTAAATGTGTAATGTGTTGTTGCCCATGTGGCGATGAAGTGAATCTCGTATCCTGTCTACTCTGGTTACATGTGTGTCGGTGTTTGAATCTAAGTTACAATGGAAATGTGTGTGTGTGTGTGTGTGTATGTGTGTGTGTGACTCGAATCCTGTTGCCTTTATCTAAACTTAAACTCTGGGTGCTAATGACTCTATTGCAGGTCTTTGAATTTTACAAATTAGTGGGTACGTTACACTATATATTAGGGTGTCCTGTTTTTTATTTTAATTTTTTTATTCCACCGGCCACCAGTCGTAACTTTAGTAGTTGGTCTGAAACGAACCCACACCAAAGATGAGCTTCGTAGCTCAAGTCTAAGAGGTGCCTCAATCAACATTTTCATTTTTTATTTTAATAAAGTTAAAAAAATTATACATCACGATCTGAGGGAATGGATAAACATTAAATTTGATGAATTTTTGTGTGTTAGCCATGAATAAAAAGATAAGTGCCTTTTAAATACAATTTATTATGGAATCGCTAATTAAGCCGTCTAGTAAAATAATTTGTGGCACTTTTTGGAAATTATTTGCGACGATTTCTTGCGATTCCGCACAGGTTGGAGTATTTTCGAAATCTCAGAACAACATTGGACACAAGTAGGTACGCCTCTATTAAATCACAGTTACGAGAAAGATAGAATGTCTTGGATTTTCAACCAGCTCAATTTTTTGCAAAAAGCATGAAATAAAATATGTTTGTATGTGCTTCGATGTCTTCTTTAGCTGTGATTTTTGCCGGTCCGATATTTTTTTATAAATACCAAGAAAAAAATTAAAAACGTGAAAACGCCATAATTGACAAAAAAAGGTCGAATAATGGGGCTAGGAGATCGAAACTTTGTCGAAATTTTATTTTCATGACAATAAATGTTTGCCTAAATTTTTGTGTTGAAAAAAAAATAAAAAAAATTTACGAGCTTTTCAGACTTAACCTGGTCTGAATAAGCCAAAGGCCCAATAAGTACGTTTTATGCAGAAAGTTGGTCAGCATGAAGCCCAGACTACACATTTAACCCATTCCAAAAAATATTATTGGAGCGTGCAGCCGATTATCGATATGGCGCTTTAAAATGAAAAAAATTATTGAGGCACCTCTTAGACTTGAGCTACAATGCTCATCTTTGGTGTGGGTTCGTTTCAGACCAACTACCAAAGTTATGACTGGTGGCCGGTGGAATAAAAAAATAAAAATAAAAAACAGGACACCCTACTATATATATATATATTCTCTCGTTACATTGATAATGTAAAATATGATGTAAAGAAAAGTCGGCAACGAAAAACAAATATCTCAGACTCATAGTTTTATGCATGTAAAACGATAAACTATAAAAAGATGAGGAAAAAGAAATTGAAAAAAAATTGAGTGTTTGCATGTGAACCAATACCAATAAATATCTATACAGTCCACGATCCCATACAAAATAAGAACCGCGGCTAATCCGTTGCTAGGGATTAGCCGAGGCGGGAAGCTAGGCTCAACCGACTAGCGAGTTAGGTGTCGAGTCAGTCGCACAAGAACGCTAATCGTTCACAGTACTCATCATTTTACAGAATCCGAAAGAGTTCTGAGAGTCGCCAGAATAAGTGTCTGTCACAAACTCACGTAAAGCTGTGCCAAATAAAGGATTATAATAATCTACACTCGGAGTGGTGATCTCCTTTCATTAACCTTCCCCTCCTCCTCACCGGATAGCCGAAATTAGCGCTAACAAAGGTCCTTCGAGCCGGATATACAAGTCTGTCTTGGGGAATGGGGAGGCCAGATAAGTGAATTCGGCAGTGAGTGAAAAACCTCAGTGACAAAAGGATGTTCGTATAAGTGCACACGCGTCATCCAGTGCAACACGTACCTGGGAAAAGACGAATTTGCACCGAGCAGAAGTTCAGCGAGCCCAACGGCCAATTTTGAATCGATGGCAGAACTAATACGTCGAGACGCTAATCCCCTCGGAATAGTGATAGGGAGCACACGCACCCACACGCAGTAGTGGGCCTGCTCTCTGCTCGTTGGACTATAGGTGTGCAGACTAACACGAACACGGCTGAAGACGGCCTCGTGAGTTCACAACAATCAAATCTTCGAGTGCGCGAAGTGTTGACCAACAGTAGACGTGTGAGTGGACGGTATTCGCTGATCGATACCAGTGTCCGAACAATAAATTTACATGTGTGTGAGAACGACGTACATAAATCAGTTCCACACAATAAAGAGGCGAATTTCAAACAGACAGTCCTAATTATCCATTGTCATGGAAGACCTTCTGTTAGAACAATTTACCACAGTGGGGCTAATCTCCAATGCTGTTGCCAACTTCAAAAAGATCGGACAGGAGAAGCGCACTCCGGCGGTCATAAAGAAACGCATTGAACTACTGAGCACCTATTGGGAAAAATGTCAGAACACACATATCAAAGCGCTGCAGCGCTCGACGGAGGAGGAGCGTCGAACCCTGAAGTACTTCCAGAGCAACGAGTTTTCGATGGCTGAAGGACAATTCCTGGCAGCGTTGGACGTCATGCAGGAGGAACTAGAAAGTAAAACAAATCCTGTATTAGATGTATCCGTATCTACGGCTAACCATACCGGGGCCGATATCTCAAATAATTTTTCTGGATTACCCAAGGTTGAGCTACCTAAGTTCTCGGGAGATTACACCGAATGGGTAAACTTTAAAGATCTATTTGCATCTCTCGTTGCCAACAAAACACATCTATCCAATGTAGAAAAACTGTATTACCTTAAACTCAGCCTAACGGGAGACGCTCTCGCTTTGTTGCAAAATGTTGCAGTCACGAATGATAATTATGCAGCTGCTTGGAAAACTCTTGCCGATCAGTACGACAATAAACGAGCGATTATCAATAACCAGTTAAGCGCGCTTTACGAAATTCCGTCTGTAGGCTCCGATATTCTGCGCGATCTAAAGACGCTGAGAGACCGCGCGAATAGCGCGGTGAATGCTTTAAAAAACTTAGGTCGCTCAACTGATACTTGGGATGATTTATTGGTATTTCATTTAGTCCGTAAGTTGGATAAGCAAACCCGCTGCGAGTGGGAAACCAAGTTAGGCGAAAGCGTAGACTATCCTAAATTCACGGAGCTCCAAGCGTTCCTCAATACGAAAATCCGTACGTGTGAAGCACTGGCATCATCCACACCGACGGCTCAAGAGAGTCCCGGCCAGTCTTCAAAAACAAAGTTCAAAAATTTCAAAGCTCACTTCGCGTCAACAGCCAGTCCATGTTTTGTATGTTCGGCGAATCATTTGCCGTTCCAATGTGACGTTTTTCGCAGCAAATCTGTGAGCCAAAGATTAACAGTCGCTAGGGAAAATAAAGTCTGCTTTAATTGTTTACGGAAAGGGCACGTACCCAGTAACTGCCCTAGCAAAAACGTATGTTTTAAGTGTCAGCGAAAACATCATACATTACTGCATAGCAAATCGAATCCGTTTTCCACTCAGGCTGTGCAGCAAAAAGTAAACCCTCCAAATGAAGGTGAACTGGTTAGTAGTGGGCGTCCTAATGAAGCGGCCAGTACCACGGCTAGCGAAACGCAAGCTACAGTGAATTGTACCTCACACTTGTGTTCAAAGTCTAGTGCAAAGAATAATGTATTGCTAGCCACAGCTTGGGTAACAGTGAAAACGCCTTCGGGACGCTCAGTGCAAATTCGAGCACTGCTCGATCAAGGCTCAGAAGCCACGTTTATCACGGAAGCTGTAGCACAAGCATTGCGAGCCCCTCGCCAACAAGTTCATGCCCTGATAACCGGGTTGGGAGGGAATGAAAGTGCCACCTCAAGGTCCATGACCAGTTTAACAATAGCAGGATGCCAAGAAGAGAGTACAGGTATCCCCATTCGCGCGATAATTCTGCCTAGATTAACCGATTATCGTCCCGTCGCGCTCGAAAATGCGAAAAGCTTGAGTCATTTGCAGGGTATCGAGCTTGCCGATCCGGATGCAGAGAACGCCGCGCCCATCAGCCTTTTGCTTGGTGCGGATACGTATAGTAAGATTCTGCTGGAAGGCCTGCGCAAAGGCCGACCATACGAGCCCATCGCTCAAAAAACAATCTTTGGTTGGGTTATTTCGGGACCTAATGGAGTACAAGGACTGCATTTAACGATCAACAGCTTACACTGTACTGTTTTCGAAAAGCTTGAGCAAGCCTTGCAAAGCTTCTGGAAAACGGAAGAATTACCGCAAGTCCGTTACTTGACGGCCGATGAAACAAAGTGTGAACAACATTTCAATTCCACGCATACACGCAACACAGACTCGGGTAAATACGTGGTGAGATTACCGTTTAAGAGCGAGCCGCCGATAAACATAGGCAAATCCTATGATTCGGCTGTTTCCTTGTTCCTCAAGCTCGAACGTAACTTATCAAAGCATCCGGATCAATTCAAATTGTATAAGAAGTTCATCGATGAATTTAATCAGTTGGGTCACATGCGTATAGTAAATCGGGGAGAACTTCTAGCGAAACAATGCGTGTATCTCTCTCACCATCCAGTTATGCGATTGGACAGCAGTACGACCAAACTAAGAGTTGTGTTTAACGCGTCTCTACCCACGTCAAACGGTACGTCCTTGAACGACCACTTGCTTGTAGGACCTAAGCTACAAGCCGAGATCGTTTCCGTTATTTTGCAGTGGCGAATCCATTGTTATGTTTATGCGGCTGATATTGAGAAAATGTTTAGACAAATTTGGGTAGACGAACGGGATACCAGCTATCAGCTTATATTATGGCGCGAAAAATCAGACGATCCACTTCAAACGTATATGATAAACACAGTCGCCTATGGGATGGCTTCCAGTCCGTACCTGGCTAACAAAGTAATCAAACAGCTCGTTTTGGACGAAGGAAAAAATTTTCCTTTGGCGGTTCCGGTCCTGGAGAATCAGATTTATGTAGACGATGTTTTTTTTGGAGCCGATGATATAATCATTGCTAAACAGACACGCACTCAAATCACTGAGATGCTTGGTCTGGCGGGGCTGCGTCTCAGGAAGTGGGCCGCGAGCGAACCCTCTTTACTTCCTGAAGCCGAGTTCGAACAAAACGATTCAGCTTCAACAAAAATGTTCCACGAAGGCGAAGATCTGAAAATGCTCGGCATTTACTGGTCGCCATTACAAGATGAGTTTAGATTCAAAATTAACCTCAAAGAAGTCAAGGGATTGAACAAGCGTAACGTACTTTCAATTATTGCGCAGATTTATGATCCACTTGGGTGGGTTTCACCGTTTGTAATTACAGCTAAGATTTTCATGCAGAAATTATGGGCTGCAAAACTGGAGTGGAACGAACCACTTCCGGATTATCTCGCGAGTGAATGGGATGAGTTTTACTCCAATATCAACCTGGTTGAAAAAATAACCATTCCTCGCTGGATAGGATTAGGCAGTACAGCGCTGAACTACTCCATTCACGGTTTTTCTGACGCGTCCAAGGCTGCTTACGCCGCGGTAGTCTATCTTAGAGTGGAGAAGATCCCGAGTGAAGTTCAAGTCACGCTCCTCATGGCAAAAACGCGGGTCGCACCCCTCAAACCTCTGAGCATCCCTAGACTCGAGTTGGTAGCCGCACTGCTATTAACCAAACTTGTAAATAGCCTGCAAACGGCGATGCAGTTTGCTCATGTACCGGTCTACTGCTGGACGGACTCAGCAGTCACTCTTGCGTGGATTAAAAAACATCCTTCGCAGTGGCCAACGTTCGTAGCAAATCGCGTCGCAGAAATACAAACGTTAGTCCCAAACGCATCTTGGCGACACGTCCCGACGAGCAGTAATCCTGCTGATTGCGCGTCGCGAGGCGTAGATGCGCCAACTCTACTTGTTACCAGCATCTGGTGGCAGGGACCCGATTGGTTACAATTAACCGCAGAAAACTGGCCAAACCATGAGCCTTCCGTGTCTAATCCAAACGATTTGGAATCAAAACACAGTGCCATAGTGCATCTGGCCGAAAATACCGTTGAATGGGACCTGCCTGCTCGCTTCTCTTCCTGGCACAAATTGCTACGCGTAACCGCTTACATCGTTCGATTTATTGATCACACACGCAAAAAACGAACCGCGACACCTAGTCGTGCTCTCCAGGTGAACGAGATTATAAATGCCAAGAAATTTTGGGTTAATTACGTACAACAAGTGTACTACGGAAAAGAAATCGCGGATTTGAAAGAGCGTCGGACGGTCTCGAGCAAAAGTTCTTTAGTAGCTTTCAATCCATCAATCGATGGAGATGGGACTGTTCGCGTTGGCGGGCGGCTTCGCAATGCTCCCATATCCTATAACCAACAGTTTCCAATAATTTTACCGCAGCATCGCATAGCCGAGCTCATCATAGCCGACTGCCACAAAAATACATTACACGGGGGTATACAATTAATGCTAAACACCCTTAGGCAAAATTTCTGGATAATGCACGCCAGAAACCTAGTGAAGAAACATATCCGCAACTGTGTAACTTGTGTCCGCGACCGAGCCCAAACGGCCACGCAGTTGATGGGAAATCTTCCGTCTGTTCGAGTCACACCCGCGCGTCCCTTTGAACATAGTGGTGTAGACTATGCCGGTCCTCTAATGGTCCGTTACAATTCAGGGCGCGGACAAAAGTCACACAAAGCCTATCTTGCCGTATTTGTCTGTCTAGTAACAAAAGCTATACATGTAGAAATCGTGTCAGATTATAGTACAGAAACTTTTTTGGCTGCATTTAAGCGTTTCATTTCGCGCCGAGGTCTACCGGCTATCATATATAGCGATAACGGTACCAATTTCCGCGGTGCAGATAGAGAATTACGAACTGCATTTCAAAAAGCCATAGAAGATCCAGAGTTACGCACTCTTCTAGCCTCCGATGGCACAGAGTGGGTTTTTATACCACCTGCTGCTCCGCACTTCGGTGGAATATGGGAGGCGGGGGTGAAGAGCGTCAAGGTTCACTTACGCAAGATACTCGGTGCACACACACCGACCTTAGAAGAACTCAATACACTCACATGCCAGATTGAAGCATGTTTAAACTCGCGTCCAATTACTCCGCTCACGGATAATATTGAGAACCTTGATGCCCTTACTCCTGGACACTTTCTTGTAGGCGGTCCACTTAAGACGCCTCCGACGCCCTCACTGCTCAACTTGAACGAAAATCGTTTGTCAAGATGGCAACAAATGAGTCAAATGCTCGAAAGATTCTGGAAGATTTGGTCCACAGAGTATCTTCAGTCGCTTCAGCGGCGTCTCAAGTGGTCCGCTAAGCAAGCTAACCTGAAGGTTGGCGACCTAGTTTTGTTGAAAAATCCTTCACTCCCTCCAGCAAAATGGGAGCTAGGACGTATCTTAGAATGTCATAAAGGATCTGATAATCTTATAAGAGTGGTTCGCGTAAAGACGGCGCAGTCCGAATACGTTCGACCAATTACACAACTATGTAAATTGCCAATCGAACCAGAGTATACTTCGAATCACGCCTACCTACATTCTAGATAAGAATTGTATAATATAACGTTAAGAACATTGTAAATATTGTAAATATTGTAAAAAAGAAAGAATGCAGTATGCAAGCCTTAGTCGCGTTAACGCTGTAACGCGAGGCGGGCGGTTTGTTTGCATGTGAACCAATACCAATAAATATCTATACAGTCCACGATCCCATACAAAATAAGAACCGCGGCTAATCCGTTGCTAGGGATTAGCCGAGGCGGGAAGCTAGGCTCAACCGACTAGCGAGTTAGGTGTCGAGTCAGTCGCACAAGAACGCTAATCGTTCACAGTACTCATCATTTTACAGAATCCGAAAGAGTTCTGAGAGTCGCCAGAATAAGTGTCTGTCACAAACTCACGTAAAGCTGTGCCAAATAAAGGATTATAATAATCTACACTCGGAGTGGTGATCTCCTTTCATTAACCTTCCCCTCCTCCTCACCGGCTAGCCGAAATTAGCGCTAACATTGAGGTAATTGAAATTCAAATAAAAAAAAAACAATTAGGAATGTAATATACAGGTGGGAGATATTTGTTTCTCGGAGTACCATTTATTAATCATCATTATCATAATCGTTTCTTTTATCTTGTTTTCGTCTCATTTATACATATATTATCAATGGTTAATGATCGGTATATTGATGTCTAGTAAGGTCTGTGAAAATTAAAGTAACATCAACTATTCTAATACGAAAAAGATGGTCGTTTCTTAACACAAAGTTGATTATATCTTCTATTATGACATTGATGTACTGTCAATATACGTGTACCAAAAGTTGAAAAAAACCTGGGCGATGAAAAACCTATGTCTTGATGACATAACTTGCGATCGCTTAAGATATACTCATATTTTATATTCTTTAGTGGACATTGAAATGTGTCTAGTTTGTTGTCACAGGGTAAAATATAGTAATATCGAATTGAAACGTGTATATTGGTTATATTTATTAATTCTCACACTTCACCTGAGTTCTCGATGAGTTGTAATAACTGTTTGACGTTTCTGGTTACCAAAACTGCTTTGGTATTCATAGATATTAGCGCTGTATATTTCCGCCCGAACACATTTCTGAAGACAATAATCAATTCACTTTTTGTCCGTACGTTTGGGCAATAGGATAAAAACGTAAATAATGGCTCATCCAACGCCATAGCCATTTTAGCTGAATCGTGGCAATTGAAACCCAGCGGCGTCAATCGATACTGGTGATTGGTACTCAGCATTGAGGAGCCAAAACTGGCCCAGTGCTGGCAACCAAGACTCGGCCATGCAAAGCCGTACCGGCGCGATGCTGGAAAACGTTACTCAGCATTGGGGAGCCATACTGGCCCAGTGCTGGCAACCAAGACTCGGCCATGCAAAGCCGCACCGGCGCGATGCTGGAAAACGGTACTCAGCATTGGGGAGCCATACTGGCCCAGTGCTGGCAACCAAGACTCGGCCATGGAAAGCTATGAGGGCTCAATGTCGGCAACCGGTATTGGGCATGCGTTAAGTCATACTGGCATAATGCTGGCAGCCAGGACTGGCTCAGTAACGACGATCGGTGTTGGTTCAATGCTGGCAGACTGTACCATCCCAATACTAGTTGGATGTTCTGGCCCAATGCTGGAATCCAAGTGTTGGACCGATCGTATCAATCCAGCTATTTACCGTAAGCCGGCCAGCACTGGAACTAAGAGCTGGGCCGGATCTAGCAATGTCGGAGGCAGTACTGGTCCCGTACTGGTCCTGTCGTCAAACGTTTCATGGTAGACATGCAAACTTTGGGCCTCTGTCGGTGGAACAGCAGGCTCGCTGTAAGCGTCTGCTTTGATATGAAGCCGTGAATTTAAACAATGCGTGATTCTGGTACGACTTCTGTACCTCCATGTGTGAGCTCAGTCGAGGGTTGGCAATATGTTACCGTTGGCCGAATTGTTGACATGAATGGCATTTCAAGGCCGTCGATGTAAGTGTTGAAGGTGGTTAATGAGCTAATCGCTGCTCTCTCTGAAGGTTCCGATGCGAATATGACAGGAGATCTTTTCCTATTTTGCCTTGGCTGAATATCGCTCCAAGATCGTGCTCGGAAGCGTCTCTCGTTAAAATGAAAGGTTTGCAGAAATTTGGGTATCGGAAAATTTCTTGAAGATACTACTCCGTAAAGATAGTCGCGTGAGATTTCGGATGCTAGCTGGTGTTCGAAAGTCCAAATGAACAGGGTGTTTTCTATCATTTTTTTTTCGTTTTCATACGTTGCTCAGGCAATTCGCGATTTCGGTCGTGCTACAGATGAAGAGTGTGATTTTCGCTTGATCAAGGGGTTTGTTCCTTGTCCCTTGATTTCTTTCGTACGTACTGTTGACTTTCTATGTTGCTTGATGTGTGGAGACATCACATTTGAGACGTACACGTGGTTTGCTAAATGTGTATGATCTAGTTTGTCGCAAGGTAGATGCAATTAGTGCGTCCAGCTGCTAGGTCTACAACTGCTTCTTTTCGACTTCTTGTTTCTTTGTCTCCAACGAAAAGAGAAAGTTTATTGTAAATATCCTGAAAATCGAATTGAATAATATTTGTTTGGGCACAGAAAGACGGAAGGTTCAAGGGCTGGCTCATCATGGGCAGCCTAGATCAGGTTGCAGCCTCTCTGTTGTAGCATTTGAATCTTAAGCTTTTCTTTAGGATTACTAGGCGTTGAAAGTCATGACCAGGAGCCGTTGCTAGAGGATCGTCCTGCGTGTCAATTTTTCTTGTGTCAATTATGAATTCGTGACGACTTCGTGATTGGATATGTGATGTTTGTCCTTGAGTTCGTAGACTTCTGCTGAAGTCATCGCTGGTCTCTTTGTCTCAACAGATGTTCGTTTGGTGTTAATGGTTGTCACGTATGCGAGTTCGTGGCGGTTCGCGACTAGGGATTTCGCTGAAATGGCACCCTCGCCTAGCTTTTCGTTACTGGCTCTGATCGGTGTAGCTTCAGTGATTCTGACTGGAGCTGATATGATGTTTTTGCCAAAGTTTTTTGGTTTCTGGATTGGCTTCGAAAGGAATAATCACGTTTTCTTTGTACATTCATACAGAAGTATTGTATTGAAAGTTACATCTGTTTAGTTGAAGGAGGGTTGTGCACAAGGTGCAATTTTGTTGGTTAATCACTGATCAGAATACTTGCAATTTCGGATGCTTTACCTGTGTTTCAGTTTTACTTGGGAATTTTGAAACATGTGCTGAGATCTGTCGCGCTGGGTAAACTACGTATCGTTGTTGTTATGGTTTTACAGGGATCACGCTTTTGATTTCTAATCATGGGGGTGAGCCTTTCACGTTTACTCATGTCGACTCTTCGGTGGGCGTCCCCTCGATTTGAGATGAATTGTGATCGCCAATTCGCGTTCACTCCGATTGGATAGACACAACGTTGAAAACAAAAACAAAACCGAAGTGCATATTTTTGGGATCTAAGAAGCAATTGGAACCATACTGTGGAAAATACCATTAGCGCTAAAATCAAGTTATCCAGTACGCTGCGATGAGAAAAAATCGTGATCTTGGTTGTGATCGCCGTCAAACGTGTCAAAGGGCTCTCAATCGGCTGATGGGCTTATGCATGAGTCGTGTGTCAAAGATTCATCTCATAAATTGAGCCTATGGGTGCAATAACGGCTTAAGTCGACTTAAGTTTTGGCCGAAAAAAAGCAGGTAAAGAATCAACAGTCAGTATTTCAATTTTTTCGAGGCATTTCTCAACGAACATTTATGTTTTCGCATAGGTGGGGTACCTAAAAATGTTAAACAAACGTGATAAATATTAAATATAGTGTAACGTCCCAAAATCCCCTCCTTGGATGTGGATGAACTTCTTCGGTGTTTAGGGCGTTTTGGGTCGTACCTTCGCACTTTTGGCAGTGCGGTACTTGTTCTGCCGGTGGACGTGCGGCTTGTCGGAGCAGGTGGGTGTAGGAGGTTCGAATTCCACGAGTAACAGCCGCCAATTCGTAATGATTAGCAATGACCGCTCGTGGAATCGAGAGGATCTTGATTTTCGAGCTCTACGAGAAACAGTCGTTGATCCGCAGTGACCAACAATAACTGCTCGTAGAACCGAGGGAGTTTGGTCTGGATTTTACAAGGAACGGCCGTTAATTCTCAGTGATTAACAATAACCGCTTGTAAAACCAAGGAGTGTGGATGTGGATTTTACAAGGAACAGCCGCTAACTCGTAATGGTCAACAATAGCCGCTTGCAAAACCGAAGGAGTTTGGATATGAATTTTGCAAGGAACAGCCGCTAACCCGTAATGGTCAACAATAGCCGCTTGCAAAACCGAAGGAGTGTGGATTTTACAAGGAACAGCCGCTTGTAAAATCGCAGGGATTGGGTGTGTGTGTGTGTGTGTGGTTGGTGGAACAGTATTCTTTCGATGGTAGGAAAATAATGTGAGTCTTGATTACAAAACACGTACTTTATTCGTATATCACCGTGGTGAATACTTTTACAAAATCGTAAATTCATACTTTTGACGAAAGTAAAGTGTTGTTTAACGAAAATCGTAAACTAATATTTTAACGTAAATAAATTGTCTGGGTCCTTTTCGGAGTCCCGTAATAACAAATTGGAAAGAAAAGAAAATCCAATGTTGAAATAAACCAATGTTGAAATAAACCAATGTTATTGTAAACCAAATGTTGAAAGTTTTGAGGGAGCTAGTTTCGCCTAGACAGTGCTATACCGACTGACTTCTCGATTAGAGCGCGCTGTCGCTTATATAGGCGGCAGCGCGTTAATCCGCAATGTTCTACGGTGTTCTCTAGATCCCGAGTGATTCCTTCTAGAACGTTCTAGGCCTCCCGAGCGTACCAGAAGCTTCTATGGACTTCTATATGCAATAACTCGATAGCGACTCCTTTTTGGTACTAAGTCAGAAGGACTTTTCCCTTTGTAATTAAATACTCTGTCATAATTCAGTAATTACATTTGATATTTTCATCATTTGGTATTGACAGTAATGAAATAATAATTGTACGACGCTTTTGGGCGTCGTAATAGTGTACAATGCAGTGCTGTACACGGAAATGCGGAGGAGGACTTAAGTCGTTTTTTTGCAGAACAACTTTTAATTTTTCATAACACGTTTTTGGCGTTAAAAAAGTATGATTAAAATTATAAATCAATGTAATAAAATTAAAAATAGTATTCAATGCTGTGCTATACATTTAAATACAAAGTAGGACTTGAGTCATTTTTTCGTAGATCAACTTTCTGTTAAGAGAACAGAATAAATTTCTAAATATAAAGTAGGACTTGGAGTCATTTTTTCGTAGATCAACGAGAACAGAAAGTTGATCTATGACAAAATGACTCAAGTCCTACTCTGTATTTACATGTATAGCACAGCATCGCATACTATTTTTAATTTTATTACATTATTTTATCATTTTAATCATGCTTTTATTATCCCAAAAAGCGTGTTATGAAAAATTAAAAGTTGTTCTACGAAAAAACGACTCAAGTCCTACTCCGCATTTCCGTGTACAGCACTGCATTGTACACTATATTTAATATTTATCACGTTTGTTTAACATTTTTAGGTACCCCACCTATGTGAAAACATAAATGTTTGTTGAGAAATGCCTCGAAAAAATTGAAATACTGACTGTTGATTCTTTACCTGCTTTTTTTCTGCCAAAACTTAAGTCGACTTAAGCCGTTGTTGCACCCATAGGCTCAATTGTACAATCAAATTTGTTGTATGTGACACGTGAACCTTGCTTTTTGACTCAACGCTCATTCTCTAAGCAGGCTGATCTTGAGGCTCTGACACAGATTATTGAAAATCCTGCAAATTCAGGAAGGGCTTGGAATTTCAGCTAGATTCTTGACACTAAAAATCAAATCGTCAATAGAAATTCAAAGAATTCACGCACCTAATAGATTTGGGAGTCTGAAAATCAGTTATCATGAAATATGAACTGACGACCTTGATAAATGTCATCATCTCATCCAGAATATCAATCCGAATATTGTTGAATCGTTTCGCTAAATAGAGCACTACTTCTGCTTGCATTTGAACTGTTGTTATTACGAACGTCGAAAAAAGGTCCTGAACTCAAGGTGCCGTTTCCTTTAACAGGAAAGTTGTTAATGACCAAATAGATCTGGTTACGTATCGACGGCCGCTATTAATATTGTCTTATGTTTTCGTTTCCATTTGGAAAAGACCTATCTGAAAATGGCTCGGGGTAAAAGACTTAAGTCCTGTGTGTAAGCATAGGAGATAAGTCTTTTACCCCGAGCCATTTTCAGATAGGTCTTTTCCAAATGGAAACGAAAACATAAGACAATATTAATAGCGGCCGTCGGTATGTTAGCGGGATGACGGTCTCCAGGTCGTTTGGCTCGCAGGTGGCTCGTGGTTGATGGCCACCAGGTCGTCTTGTACGCGGTTGAAAGGTTTGGGATCATCTAATTCGCAGATGATGTCCGCAAAGTCATCCAGCTAACCGATGTTAGTCTCCAGGTTGCGGACTCCGAGGCAACTTCGTGGCTTTTGAGTTCTAGGCCATCTGGTATGCAGATAACAGTCTCCAGTTGACTACCAACAGATTCGCTGATTCCGGATTGCTGCCGTGATCGCTGGAAAGGTTCGCTGGCGTTCCGGGGATATTCGTCTCAAATCACTCAGTCGGGACTTGAGATACACACTGCAAGTGGCAGCTTCTGAGGGTCACCTGTGACGTCTTCCATAACTGACATCTCGGGATCATATTTGAAAAAGCGGTCGTGGACGCCGCAGTGTCAGGAGAGGCCGTGTAAGGAGAGAAACATAGTCCCGGTGCTGGCAGTGTTGTTACCGCTGTACGGAGCCCTTTGTTTACCTCATTGCAGACAGCAGAGATTAGGACAGTTGGCTTCGGACTGTCGTACGGGATAGACGTGTTATAGAGTTAGAGTCCTGTATTTCTGTATCTGTTCTCTCACCTCACCTTACATTATATTTACCGCTAGTTGCGAGAAAATCACAAGCAAAAGCGATATCTTGGCCTACAATAATGACTGTTCCCTCGGAATCCACAAGAGCATTCTCAATCGCAGTCACAACTATGACTCTATCGGCGTTTTCGGGAGAAATTTTTGTTCGAAAGCCTTCTATCGTATTTCTATCGTTGCTGAGAAATTGCTTCTGATTGACAGCAATCGTAGTATTTTTGTTGAAAGCAATATCACGCCCAATATTCTTCGACTGTCTACGCGAACGTTCTAAAGATTTCGTCGACAATGTGTCGTCCTCTGGGTAACCATCGAAAACGATGAAACTGTTCGGGGCATAATGCTTTATCGCATAGGAAACGTAATCTCTTACTATTTCATCTATTGTAATATTACTTTGCCACACCACTTTGTGAAAAAAAAAAAACCACCGTCGACAACATGAATAATGGTCCCTCTTGTTATGATGTCATTGGAACAATTGAAATTGCATTAAGGGCATGCTGGACTCAGATTTCCATATTTAAAAAATAATGAAGTCGGATATGGACGGGGGGGTGTTTAATGGGTTCCTTAGACGATTTGTAATCAAATTGGTAGCTGCATGAACGTGTATCTCACCAAAATCGAGTAAAATAAGGCTTTTTTGTTTCGCGAAGCGTGGGGACCGTCACTTGTTTTCACTGATATCACCGACTACGCATCACAAGGGCGGAAAAGAATGCAATTCCACCCTCGTCAATATAATTCCACTCACATATATCGCACAACTTGTTCATTTCACCCAACGATGAAGCCTCAGAATTGTTTCCAGAAAAAGACTGTAATTTTTCTCGGTATAAAGCACCGGCCGCGGCCATGTTGGATCGTTTCGCGATGCGCGTCGGGCCCGTCAGCGCTCCTTTTTCGACGCGCGGGCTCACCGGGAACCAAGCTTACAGTTGTTGCCAACCTTCGTCTCGCGGTCCTGCGTTTCACGAACCGCCGTTCCTTGTTCAGCGCTATGACAGCTGAGCGGGAATTCAAACGGATATAATTCGGAATAATAATAGTTATAACAATGCATTGTTATTATTATCATTATTATTGTTATTATTATTATTATTATTATTATTATTATTATTATTATCATTATAATTACAATTTCCGAAATAATGATAATAAGAATTATAATAATAATAATCATTATTATTATTTTATTATGATAATAACAATTATTATAATGATTATTATTATTATCATTGAAAAAAATTTACTCGAAAGTGGTGACATTTGAGAATGAAAATGAAAACGTGTGCGTCATTTTTTTATTTTTTTTTATCTTGACAATTTCGTGGAAATCGGAATTTCAATATCTTTCCAAAATAATAACAATAATAATAATAATATTGATAATAATAATAACAAATATTATTATGATAATAATTATTATTATGATAATAACAATATGATAATAATTATTGTTATCATTGAACAAAATTTACTCGCAAGTGGTGAAATTTGTAAATGAAAATGAAAAAAATTTTTTCTTTTTCTACAAAAACTCTAAAAATCTTGTGAAACGCACAGAATAATAAAAATTCCGCATCTTTTGAGAAAATTTTCAAGTGTCATCACAAAAAAATTAGACAAAGCAAAGGTGTAAAGTCGTATATACGCCATTCATTATTATTATTATTATTATTATTATTATTATTATTATTATTATTATTTCAGAAACTAATAAAATTCCGATTTTCACAACATGTTCAAGATAAAAAAAAAATAATAATAACAATAATAATAAATGGCGTATATACGACTTTACACCTCTGCTTTGTCTAATTTTTTTGTACGATGAAACTTGAAAATTTCTAAAAAGATCCGGAATTTTGATTGTGCTGTGCGTTTTGCAGGATGTTAGAGTGTTTGTAGAGAAAGAAAAAAAGATCATTATTATTATCATGATAATAATTGTTTATTATTATTATTATTATTATTATCATTTCGGAAATTATCATCATAATTATAATGATAATAATAATAACATTTCATTGTTACAACTATTATTATTTCGAATTGTGCTAGGCTAGGTATACGGCTGGCGTTCCGGAGAGAGAGAAAGAGAGAGAGAGCCATACAGTGTTTATAATAAATAATGCAACTATTGTTTCGATAACGCGGTAAGTACTCAAAGTGATAAAAAATAATCGAACAAATGATAATTGATTATCCGGATCGATCCCTGTTCTATTTTTGCCCTCCTTCGTGCACCAAAGATTATTCTCGCGAATTGTTTGGACTCCGAAATTCAATTGCATTTACAATTGATTCATAGCTGGAAAAATAAAAACAATTTCACCACGAGCAGGGTAAGAAAAATTGCATTGGGTAGCCAGCATTTTGTTCTGGGGGGGGGGCACCAGATTTTCTGGGGGGCCGTACCCACCCCTGCCCCCTCCTGGCTACGCCAATGAAATATTGTAACGTATACATCGAATGAAAGGTGAATGAATATCACTCGAGTTGTCTTTATTACATCATTTGTTTATTTTGAACTGCAGGATGTAAAAAAATTAAATTACATAAATTCACTTACGATTACTCACACTAGACAAATAATTTGATTTTATAAACCATGGAAAACACATGAGACGTGGTTTGAACATACTTCATGATCATGAGTCACAGGATATTCAATAAGATGTTATAATTTATCGTGGTCAGATCGATATGGGAAAGAAAAATAAACCTGAACTAATTGTAAGTATTGCACCTCTCCTCGTCAACTGTATACCCTACTGGAATGTATGGCGAAAATGACCAGCAGGCTTCACCATTTATTTCCCTCTCCCTAGTCTCTTCGCAGGTACACGGACCCCTCTCTGCCTTTGTTGGTGAAGGTAGCTGGACACTTTGCAGAAACCTGCCCGTGGGCACGGTTTTTCGATATAAAATTAACATTCCAGCAGCAAACTTGCGGCATGATCAACAATATTTACGTAATACAATAACATTTCTCGAATTGCAGGTTTCTACGTAATTTCCAGAGCAGTTTCTATTAAAATTTCAAGTAGCTAAAGTAATTGATAATTGAATTTTTTTCAATTACAATTGTAATTGGTAATTGAATTTTTTTCAATTACAAATTACAATTGTAATTGGTAATTGAATTTTTTCCAATTACAAATGAAAAATGTAATTGGCAATTGAATTTCTACCAATTACGAATTACAATTGTAATTGATTATTGAATTTCTTTCAATTACAAATTCCAAAAGTAATTGATAATTGAATTTTTTTCAATTACAAATTAAAAATGTATTTGGTAATTGAATTTTTTTCAATTACAAATTCCAAAAGTAATTGATAATTGAATTTTTTTCAATTACAAATTAAAAATGTAATTGGTAATTGAATTTTTTGTCGATTACAAATTACTACTGTAATTGGTTTACAAATTACTACTGTAATTGGTAATTGAATTTTTTTCGATTACAAATTACTACTGTAATTGGTAATTGAAATGTAATTAATTACACAATGTAATTGGATGCTGCCCAACAAGGATCAAAATCAAGGCCCGGTCCCAGCCTTGCCACGATTACCAGATCCTATACGAACATGCCAGCTGACAATTCTACGGAGCCAGCGGTTGACGTTCGTCGATCATTGGTGAGAACCGACGGTCCACAAAAGACCCTGGTCCCTCATCGAGAGAAGATAATGCAAGTTTGTCGATCATTGCCCCGCTGTGTCTTCACCATCAATCTCCCTCAATTCGGCAAAGTCTCTGTGGTCGATCGTCTCGTAGTATGTCTCCGCTGCGCATCCACTGGAGTCTGAAAGAAGAAAGATTTGTCTCGAATTCCACGTTCTCTCAGAAAATTTCATAATCATCCGTTCAGACGTACTATTCAAACAAACAAGGTCATTTATTTTTGATCATCCTTCAATTGACTACCTTTTCTTAGATAAATCTAAATATTGATCGAATTCTGTGTCATGATTGAAATCTTGATCTTGATAATCTGAGTACTTTCATACTGCCTACTGACAAACCATCCAGAGTCCATATCTCACATCACACGTTTTAAAATAGAATCTGTGCGAATGTTTTCAACAAATTCTGGCTCGAGATATACACAGAGAAAACACTACTGTGGGATCAAGAATTTCATTTTACATTCAAGACCAGTTTTTCCTCTGTATTCGAGCGTACTAGTGAAGCTAATGAGAAACAGAAAGAAAAGAAAAAAAACTAAAATAACAAACAGCAAACACGATGGCCGATAACGTACGATACCCATCCGCAGAGTTCTCTAGGATTACTTCTGCACCGGAACACAGACCTGCGTCGCCGACTCAGCGGCGGTTATTCAGATAATTTTCCAGTATAAATTCATCCATCAACGACATTCGTGGGATGATCCCAAAAGTCCGTCTGAACTTCAGCCGTGGCCAGTTTCACCAGGTGCTACCGATATACTCTTCCGGAAAGTCTTCGGCGGTCTATCGACGTGCTCGGTCCGGGTCTGGAACCACTACCTGCATCGGACAAAGATCACATCAGCTTCGATTCTTCGTTGATTCGACTCGTACATCAGGGAAACAAAAAAGTTTACATACCGCAAACTCGGTGAATACCGAAACACGTTAGTTGTGTTCGACACAGGCTACGGGAGCAGTAATAGGATGGCTGTTTGTAATTCAGTCCGGATTCGCTACGCTCATCGTTCAGCTGCCTCTGCGCCAACTTTCCAACGAGGTCTCATTGGTGTTTCAGCCTTCGCTCCTTTCCCCGCATCTCGCATGACATCTGTCGGAACGATAGACTCACAGTTTCGATTGATAAGAAAATACCAACCATCTGAGACGGGACCAAGCGAGTGGTATTCGATACGCGTTTATTGATGAGGCAACAGGGCGGGACCGAGCCTACACACCGGCGGCGTCGGTCGGTCGTCCACCAGGGCGGTTCGACTCGGTCGGTAAATTGGCGTATGAAAAATAACTCGCACCTCATCCAGCGACAAAATTCTGCAGAAAAATCTATCTCATCCGCACCTGACGTTGCAAAGTCCCCGACTCCACGCCTGGCTACATGAAACAGAGAATCCCCTTGATTGGAATTTTCGACGATGAGGCTTCTTCTACCGCCGCTTCGTCGTGAGATACAATGCGAAAGTTATACCTTACCTGAACGTTTACGAACTTTTCCCATCCATAGTCCACAGCGAAATTTCGGATCGAATTTGTCTCCGGCGACACGTCAGTCAAAACTCATGCAGAAGCCGGCAGCACGACACGGGCTCGTCGACAGCTGACCCCGGGCGTAAACGAACCTAGCCCCGTACCAACGGCGCTACAATCCGAACCTGCCCAGATTCCGCGGAGCTCTCCTGCTCGGTGATACTCGAATGACGAGCTGATCAGCCGACGCCACTGAACTGTATACCGAATCCGGCGAATCGCCGAAACCGTGTAATGCTGCGTCGCGCACGAATACTTTTTTTCCCCATACATGCAGTTTCACCAGGTAGCGGTCTCCTCAGACCCGTGATCCTCTCGATCCTTCCTCCAGCTGATCTTTGCTACCGCGCTCAACCATCTACGTTCCCCGGGCACGCAAATGGCGGCAGGGGGGGGGTCCAATTATTTTCCTCGCGATATCATGATTTAGAATACATTTCGATGGTATATTTCGCGCAATCGACACTCGGTAACTCAGCAAATTCACAGAAAGAGAATATAATACGACACTTTTGTGAAAATATACCGAAGATCGGCATCTAAGTCGAGAATACCGTGTATAGCGAGTAGTAAGTATCAGCCGCCGTACCGACCCGGGAGCAGAAAGCTCGGGGCTCTCCCGCTCTCAGGCCCGACGCGCATCGCTTCTGCAAGCGACAAGTCGCTCGCTCCCTCGTCTACTCTACTGCGCGCGCGCACGTGTTGTACGTACTAGCGTGGCGCTAGTGTAGTGCCTCATGAGTAAATTCGAAACTATCATTTCATTCGACGTCTAACAACCGTTACGGTAAGTAATTGATTGTTCACTATTCGAGAAAATATAATCGTTTTTGAATGTTCGTTTGACTGTACCCTTATGGTTTTTTGCGATATGATGGATGGAACTGATTAATTGTTTTGAAAAATCTTCGGATTGGTTCACTATGTATTTATTCGTCGTTATATTTGGATCTCAATTAGAAAATGTCCCAAGCCGAGCTAGAGATGGAGAAGAAGATGCAGGAGATGGAAAAGAAGATGAAGGAGATGGAGGAAAGGATGAAGGTGTTGCAAACGGCGGAGGAGAGGATGAAGAAGGAGGAAGAGAGGCTACGGAAGGAGGAAGAGAGGATGAAGAAGGAAAAGGAGAGAATAAATAAAGAAAGAGAAGAGCTGGAAGCGGAAAAAGAAGATGCAGCAGCCAGCAACAAGGAGGTGGAGGAGGTAAATGAAACGGATATTACGTATTTATTCCACAATACTTATAACACGCTGAAGCCGAAGAATGCAAGACGACATTTACTCGTTCACCGGACGGCTGGAATTCGCGGGGAAACGGGCTCTGCAACATTGTCGACACACTCTCGGGTTTCCGCACACAATCTTGCAATTTTGATATTTTTCTGTCATCGACATATACGGTACAATTATTCGCTTATGGGAATTTCGGCTTTGCACATGTCACATACACTTCATTGTTCCGCGACACGAGCCTGTGTGCGTGATATCGCAATCCTTACCTCGATTCATGCACCTCTCGGATGCTCATGTCGGTAAAATGTAAAAAAAAACCTGCATTCATACATATGTAACCCAAACCCGAAAAGAAGCTGTCTCGCGTATTTTTATTATAAAATAATGAAATAATTCTTAGTCGCACTATACTAGTGAAGTCATTATAAATAGTAAAAGCGATATCGGGGTAAAATGGGTATCTGTGCTGAAGATGAAAAATAGTATATTCTGCAAGACGGAGACAAACTCGGTCTTTTCAGGCCGAGCGTAACTTTGCAATACGAGTCGTAGCCAAGCGTCTGCACGAGCCAAAGGCGTTATATAAGGGGCACCCCATGTTAACTGGACCAATGATTTTCTCTCACCATTTTTGCTTTCCTTCACGATTTCGTATATGATTCTTTGATCTCAGAAAAGCACTCCTGAAATTATTCAGATTTTTTCCACCAACCCTTGACTTTTTATGATTATTCCACCCCATCTGAAAGGTTTTTTTTTTCAAACTACGAAAGTTCTAAAAAAAATCCTATTTTTCATTCCGATCATTTTGACACCCGTCCGTTTTCAAAAAATCCAATTTTAGATGAGGTGGAATATTCATAAAAAATCAACGGTTGGTGGGGAAAATCTGAAAAAATTTAGGAGTGGTTTTCCCAGATCAAAGCATCTTATACGAAATCTTACGATTAGAGCGAATCAAAAATGGTGAGGGAAAATCATTGGTCGAGTTGACATGGAATGCGCATAAACAATTTTTATGTAAGGAGTTCTTTGATGGTAGTTGTGAAAACTTGAAAAATGTAACAAAGATACTTTTCTGTTTAGGCCCGAAAGAGAAAGGCGTCTCAGGACAGCGATGTGGGCGGGGGGGCCCAGTCGAAGAAACAGCTCGAGACGAAAAGTGAGTGTCTATCGAATCAATTTTATCATAAAAATACCAACAATAACAATATAATTGCTAATAATCACATGTTTCACAAGGCAAAGTTCAGAGCGAGGGGTCAATCAAATTTGGTGTACACTACATTACAAGATTTAAAAAATTCCAAAAGATTCCAAAAGAGATTTCAAATATCTCTGAGATTAAAAAAGATTACAAAGATTACGAGACATTACACAAGATTCTCGAAGGGGTGTACACCAGATTACACGAGTGATTAACCCCTCGGCTGAGAGTATAATATCTTCACGGAATAAAAGTGATTTACTGTCAGAACATTTTTGGATCGCATATTTCTATTGCGCACAATAACTGTAGTGCTAATGCAGTTTCTTCAAATTAAATAACCATCGCTGGAATTATGTTCGTTCTAGGTACAAATGGAGCAATCGACGAGACGCGACGTCGGCACCCCGTTCTCAACAGGGGGCAGAAGGGGGCGAGAAGTCTGGCGATGGGGAGGGGGAGAAAGAGGCGGAGGAAGAGACAGGCGGAAAGGGCGGTAAAGGAAAAGGTGGGAAGGGCTGGAAAGGGAAAGGTGGAAAGAGCGGTGGAGGAAGAGGCGGCAGGGGGGGCGGGGGCGGGGGCAAAACTGTTTATGTGAACTTATATTAATAAAATAAAATAAGTAAACAAGATTAAAAAAAAACGTTTTGTTTATTTTCTGTTGCATCCCTCCTTCAATCTTCCTCGATCAGTTTACAGTATATGACGAGAATTTTTCCGTGTTATACAATCCTGCTATGAAAATATCTAACTTTGATAATCACCCACTAGGTACTGAACACAGCTCTTTTGATTCTCAATGTTTTGCTACACATTCTGCTTGGTTGCAGTACTACAGTTAGGATTGTGAACCGATCACAATGATCACATGAATCGATCACAAAAATGTAGGAAATAAACGGGTTCGACAACCAGTCGGTATCATGAAAATGTCATACTCGTTATCTGTGTAGTGAGTTTATTCTGAAGTCAGATTTACAAAATGGTGCAAGTTGGCTGCATCTGGGCAATACAGCTGGTGACGAGTAGATGGAGAGATTTGTTCTTCAGCCATGGAACAGGTCTCCTACGATGCGGTACAAATTTAAACAAGGAAATAATCCCTACGTGTGATTATTGGACTATCATGATATAGCAGAAGCTGAACAAAATCTGGAATCGTACACGAAAAAGTAACAGCTGAAGCGGATATCCAATCATAAAATGTATGGAATCCATTCGACTAGTAACGTACACTGAAAGAAATTTTATTGCAAAAAGTACAATAGCATATAGTATTTTAGGGGCAAACGAGGGACAACCATAAGTATTCCTATAATTATAGGACATTATACTATTTCCCTAGCGATAATTGCTATGGACTATTGTAATTCTTGCTTCACAGGATCATATTGATACATTTATGTGTAGTAAGAATTACAATAGTCTATAGCAATTATTGCTAGGGAAATAGTATAATGTCCTATAATTATAGGAATACTTATGATTGTACCTCGTTTGCCCCTAAAATACTATATTTTATTGTACTTATAATATACATGCTATTGTACTTTTTGCAATATACATAATTTCTTTCAGTGTACCGTGATACAGTGATATTCATTGGAAAAAGTACAACCTATATGCGAATTATAAAAGAAAACACGAATTTAGTGGGCGACAAAGAACACAGAGTTTCTTGGAAGGAAAGTTCGAGGCAGGCGCTAAATTCCGATTCTAGCATTACCTGCACTTTATTGTGTCTCAAATGTTTCTCAATTTTGATGGAGATCACGTCGAAGAAAATAATCCTAATAATTTATACGTACCAATCATACCTCACCTCTACAAAAAATGGTTTCCGATGAAGAGAGTCTTTATATGGTCATCATCTGCAAATGTCAATTATTAGCTACTCACCTAATGACGAGTATTTCCAGGAGACGCCACGTGGAGGCTAATTGACAATGTCTCCCTTATAGTTTCTCTTTCAGTCGGTCAGCCCGGTCAAATCCGTGATCAGATGCGAAACTGCGACTTGTGAGAGTCGGTCAGCCCGGTCAAATCCGTGAGGAGATGCGAAACTGCGACTTGTGAGAGTCGGTCAGCCCGGTCAAATCCGTGAGGAGATGCGAAACTGCGACATTTTCTAGTCGGTCAGCCCGGTCAAATCCGTGAGGAGATGCGAAACTGCGACATTTTCTAGTCGGTCAGCCCGGTCAAATCCGTGAGGAGATGCGAAACTGCGACTTGTGAGAGTCGGTCAGCCCGGTCAAATCCGTGAGGAGATGCGAAACTGCGACTTGTGAGAGTCGGTCAGCCCGGTCAAATCCGTGAGGAGATGCGAAACTGCGACATTTTCTAGTCGGTCAGCCCGGTCAAATCCGTGAGGAGATGCGAAACTGCGACTTGTGAGAGTCGGTCAGCCCGGTCAAATCCGTGAGGAGATGCGAAACTGCGACTAGATTTTTCGTAAATAAAGAAAAACCGAAAAATATCGAAAAGTCGATGTAGTTTTGATGAACGGACACCACAATTGCGTGACCGGGATTTGTAAATAGGACAAAGGGTGAAGCGGGAAAAAGTTTAAGAACGGGGGTAGTTTTGGGAGCATGTCATCCCCCTCGCGTGACATGGGATTTGAAAGTGAAAGAAATATGGATGAGTAAAAGTAACGAACCGGGAGTAGTTCTGACGGGGGTAGTTTTGAGAGCATGTCATCCCCCTCGCGTGACATTGAAATTGAAAGTGAAATAAATATGGATGAGTAAAAGTAACGAACCGGGAGTAGTTCTGACGGGGGTAGTTTTGAGAGCATGTCATCCCCCTCGCGTGACATTGAAATTGAAAGTGAGATAAATATGGATGAGTAAAAGTAACGAACCGGGAGTAGTTCTGACGGGGGTAGTTTTGAGAGCATGTCATCCCCCTCGCGTGACATTGAAATTGAAAGTGAAATAAATATGGATGAGTAAAAGTAACGAACCGGGAGTAGTTCTGACGGGGGTAGTTTTGAGAGCATGTCATCCCCCTCGCGTGACATTGAAATTGAAAGTGAAAGACATATGGATGAGTAAAAGTAACGAACCGGGAGTAGTGCTGACGGGGGTAGTTTTGAGAGCATGTCATCCCCCTCGCGTGACATGGTATTTGTAAATAGGACAAGGGGTGAAGCGGGGAAAAGTTTAAGAACCGGGGGTAGTTTTGGGAGCATGTCATCCCCCTCGCGTGACATGGTATTTGTAAATAGGACAAGGGGTGAAGCGGGGAAAAGTTTAAGAACCGGGGGTAGTTTTGGGAGCATGTCATCCCCCTCGCGTGACATGGGATTTGAAAGTGAAAGAAATACGAACGAGGAACAGTAACGAACCGGGAGTAGTTCTGACGGGATGGGTTATAGTCAGCAAAAGGTGGCCCAATCAACTACCAACGTATACGATCAGATCTGGTCATGCCTTCGATCGAAGTTACCGGCTTGGAAAGGCCGAAAATGTCTTACTCACAAGTATTTGTAGGAAATGATTTCTCATTTTCATAACGTCCATGGAGTATGACTCGTTGGAAGGATTCCCGCCTAAAATTATTGTTGTAGCGAAAGCTGCTGCATACACTCCGCAGCTGTACGCGTCCGGCTGCCTTTGGACAACTGGAAACGCGACGTTGTCGGTTTTCAGGGTTGTATACCGTAAATTGATGAAGTGTCGCTCGTCGGCAGCCAGTAACTGAAACTTATTACAGCCTAGGCTGTCATAGACAAGGAGCTGATTTCCATCGAAATACGTACAACGCCAATGTCCTGAAGTGTTACCTCCAATGATGGTGATATCACGTGACGTGCACGAAGGCGTGATGAACCGTGGATACGCTACCAAAAGTGCACTTGCAATTTTGAAGTCCGTTTTATCTGCAATCAGGTACAAAAATGAATCGATCGACGTGTCATTCAGCAGAGTATTTTTTGATAAAATATTTCGTTGAAGGACGTCGATGGTAGCATTTTTATTGACTGTTTCCAGGACTTCAAACTCAGTTGCACTTGGAACTCCCGCGTTACCGTCATCCGTTACAACCACCCAGGGTGCATCATTAGGTCGTGTCGGTTCCACGGTCGTTAGTGTACCGTTCCATGCTTGCTCGTCCGATGATTCTGGCTCATCTATACTTGAGGCACTCCAACGTTCTCCCTGCCTAGTCGTTCTTCTGACCAGTTTAACCGGAGGAATTCGTACTCTGCGTCTCGATAAACCTTCCTCATCTGAAGACGATACGGACCAAACTTCTTGGTCTCGAACTTTGCGTTTCGTTAGCTTCAGACGCGGTACCGATCCGGTATCCGAGAGGTACTCCTCCGACGATGTCACGCTCCAACTATCGGAATCCCCTTGCGTTCGAATCAATTTCGTTGGCGCAACTCTTCTCTTGCCGTTCTGCCTCGGTGGAATTTTGAACGGTGTGCCAGCAGACAGCAATGATTCAGGTTCGTCATTTGTTTCTGACGCGGTAGCCGAGTCGGGCACGGCAATCACACTCATAGCCACGTGACTGCCCGCTTTTGATGCCTCTGCAGCTTGGTTTTTTAACCGTCTCGCTTCCAGAATGTATTCAGGTTCCCGAATCGGCATTCCGCGACAGCATCGGCCGTCAATCATTTCTGGCTGCAGGCACTGTTCATAGAACCGAGTTAGATTTGGTTTCATCTGTTGGTCCCAAAACTTGTCGTCGCGGTGTACTGTGACGTACTTCAGACCCAGTGGCGTCCACACGGCGAAGTAACAAACCTCGGCTTGGGTAACGTGCAGCTGTCCCTGTACCTGGTAATAGTAATGATGCGAGACATTCATTTTAGTTCGGTCATTAGCGTCAAAGTACCTGTCAACCCCGCCAACGCGTTGCTGAATAGCGTCTTCGGGGTGCAGATGTTTCGCAGAGTAAGGACACTTTACTTCCACGATAGTGGTCTCGTTCACGATACCGTCTGGAGTAGCTCCCAACCATGCCAGATGACTATCGATGAAAAGTCCACACGGCGTGATAGTAACAGCGTTACCTTCGTCAACTAATTTAGCTTGAAGCGCCGCGATTGCGTCGGGTTCCTTTTCCTTACCCCACATCATAGCCAGCGTGGTCCTCACCGTAGGGTAAAGAATGCTTTTCACGGTAGCAGTACACGGTGTGGTTTTTCTCATGCGACAGACTTTCCCAAAATTTGACGCCGTCAACATCTTGGCACGTATCGATGTCCAATTTCCGTTATCGGCCTGACCTCTCGTGAGTCTCTCAATATCAAACCGATTTTTTTGGTTTTCCTCCAGAACTGCTAGATGCCTTGCCAATTCGGCGTTGTATACCTCAACGGACATATCAGGCTTCTCTGCATTAGGGCCGTAATTTTGATCACGACCCTGATGTCTCCTGGTGGTCTCAGGTAGATGTGCTCGAGCTTCTTTGGTCCTCTGCCTGATGAGCGAGTTATTGACCACCTTACGTTGCCTCCGGGCTTCCAGTGACACTACAGTGGCGGGTGGAGTCACGCCTTCGCTGTGGTGCAAATCTGTCAAAATATTTTGATTATTGAACTGCAAAACAGACCCAGCACATCTACCTTGGAACGAACCCCTCATACCGAGATTGAGCCTTTTACCAGCATTCAATTTGCAAACAATCGAATTGAATGCTTCAGCCGGATTATTGTTGGCATGATAGATCAAGCTGTCAGAATGATGGGCTAAGAACTCAATCGCAGTTACCAGCTTTTGGAAAAGTCCGGCTACTTTGAGATCCTCAATGTCTTTCAGAGCCCGATCTGTGGTCTGCTCGACACAAAAACCGTCCGGTTGGTTGCATTTTCGGTGGTCACCGAAAACGTGGCACGGTGCGTTCAGGACATCGCTTTTCAATAAAGCTATTTGACTAGCAATATTGTTTTCTACCGAAGCCCGACGATGCTTCACTGCCGCATCAATCGTGTCCCGAAATTTCTTCGCACTACCCTTCACCAATTTTTTCAATTTTGCAATGTTGGGGCCAGGGGTTTGAGCTACGGCTTTGACCTTTCGGGTCAGATTTCGCAGCATATGATTAACGCACTCTTTTTTTTCGACGACTATGCTGTACTTTCCGTACGGGTTGTTGTCTCGAATAGATTTATAAGTGTTGCTGTCGCCGTCTGCGATCAGCGTCTTGTAAATCAGACCGTGCGTCTCAACGCTTGTTCGGAAACCCTCTACTAATATATCGGCCTCCATTCCCGTGGAAGCTTGATCGCGGCCATAATTTTGAAAGCAAGCGTGAGGATTCGGTGTAATGTCGTAACGTGCGGCCCGTTCGCAAACGAAACAAAATTTATTACGCACGCCCATGAAAATCACCTTTCCCGTGAATTCATCAACGATTGCGCCAACGCCGGACAGGGAGTCGTACTTACCTGTATTGTACGATCGTTTCATCCACGCACAATCTGCTACAACGGTGATGAATGGGATTTGCTCACCTTCGTGGATTATAAAATCACCTCTCTGGAGAGCTAGTTTTCTCGCTTCCTCGCCTGCTCGCAACATTTCCAAAAGTGCAGCGTGCTCATAAGCTTCAACCATCTCCATGTCGTTTTTTCGGTACGTTTTTCCCGACATGCAGGGAACATCCATAGAAGCCAGGAGTTCCTCCAACTGCGAATGCCCAATGCCAATGGCAATTGTTCCTGCGACAGCACATTTGTTGATGGGCATGTTTAGGCTGTCAACAGGATCTGTCCAGATGCTGTCCTGAAACTTACATCCATCACACTGGAAGAAAATTTGAGTTTGCAAACCGTACTGACGTGACTTTGTCTGAATAAGTTCATGTAATCGACAATTCCTATTAGGATTGTGATGGTCGAACTTCTGATGCAGCTGGCTAAGCATACCGCTGATATCCGTTATGCGACGGCCTTTTATCGGACCTACTGTGACTCCACCGTGAACGGAACGCTCTGTAACCGGATCCTGACATTGCGATTCAGTATCAGAGCTGCCTTGGGTCGAGGCTTGGGTGTTTTGCTCTGGTTGCAGATACTGAAAATCAATCTCAGCATCCGGTATGGACGGGATGTTTTGTTCGGGTCGCGGATCCTGAAACTCAAGCGTATTATCACTATTATCCGAGCAAGCACGAATGCTTTGCTCGGGTTGTGGGTCATTATCGAATGGCGCTAGCGTTTCGATGTGATCTCGAGTGCTGGCATTTGCCACGTGCCCTAGATGCGAATCTAATGGCAACGCTGCTTTTCGGCGAGCTGCCCTGGAAATTGAAAATAATCAGAAAAAAGAAATAAATTACAGGGTCTATGTATGGATATTTCCACATCAAATAGTCTACAGCCGGCCTTTTCTTTCATCGCGTATTTCGGATTCACACTTTTTTCATGTGATGTGTATGCAAACAAAGCGCGCCGTCGGCTCTAGGAAGTAATATCTAGAGACATAAGCGTGAAACCATCGTACCATTTGATATGGAATGACCCAAAGGAGAAATTGAAAGTGATAACGAGCTCTGTAAATTCGCTATCCCGTTCTGCTGTCAACCATGTTTCGTATCGTTGGTGTAAAGTTTGAGTTTTCTTCATATTGGTAGATATTTTACGGGTTCATTACGAGGTTTCAATACAACGAAGCTCGTAATCGAGTTGCTTAGATACACCGCGTGATTATTTCGCGGACGATCTTATCAAGACTTGAAAATTATAAACTTGGAAATGTTCATAAAGTTGGAATTCAATTAAATGCATCGTCGATTGTTTTAATAATATATGTATAAGACGACTGAATTGTGTGAATGAATGAAGATACGGGAAAATGGACGGAAGCTGAAGTTCGCGTAACGTTGTCGTAACCCGACTGCCGGGAGTATGGAAGCTTGGATGAAGCTTTTCAATATAAATTTGGACACGTGCAGCATTTTTCAAGTTTTTTCTACGACACCTCGATGGCTACGACCGAAAAATCTGGAAGAATTCTGGAAAGGTCTGTGGCAAAAGTGACAATTTTCGACCCATATTGCATAAACCGCAACCTTTTTTTCAACCTGTTCTTTCGAGCTTTCTCGATGGAAAAAAAAATTTCAAACACGGAAGTGGAGGAAGCGGAGTTCAGTAATACACGGAGTAGTAATACACGGAGAATTTATTGCATTATAATCGAAGCTGGTTGGATGAGATTGAAAAAAAAAAATTAAGTGTCATAAATCAAATAGGTACCAATAAAATGTCATAAAATCAAAGAAGCTAAAAAAACAGGTTGAAAGCAAAGTTAGCGCATCATGCGATATGGGTAAAAAAAAAAATCACAGACTGTGTGAGAATTTTTCAGGCTTTTCGGTCACCGCTAACGAGGTGTTGAATACACAAAACTGTCGCAATTTATTTGCTATTTATATTGCAAAGAATAATATAAAAAAATCACGGTCCAGATCTGAGACGTAAAGGGTCACCGACAGGTCGATTTGGCATGAAACGCCCCCACATGCATGATCCATAGTGGGTTTTTTCCCATGTAAGTAAGTTCGACCAGCGCGAGCGCGTCCATTCCAGAGGAGAAACTCTCCGATTGGTTATCAATCAACGACTCGCAACCAAATAATTAGAATGATTGGAGTGAAGTATTCCAGACTTCGGTTTTAGGAATTCTGACAATTCTGAACATTCTGATAATTCTGACATTTATTAGCGTTCACTCCTTGCAGTTCCCCGAAATTGTGACATCAGCTTCAAAAGCCTCTTCGAGATAAATACCGACAGACGTAATAACTGCACAAATCATGGACAAGCCCGGTGATCATAATTCTAAAAGCTGAAAATGAACCTTCTGAATCTCTTCTGAAACCTCGAGAAGGCACTTGTGAATACTGCACGGCTTCCAAACAATGGCAGTTACGTAACACGAGATAGTGAAATTCGGTCAAAGTCGCTATTACGGGATTAGAAACGCTGCTGTTTTTTTGGGATCATAATCGAGAAATATTCAACACATGGAAAATCTGTACTCACTCTCGTTTGCAGGCCATTTGTTTCCGCGACTTCCGCGGTGCAAACAAACGGCGTTTTCTTTCCGTCTCTGTGTACTTTTTATTACGAGCCATTTTTACAGTACACGCACGTAAACAATTGTTCTGACACGTGTATGCTAAAGTTCACTGAACTATATAAACGTCAAACAAAAGTATGAAACCCACGCAATAACGTTTATAGTCGTGATTTACCGTAGCACACGTATCAATCGCACTCAACATGGACTCGCGGTGCGAACTTGTTGGGTAGCTAGAAGTTGCGCGCGCACAAAAGCCGGCTAGCGGGCTACTCGATCGCGACGCCGCGCGGAGGTATCGTTGAGCGTGGGGCTTGAGAGACCGAGGCCCAGGACCGACCCAAGCGCGAAGCGGCCCGGATTCCGCGCGAGGCTCGATATTTATATATTTATGTGGCTCGCCGCTCGGCATTCCTTAGTAATAATGATTTCATATCCAATTTGCTATAATGTTTTTTCAGTATCCGTAACGGGCTCATTATTTCTTTCATTATTATCGCACTACGTGGAATTCGTATAAAAAATTTTGAGTAAGAAAAGAAAAGAAAAATTTCAATCGTATCACGAAAGACAGAGGTCGAGTGTTTGAACCGGCCAGTGTCAAAAAAATTTTTTTTCCAGCTTCGATTGGCGTAATAATCGTTGTTATTATCATTACATTATTATCATTATTGTTATTATTATAATTAGTATTATGATGTAGATATGTATCGTGATGAGTAATTGTAATGATCGTCGCAGTCATCGTGTAGTTCGTAAGTTACGGGGAACGATGCTCGACACTGGCCGAGAGTTCAGTGGCGTAGCGTCGAGTCAAGTCGAGTGCTCAGCTGAACTTGGCTCGTGCGAATTGGGACGGTATGAGGAGGTGAAGAGCCGCGAGTGTTGTGTTATTGCCGGCTTTCACAGGACATCCGATAGACGTGTCGCGAAAGTGAGATTCGATTCTCGTAGAACCCTTTCTGCTCGGGAGACGCTGTAATTTACAACGGGGACGACGTAGTGCAGAAGACGCGGCTACAGCTGTGCCCGGTCGAGGATGGACTACGGAGGAAAACTTCGTCAACACTCGAGGTAAGATATTACTTCCACGTTATATCTGCTGACGAAGTTACGATAGGGAAAGTATCCCGATGTAAAATTGCAGTGATAGAAAATCTCTTTTCGTTGCAGTGGGTGTAAAATTCAATTTTACGACCATGGGAGGTTTTTTAAAACTGCATTTACGTCCACATGCAACGAAAAATATCGTATGCAACACGGGAGTTGAATGTAAAACCCTAGTGTGCTAAAAAAACAGGAGGGCTTGGCTTCGCCAGCCCTCCTGTTTTCTGAGCACACACGTGTTTTACATTTGACTCCCTTGTTACATAATATACTAATTTCCTCATGTACCCGTCCCAGGCGTAGAGTGACGAAATCTGGCGACGTCAGGATCAGACGAGAGAGCATATCGTAGGATCTTGACGCTGGATATACTGCGAGTTATTCCCGACCGGGCTGGATCGTCGAAGCGCGTTGAATGAACTCACCCGTCGACGACAACGAGCTCGCTTGGTCCAGTCTCAGATGGTTGGTATTTTCTTATCAATCGAAACTGTGAGTCTATCGTTCCGACAGATGTCATGCGAGATGCGGGGAAAGGAGCGAAGGCTGAAACACCAATGAGACCTCGTTGGAAAGTTGGCGCAGAGGCAGCTGAACGATGAGCGTAGCGAATCCGGACTGAATTACAAACAGCCATCCTATTACTGCTCCCGTAGCCTGTGTCGAACACAACTAACGTGTTTCGGTATTCACCGAGTTTGCGGTATGTAAACTTTTTTGTTTCCCTGATGTACGAGTCGAATCAACGAAGAATCGAAGCTGATGTGATCTTTGTCCGATGCAGGTAGTGGTTCCAGACCCGGACCGAGCACGTCGATAGACCGCCGAAGACTTTCCGGAAGAGTATATCGGTAGCACCTGGTGAAACTGGCCACGGCTGAAGTTCAGACGGACTTTTGGGATCATCCCACGAATGTCGTTGATGGATGAATTTATACTGGAAAATTATCTGAATAACCGCCGCTGAGTCGGCGACGCAGGTCTGTGTTCCGGTGCAGAAGTAATCCTAGAGAACTCTGCGGATGGGTATCGTACGTTATCGGCCATCGTGTTTGCTGTTTGTTATTTTAGTTTTTTTTTTCTTTTCTTTCTGTTTCTCATTAGCTTCACTAGTACGCTCGAATACAGAGGAAAAACTGGTCTTGAATGTAAAATGAAATTCTTGATCCCACAGTAGTGTTTTCTCTGTGTATATCTCGAGCCAGAATTTGTTGAAAACATTCGCACAGATTCTATTTTAAAACGTGTGATGTGAGATATGGACTCTGGATGGTTTGTCAGTAGGCAGTATGAAAGTACTCAGATTATCAAGATCAAGATTTCAATCATGACACAGAATTCGATCAATATTTAGATTTATCTAAGAAAAGGTAGTCAATTGAAGGATGATCAAAAATAAATGACCTTGTTTGTTTGAATAGTACGTCTGAACGGATGATTATGAAATTTTCTGAGAGAACGTGGAATTCGAGACAAATCTTTCTTCTTTCAGACTCCAGTGGATGCGCAGCGGAGACATACTACGAGACGATCGACCACAGAGACTTTGCCGAATTGAGGGAGATTGATGGTGAAGACACAGCGGGGCAATGATCGACAAACTTGCATTATCTTCTCTCGATGAGGGACCAGGGTCTTTTGTGGACCGTCGGTTCTCACCAATGATCGACGAACGTCAACCGCTGGCTCCGTAGAATTGTCAGCTGGCATGTTCGTATAGGATCTGGTAATCGTGGCAAGGCTGGGACCGGGCCTTGATTTTGATCCTTGTTGGGCAGCATCCAATTACATTGTGTAATTAATTACATTTCAATTACCAATTACAGTAGTAATTTGTAATCGAAAAAAATTCAATTACCAATTACAGTAGTAATTTGTAAACCAATTACAGTAGTAATTTGTAATCGACAAAAAATTCAATTACCAATTACATTTTTAATTTGTAATTGAAAAAAATTCAATTATCAATTACTTTTGGAATTTGTAATTGAAAAAAATTCAATTACCAATTACATTTTTAATTTGTAATTGAAAAAAATTCAATTATCAATTACTTTTGGAATTTGTAATTGAAAGAAATTCAATAATCAATTACAATTGTAATTCGTAATTGGTAGAAATTCAATTGCCAATTACATTTTTCATTTGTAATTGGAAAAAATTCAATTACCAATTACAATTGTAATTTGTAATTGAAAAAAATTCAATTACCAATTACAATTGTAATTTGTAATTGAAAAAAATTCAATTATCAATTACTTTAGCTACTTGAAATTTTAATAGAAACTGCTCTGGAAATTACGTAGAAACCTGCAATTCGAGAAATGTTATTGTATTACGTAAATATTGTTGATCATGCCGCAAGTTTGCTGCTGGAATGTTAATTTTATATCGAAAAACCGTGCCCACGGGCAGGTTTCTGCAAAGTGTCCAGCTACCTTCACCAACAAAGGCAGAGAGGGGTCCGTGTACCTGCGAAGAGACTAGGGAGAGGGAAATAAATGGTGAAGCCTGCTGGTCATTTTCGCCATACATTCCAGTAGGGTATACAGTTGACGAGGAGAGGTGCAATACTTACAATTAGTTCAGGTTTATTTTTCTTTCCCATATCGATCTGACCACGATAAATTATAACATCTTATTGAATATCCTGTGACTCATGATCATGAAGTATGTTCAAACCACGTCTCATGTGTTTTCCATGGTTTATAAAATCAAATTATTTGTCTAGTGTGAGTAATCGTAAGTGAATTTATGTAATTTAATTTTTTTTACATCCTGCAGTTCAAAATAAACAAATGATGTAATAAAGACAACTCGAGTGATATTCATTCACCTTTCATTCGATGTATACGTTACAATATTTCATTGGCGTAGCCAGGAGGGGGCAGGGGTGGGTACGGCCCCCCAGAAAATCTGGTGCCCCCCCCCAGAACAAAATGCTGGCTACCCAATGCAATTTTTCTTACCCTGCTCGTGGTGAAATTGTTTTTATTTTTCCAGCTATGAATCAATTGTAAATGCACGAAGGAGGGCAAAAATAGAACAGGGATCGATCCGGATAATCAATTATCATTTGTTCGATTATTTTTTATCACTTTGAGTACTTACCGCGTTATCGAAACAATAGTTGCATTATTTATTATAAACACTGTATGGCTCTCTCTCTCTCTCTCCGGAACGCCAGCCGTATACCTAGCCTAGCACAATTCGAAATAATAATAGTTGTAACAATGAAATGTTATTATTATTATCATTATAATTATGATGATAATTTCCGAAATGATAATAATAATAATAAACAATTATTATCATGATAATAATAATGATCTTTTTTTCTTTCTCTACAAACACTCTAACATCCTGCAAAACGCACAGCACAATCAAAATTCCGGATCTTTTTAGAAATTTTCAAGTTTCATCGTACAAAAAAATTAGACAAAGCAGAGGTGTAAAGTCGTATATACGCCATTTATTATTATTGTTATTATTATTTTTTTTTTATCTTGAACATGTTGTGAAAATCGGAATTTTATTAGTTTCTGAAATAATAATAATAATAATAATAATAATAATAATGAATGGCGTATATACGACTTTACACCTTTGCTTTGTCTAATTTTTTTATGATGACACTTGAAAATTTTCTCCAAAGATGCGGAATTTTTATTATTCTGTGCGTTTCACAAGATTTTTAGAGTTTTTGTAGAAAAAGAAAAAAATTTTTTCATTTTCATTTACAAATTTCACCACTTGCGAGTAAATTTTGTTCAATGATAACAATAATTATTATCATATTGTTATTATCATAATAATAATTATTATCATAATAATATTTGTTATTATTATTATCAATATTATTATTATTATTGTTATTATTTTGGAAAGATATTGAAATTCCGATTTCCACGAAATTGTCAAGATAAAAAAAAAATAATAATAATAATTATTATTATTATTATAATTCTTATTATCATTATTTCGGAAATTGTAATTATAATGATAATAATAATAATAATAATAATAATAATAATAATAATAATAATAATAATAATAATAATAACAATAATAATGATAATAATAACAATGCATTGTTATAACTATTATTATTCCGAATTATATCCGTTTGAATTCCCGCTCAGCTGTCATAGCGCTGAACAAGGAACGGCGGTTCGTGAAACGCAGGACCGCGAGACGAAGGTTGGCAACAACTGTAAGCTTGGTTCCCGGTGAGCCCGCGCGTCGAAAAAGGAGCGCTGACGGGCCCGACGCGCATCGCGAAACGATCCAACATGGCCGCGGCCGGTGCTTTATACCGAGAAAAATTACAGTCTTTTTCTGGAAACAATTCTGAGGCTTCATCGTTGGGTGAAATGAACAAGTTGTGCGATATATGTGAGTGGAATTATATTGACGAGGGTGGAATTGCATTCTTTTCCGCCCTTGTGATGCGTAGTCGGTGATATCAGTGAAAACAAGTGACGGTCCCCACGCTTCGCGAAACAAAAAAGCCTTATTTTACTCGATTTTGGTGAGATACACGTTCATGCAGCTACCAATTTGATTACAAATCGTCTAAGGAACCCATTAAACACCCCCCCGTCCATATCCGACTTCATTATTTTTTAAATATGGAAATCTGAGTCCAGCATGCCCTTAAAACACGGATTTCGTATTTTTGCGCGGCATGCCGTTTTCATCAAGTATGGCCAGGGGTATCAGAGACAGTTCATGACAGCTATATTCTTTCATATCATCCTGAGATTGTATGTGTAGCGATATTTTTTGAAATAAGAGCAGGGGATATATGAACTTCTTCATTAGCTACGTTTTTCATCGTCGAACTTCCCGCCGCCAAATGCACGACTTTCGTGTTTCTCTTGTATTTAACGTCGGTGAATTTTTTATTGGATGTATCACCCATACAAACTTTACCGATTTCAAAAGCCCTGTGACAATTTACGGTACCTAAGTCACCAATCACTCTCGAATAAATGCCTATTAGCTTGTCAGTTTCGGGAAATGGGTTATATGTGGTAAAGAATTGCTCCGCTTTCGCTAAATCGTCTGCGTCTCTACATATGCGAGAAACTCGGTTGACCACATGCTGTTCGCTCGTCGTAAATGATCTATTACAAAATATTTCCATTGCATTGCTGACTTCTAGTACAGCAACCCTTGATGTAACCCATTTCCCGATAACGTTTTCTCTCACACCGCGACCATGGGTCAAGCCTCCAATGCATTTTATTGCCCGCATCAGCACTTGCTCGATCGTCATATCGGACCATACACCACACCAAAAACGATGTGAACGCCGTATTGTAAAGAAACCCTGTTTACAGAATGTGTCATACTCGACAATATCCATTATATTTTTCAAATTTAATATTTGTTGAACGTACAGCAGACAAGCTTTAGCGTACAAATGATGGCCCGATGCAAAAAAGAAAGGTATCATTAATTGGACTGTTTCAAGATGGAGATCAAAATTTCCAGATCTCTCTGCGTCAATTTACCTTTGGATCAAGCAGATCATTTTGAAATATTGTACCCAGAGTTGACTGGTTGGGCCGCTCTTTTCTATATCATCAATAACAGACACGAATTTGCCTTGTATGTCTTTCATGGCTGGATCTGACAACAAATTTTGAAAATCTTCATCCCCCACTTTTTCCAAGCTTTTACTCAAATACGCTTTTTCAGTGTCTGTGAATGGAATTTTTTCGCAAATTTTTGTGGCAAGTGCAGCTTGCATCAAGAGATGGGCTCTCACGGATCGAGAAAACGCATGACCCGTCAAAGCTTTATCAGCTGCAAGTCAGCATAGATAGTGCAAAACGCTTCTTTCAAACCACAACCAGCCATTATATTCCCTATGGAACCGAGAAAGGACATTAACAGATGGAAACCCCCTAAACGAGGAATTACTGAGGGAAGATTATGAGGATCATTGTCAGGGTCGATTGATGCAACGATTTCACTTGCCTTCATATAAAGGGGTAAATCAAACGTCATGAAACAGTGCGTTTGATGATTCTCATCAGCTCTGTGCCTTGCATCAATCGAAGAAGTTAGGATCGTGGTGTGATCGCTCGGCGGTGCCCTGATGAATGGCAAAGCAATTACTCTCGTTGTCGAAAAATCTGTGTTCGAATTATGATACTGATTCATGAAGCCATGCTAATTAGCGGTCTCCTGTGGTGCCGTATGCTTGCCGTAAAAATATAAGACGTCTACCGGCTCGATTTGAACATTGAAATCAATACCATCGGCTTCCTTCCAATCACGCACAATGACGCTATCTAATTTGAATGGCTTCTTATTTTTGAAATAAGTCAGTGGCAGAAAACCGTACGTGCCACTAGTACTTGCTGGTAACGCACCTTTTAAGCGGGGAATACTGCTACTGAGTGATACAGAAGTGGATGATGTCACACACATTATACCACCCATGCAATGGAAGGTATTTTTACCGTCAATCGTGCCTGTATTATGATCAGCATTATCATAAATGAACTGTAAGTATGCGTCGGAGGTCAAATCAAATTTTTCTGGATGATTTGCAATGGAGCTTTCAAATAGGACGGTTTCGGAATATGAAGCACATAGACCTATATTATACAAACTGTCGATTAGTCCTCTAGCAGCAAATTTTGTGTGCATCATGCACGAAAGCCCTAATAAAACCGAAGACTGGAATGATCGCGGTCGAACAGAAGTCATTAAAATATGGGCTGCAGCAACAATTCTATTGTCCCATTTCGCCCAAGACTCACTTTTCGGTGTGTGTTTGTGCGTTTTGATTAATATATCGAGAAATAATTGCAACGTTTGTGGTATCTCTTTTGATACATTATTGACAAAATCAGTCGGCGTCGGATAATTCTCAACATCAAATTTCATAGCTCGGATATCCTGAAATATTATGTGCGCGGCCAACTCGACTTATTCTGGATTTCTCTTCTTCTACATTATTTTCACGATTAGAGTACCAACTTTCCTCGACGCATTCACCCAAACTTTGCTTAAAACAGATGAATCGATCTTTTGCACTCGAGTGAATTGCTCTTATCTCCAAAGTGTTGTTTCAAAAGTTGCTCAATCCTATCCAGTCGGGGTATTTCAGTTTGCCCGTGTAGACTTTTGTATCTTTCTAGGATCTCTTTCAAGGAAAATTGACACTCGTCGCTGTTTTCCAATATACAGGGTGTTCCGGTAGGTTCATATTTCGAGTTTACTGGCGGATTCCTTGGCTTATTCTAAGACGAAACTTGTTCTTGCAAAATTTTTCTTAAAGCAACGGTTAACGAGTTAGAGTCAATTAAAGTCCGCCAATCCTGGCGCAGATAAGCCAGCGACACAGGGCCGTTGCATTTCAATGGGGCTTGCCGGGCAGTGCCAGCCTGATCAGCGAGTTCAATTCGGGTGAAAGTCTGTATTCGGGGGTTTTTGGGGTCGCTGAATTCAAATCCGAAATCAGAATTTCCAAAAACAAAATGACGTATCGAGAACGGTGAAAAATTTCTTCAAAACCCTGTTCAATTCGGGTGAAAGTCTGTACTTGAGGGTTTTTGAGGTCGCTGAATACAAATCCGAAGTCGGAATTTCCAAAAACAAAATGGCGTATCGAGAACGGTGAAAAATTTCTTCAAAACCCTGTTCAATTCGGGTGAAAGTCTGTACTCGCGGGTTTTTGGGGTTGCTGAATACAAATCCGAAGTCAGAATTTCCAAAAACAAAATGGCGGACTCAATATGAACGGCTACTTTTTGAAGAGTCGATTTGATTTGCAGGGAATAGGTACATTTTTTAGGAGTCTTCAAGGCTGCTGATAATAAATATGGAGTCTAATTTTGAAAATCATTATTGATAATGAATCGAATAGAACTACTACTACAACGTGTCACTCAAATCGTCCCAGGTTCTCGAAGGATGCCCGTGCCTCGCTGTGCTTCCGTAAAAGTCGTCAAACCTTCAATTTCAGTTGTGAAAAATACCGAAACGTTGAGCCAGGTGTCGGAATTTTCGGCAAATCCCTTTTCTATCCTGTTCGCTTGTTGCGACGTTTTCCTGAATTCGGATACCTCGGATTCGGATGTTTTTAGGGAATCTTTTTGATTTGGCGACAAAATTTTATGGACGCTCCTGTTTTTCTTAAATTTGTGCTTCGATAATTTTTTACCGTTTTCGATCCACCATTTTGTTTTTTTCGAGATTTCGGACCACTGTGCGCCGATCCCGCGCCGCGGATCTGCTCAGAGTTCCCGCGGGAGGCGATTCTCAGTGATTAACTATGAAATGATGAAAATAGTTCAATAGAAACGTCGTATTCTTGTTGAATTAACCATTTCCGACGATAATTGGGTAGTTTGTATTTTTTGATTAGTTAATTTCGACCACTTACTCTTGCACTTCGAACACGCGGCTTCGACTGGAAATCAACCTTAATTGTGGAATAACAACAATGCAGCATTAAAACTCGATATTTCGGTTTTATTCGCCATTTTCCATGATAGGTGGGTATTGGTGATTTTTTAAATAATTTATTTCGACCACTTTACGCTTGAGGATTGAAAATCTAACTCACCTACTTGGGAAATAATAACAATACTACATGAAAACTTGATATTTCGATTCGATTCGCCAAAGGTTGATTTTCAGTCCTGAAGAGTAAAGTGGGCGAAATTAATTATTTAAAAAATAAAAAATACTCATTCATCGTTGTCATTGGCTAATTGAATCGAAATATCTAGTTTTAATGTAGCATTGTTATTATTCCACAATTAAGGTAGATTCTCAGTCCTGAAGAGTAAAGCGATCGAAATTAATTATTTAAAAAATAGAAAATACTGAATCATCGTTGTGATTGGCAAATTAAACCGAAATATCGAGTTTTGATGTAGCACTGTTATTATTCCACAAGTAAGGTAGATTTTCAACCTACAGGTTCGAAACACAGGAGTAAAGTGGTCGAAATAAATTATTAAAAAAATCACCAATACCCACCTATCATGGAAAATGGCGAATAAAACCGAAATATCGAGTTTTAATGCTGCATTGTTGTTATTCCACAATTAAGGTTGATTTCCAGTCGAAGCCGCGTGTTCGAAGTGCAAGAGTAAGTGGTCGAAATTAACTAATCAAAAAATACAAACTACCCAATTATCGTCGGAAATGGTTAATTCAACAAGAATACGACGTTTCTATTGAACTATTTTCATCATTTCATGGTTAATCACTGAGAATCGCCTCCCGCGGGAACTCTGAGCGGATCCACGGCGCGGGATCGGCGCACAGTGGTCCGAAATCTCGAAAAAGCCCACATAATTCTGAATTCGGGTAGAAGTCTGTAGTCGGGGGTTTCTCGGCTCGCTGAATACGAATCTGAATACAAAATTCACAAAAACAAAATGGCGGATCGAAAACGGTAAAAAATTATCGAAGCACAAATTTAAGAAAAACAGGAGCGTCCATAAAATTTTGTCGCCAAATCAAAAAGATTCCCTAAAAACATCCGAATCCGAGGTATCCGAATTCAGGAAAACGTCGCAACAAGCGAACAGGATAGAAAAGGGATTTGCCGAAAATTCCGACACCTGGCTCAACGTTTCGGTATTTTTCACAACTGAAATTGAAGGTTTCACGACTTTTACGGAAAGCACAGCGAGGCACGGGCATCCTTCGAGAACCTGGGACGATTTGAGTGACGGGTTGTAGTAGTAGTTCTATTCGATTCATTATCAATAATGATTTTAAAAATTAGACTCCATATTTATTATCAGCAGCCTTGAAGACTCCTAAAAAATGTACCTATTCCCTGCAAATCAAATCGACTCTTCAAAAAGTAGCCGTTTATATTGAGTCCGTCATTTTGTTTTTGGAAATTCTGACTTCGGATTTGTATTCAGCAACCCCAAAAACCCGCGAGTACAGACTTTCACCCGAATTGAACAGGGTTTTGAAGAAAATTTTTACCGTTCTCGATACGCCATTTTGTTTTTGGAAACTCCGACTTCGGATTTGTGTATTTGTGTATTCAGCGACCTCAAAAACCCTCGAGTACAGACTTTCACTCGAATCGAACAGGGTTTTGAAGAAATTTTTCACCGTTCTCGATACGCCATTTTGTTTTTGGAAATTCTGACTTTGGATTTTTATTCAGCGAGCCTAAAAACCCTCAAGGACAGACTTTCACCCGAATTGAACAGGGTTTTGAAGAAATTTTTCACCGTTCTCGATACGCCATTTTGTTTTTGGAAATTCCGACTTCGGATTTGTATTCAGCGACCTCAAAAACCCTCGAGTACAGACTTTCACTCGAATCGAACAGGGTTTTGAAGAAATTTTTCACCGTTCTCGATACGCCATTTTGTTTTTTGGAATTCCGACTTCGGATTTGTATTCAGCGACCTCAAAAACCCTCAAGTACAGACTTTCACCCGAATTGAACAGGGTTTTGAAGAAATTTTTCACCGTTCTCGATACGCCATTTTGTTTTTGGAAATTCTGACTTTGGATTTTTATTCAGCGAGCCTAAAAACCCTCAAGGACAGACTTTCACCCGAATTGAACAGGGTTTTGAAGAAATTTTTCACCGTTCTCGATACGCCATTTTGTTTTTGGAAATTCTGACTTCGGATTTGTATTCAGCGACCTCAAAAACCCTCAAGTACAGACTTTCACCCGAATTGAACAGGGTTTTGAAGAAATTTTTCACCGTTCTCGATACGCCATTTTGTTTTTGGAAATTCTGATTTCGGATTTGAATTCAGCGACCCCAAAAACCCCCGAATACAGACTTTCACCCGAATTGAACTTGCTGATCACGCTGGCGCTGCCCGACAAGCCCCATTGAAATGCAACGGCCCTGTGTCGCTGGCTTATCTGTGCCAGGATTGGCGGACTTTAATTGACTCTAACTCGTTAACCGTTGCTTCAAGAAAAATTTTGCAAGAACAAGTTTCGTCTTAGAATAAGCCAAGGAATCCGCCAGTAAACTCGAAATATGAACCTACCGGAACACCCTGTATAATTAATAATGAAAGATGATAAATGAGAATTTATTCTTTCGCTGATCGGTCTTCCCCGAATATTAGTTGGACTGAATCGATATAACTGCGCCATACATTTTGGATGGTAAGAAACGTCATTGTCACTATAGTAATTATCATCTTTCGTTCTTAATTGACATAAACGCGACGATATCATTTTGTTGATTTCAGTCTTCGGATAAAATTCCAATTGCGCAATGGCGTTATCAATAGTCGTTTGAGACGTTACACGTGCACAGCTCTGCGTCTTGAACAGTTGGTTCGAACAAAAAACACAAGTCGTTGAAAAATCGAATTCACGTCCATCTGAACGTCGTTTTCGATTATTTCGCCATGCTTCTGCCGATGCCTTTAACGCTAATTTTATATTCGATTCCCTTGTGTACGTACTCTGACAAGTTTTATGTACGGTAATCTCTTGCGATTTTCGTAGTTTCAGATGTTTTCCATCTTTTCGCTTAATACTTGCTACTATCAGGCTATTAATTCCTCGTTCTTTAACAACGCAGGACTTGGAGGGTTCCATAAACTTGTCGCAAAGCAGACAGTTGTCATTGTCATTAACGTCCTCCCACAGTTCATCATCTTCTTTATGGGATGCATTTTCATCGTGCCTAAAAAATTGTATTCATGGAATATGCAATGCTAGAATATTTACGGAAATACATGTATTTCGAAGCGAAAGTTATTGCGATTATTATTACCTAACATCTGCAGATGTTGATGCTTCTGGTATAGGGGGCTCGTCAACCCAGTCAACACACCTATCTATAAGAGTTCTTGTAAGAGCTCTTGCTCAAGACAGGAAAAAGAGTCTCATGATAGTGTTCTTTTCGAAGTCTTTTAGAAGTCAATATTCCGAAGTCGAAGTACAGATCTCTATATGAGGTCATTTATCAGAGCTCTTTCAACCAGATTCGTTATGAGGTCTAAAAGAAGTGCTGACTACACATGAACCTAACCTAACCATGTTTAACCTAACAAGTAACTTGACATACGTTTATGACGAATATTGAAATCACTCGGACACAAGTAATGGTCGCTCAGGTTTTTGGTAGATCAAATAGCGGTAAGTGTTGAATACCACTAATCATTTATATCGAATATCGAGTTGCGTTTACAGAGCGCCATCATTTATCCTCATTTGAATATATTGATCATACATACAATGAAATATCCTCAATCCTTGAAACTATCATGAATCTAACCTCACTTTTTTCTAGCACATACACAGGTGCGTATGCTGCAGTCTGTACCCCGACTAAACTCTAAATCGTTGCACCACGTGAATATTTATTCGTTCGTAAATTTCAGTAACCGAGTATTCGAAGACCACCTTGTGCGAGTTGAGAACAGTTCCATGACTGTGGCAAGCGGGCATTCGGCTGGGATATCATGAGGATAATAGAAGCCTCCAACTGATCTGCACCCGTAATAGTAATTATAAGTCATCTGCACTCTCTAAATTTGGATCAGTGAATATTCATTGATTCGCAGGGAGTTTCACTGATTCAGATTGAGAGAGCACTGAATACTTTTATATAAATAAGTTGGCTTAAGAATCATAATTCTACGACGACAATGAAGAAAGACATCGCTGATAGATAATTTCGCATCGTATACCTGTGTATTATGTATCATATATGAATTCGTATACAATAACCATGTTTTTAACAAAAATAACCATAACCATGTTTTTAACAAATTCACAAAATCCCTCTCATGATACTTCATTTATACTATTTTACCTGACTTATAAGAATTTCTTGAATACATGCATTCAGCATTCAGAATTCGCCGAGTTTTAATATTCCGCAAATTTCGTGCATTTTGAATACTGAATGCATGCATTCAAGAAATTCTTATAAGTCAGGTAAAATAGTAAAATTGAGTTCCAAAAGCATTCTTCTAACAGACTTCTAAAAAATTTCGTACTTCTGAGCTCTTCGCTCAAGTTCTAAAAGAGCTCATTTCGAGGTGATCAAGAGCCTCAGATTGGAGTCGGAAAAGATTGCATAAGAAGTCTTTCGGACTTCTTTTAGGACACTTATCGATGCTCGATTAAGAACTCTAACTAATTTTCACGAGCTCCATCAGAGGTCTTTGAGAGCACATATTGTTGATTGGGAATTGACTCCATTGCACTGCAAGTGTGTTCTTGCATCATACACTGCTTATCTGGGAATCTAGAAAACATACTAATATTCACGATTTGGGACTATTCTACGATAACTGAAACGTTTTTGCTACTACAATTACTTTGGAATTGCATACGCATTGTATATTTAGTAGACAAACAAAAGTATTCAACTTACCTCGTTTAATAAACGCAACATTCGCTGAGCGTTGTAAATAGTAAATATTACACTGCACTCCAAAAATTATACGTGTTTCCGCTACAACGTCTGCGTAGCAACTAAACGGAGTTCGAAATGACCGTTACGGTGGCGTCGGTCCCCCTAGGTTCGGACGGACTGCTGGAGTCGTTTCCCCTCGTACTTAGAAATGTATACCTGCTCTGCAGCAGAGCGGAGTATTATAGGCAGCTGTTCTAAATTCTTACATACACTTGATCCCCGATTATTACAACATAGAAAAACGAAAAGCGGCTTTTCCAATGTATATTGAGGCAAACCGAGTGAAGCATCCGTTTTAACGGGTTAATTTACCCCCAAATAAAAAAAAAAACCGTCAATATAGCTCCAGTAGTTGCTGAGATAATCGAATGTAAAGATTCGCGCCCGGCCGCAGCGCGCTTATATTACTACACGGAAAGAAATCTGTTGCGAATATCGCATGGGACGCTATTGCTATTTTCGCATTGGAGTGTTCAATGCGAAAAAGGTACGAGAATATTGCCATTATCGCATGATAACCATGCTACTTTAGCATGAATCGATGCGATTTTAGTATGAAAGTGTCCCATGCGAGAAAGGCATGCACCGATGCGATTATCCCACGAGAGCGATCCCGTGTGGAAATTTCTTCGGGATGCCCGAAGTAACATTAGGGCCCCAATGGGTATAAATTGTGGCTTCCGTAATAAGATTTCCCTACCATCACCCGATCAGAACCTGATGAGGTATTGACAAATCGTCCCTAAAAACGCACTGCTGAGATTCTGATAAAACAAACGGATCAGGTCCAGATCGGGAATCAATCGTCTGTCCTGAAAATCTGATCTTGAGGTCTGCGCAAGGGCTTGCAGATCGAGTCCTGATCAGGCATTGATCGAGTATCCTCGAAAACAAACCTGAAGATTCCGATGTGGTCCAGAGATCAGGTCCAGGTCAGGAATCGATCGTCCGTCCTGAAAAACTGATCTTGAGGTCTGCCCAAGGGCTTGCAGATCGAGTCCTGATCAGGCATTGATCGAGTATCCTCGGAAACAAATCTGAAGATTTCGATGTGGTCCAGAGATCAGGTCCAGGTCAGGAATCGATCGTCCGTCCTGAAAATCGGATCTTGAGGTCTGCCCAAGGGCTTGCAGACGGAGTCCTGATCAGGCATTAATCGAGTATCCTCGAAAACAAATCTGAAGATTTTGATGTGGTCCAGAAATCAGGTCCAGGTCAGGAATCGATTATCGGTCGTGAAAATTTGCCCTTGAGGTCTTGATAACGGCCGGTAGATCGGGTCCTGCTCAGGCATTAATCGAGTATCCTCGAAAATAAATCTGAAGATTCTGATGGGATCCAGTAGTCAGGTCCTGTTCAGGAATCGATCATCCGTCCTGAAAATTTGCCCTTGAGGTCTTGATAACGGCCGGTAGATCAGATCCTGTTCAGGCAACCATCCCGCAGTATGGTTCAAAATAAATTTCGAGATTCCGATGGGATCTAGAGGATCAGATCCCGCTCATGTAGTATTCGCTGACCTCGAAAATAAATCGCGCAATTTCAATAGGATCAGGTAGATCAGGTCCTGCTCAGATATCGATAATTCCACCCGTAAATTGAATCTTGGACAGGGATAGATCATATGTAGCTACAAAGATAAATTTTTAGATTTACTATAAATTGAGGTTCATAAAATATGAGGACCTGCTCAGGTAATAAATGTACACATTTCGTGTGATGTATAAAAGTTTCAGTATTTCTGAAATGTTCCGGATATATGACTACGACCCAAATTGTAATCAAACTGTCAATCCTTCTGAATCCGTACGTATTAGTGTGCACACTTGCCGCTAGAGGCAAGAGCGTCGTTGCATGCTCCCGCAAGACTCTCGCGAGTGAAAACGCGCCAGTCATAATACACCTACCGGCGTGAGAGCCTTGATATTACGCTCGTTGGACGTGTCCGTTTCGGAGTGCGACTTATGCAGCATTTTTTATTCATGCTTGTACCGTTACTGCGGTATTAGCGCTATTCAAAAAACAAATTGATACGAAGAATATAAATACGGCGGAACTATTTCAGAAATATACCAACAATATTCCAGAAATATGTCTACCTGTGTTGAAATTTCTTCGGGATGCCCAATGGGTATAAATGAGATTCTGATGAAGCAAACGGGGATCAGGTCCAGATCGGGAATCGATCATCGGTCCTGAAAATTTGGCCTTGAAGTCTTGATAACAGCCGATAGATCGGGCCCTGCTCAGGCGTTGCTCCAGCGTCCTCAAAAATAAATCTGAAGATTTTGATGGGATCCAGGAGTCAGGTCCTGTTCAGGAATCGATGATCGGTTCAGCGCATCGCTCTCGTGCGTTCAGCGCATCGCTCTCGTGCGTTCAGCGCATCGCTCTCGTGCGTTCAGCGCATCGCTCTCGTGCGTTCAGCGCATCGCTCTCGTGCGTTCAGCACATCGCTCTCGTGCGATAATCGCATCGGTGCATGCCTTTCTCGCATGGGACACTTTCATACTAAAATCGCATCGATTCATGCTGAAGTAGTATGAATCGATACGATTTTAGTATGGCACCCCTGTTGCGAATATCGCATGGTACATTCCCATGCGATATTTGCAACAGATTTCTTTCCGTGTATATGGGGCTGTCCACATCAATTCACCTAGGCTCGTGACCGCAACTTTTTTGATTTGCTTAATAATTTTTTCAATTGTTGTACTTGCTTTAAAACATTTTTCTGAATTTTTTCAGATTTTTGAAAAAATCTCTTGTTAAGTTATGATTTTTTTCGACCGAAAAAAAGGACCATTTTTAAAAATCTGAAAAAATTCACAAAAATCGTATGATTAACGTAAAACAGTTTCCCGATCGCGAAAATGTGGGCCGAATTTTTCGTATATTTTTTTTACCTGATGCAAACTTTTTTTGTCAAGGGGACCTGCAGTACAGCGTGATTCAACAAATTCTCCATACTCCAATAATCATTTATATCCTATCCGAAGTTCATTGCACATCGAAAAATTGACTTTTTCAAAAAATCAGTTGTCGTAAGGTTTCAGGCACACGGTTGATCCGATTATGTCGCTCGACATCTCAGTTTCTTCGGAGAGCAATTCTTCATCGTGTGAACGAGGGTAATTGAAGAGCAAAATTTTGGGGGCAAGTTATCAGCAAAAGAGTTACTGAATTATCGCTAAATCTCGATAACTGACCATAACTTGTCACAGAATTTTTTTTTCAGTTTCCCTCATTCACATGATGAAGAATTGCTCTCTGAAGGAAATGCGACGTCGAGAGATGTAATCGAATTAACCGTGTGTCTAAAACCTCACGATAAGTGATTTTTAAAAAAAAGTTAATTTTCCGACGTATAATGAACTTTGGATAAGATATTAATGATTTCTGGAGTATGTAGAATGTGTTGAATCACGCTGTACTGATCCCCTTAACAAAAAAAAGTTTGGATCAGGTAACAAAAATGTAAGAAAAATTCGACCCACATTTTCGCGATCGGGAAACTGTTTTACGTTAATCATACGATTTTTGTGAATTTATTTAGATTTTTAAAAATGGTCCTTTTTTCGGTCGAAAAAAAATCATAACTTAAAAAGGGATTTTTTCAAAAATCTGAAAAAAATCAGAAAAATGTTTTAGAGCAAGTACAACAATAGAAAAAATTATTAAGCAAATCAAAAAAGTTGCGGTCACGAGCCTAGGTGAATTGACGTGGACAGCCCCATATATACGCATTTCCCCAGGCCGGCCGGGTACCCCCACCACTTGACCGCGCTCGAGCGCTCGGCCGTTTTTGGTCATGTTTGCACGTGTTTTTCACCTATTTTTCAACATTTTAACGGAAAATCAAGATTGACGTTGCAAAGTACTATACTTCTATTTTCAAAATCCGTTTTGCGAATCAAAATCGGACAACTTCCAGAGCATCCAGCCGTTCCGAAAAATAGTACATGAAATAATTCAAAATTCAATTACTCAAAAACTATTTATCCGACAACGTCTGGGTTTTGCACGCTTAAAATACCTATCAATCACTACTCTCAGCCGAAAAGCGAGCGCTACAAATTTAAAAATGGCGGAGTTATGAATTTTTGAAAAAACGCTCATTTTCCCGGTTTTTCCCATTTTCTCCGTTAATAATGGTCCGATCGAGTCGGACAAGCGCTCATTTTGTTCGTCTTTTCATCCTCGACGATTTGTCTGTTGAAAGCGTCAACGTAACTCCACTCGTTCAGATTTTACAAGCGAAAAACCAAAAAAAAAACGTTTTTTTGGTGTTTTTGATTAAAAAAAAAAAAGTAATGATATTTGCGTGTCGAAAACTTATCACTAAACATCCAGAGGTCACCCCACACACCCCCCCACTCGCGGTTTTCTTCTACTATTTTTGTCACGAAAAAATCTCTATTGCCTGGCCTAGTCCGTCGTCTTACCGCCTCAGCTACGTCAGCTCTTGGTTCCAGCGTGCACGCTCAACGGAGTAGACGCGCGAGCCCTACTCCGCCCGAAAATCTCTAAATTTCGAATCGCGATATCTCAGCAACCAAGGCCTATTCGATCAAAAATCAAAAACCTCGTTAATTCGGAGGTCTTAAACTTTTACCACGTGAAACGGGAACCCGATCCGCGACATCGAAGGTCCCTACTCTCCTTGTCAGCTGTCATAGCGCTGAACAAGGAACGTCAGTTCGTGAAACGCAGGACCGCGAGACGAAGGTTGGCGAAACGATCCAACATGGCCGTGGCCACTGCTTCATATCGGCAATCACAGTATTTTTTTGGAAACAATTTTTCGTCTTCATCGTTAAGTGAAATGAACAAGTTTTGCGATATATGTGAGTGGAATTATATTTGTGAGGGCGCTCACTAGTTCGTTTCCACCCTTGTGATGCGTAATCGGTGATATCAGTGAAAACAAGTGACGGTCCCACGTCAATCATTCTCTTCTATATGCTTCACCCATATGGGTTGGCTAATTAACCGCGATTTACCGGACAGATATTTTCACCCATCACGATAACAATTTTCATTCGTCCATCCATATACCAGACAATGAATTCATCAACCCAAAAAGTGTAAAATTGTTTATCCGTGAGTATAAGCATAATGGGTAAGTTCTTTGCACTGAGATCACAGGGCAAATACAGCTGCTTCTGTTTGTCTGATTTGAACGTACGAGTTATGCCGTGTAATGCACAAATTTATGACGCACATGCGCTAATTAAAATTATTATAACTGTACAAAATAAACCTGATTTGAATTACGGACAACACTTTAACAGGCGTTCAACAGAAACATGTCATCAGGCAATTCTAAAACAACCAATCGATCAAAAATGAAGAAACGGAAGGGGAAATAAAATAATAGTATATTTTATTCAACTTTCCGATTCACTGTTTTCAGAGAAAAAAGGGGGTTAGGTATCATAATCACCCCGAAAATGAACAGTTGCAGAGATTTCACCGGATCTCTGTGTTTTGAGGTCCAGAGAATCACCTCCAACTATTTTGAGTTGAACGTCTGGATATGTGTATAGGTTGAATTTCTGCCGGGCGATATTTATACGTGGCTTTCCTAAACTAAGAAGCGATTAGATTTTGGCTTCGATCGGTTCAGTACTTTTCTGATTATTCAAATAACAAAATTTGCGAAAATACAATCAAAATTACGATAACGATATCTCGAAAACGCTGATTACGAAACGGAAATCTGCAGTTTTGCAACATTCCAATTTGGCGTATTCTATATGCTGCGAAAAAAAAAATAGATGAAAATTGGTACTCGAAGGTTTTCTGAACCACTAATCAAGAATCTGAGGTCAGATTTGCAAAATTCAAAATATCTGTAAAGAAAATGAATAACGTAAACTTTAAGGGCTGGCTCGGGTCTTTTCGTGTTTCTTTTTCTCTTTCACAAAGTCATCTGTGCGACGGTCCAAACTCCGAGTATACCTTGAGATTATCGATGTTTCGGAGGACATGCCTTTGGAACAAGACGGATCAGTAAACACGTTATCATAAAATCACATTCAAAATATCCCGTCAGACTTTTTTTGCTGGAGAGTTTCAAAAGAGTTCGGCTCATAGGTAAGTAGGAGTTCTCTGATCACTGGAAAATTGATTTAATAACTGGAAATCTACGCTCAGTCTACGAGTACTTTTACTCACAAGGAGAGTAGGGACCTTCGATGTCGCGGATCGGGTTCCCATTTCACGTGGTGAAAGTTTAAGACCTCCGAATTGACGTGGTTTTTGATTTTCGTCAGAATAGGCCTTGGTTGCTGAGATATCGTGATTTGAAAATTTGAGGTTTTCAGTCGGAGCGGGGCCCGTGCGTGAAGTACGTCAAGTGTGGACGTTCGAACCAAGAGCGGCCGTGGCTGCCACGGTAAGACGACGGACTGGAACGCTGAAGGTTCGTGGTTCGCGTCTCCAATTTTTTGTTTTTTTTCAATTTTTTTTCAATATGTTTTTTCAATATCTCAGAAGACTTGAATGCGCAGGTGAATAAGACAATTTGACAATATGTAGGTATTACCAGTTTTATTTTTATATATTACACACGACACGAACGTCATTACGCTATAATGATATGATACAATGGTTATTCTGATAACGAAGGCACCATTATATCACATAACACAAAATTACATAAAAAATATAATTGTTTCAAAAATAATAATTATTGTAAACGGAGTTTACTTTCCTGATAAGATTCGCAAGGTTAAATGTAGTTGCGGTGGTATTGGGTTCACCGTATAGTTCGTGATGTCGTAAGTGTTTGTGCTTCACTTGCTTTTATGATGGTGCCGCCTCCCAATTTGTCGACATATTATCAATAGCAGTGAAGACGAATTCGAATGATTACGTTGCGAAAAATTTCCATGTGTGTATTACATTAATTATTTTTTAAACAATTTATTTTCAATGTAATTTTATGTTTTGTCATACAATCGTGCCTTCGTTATCAGAATAACCATTTTATTATATTATTATAGCCTAATGACGTTCATGTCGTGTGTAAAATATAAAAATAAGACTGGTAATACATATTGTCAAATCGTCTTATTCACCTGCGCATTCAAAGTCTGGTGAGATATTGAAAAAACATATTTAAAAAAAATTGAAAAAAAAAAATTAAAATTGGAGACGCGAACCACGAACTTTCAGCGTTCCAGTCCGTCGTCTTACCGTGGCAGCCACGGCCGCTCTTGGTTCGAACGTCCACACTTGACGTACTTCACGCACGGGCCCCGCTTCGACCGAAAACCTCAAATTTTCAAATCACGATATCTCAGCAACCAAGGCCTATTCTGACGAAAATCAAAAACCACGTCAATTCGGAGATCTTAAACTTGCACCACGTGAAACGGGAACCCGATCCGCGACATCGAAGGTCCCTACTCTCCTTGTCAGTATAGAAAATTCCACAAAAAGTCTTCTTCCAAAAATTCATTTTCAACAAAAGTCGTCCTTCAAAAAAATCTCTGTAAAAGGATTGATATCAAATACAAGTACCAAGTACAAAAAAAAAAGAAAAATCAAACCATATACCGTTGTGCTCGTTCGCTCGCTACGCTCGCTCACTCGATTGGGTTTTCATAATTTGTGAGGAGAAAAATTGGGAGCATGAGTTTCGAGAAGAGAAAATTTTCGAAAGAAAAAATTGAGGGAGTGGTACTTGCGGGCCAGGTGTGAGTGAGTGGAAGAGTGGCCACTGAGGTCTACAAGTCACATTTTTTTATCTCGCTATGAAGGCCCGCCAAGTACCACTCCCTCAATTTTTTCTTTCGAAAATTTTCTCTTCTCGAAACTCATGCTCCCAATTTTTCTCCTCACAAATTATGAAAACCCAATCGAGTGAGCGAGCGTAGCGAGCGAACGAGCACAACGGTATATGGTTTGATTTTTCTTTTTTTTTGTACTTGGTACTTGTATTTGATATCAATCCTTTTACAGAGATTTTTTTGAAGGACGACTTTTGTTGAAAATGAATTTTTGGAAGAAGACTTTTTGTGGAAGACGAATTTTTGTTGGTGGGTATTTTTGAAGACAGATTTTGTGTGAAAGAATTTGTTTGGTAAATTTTGTGGGTGGACCACATTAATGTACTTGGCGAAAGTTTTTTGCACCAGAGGTGCTTTTTGGGGGATATCACTACTTTTTTTACATTTTTTTTACTTCCTGCTAACTGCGCTAGCTCGCTGTGCTTGCCCGATGGGGTCTTCGTAGATCCTCACTCGCTATGCTCGCTCGGTTGTCAGTATTTTTCTGACCGATTATTTCTATATCCCATTGGATAGACGGTGAAAAATCTTGAATTTTCTGTTAATAAACGCCGTAAAACGTTAAATATTGTCGGAAATGTTGATGAGAACGCGTAAATGTATGTCCAGTTGATTTCTGTAACTCTGACTTTTGCTTAGGAGCAGACGTGAAATATTAACCCTTATTGGGTTGCATAAATTGATCCGTCAAAATCATTCATAGTAAATATTCGCAACGTGGAACCCTGTGCGCGGCCCTCTTCCCTTCTCATCCGGGCTTGGGAGCGGCCACAGCGGAGTTCCTTACAGGTAGGGTTATAGTCACTGCTCATTACAGATTAAATCTTAAAAAATGTTCACAGTAAGAAAGTCTGAAAATCAGTGTATAAATAATCATTGGTATTCACTCAATAAAGTCTTCCGGGATAGTGCTTCTGTTATAAATTGCATGGCAAGATTCGTCTGTTCCATCCGGTCCACCAAGGTATTCTTAGAAGTTAGAACCCGATGATTTCAAGTCGCGTAACTCCAGTAGTCTAATAAGTATGCCGTGATGTGAAAATTAAAAGCTGAGTCATCGAAGCAAACCCCCATAGGGCTATAAGTAGGCGTGCGATAACTATAACCAAAGCGATCAAACAATTGATCATATCGTCCAGGTCAGAATGGATGGACGTATTCGGCGGACAGTCCAGAACTCACACGTAACTCAGAAAACTCTGTATGAAGTGTTACGGACCTATATACTTGTCTCAAAGCATATTTCAACTCGTCTGCTCTAGACTTCCCGCTGAGATTCATCTGCTTTCTCAGGATGCGTCGATATATCAATAGCTCGTCCACGAAATAGTCCCTCCGGAACTCACACAATTTTTTTTTGTTCGTAATGTACTTGCCTCGATACTCTACAAAGTCTCTTGATATTTAGCACCTGGATTATGAACATATAATCAATGTATAAACGACCAATATACCCAAGGCTTTGTGATTGATCTAATTGATTGACTCTGATAACCTCATAACTTGATTTTTCCATGAAACAGGCTCGCGATTTCCATACGATGTCGAGCTGAATACATAAACTTCAAAGCCCATCTTGTTTCACTTTGTCGGTAATGATTCTCACATCACATCATGTATCTCAATATCACGTAGTGATAACGAGTGGAATGAAATGTCAAACCGAAGCAGCCGACGCGAACACGCTATAGCTAGCAGTTTCGGGCAATCGATTCTCGATCTGTGACATTTAAAGATGGCGGCTTGTTTACGTTCTCGATTCGATCTAACTCGTGATTCAGTGCCGACACACGCGCTGTCCGGCGGCCACTGCCAGGTACTCGGATCGCTGTTGTCCCGACTGTCTAGTGGTCGCTACTCGTCTCTAATTTTTAGTAGCCGAAACAACAGCCTATACCACGGACGTATAATTATAACGCTTAAAAATGGGGGGTTGTTTATATTCTCGATTTGATTCCAACAGCGCCGTTACAAGTGCTGCCTGGCAGCTAACGTCAGGTACTCGGAACGTTGTTGTCCCTCCCACGGACGTATATTAGAGGACTGGCAACTCCCCTATGTCAGCCGTGTTAGAGTAGCGCCGATTTTTGTCCCGGTAGTTGCGCATTGTACCGTCGTATGCTGCGCGGCGCTGACTACCACTGGGGCCGATTTTCAGGTCTGGTGTTGATAAACAAACGAAACATAACCTTACAAGTAAAGGTATAGTAGTGACCACGGTAGTGACCCCGGAGTGGCATGAAGTGAAAATGGGTCGCCGGTGCATTGCTCCGAATTCTAAAACACCCATTTCATTCTGTTTCTTTTGTTTCCTCCATGTCACGCCACTCCCGTTTGAATTATCCCGCCCAAAGAGGCCCCAGTGGTAGTCAGCGCTACAACGGCAAAGGCGCCTACTAGCGGCGGAAAAGTCGGCGCGATATTGCTGGGAGTTGCCAGTCCTCTAATATACGTCCGTGGTCCCTCCTGTCTAGTGGCGGCCACTCTTCTCTAATTTTTGTTGGCAGCGGAATTGACGACTGAAAGTAATAACGAAGGAGAAGAAAATTCTGACGAGCAAACGGATCCTCGATACCTTTCGAAAATCATATCTCAGCTCTTCGGGCACCGATTAAGTCCAAATAGGACTCAAACGTGAGCTTTTCATGTCCACGTTCTAGGATAAATGTTTCAATCCCGTATATGTAGCGAGGCGAAAGAAAAGAAAGATTATAATTCTCCCCACCACCCGAATAGCTCCCGTTCGGGTATATAGACTCGGTCCGAGTCTCACGCAGCGTATTAAAAAAATTTTTTTTTAATGTACTTGGCGCGAGACTCTACCGAGTCTCTTGATAGTAAATAGACTTTATTATTTTCCATGACAATGTTGGAAAAAGCCTGAGTATTATAAGCTGATCTCGGCCAATTTCTTCCGACACATAACAAATTTCGATTTGTGATTAATCTAACTGGTTGACTCTGATAACCTCATAACTTGATTGTTCCATGAAACAGGCTCGCAATTTCCATCCGATGTAGAGCCGAATATATGTAAACTTCGCCCATCTTGTTTCACTTTCTCGGTAATGATTCTCATATCACATCACGTACCTAGTGATAACGAGCGGAATGAAATGTCTTCGTTTTGTCAACCCAAGCAGCCGTCGCAAACACGCTATAGCTAGCAGTTTCGGTCAATCGATTCTCGATCTATTACGTTTAAAGATGGCGGCTTGTTTACATTCTCGACTAAACCCGTCATTCTACAGTGCCGTCACAAGCGCTGTCTGGCGGCTAATGTCAGGTACTCGGAACGTTGTTGTCCCTGCTGTCTAGTGGTGGCCACTCTTCTCTAATTTTCGTTGGCAGCGGAATTGACGACTGAAAGTAATAACGAAGGAGAAGAAAATTCTGACGAGCAAACGGATCCTCGATACCTTTCGAAAATCATATCTCAGCTCTTCGGGCACCGATTAAGTCCAAATAGGACTCAAACGTGAGCTTTTCATCTCCATGTTCAAGGATAAATGTTTCAATCCCGTATATGTAGCGAGGCGAAAGAAAACAGAGATTCTGACTACCCCCACCACTGCGAATAGCTCCCGCTCGGGTAAATAGACTCGGTGAGTCTACGCGCGGCGTTTAAAAAAAATTTTTTTTAATGTACTTGGCGCGAGACTCTACCGAGTCTCTTGATTCCACAAAAAGTCTTCCTCCAAAAATTGTCTTCGACAAAAAGTCTTCCTCCAAAAATTCGACTTCCTCAAAAAGTCTTCCTTCACAAACATCTCTAAAAAAAAATTGAAATCAGATATAACTGCCAAGTACAACAGAATACGAATGAAATCCTACAACATGGCGTCGTGCTCGTTCGCTCGCTGCGCTCGCTCACTCGATTGGTTTTTTAAATAACTTGTGACGTCATAAAAATTAGGAACAAAAAGTGACCAAACGACAAAATTGTAGAAAAAAAATACGAACACATAAATTTGTAAAAAAAAATTGTAGAACAAAGTTTTGGAAATAAAAATTTGAAAAAAAGAATAATGTTTAAACAAAATTTTGTCCGTGGTACTTGGCGGGCCAGCTATGGGCAAGTGAAATTAGGTTACATGTTTACGTGACAGCCTAATACATTGCTATAAAAGCCCGCCAAGTACCACTCCCAAAATTTTGTTTAAACATTATTCTTTTTTTCAAATTTTTATTTCCAAAACTTTGTTCTACAATTTTTTTTTACAAATTTATGTGTTCGTATTTTTTTTCTACAATTTTGTCGTTTGGTCACTTTTTGTTCCTAATTTTTATGACGTCACAAGTTATTTAAAAAACCAATCGAGTGAGCGAGCGCAGCGAGCGAACGAGCACGACGCCATGTTGTAGGATTTCATTCGTATTCTGTTGTACTTGGCAGTTATATCTGATTTCAATTTTTTTTTAGAGATGTTTGTGAAGGAAGACTTTTTGAGGAAGTCGAATTTTTGGAGGAAGACTTTTTGTCGAAGACAATTTTTGGAGGAAGACTTTTTGTGGAAGACAATTTTGTGGAGGAAGACTTTTTGTGGAAGACAATTTTTCGAGGAAGATTTTAATGTACTTGGCGAAGGTTTTTGCACCAGAGGTGCTTTTTTGGGGGATATCACTCCTTTTTGTAAAATTACGTTGGACCACCTGATATTTGTGCTCGCTCGCTACGCTCGCTCGGTCGAATTTCTATAATTCATAGAAGACATAAAAGATATTGTACTCTAACGAATAAGTATAGGTGAAGATTGTTATTCAGATAGAACGAAGGTATTTCGCTATGGAAAACTGATCCAATAAAACTCTAATATGGAACGAATATGGAACGCTAATATGCAATTATCAGAGTCTTCGAATGAAACGTTATTGTTTGTCGACTGGCTGTCATATGAAGCAGCCGATATATAATGAAGTTAACAAATTGGTGAATAATCCCAACGTGTAACCCTGCGTGCAACCCTGCTTTTTTCTCATCCGGACTTGGGACCGGCATTGGTGGAGTTATCATTTGTTATTAGATCTCTTTTCTCCATCCATTTAACAATATCAATTATGCTTCAATTATCTTCAAGAATTTATCATTAGCTTCCTTTTGTTCATTTATGAATAATAATATTAATAATATGAGTAACCGATCTTTAATACTAACATTTATCTATAATAATTTATCGTTTGTTATCTTTCTTTTCTTCATCTATTAATAAATAACTACTAACCAATATTGATTATGATGATTTAATAACAATACTTATTATAATTAATATTGCCCAATAATAGATGAGGAAAAGAAACAACAAACAAATGATAAATTCATTTTCAATAATTGTGTGCTTTCTTAATCACATTTTTCTTTAAAAATTGATCATTTATTACCATTTCGCGATGATAACAATCAATGTTGATTATGCTTTAATTATGTTTGAGAATTTAGAACTAGCTTTCTTTTGTACATCTAGTAATATTAATATGAACCAATTTTTAATAATAAAATTCATCCATACAAATTTATCATTCGTTAGCTCTCTTTTCCTGTCTAATAATAACCGATGGAAATCGTGATACTTAGTTTGAAAATTATTAATAAATAATCGTCATTGAAAAACAGTCACTTTATAAAATTCCTGAACTTAGTTAATTACTTACCCACTCATTATATAAATGTACTCCACAAGCATTGCCACGTGAATTGGACTAGCTACTGTAATTAGGAACAACACCTGCGAATTTCAGAGTGATCGGTAAATTAGTTTTGCTGGAATTTCAGTCACCGCAAACGCTGATAAAAAAACAAGCGTTTCGGAGCAAGGGCCGTAGTTTCCACAATTGTTCGAAATTTTTCATGAAATAGTATATTATGTAACAAGGGAGTCAAATGTAAAACACGTGTGTGCTCAGAAAACAGGAGGGCTGGCGAAGCCAAGCCCTCTTGTTTTTTTAGCACACTAGGGTTTTATATTGAACTCCCGTGTTGCATACGATATTTTTCGTTACATGTGAACGTAAATGCAGTTTTAAAAAACCTCCGATGGTCGTAAAATTGCATTTTACACCCACTGCAACGAAAATTATTTTCCCTACACATCAAACCCAATACTATTCGATACCATACAGTTCGTTTGAATAAAATAATATATAAGAAAGTCCGTCCAGGACTTTTAAAATTATGGCAGTATGGGGTGTGGGTGAGAAAATGCAAGCCTCCTGCGGTGAAAGTGTACACGCAAGGAATTTTGGCAGCGGTGAGCAAAATCTTCCTCACAAGGTTTCTTGCGCTTACACCTTCATCAAAGAAGGCTGAACTTTTTTTTCACAGTCTCTACTACCATTACTCAAAAACTGCTGGAACGATTTTTTTTATACAACATCTGATAGCGATTTTCAAAATTTCACCGAAGTCTCCCCTTAAGGGAATACGTTGGCCGGATGAATACGTTTAGAATTGTCGGACAATGAACTTCAGCATAAGTGGAAATCCGTATCCTGTCATGCTCCAGTATAATGTTTTTATGATCTATTACAAAAATAAGAATAGTGTGCAAATATATCAAAATCAATGAATAACTATCGATAAACACTGAATGAAGTCTTCCGATATAGTACTTCTGTTCTTAGATTGCATGGCAAGATTCGTCCGTTCCATCCGGTCCACCAAGGTATTCTTCTTATCGTCAGAATCCGATGATTTGACGTCGTGTTACTCGAGTGCTCCAAGAGCTGTTCCGCAACGTGAAAATTGGAAGCTAAGTCATCGAAGAAAACTTCCGGAGCATACTGCAATGTACACATTTTCTCTGTAGAGCTAGAAGTAGGCGTGCGAAAATATAACCAAAACAATTAAACGATTGTTCAGATCGACAAGTTCTGAGGTAATACACGTATTCGGTCATGAAACCGTGTAGGAAATGTGTACGGAGCACTATAATCGCCTTAAAGCGTATTCTGAGTTACGTCTACTCTAGACTGTCCGCCGAGATATACGTCTGTTATTTCTCAGGACTCGTCACATATCAATAGATCGATCGTCCAAATGAATATTTTTACACAAGACAAAGCATGATACGAACGTTCAACATCGTATAGTATTATTCCATTTCAATTACAATATAGCACGATCAATCCCGTAGCTTATGTACCGAATTTCAAATTTCAATGACTGTCGCATTCTCTCAGAAATCTTCATTGTTTCGTATCATATCATAAATAAATCGTAAATAATGTCACATTATCATATGTCCAGCGGTAACAATAATTAAAATACGCGAATTCGTAATGAAAACTCTTGTTGACCGCTTCGTCAACCTAGCAGAACCTAACCTCACTTAATCTAGCAGCCGCAGTAGCAGCCGACATGCAAATTATAAAAACGACCAATGTTCCCGAAGCCTGTTAATACTTTCTCAATAATGATTCTCATATCATATCTATCATGTATCATAATATCACGTAGCAATAATGAGCAAACCGAAATGTTCCGTGGCTGTCATCGGTGAAGGTTCGGGCGCGCAGATCGATTCTTTCGATCTATTACATTTAAAAATGGCTGCTCGTTTACATGACACAAGTGCCATCTAGCCGCGGATGTTGTGTACTGAGATATAATATATATACAGACGAAACAGCTCCCGTTCGGGTAGACAGGTCAAATTAATTATTATTTAATTAAATATTCGAGTTTTCTTCACGGTGTATTGAGAATATACATATTATTTTGAATTCTACATCTGAAAATACTTCGCGCAAGACTCATCAATCGGAAAAGAAAAAATCTGCCGAAAAAATCTGCCGAATTCAATTTCGACAACGGCGCCACCTGGCTCTCTCTCTTCTCGTCTGCTCTCTGCGTAGTCTCAACTAGACACCGCCGCTGTTCCCTAATTTTTATACTCGGAGCCCAAAAGCAAAGTCTGGCTGAAGGAGACGATGATGAAGGAGACGAAAATTTTCGAGTGAAACGGACCTGTCAGATCTTTGAAATAATCATATCTCATCTCTACGTGCACGGATTTAATCTAAATAGGGCTCAAATGAAAGCTCTTCGTGCCGATATTCTAACAATAATATTTCGAGACCCATGGATATCGTAAGATTGAAGAAAACTGAGATTCTGATTACCCCCACCACTGCGAATAGCTCCCGTTCGGGTAAATAGACTCGGTGAGTCTACGCGCGGCGTTTAAAAAAATTTTTTTTAATGTACTTGGCGCGAGACTCTACCGAGTCTCTTGATTAATCGGTCGATATTCATTTAGACTTTTTCCATTTATTGACGTGATTATCGGACAAGCGGATCGCGCATTTTTTTTATTTCCCCTTATTGGACTCGCAGCCGCGACGCGACGCAAGGCTATTGAACAAACCTCATACGTCATATGATAGCTCATACATTCATAAAACATAATAATTCGAACTATATTTTATTGTACCACGGATGTTTTTACATTCGGTTCAATAGATGTGTGAACAAAATTATGAAAAAATGATGACATATCGATTTTACATTGTTTTGAACAAAGTCACATCACCGTAAATAGATTTACGGGGCATTCCATGTCAACTCGACCAATGATCTTCGTTCCTCATTTTTAATTCGCTTAACGGTTTTCTATACATATAATTTTCCCATCAGAAGAAGTACTCCTGAATCCTTTCATATATACTGCTTTAAGAGCATGCTAAAGTCAGGCTTTACCCACCGTACCCGGTTTTCACTTGTTTTCACTGATATCAAGCCTACGCGTCACGAACGCGAAAAAGAATTGGTGAGCGCAATTCTATATTGAATTCCGAAGATTTATATTGCAAAACTTCTTTATTTCGTGCACTAATAGAGACAGGATATGGTATTCTGCATAAAATGATAATTGTCGATGTCAACTGGTGGTCGCGGCCATATTGGGCGTCTCGCCCATTGGCCGTAGAGACAGACGTAGCGCTGCGTTCGTTAACATTGCGATATTTCCGAAGCGCCCTAGAGATGGTGTGGCAAGTAAATATAATCGTGGGGATAACGTCAGGGACCAGTTCAAAATTATGAAAACGTCTAATTATGGTAACGCAACGATTGCTTCAACAATGGGGCAAGTGCATAAAAGTAATATCACGTATAATCCCGATTGTCCCCTGTCCTTTTCGTGTCCTTTTCCTCCAGAAACCATTTGAACTTCACAAAACAAGTGATTCGTCAAACTTTTTTTCAATTATCATTATTATCATTATTATTATTATTTTGTTACAATTCAACAGATTTTGAAACTCCGCTGCCCCATGGCTTTCGTAATTATAATGGGGTTTGCCCGACTGGAAATTTTGTTAAGGCAGTGATAAGGTCCTGGCCAGGTTTGCCCTACTGCCCAATCAGGCTCACATCAGGTAAAGTGATCAGGCCCACATCAGGTGGAGTGATCAGGCCCTGACCTCGTTTGTAACGCAGCGTTCCACAAGAGCCTGATCAGGCACCCTGCTCCGGCCGCCGTCAAGGTTATCGATCAGGGACGGATCAGGCCGCCTGATCTGGGTGTCAGTCAGGCCCACATTAGATTTACTGATCAGGCTTTCTGGTCAAGCCCTGATTATATTCGTGAATCTGTGTGTTCATTATTACACAATAAAAATATGATTACAAAATAAAAATGTTGTGTTCTGAGTAAGCTAAACCACTCATACTCGACCCCATACCGACGTTAGAACGCAATTTTATTTCAGAAAAACTTTGCATTATTTTGACCTAACCGGGTCTCGATCCACGACCTATCGCTCGCTCGCATTACTAATCGCACGCTCTACGTATTACGCCAAACTACTTATTGGATATTCGGAAAACTTTGACCTATTAATAATAAGAGCTTCTAGCATGATAATATAAATGATTATCCTGTGTGGTACCAGCGGGTTGAAAGCGTAACAAATGGGTGTATATTATGGATGAATGTTACACTTGGCGTAAAACGCGTAATAAAGAATGCCTGTTAGCAACCGGACCAGGGTTCTAGCAGGCACGCCTCAATAAGGGCCGTATCAGACTAAACGGACCAGGGGTTCAACACACCTCGGTGAGGGATTCTTCATTCTTCGTTCAACGATTCTAATACACGTTTCACTTGACACGGTTCTAAGACATCTAGAAATGATGTTCGTATCAGGCTGAACTGACTGCGGGCCCAACAGGCACACCTTAGTAAGGTATGCCTGAGGTCGACCTGACCAGGGTTTCAACAGGCACGCCTCAATGAGGCCCGTATCAGGCTGCACTGGCCGGGGGCTCAACAGGCACACCTTAGTAACGGATGCCTCAGGCCAACCTGACCAGGGTTCTAGCAGGCACGCCTCAATAAGGTCGGTATCAGGCTAAACTGACCGGGGGCCCAACAGGCACGCCTTAGTGACGGATGCCTGAGGCCAACCTGACCAGGGTTCTAGCAGGCACGCCTCAATAAGGGCCGTATCAGGCTAAACGGACCAGGGGCCCAACAGGTACACCTTAGTAACAAATACCAGAGCTTGCCCCGATTAGGGGTCCAACAGGCTTGCCTCACTGAGGTAAACCTGATGCTCACCTGATCAGGACCTTATCAGCTATACCGTAATGTGGCAAACATGATTTCAACCTGATCGGGGCCTGCTCGGGCGACAGGCTAGCCTGAATAAATTTCCAGTCGGGTGTTTTTTTTTAGCTGTGAGTTATAATTACGAAGGCCAAGCACAACGGAATTTCGAAATGTGTTGAATTGTAAACAAAATAGCGTTTTCCAAGTGAATATAGATGATGCAATAAAGAGAACTTGAGTGATATTCATTTTATTCTTATAACGAATGTATTTCACAATGTTTGTGTCCTGCTCGTGGGAAAATTGGGTTTTTTTTCAGGCAGTGAATTATATAAATTACGAAGGCCATGGGGCAACGGAATATCGAAATGTGTTGAATTGTCTAAAAAAAAAAAAAAAACAATTTTCCCACGATATGGCCTCATGGCCGTGTTTTTTTTTTTCTTACAATTCAACACATTTCGAAATTCCGTTGCCCCATGGCCATGGCCTTCGTAATTATAGCCTTCGCGTTCGTGACGCGGAAGCTTCGATATCAGTAAAAACAAGTGAAAACCGGGTACGGTGGGTAAAGCCTGACTCCAGCATGCTCTGTTCTTAACGTGGTAGGGGGTCGCTCTACTGTGTATAAATACGACGGATCGGATGAATTCTCATCAAAAACCTATTTCTAACGAAGTAAGTGACTACCTTCAACATGAACAACATCGTCTGTCTTCTCATCGCCTCGTTGGTGTGCGTGGGTGTTGCCAGCGGTAAGTTGCAGATACTGATTTATTTTCCAATACAACGAAACCTCACTTATACTTATTTCAATCGGGTAGGCTAGAAAATACATACGGGGCATTCCACGCCAACTCGACCAGTGTTAAACCCCGACAATCTCAAAATTCCTCCATGTTTTTTTCCAACATTCTACTCAGTAAAAAACGAACAGATGGTCGGGGTTTATTACTGGTCGAGTTGGCGTGGAATGCCCCATAGATATAAGTGAGAATAACGTAAAAAAAAAAAATAATCAAGAGTCAAGTGGTTCGATAGCTTCCACGTCAGCATTGCAATCATTCAGACACACACATCATCAACAGGTGAAAAAAAACCTGTTTTGTAGATAAACGTAGAAATATGTTTGCATCAAGGAGTAAAATATTCTCGATACAGCAAGGATACAATATTGAATTCTTGATTTCAATTCCAACAGCCAAACTAGAACTAATGGACGTATATCGAAAGCAATCAATTTTTCAAGTATTGTATCTCGAAATATTTAACAGTATACTTATTTTGCGGCAATTATTCTGCAGACTTATCGAATCGTTATGCCTACATTTCAGTATCACAGGAAGTAAAATTCAAAACCGTAAACTGGTACTGAAGTGGGAAATCGACCATTCGTCGAACTTATGTATATCAAGAGCAATCAACTTTTGAAGTGTTGTGTCACGAAATATTTAACAGCACACTTAACATTTTTCAGCACGTATGTTCTGCAGGTGGTAAGATTCATTGAATCGTGAAAAATAAAAACTATGCGTACGTCATCACGATATAGATAAAATGTGTTTTTTGAACGTTATGCTCTTTGTTTGGAACCATTTTATTCTCTACATTTTATGCTACACAGAATGTTCAAACCATTTTCAACATGTCAGGTTCCACTCGATTCGTCAAGTATTGTCATGATATTCTGATTTTTGTTTCAGGAGTCCACTTAAGGTAGTTGTGTCGCAACGCGCATTTTCTATAGAATCGTTTTAAATTTGGAACACAGTCTCATTAACATGAAATGTAGTTGGACAAATTATTTCAGAATTTTCTCCCGTCTGGAACGCGAAATAATTGAACTCAAAGTTGGCACTTTTCACACGCGTTCCCCATGTTAAGTATATGGAAACCGCATATTACTAATTGTAATATCCAAACCGTTCTATATATTGTGACGAAAAACTAGCATACGGCAGAAGAATATTTCAAGATTGATTATAAAAAAAATCAGATTGATGTACCGTATAGTTTCGCTAGTAGAGCAGTGAATGTCACGCATTTTGCACGAAAATTCGGCGTGGACAGAAGGAGTGGTGGGAGTTGTTACCGACGACGCGGCAACACTGTACGTATACCTAATAGCTGACAGGGCGCGCGCGACTTTTCAAATCTCCTGATCGGAGAACATTAGGAATCGACAATAAAAGACTCACGAATTCATTGTTTTTATGTTTATTTATATCATCTATAAAATCTTTTTATCTGTTTATGCTTGATTTATAAATTCAGGTACGGTACTATACATATATTATGTGACTAGTGAATAAGTCTATCGATAATTAACAACTTAACAATTAGGTATTCGATATGAGTATTATGATTTTAATGTTGTAGAAATAGACTAGTATGTAGTACGCATTCACATATCTTTAGTGATTCGTGTTTTTAAAAACTCCATCAATCAACCATATATATCAATATCAATAATAATATATACATTTTTTTATTTATATATTATTAATTTGTATACATGTATTCATTTTTCATGTATATATTATTGTATAATATATAAATTTTTCATTTATATATTATTATTGTTCTCTTCGAAAAAGGCTATAATTTTATTGAGAACGCGTTTATCTTTCGTAACCCGTGGCTTATTATTGCACATCTTTTCCGACAAAAACTTTACAATCCCCTCCTCTCCTTCATTCTCATACTTTTCTCTCAGAATCTCATAAGTGATCTTTTGTCCGGCAATTTTTTTTAGCATACCATCCGATACAATGTTCTTCAACGGTTGTAAGTACGGTAGTGTATTAACTGAATTCAGCAATTCCCATTCATGCATTACGCAGTCACCAAATTTTTTCGAACTTTTATATAAATATTTGTTTTCTATGAAAGAAGAAGTGAGATCTTTCAGTATTTTAACATCGTACGATGCTTCGTGAAAATTGTCAGTGGAATTTATATCCAAAAAATCTTCTGCTAACTTAGATAGCTTGAACATACCCTCACCTCTTCGTTCAGGGAAACGCTTTCTCAGTAAAGATAGAGTATCAGAGAACCCAGCAATCTGATTGAAATTTGTGAGCATTGAATTTGTGATCAGCGCACGAATGAAGTGAGAAGTGTCGAATGCAGCGTTGTGGGCAACTAGTATGCAAGGTTTCGAAGAAGAGCTCAAGAATTGCTGAAATGCGTGTAAAGCCTCATTCGAAGCAATCGATTCGACTTTCTTGCCGTGCAAAAACAATTCTCCATTAATATTCTCCAACCCTGTATGCTTCGAGGCCTCGGGATTACCATCTTTGGTTGGGTTCAAATATACATTGAATATTCGGTTTTCATACTGAGCTGCGATCTGCCAAATTTCATCTGATCTGTAAAATCCTGAAGTTTCAAGGTCAAAGTATACTATGTCACAGGTTTCCGATGATATTGGAATATTCAGAAAGTCTGCGTTTGAAAGTTGAGAACTGAAGAGATTTTCGAAACTTTCTGTATTTTCTGCGAAACCACAATTGGACTGGTATTGTAGACCTTCAGACTTTTCCATTTTTTTTCTGGAATTTTCATTTTCTCGCGATAGGTCAAGCCTACGTTTTTTGGAAGATGGTAACTTTTCCTTGATTGATCTCCTCAATTTAGTTGCATCTTTCCTTGCTGCATAAGATGCTGTATGTTGTCCAGGTGATAACGTTAACTTCTGTTGTACTGTTATCAGGGCGGTCTCACCAATATTCTTACTACAAACAGCACTGGCAAAGCGATAGTCACTAGACTCGCTTCGGCTATAGCAGCAATTCTTTGGAGCTTTATGCGCCATTATATTATTGAGGCTTTCGTTTGCCTGGCTCGATGCTGCAACCGAAAATTTATATGCATTATCAGCATACTTTGAGAAAATCTCCTTCAACTTCACATATAGTTCTGGACTTTTGAGTATTATTGTCTGTTGTTTTGTGTCACTATCTGTCGAATGGTTACACCAACTACCACAGTTTTCGTGCTTATTGAACACATGATCTGGAATGCTGCGTAGAGTAGCAGCCAGTGCAGCGCTTTGACCTTTATTTTGTGCTACCGCGTAGCCAAAACATTTTTTCAAATGCGGAATAGTTTCTTTCCTCTTAAGCTCCTTGAAGCCTTTCTGTATAGCATACAGATCTTTAGTAAAAGACTTTTTGAGGTGATTCTTGTCTGCAAGTTTGAAAATAGTCTTGGAAGTTCCCCGGCGCACAGCAGCAATTGTTGAGCTATCTTCGTCGCCGATTACCACACGTACATTCAGACCCTTCTCTTTGAGGATAATACTTTCATTTACCAAGGCAGCACCTACATCCGGCTCCATAGCCTTAGCACTTCCTTGAAAGTTTTTTCGACAATCGTGATCAGCTTTCGTTCGGCCGATGTCACATTGTTTACACTTACGATTGCGTGTGGCAAAATCTAAAATCTTACCACTTAACAACCCTATCACAGAGCCATATCCATTTAAACTATTGTAGCTTCTTCCGTTGCCTCGCTTACTCCACCCCATGTCGTAAGAAACAATAATATTAACGATCTCTCCCAACGTTGCATCGAAATTCACACTATTGCGTGCAGGTACGTCGTGGTTACTCGTCGTGGAGTTCGAAGAAATCAAATTATTTGAAGACTGCAGGTTGCGAAAGTGTGGATAGATCTCGTCAACAAATTCCGCCGGTCTAGTAAAACACGAATTAATGAAACAAATTTAGAATAATAGATCAATTTATCAATTTATTCACATTGAACAATTAATTTTTACACAGTTATAATTATGCTGGTCATGTTTTACAATCACATATAAAATGTAGAAAATTATCATTGAGCAGTAGACTGAAAATCATCCATGTATGTATCTGATCATCACTCAACATTCCATGGTTGAAAGAGTAACTTTATTTTCTGGGAGACCACAGTGAAAATTTACCAAAACGTAGGATTTGCAATTCAGATTAAAAAATGTGTTTCTCAGTCAACAATTTCATATACAATAATTACTATTTCATTTCACGTCTACCGAAAATTCCCAAGTAGTATATGTACAATTCGTATACAATATACAATTAAAAAATTCCAGAGTTGAATTCCTTCGTCAATTTGATCCGTTATAAAGTGATATTAATTTCTAAAATTCAATTGATAGTTGATTGCTAATTTTATTAAAATGCTAATCATTTTTCAATACGGAAGGTATTGCTTCAGCCAAATGATTCAATTCAGTTGGGGTAGGAATCACATGTGCTTATAATTTTCAGAGTACCCTCAATGAATTATTACTTCGTTCATTGTTACGTGTGAAAGAAAGCCTTACAATTCTTGACACAATTGGTCTAAATTCTCGATAACTAATCGTCGCTCTTCGTCAGCTGCTCGCTTACAGCTTTCTTTTGCTGCTTCCTCAATAGCTGGGCCAATTTCTCGCTCGTATCTCTTGAATAAACGTGTAGAGATTTCAGGGATATTCAGACAAGCTAAAATTTTGTTGAGCGCGGTGCAGCCAACGCCGGCGTGTACAGCACCTGCAATTTGAAAGTTTGAGGTTATATTTCAAATAAATCATTAAATGAAGTTACAGAATTAATAATTCACGATTGGGTATGAATGAATTAAAATCTAACAATAACTCACCGAGCACAGCTTTGGAGTTAACATCACAATGCTTCGAATTGTTTCTCGTCATGTGTGTCTTCCCTGTCGCAACGTCTGTTGAAGTGTGACATTCCTCACACATTACAGACAAAATCGCATGAAGACCCAATTTCCTCTCTTTCACTACGTTTTCTACTGACAGTATTTTATTACACATACAGCATCGCAAATTCTTTCCAAGTTCTTTCAATTCAACGATGCGTCGCCCTGTACATAGGTTAGGATCGGACCGCACGTCGCTCTGTGATATACGTTTCGTTTTTTTGGCTAAATTCATAGCCGCAACACATTTTAATTTTTTGTCCATCACTTTTTGTTTCGTGAACTTCCCATTATGCCGTACATTCGGCATTTTACCACAGAGAAATAACTCGGCTTCAATTTCTTAGCGCGGTTCAAAACAATGGAGAAGTTTAGTCGCAGCAGACGCCGATGTGCGACGTTGCCGCGATCGTCACTGAAGACAATCAGTCATAGTGTAAGTGTATCGGTATAGCGAGCTATTCTCTGTGTGAGCGCGCTTCGAGTACAATCTCTGGTAAAAGTTTGCAGCGCGTAGCCTATACCACTGAGTGATTTTGATACGCGATGCGGGCGCGATTCGTTAGTCAGACTGTCGCGACACAACTACCTTAACCGAGGCTACCACCAGGAGTGAGTTAAAGATACAGAGATTTTCAATAATGACAGATATTCACTTGTTGTTCGAATTTATAACGTTATGCTCTTTGTTTGGAACCATTTTATTCTCTGGATTTTATGCTACACGGAACGTTCAAACCATTTTCAACATGTCAGGTTCCGCTCGAATCATCAAGTATTGTCATGATATCCTGATTTTTGTTTCAGGAGTCGTTCCAACCGAGGCTTCCATCAACGGTGAGTTGAAGATACAGAGATTTTCGATAATGACAGATATTCACTTGTTGTTCGAATTTGCTCAAGCGAGTCGAGCACCGCGGAATGACGACTTAATCATTCACATATTTGAATTTATCGGACGAGGCGAACCAAATTAATTAATTATTGGTACCCACCAAGGAGAGATTCTTCCTCTATTCGAGCGTGCAAACCTTGGTGGGACCGAAAAAAACCTATAGAAAAATCAAATGGTATAGCCGGATAAGAGGGCAAAAAGTGCCCTCTCACCAAATAGACGACGGACTTCAGTTTCAGTTGGGCCTTGGTAAAAAGGGTATTTATGCCAAATTTTAGCCTTCTACCTCTTCTGTCGCGGTAGTTATGGCGAAAAAACGTGATTTTCCCGTTTTTTTTTTTCTATCTTTGCTAATTCATCGTATAGACCTTCACCAAAATTCATGGCCATGTATTAACATGTAAGAAATGTAGAGAAAAATGTTCAGAGGTTCGGCACTGCGGATCCGATCTTTAAAAAATTCCGAAAGATTGAAATGCGGTGTTCTCACTGGATTTTCGCGAGGCACTAAGTTCCAATAATTTTTTTTACAAATGTTGATCACTTCCGTCCAATTTCTCATATTAGCCTTCGCTTCACTTCTGGTGCGTCATGCTGAAAAAAAATGAAGAAACCTTTGGGAATTTCAAAAAAATCTGATTTCGTGCCCAAGGAAGTGTAAAGGCCGCCGCCGACTAGAGCACTGCACTGCACTGCACATCACCTTTTGTATGTATGATTTCACGTGATAGAAGGCGCTGTGCAGTGCAGTGCAGTGCTCTATTCGGCGGCAGCCGTAAAACATCTTTTCGCATGTATTTTGATCACCTTCTTCTGTACGAATTTTTTAAACCCAATACTTTCAGTGGAGCTTACTTATCGTAGTAGGCATCGGAGTTTATCATCACGGCAATCTTTTCAGAGTCAGCACGTAAAACTGCACAAAAAATTTTATGATGAATAAAAAAAGCTCACGAATTTTTTTTTCTTCATAACATTTTTTTCAGTGATCGGAAAAAAAAACCTACGCTACATTTTAGTCACACCCTTCAATAATAAGCTAATATATATATTTTTTTAACATGACCCGTTCCGGAGATTTATTGGCTGCAAGCTACGTGCGTGTACCTTCACGGCAACTACTGCGAAGCCTGAATATTTTTTTACGAAAATTATGAGATGTTCATCAAGCTATAAACTAGCTTGTGTGCAAAAATTACGTTGAATATTATCGAGTTTACAAATTTTCTTAGAATAAGCCCATTTTTGTGCGGCCAGGGTAGCCAGACCCCTTAAGGGGGAACATACACGTTAACATTTAAGAAAAGTCAAAGCCACGGAAAGTCATTCTTGAGACTATTGGAATGGCTTTCTCATGACTTTAGAAAAAAATTTATCTCTATATATGATGTAAAGAATAAAATATACCGGTGGACCGATTTTAGTTTTTCTGGTCTCAAACCGTTCAGTAAAGAAGCCTTTTCAATTTGAACGAAGAACTTTTTCATAACTTTATTTTGACTCGAGTTATAATGAAAAGTAACGTATGAAGACAGAAAAACACTATTTTCATCTAAAAAATTATGAGTATCTGGGGCCTTATTCTGAAAATCCTTTCACACGTATCACCCGGTGACAAACCGTGATAGAGGCATTCGGGCCAATCAGAGAGCAGGTTTAAACGGAAATTCGGCTCTTTCACCAGTGATATGCGTGAAAGAATTTGTAGAATAGGGCCCCTGGTACAATTTTGATCGGATCAAAAAGTTCTCTGTTCATTTTGAAAAGGCGTCTTTACTGAATAGTTTAAGTCCAGAAAAACTTGAATCAATCCACCGATAGATTTTATTTCGTACATCGTAGACAAAAAGAAATGTGTTCCCAGAATTGTGTGAAAAACATTCTAAAATATTAAAAATGACTTTTGGCAGTTTTGACTTTCTTGACATTTTGAGGTGTATGTACCCTCTTAATTTCAATAAAGTAGAGGAATATGATCCCTTCACGTGCATATTCACTACCCATACAGCAAAGCAATGTTGCAGCAATGTTGCTAATGGTAATGGGCCATATGCAACATTGCTGCAACATTGCTTTGCTGTATGGGTACCATTCATTTTTCTTCTAGTTTTTGAAGTTTTCCAAATTTTGTTCAACAGTTTCTTGCTCTTCCTAACTCTTGACGCGAAACGTATAGCCCATAAATCCCTAACTATTGACTTGAAAAAATTCGTACAGAAGAAGGTGATCAAAATACATGCGAAAAGATGTTTTACACTTCCTTGGGTACGAAATCAGATTTTTTTAAATCCCCAAAGGTTTCTTCATTTTTTTTCAGCATGACGCACCAGAAGTGAAGCGAAGGCTAATATGAGAAATTGGACGGAAGTGATCGACATTTGTAAAAAAAATTATTGGAACTTAGTGCCTCGCGAAAATCCACTGAGAACACCGTATTGAAGTCTTTCGGAATTTTTTAAAGATCGGATCCGCAGTGCCCAACCTCTGAACATTTTTCTGCACATTTATTACATGTTAATACATGGCCATGAATTTCGGTGAAGGTCTATACGATGAATTAGCAAAGATAGGAAAAAAAACGCGAAAATCACGTTTTTTCGCCATAACTACCGCGACAGAAGAGGTAGAAGGCTAAAATTTGGCATGAATACCTTTATTACCAAGGCCCAACTGAAAATGAAGTCCGTCGTCTATTTGGTGAAAGGGCACTTTTTGGCCCCTTATTCGGCTATACCCTTTTTATTTTTAATTCTTCGAGGAAAAATTCCCTCGGCCCGGGTTTGAACCGGGACCTTCGCATTTGTACTGCGACGCCTTGTCCAATTAGACCACCGAGGGAAACTTGTATTATGGTATACTAGACACGTCATTGTCCCAGTGTCAGGTGTTTGTTTTGGTGACTCTATCGTTCGCTATCTTATACATTCACATATTTGAATTTATCGGACGAGGCGAACCAAATAATTAATTATTGGTACCCACCAAGGAGAGATTCTTCCTCTATTCGAGAGTGCGAACCTTGGTGGGACCGAAAATTAATTAATTTGGTTCGCCTCGTCCGATAAATTCAAATATGTGAATGTATAAGATAGCGAACGATAGAGTCACCAAAACAGACGACTTAATCACCCTATTGAAAATGTAGACGTCGTTACGACGTCGTCACGACGTCGTAAGTTACGTCAGAATCGCATGCCGAAACTACGCCAAGTCCCACGTATAAAACGACGTCGTATACTAGATATGAATTTGGGACCGTAAATTACGTCCTATGCGACGTAAGTTTCGACGTCGTTTACTACATCGGTTTAACGACGTCGCTCACGATGTATGTGTGATCGTACGTGTCATCAGCTATTTAGCTCGAATCATCAGCTCGTTAGCTGGTAAAATTTACTAAATAAGTTTACTCATTATTTATAATCAATTTATTGTTTTCAGGAATATATATTCAACATTGATAATTCATATGAGTGTCATAACTGGAACTAAATTTGTTCCCGTTGGCCTCCGTCCACTATGCGACTTTGAAGTGGAGGAGGATTCCGACTCTGTGGTAACACGTAAGTGTAGCCAACACGGTGCAAATTTACTCGCGAGAACCCGAAAGACTGCCAACCATCTATCGGCGCGTTACGGTATCCGATATGTATGTAGCGGGTATAGGAATATGGCGGATACCCTAGCTGTTCGGTAAGCCGCTGTGTGATACCGTAACGCGCCGATAGATGGTTGGCAGACTTTCGGGTTCTCGCGAGTAAATTTGCACCGTGTTGGCTACACTTACGTGTTACCATAGAGTTGGAATCCTCCCCCACTTCAAAGTCGCATAGTGGACGGGGGTCAACGGGAACAAATTTAGTTCCAGTTATGACAGTCATATGAATTATCACCGTTGAATACACATTCCTAAAAACAATAAATTGATTATAAATAATGAGTAAACTTATTTCGTAAATTTTACCAGCTAACGAGCTGATGATTCTAGCTAAATAGCTGATCAAACGTACGATCATACATACATCGTATTATCGTAAGCGACGTCGTAAACGATGTAGTAAACGACGACGAAACTTACGTCGCATAGGATGTAATTTGCGGTCCCAAATTCATATCTAGTATACGACGTCGTTTTATACGCGGGACTTGGCGTAGTTTCGGAATGCGATTTTGACGTAACTTACGACGTCGTGACGACGTCTACATTTTCAATAGGGCACGGACCTCTTTACTTAAATTTCAGATGCCGTGACAAGTGTCAACGCCCAACTGTCAATACTTGTGGCTGGTGTTAAACAGATGTCCGTCAGTAAGTTCAAAACAATGTCACCCAATGAAGATATTCAAGTCACAGCTACTAAGACATGCGTCAAATATTGACAAACTACAATAGTGTCATGATGTACCTATTTTATTTTCAGTTAGCGGTTCCCAGCTGACCTTCGCAGACGCTGGTAAGTGATGAGTGGATACACTTACTTGACCAATTTATACGTCTACCAAAACGCTCAAATTATCTTTGTCTCTATTTTTATTTCAGATCCTTTGATTAGAACCAGAACCAAGCTCGCAATCGCTGTAGCTACTATCCGAAAACGCAGTGGGGGTGAGTTGAAGACGACTTTACCCTTTAAAAATCGCGTGTCTAATGACATAAGGACGTAAGCGCCGTTATACGACGTTTTGCTGTTTATAATGGCATAAAGTCGTATAATTTTTTTTTTCACGCCAATCGCTCTGAAAACGTTCGAAACGTATAGATCAATTGAAATTCCGAGATCGAAAAATGTAAGTGCTGTTACGTTGCAACCGAGCTGAAGGCTACGGTTGCTGTGTATTTTAATTATTGAGAGTAATCTTCGGGCGGCTGAAGATCACCCTCGTGGGCTTAGCTCGAATAAAGTCCTGAGGACACCTGCTACTCTGAGATATGGGAGGAGTGAAGTGGTAAGGTGACCTGAGTTATTAGTAATCCGTAAACCAAATCTTGAGTTTATTGACAATCAAACAAAATAAGAAAAAATTAACAGTAAATATACTACTATTATAATTAAAATAAACTAATCTTCAAAATCAATCAAAAACAAATATATAAATAATCAAAAATAAAACTATAATAATATAATGAAATAATATAAATAAATCAATGAAAGGAAAGAGAGTGAGTCGCGAGTGCGTACCCAGAGTCACAGTGAGGTCGGCTTCGATTTAACCTGTCTTGAGTCCAGTGCGCCGTGGATGTCATCGCCAAGGCTTGGGTAGAATTGGCAGCGGTTCTCGTCCCTCAGGCAGTCCTAGGCCCTTCACTCATTGAAGGTGTAGGACGAGTTCCTTTTAACTGTCCCCCTCGCTACCTTGGACTTACTCGGCAACCACGTCGGACTGACCCAACGGCTAGGTGCGACGACTCTGTAGACTCCGGGGCCTGGGCACTTTGACCAGGATGCACTCACCGAAAGGATAGATTGTGACTGAGGAGTAATTGCCGAGTGCATCCTTAAATGCACTACGGATTGCTCTAATTTCGTAAACCTACTGGTGTCGTAAGGACAACATCAGCAGTTTTACCCGTGATTGCAGCTGGGTTGGCTCATCCTTTCCTTGTATTGGTATTGCTTAAAATCAGGTAATCGAGCGTGTGCGGGAATGCGTTGACTGCGTAATCCTTTGGAATTTGTGAAAAATGAGGACGGGCCGTAACAGTGCAAAAGGTCGTAAGTTGGGCGGATACGACCTGATTTTAACTGCGATTTTTATTATAGAATTTTTCGAAACGACATCGATTTCGATTTTTCTTTGCGTTTTACGTGTTTTTACAACTATTTGGAAAAATCATTAAAAATTATGAAAAAAATGGCGCTCACGACGTTTTGCCTTTACGTTGTTTTTTATTTTTCCTTAAAAATTGTAATGAAAGAACCACGTATCCGCCAAATTTACGACCTTTTGCACATACATTTTTCGATCTCGTAATTTCAATTGATACGTTTTGGCCATTTTCAGCACGAATAGCGTGAAAAAAAAAAAATTATACGACCTTTTGCCACCAAAATCGCGTTTCCGGCGCTTACGACCATATGAAATTAGACACGCGAAATGTTTTTGTGATCCACTGTTCGCCTCACATATCAGGGTGAAGTCGAGGAATCATTTTTATTGATTCCGATCAAATTTTATCGTAGATTGATCGAGATTTCCTATTTCAATTCTTCATATTTCATTATTTTTCACTCGTTGCCGTTATATCATGCGTCAATTGGTGAATTTCCACTTTGTCATGATACACATATTTTATTTTCAGGAACCGAATCATCAATGGTTACCAGATTCCGGAGTAAGTGACACTCATTCGAAAAATACATCAAGCCTAGCTTGCTCTTCATCCAGCTGTTGTTAGAACTGAGTGAGAGTCGAAGACGACTTGATGATCATAAACTATGTATATTCCAATTTCAGATGTAGTCAACCGAGTAAGAAACAAAGTCATAGCCGATTTGGAAAGGAGTGGAGCGGAATTCGGAAGTGAGTTGAAGACGATTGTGCCCATCTAGAATATCGCACATCAAGCACTTGAAAATTGTCCGAATTTTTGAAGTATCTTTTAATTTCCAGAGACCAGCACTGAGATGAGACCTGCTGTGACCGAAATAACTAATTTATTCAACGCAGTGAGGATCGATATCAATGCGATTTTCAATGCTGCTTTCATGCTTACCGAAATTACTTTCCGTGGTAAGTTCCCCAATTTCTACGCCAGTTTCTACGATTTTGTACAGAAATTGGCACAAACTTGTAGTTTTTTCGTAAAAATTTTCGTCGAATTTCGTACTTTATTAGTAGATTATCGTACTATTTCATAAATAGTCGTAAATTGAAGCAATGTTCATATTCGATATACGAATTTTATTTAGTAAATATTTATAGTTTTTCGTCAATTTTCGCCGATTTTTCGTTGTGTTTGTCATAGATAATTGTAGAAACCAATTTTGGATTTTATCTGGATCCCACCCCTTCCGTAATGTACTAAATGTTGCTATATTTATAAGAGCGATTCGGAGAAAAATTTTAGTCAACATTGACCTTAATATCGAATTTGGAATAGATGAAAAAAAAAAATACACCCAGCCGGGATTTGAACCGAGTCCACTTGTCCAGGCCACCCATCCAAGTACTGACCGCGACGAAACGTGCTTAACCTCATTGATCATTAGAATTATGGTATTCAACTTTCTCCGATTCGTCTCCTTGAAGATTTGAACATTTTTCGGCCAAATATGAGGTTCGACTAACATGGAACTTCAACTGAATATTTGAAGAACTTTTCGCCTTACTATCAGCTTCATTCGAGCAATTTTTCGTGGAAAATTATACATTATAGTCATTCGGCGTAGAAGTTTGTACTATTTCACGAATATTGCCGAAAGTTTGATACATTTTTTCGTCGAGTGGAATGTCCACTTCTGTCGTGAAAAAATCTGATTATCATAATTTTTCGTAGAAAACTAACAATTCATAACGACAGTCCATCCGCATTTGGGAACTCAAACGGAACAGTGTTCCCATACGGTATTTTTTTAGGAACAGTTTGTCATAGATTGGACATATTCTTGGATTCTATTTCGAATTCAAGCAAATTAGATCAACTCCAAAGGGCAATTTCAGTTGTAGATTTTCGTATATATCCGTAAATATTCGTAGTTTAGCATTCGGAACGTATGCAAAGATATTTGTCCCATTCTTCTTGGCGGTGGTTTTCCGTCGATTTTCGTAGATAACCATAGTTCGCTTACTCGCCAACTACGAAACTTTAGGAAAAGTTTACGACAGAACGCTCAACCTCATTTCGTTTATAGATTCTGCTAAATTTTTGCAGATGGTCGTAGAACTTATATTCCGTTGTTTGAAGACTATAGATTTTTCTAATTTTTCATGAAAACTTGTAGTTTTTCACTTCCAGAACTACGAAAATCTGAAGAAAAAAAAAAACGACGAAAAATTCTGAAATAGTACAGAAAATCCCGTATTTTTGCGCATTTTCAGGCTTAGAATTTTTCGTAGTTTGGCGCAGGAATCATGTTCACTAGAAAAAACAATTCTCAATTTCCATGCTTTTTCTCAAAAGTTTCTACTTTCTTAAACAAAAGACAAGGAAATCCTGAGGAACAAAATTCCTTCGTTTTCCATTCCTCAACTGTAATAGTTTGTCATAATATATGAAATACCGTATATTTTCATAAATCTTCGTAAGAATTCTGAATTTTCTACGAAATCCTGCGAACAAAAAAATGTGATGTTTCTCACTTCTCATCTGAAATATTTCATCGTATGAATATGATACGAATAAAGGATTATATACGCGTGTATACTGTATACATATGTACATATGTATATATGTATATACATATAATATAATAAAATATATATGTATATATCTATGTACATATGTACATATGTATATACATAGGTATATACATATATACATATGTACATATGTATATCGTCCTATATTATAAAGATATATCGCCGCTGCCGCCGCCGCCGCTGTTTCAGGAATTGAGGACCCCTGGGGATTTCCCAGAATTCTGGGTTTTCCCAGAATCCTGGGTTTTCCCAGAATTCCGGGGATTTCCGAGAATCCACGGGGATTTCCCGGAGTTTTCAGGAATCCAACCCTATAAAAACCCCGTGAAAAACCCATAGAACCCCATGAAAACCCCATAAAAACCCCGTGAAAACCCCATAGAACCCCATGACAACCCCAGAGAAACCCCGTGAAAAACCCATAGAACCCCTTAAAACCCCATAAAAACCCCATAAAAATACCTATGAGACCTAATGAAAAACCCATCGACCCCCATAAAAACCCCATAGAAACCCCATAAAAATACCCATAGAACCCCATAAAAACGCCATAGAATTCCCACGGATTACCCAGAATTCCCAAGGATTTCTCAGAATTCTCATGGATTACCCAGAATCCCTTACCCCTCCTCCGTCCCCACTTTTCGGAAATATCCGAGGTCTTCCGGAAATACCCGAAGTCTTCCGGAAATGCCCGAAGTCTCACGGAAATGCCCGAAGTCTTCCGGAAATTCCTAAAGTCATCCGGAAATACCCGAAGTAAATCGAAGACATGACAGGATTTCAATCCCTCAAAACCCCCATGTGAACCCCGTAGACGTCAGGAATCCCTCAGAACCCCAAAGTGAACCCCGTACATGTCAAGAATACCTCAGAACCCCTATGTCAATCCCGTACATTTCAAGAATACCTCAGAACTCATATGTGAACCCCGTTCATATAAAGAATCCCTTAGAAACCCTGTACAAGCCTATCCTATTTTTTGTGCGTAGCACACATCGTGGCGACTTTGAAAAAAAAAATCACTCTTTTTTCATTCCGATTTTCATATCGATGTACTATTATCGAACCGATATCTATATCGAATCTGAGACATCTATATGTATACAATTCCATGTGTCGATATACAATATCGATTCCGAATTTGATACATCGATATATTACGATCTCGATCTCGACATATCGATAACGAATCCGATACATTGATTTATATAGATATCGAATCCGATAAATCGATATACATACCTATGTATTATGTGGATATATCGAGATCGATGAAAGTTTTAAATTACTAATGAGTCTACAACATTTTCAAACATAGGTATAGCACAATTTCAACTTCACGAAATTAAGGTAGTAGAAATCTCTGAAACTTCGCCCACGTATTGATTCAGATGCTATCTAAATGTCTGTGCAATTCTAATGGGACTGACCGTTCCATACGTGAGATAATTGCAATCAAAATCAGCAATCCTTACACGTAAGCCCCATGGCTAACGCACGTAAATGTCACGTTTTCTTTTCTGGTGCTCGAACCATCGTCAGTAATTTCACAAAAAAACACGCAGGTACAAAGGGCTACTACCGGGATATTCTCTGAAAATTTCACAATTCTTTACCGTTCATTTTCGAAAATATAGACGTGGAAAGTTCGAAATATCGTCGATTCCCTCTCATAGTCGGTATTGCCTCACACTTGCGCAACTGCGTTCTTTTACGTTAACCCATTCAAATGCCGGTCTGCGGACAGTCCTAACCGAAACTGTTGTCCCGCAGATTGAAAAAGAGTCCTACTTTTTTGATATTCACAAATATTATTTACGATCTCAATCACTTCAGTGCTAATATTACGCATTTTGAAGTAAATGATGAGTTTTGAGGATAAAATTATTCAAACTTATGCGCACTGACTGATTACGCGAACTTGAACTAAATTTTATTGAGACTGTCGTAGAGGTACTTCCTTAACAAAAAACTATATTACTTTCTACATGAATAAATAAAAAAATGACCACAAATATAAACACCGAACGGGGGGTTGGCGCGCGAAGCGCGCAGGGGGGCGAAGCCCCCCTAGTATGTATATACATATGTACATATGTGTATGTATATGTACTATATATACACAGATACAGTCGTATATACACTGTTTAAAAAGCGGGCAAAAATGGATCCATTTTTGCCCGCTTATTCGAGCCGGTCAAAAAAAGGTCACTTTAGGCCCGCTTAATAGGTAAAAAAAACGCAGAAATCGTGCATGTGTTACAAAAATGTCATTTCGTCAGGATGCCCAAGAACATAACCACAGATTAGTTCATGCACAACAACAACAATTGTACCGCGGACGGCAAATGGAAAGGAACAGAATCCCTGCAGAACACATTGATAATGTTCTGGAACACTACGGAGGTGGCATGACTGAGCTTTGTACGCACTGCAATGCGGCACATTTCATATCCGAAAAAGTTTCAAACATGAAGAATTCTTTTCACGATTGCTGCAGTCACGGTAAAGTTCTGCTTGAACCACTACCAGAAATTCCACCGGAATTGCATTCCTTATTTGACGGCACTCACGAGAAATCGAACGCTTTTTTCGAGCGCATTCGAAACTACAACGCTTCATTTTCATTTGCATCGTTTAACGCCAATTTAATGAACTTTGAGAGGCGACGTCCCGGGCCGTATTGCTTCAAGATACAGGGTCAAATTTATTATCAAGTAAACACTGCACTCTATCCATCACCTGGCGAGCTTCCAACTTACGGTCAGTCAAATTTATGATAAATGAACGGTTTAGTAAAAACTATAAAAAAATGTAGAACGCATTTTTCACTGAGTAGAATATTAGGGGGAAAAAAATGATACGATTTCGAGATGGTCGGGGTTAAACACTGGTCGAGTTGATGTGATACGTGATAATAAAAAATGTAAAAAGTGTAATGAAAGAAATTTCATTGCAAGACCGTTTTCAGATCTTCGTAACCTCAGCACACGCGCGGGTTTCTTCGGATATTTTAAAGCGTGATAACGTAAAAAATTATTCATGAATTGTTTCAAAAACAATTTGCTGAAAGTTTTTGCTCATATAAAATCTGACGTGATCGCTACAGCGCCGACAAACTGTCAGACGCGCGCTTTAGCGCGCGTGCTGCACCTAGTCCCCACCTAAAAAGTAGTTATACTTCGAGCCTCGCCATCGAGATTACAGATGTAGTACCATTCTTGTACCTACTAAAGTCACGATTTTAGAGTTTTAAAACAATTGTGGGGGTTGTCGTGGTGACACCCGCCGATCTTCTTCCTCATAACATTTCTTCGTGCCGTCAAAGTCACACGCGTCGAATAGCCAAGTGCGGTGTTTATTAATCTTTCGTCTTTGGTTGTTCCCAAGTGCCAAAAAAAAAAAAAAATGGGTAAACACAAGAGGAAATCTCATTCGCGAGACAGGGATAGTGAAAAGTTGTGGAAAAGGATTAAACAACTGGAAGAATTAATCAAATCCAACCCAGCGCATGATCCGCCTGACGCCGCCACCACGGCCGTTGCTAACAACAACAAAGAAAACTTTTCAAACTCTCCAATTCTGGACAGACAGAACGGTAAGCAAATATATTTATTACGGATACTGGTGAAAATCTGATTAAAAAAAAAAAAAAAATGGAGAGAGGGTTAAAATTATGCGAGACATAATAATTCTTATATTTGACGATCGACCTTATTCGAGAAATGAGGCAATGATCGATCTTTTATTCACGGTTGAGCTTACCCGGGAGGTAAGCCATGGCCGAAGTGATGTATTTGACACAAAAAAAAAAAAAAAAAAAAAAGGCTGTATACACAATGGTTCTTACACCTTGTTGTTTTGTTTTGATTGCCCACACAGAGTCACCACCATTAACGGGACCCCTTTGCACTGAAATTGCATCCACCAGCTGCGCTCATGGTCTAAGCGATACCTCCGTCGCCTCAGTATCAGATACACCAGTCATCCAACCAATCCTACCACAACCAAATATTCATGACATACCTGATGTCAGCAAGGAATCAGATTCCGTAACAGCTGAGAGACCTATCTCTCCTCTCGAGGAGGATGTTCTGAAAATCATCGGTGAGAGTCCTGAGGTTAAGCAGAATAACTTGGTGTTGCTAACACACATTACTTCACGTTGGAAAAATTGGCTCAAGGTGGGACAGCAAAAAGATGTTAAAAACAATCTATTGTCAAAATATCCACGTACAGGGGAATGCCTCCTAGAAGCGCCAAAGCTCAATCCTGAGATAGCAGCCTCTCTCACAGAAGCTTCATTGAAGCGGGACAAATACATGTGTATCACCCAAAACCTCGTTGGTTCTGCACTCTCAGCATTGGGGTTAGTTATCGAACCTCTTATGACCCAAAAGAAGGACACAGATCCCAAAAAGATGCTAGAACATCTGTGGGAGGCTTCCCAATTATTGACAGAAATCCACTGTAATCAGACAAAGGCTCGTAAGGCCTGCATTATACCCACGGTAGATAAATCAGTAGCCACAGTCTTAGAGAAAATTGAGACGGACAGTTTCTTGTTCGGTGGGAAGCTGGGTGACCAAATTAGGGAAGCAAAGTCGGTCAACAAACTGGGGTCAGAGATTAAAACTCAAGGATTTATCAAAAAGAAGCCTTTTCACCCTAATCAGTCAAACTGGCAGGGCCCGTCGGCACCAAGAGCGACGACACAGGCGGGCTACAAAAAGAAATTCTTCCCGAAGTCGTCGCAATTCCGTCCGAAACAGTCAGCTCAGCCGAAGCAAACGCAGAACCAATATCATTATCAGAAACCCCAGAATTACAAACAGAAGTAGACTCACAGGTAAATAGTTTAGCGGGTAGGTTGAAGCTTTTTTCTAAACAATGGGCCACAATAACTTCAGATAAATTCATTCTTCAATCTGTACAAGGATACAGACTACCCTTTACAACACAAGTCCATCAGGTCAACCCACCTCCCATACACAAGTGGTCTAGGACTGAGTCTATGGCAATACACACAGAATTGAATAGACTTCGCGATATAGGTGCCATTGAGGCTTGCAAACCGGTAGAGAATCAATTTATATCCTCTTTCTTTCTGGTCCCAAAACCAGACGGATCTCATAGGTTCATAATCAATCTAAAACGTCTAAATAATTTCCTAAATCCAGAACATTTCAAAATGGAGGATATCCGATCAGTTTGCAAATTAATTAGCGAAAATTCTTACATGGGGTCAATTGATTTGAAGGATGCATATTTTTTAATCCCGGTTCATAAACAGCACAGAAAATATCTGCGTTTCTTGTTCGAAGGAATACTTTATGAATTTACTTGCCTCCCATTCGGGTTATCTACGAGCCCATACGTTTTTACTAAGACCATGAAACCGGTTGTAAACTCTCTGAGGTCCAAAAATTACTTATCGGTTATTTACTTGGACGACCTGCTGTGCATAGGAGAAGATCCTAATACTTGTACAGATAACCTTCAAGCAACAAAACAACTCCTTGAATATTTAGGTTTCATACTGAACTTAGAAAAGAGTAACTTTCAGCCTAGTATGCGATGTAAGTACCTAGGCTTTATAGTTGATTCTAATAATTTCGCTCTGGAGTTGACCATGAAAAAGCGTGAGTCCTTGTTAAATAAAGTAGCTCTTTTCAACAAACAAAAGATTTGTTCGATAAGAGAATTTGCTCAATTGATTGGTTCCCTTGTAGCGGCATGCCCAGCCGTAGAATATGGAGCACTCCATTGTAAGTCTTTAGAAAGAGCAAAGACGGAAGCTCTTACACAAAATAGCAACAACTTCGACTCAAAAATGTCTCTCCCAGAATACGTACGGGAAGATTTGATATGGTGGTATCAACGATTGCCCAAAGCGTTTAGAAAAATTAGACCGGCAAACTATGAAAGAGAAATTTTTTCTGATGCCTCTTTGTCTGGGTGGGGTGTGTTTAGTGAGGGAAAAACAGCCCACGGACTCTGGAGAAGAGAAGAACAAACTTTACACATCAACTCATTAGAGCTGATGGCTGCATTTATCGGCCTAAAATGCTTTGCAGCGGATCTTAAAGATTGCGAAGTACTTCTTAGAGTCGACAACTCTACAGCTAAGGCATATATTAATAAAATGGGAGGGACTCAATTCCCACACTTGCACAAACTAGCAAGGGAAATTTGGGATTGGTGCGAAGCCCATAGTCTCTGGATTCACGCAGCATATATCCCATCGAGAGAGAATAAAGAGGCCGATGCTCAGTCTAGGTTACGAAATGTTGATACGGAGTGGCAATTAGCAGATTACGCTTTTCGGATGATTGTCAAATCCTTCGGTACCCCCTCAATAGATCTTTTTGCATCAAGATCCAATACGAAATGTAAAAAATATTGTGCGTGGGAAAGGGACCCTGATGCGCTGACAATAGACGCTTTTACGATCCCCTGGAGTCATGAAAACTTCTATGCATTCCCACCATTTGCAGTAATATCAAAATGCCTCCAGAAAATAATTCGGGAAAAAGCAAATGGAGTTCTTGTGGTCCCATTGTGGGGTGCTCAGCCATGGTTTCCATTATTTCAAAAATTAGTAGTCGGGGAACCGCTTATATTCAAACCGGACCCTAATTTACTCGTCTCCCCTTTTAGCAACCACCATCACCCTCTGGCAGAGAAGCTTACCCTGGCTGTAGCCAGGTTATCAGGGTCGCTTTTTCTAAAAAGAACTTGCCAGAGTCTTCCCTAGAAGTTTTGACCGCTTCATTATCAAAAACAACGATTAAACAGTATGGCACTGTGCTGAAGGAGTGGTGGGAGTTCTCTCAGAGGTCAAAGCATGATCCGTATACGACTAGTTGTTCTAAGGTTCTAGAATTCTTATCAGACAAATTTAAAAAAGGAGCTTCTTATGGAACGATAAATTCTGCCAGAGCAGCGATTTCTCTAATTTCCTCAGAGGACCTCTCACATAATATTTATATTTCACGGTTTTTGAAGGGAGTCTTTAAATTGAGACCAAGCAGACCTAAGTACGATACAACCTGGGATGCAGATCCGGTCCTAGAAAATATGGCAAAGCTCTTCCCCCTAGAATCTCTGACCCTTCAAGAACTGACAACCAAAACTATAATATTGTTGGCTCTCGGTACAGCTCATCGTGTTCAAACATTTTCTCTAATATCAATTGAAAATATTTCTGTTTCATCCTCTAGTATTCAGATTAGAGTTCCGGATAATATAAAAACATCCAGACCCGGGGCATTTCAACCCCTACTAGACCTGCCATTTTTTCAAAATGAGCCTGAATTATGTATAGCTCGTACTATACTCAGATACATCGATGTAACTATGAGCATTAGAGGTAGTGAAAAAAGTTTATTCATTTCCTATCGCAAACCTCATAAAGCGGTCTCTTCGCAAACCATAAGTAAATGGATCAAATCTGCGTTGTCGGACTGTGGTGTAGATGAATCATTTACAGCACACAGTACGCGACATGCCTCTACCTCGAGAGCATCAGATAGGGGTTTGAGTATAGAGTCAATAAAGAAGACCGCAGGCTGGTCACAGGGCTCACAAGTTTTTGCGAGATTTTATAAGAGACCCATTTCAAAACTGGGCAAGGAAAGTTTCGCTGCAACGGTGTTACTTAATCATAAACACCAAAATACTACCAATGATTAAGAATAAGTTCTTTGTTCTCTAGTATTTTTAAGATGAGTAGTTAATACACTGTTCAATGATATATGTGAGCCCACATGATAAACTCATGAAGATTATATATATATGAAAACCATTGTATCTTGTCGAAACAAATTTCATCAATAGACATATGCACAGATACAAAAAATTGTTTGTTTTCTAAGCTCTGAAGGGCTACATCTGTAATCTCGATGGCGAGGCTCGAAGTATAATTAAACGATCAAACGAACTTACCTGTACGTGAAGTTCGATCGTAATTATACGAGAGGCTCGCCTGAGATGATTACAGACCCACCCAAAATATAAATATATTACTGATATACATACTGAGCATGTATGAATAATTACCCAGAGGAGTTTGAAACAAATCCTCTACCCTGATTGTAGATCAAACAAACAATTATTCTCATAACTTTCAACGGAATGAGGAAGAAGATCGGCGGGTGTCACCACGACAACCCCCACAATTGTTTTAAAACTCTAAAATCGTGACTTTAGTAGGTACAAGAATGGTACTACATCTGTAATCATCTCAGGCGAGCCTCTCGTATAATTACGATCGAACTTCACGTACAGGTAAGTTCGTTTGATCGTTTAAGTGTCACGATTATCTCGAACCTATTGTTGTCGCTTAAGACCCATTCTAATTGGCTTTCAGGGAAAAAAAATGACTGTTGCGCGGCGCTGTTCATGGTTCTGAAACAGTCTGAAGTGAGCTGAGAGCTGTCACCTGTCAGAAGTGTCAAAAATTGACATGGTGACATCATTATAATATTTGAAATGATTGAAATGAAATTTTTGTGATGATTCTTTTACAATTCTTAGTTCTCAGTTTTCACTTTTTTGAGTATTGAGTACGGAGTCAATAAGTTACATCTTCCGTCATGCCACGACAAAAAACGATGCGTGCTCCCGATGATAAAATCCGATTGCAACGTTTGAGACGTGAAAGAAACGTCGTATTTCAGCGCCAGTGGTACGAAGCAGTGGATTATTGTTTCAATTGAAATTATGGTCTCGGAAAATCGTATCAATGCTAACCCGTCTAAGTACTACGTGAAAATAACATGTTCGCAAAGTCCTACCGATGAACTGTCAGGTATCGTTTATGCCACATTCCCGTGGTGGAAAATTATCCACACTTCTTTCATGGATTTCATTTGTAATTTGAATTTTCCAAATATGAAAAAAAAATTGTTATTCCAGCGTCAGCAACGCTGCTGCGAGCATTGAAAATAATTATTCGCTTACACTCTGGTGAGGTTACTGCAGTGGACGTTATAGACAAAAATCATGCCGTGTGAACAACAGAAAAGAGAAGGTGCGTTCAGTGCCACAAAAAAGTTTGGCGGTGAAAAAAAACGGACAGTTCCGTCAGCGATTGCTGAACTGAGGCGGAGTGTCCCGGAGACGAACGCCAGTCACTCAATTTCGGTGATTCTTGCGAACAAGCCTCAAAGTATTCTTCAACACGCTTCTCGTAAAGTTTGAGGCACGCCGTTGGTCTAAATCAACCTCTCAACGTCTCACTTTTCTTTCAGTAACCAAATTCTCATCGTGGGAACCATATGAGGATATCTATGAAAATTTTTTTCGAGTCAAGTTAAATGCAAATGAAAGGAACTTTTTTTTGGGAAATTACGATGGTTGACCATAACTTCTTATATGATCTTTTATCAAATCAAATTCCCACGTTCAGGAGATGATCGGTTGAAGGATCGACGTATTTGTGTCCGAAAAAAGTGAGACATCGAAAGGTTGAATCAGACGAAACAATGTGCCGGGCATTTTACAACTTGAAAAGAACTTTTCGTTTCATTCAATGCGTTCTAGAGCAATCCCAAATTTTTGTCGTCTCAAGTTATACCGGTTCCGTTGAAAACCCTTTGAGAACCTCAAAACAGGTGTTTTTTGCACGTGGTATCTACAGCAATGAACGAAGATAAAAAAGTAGATGCTTTTTCATTTGAATCGCGAATTAAATTACTTCAATTATATTCAAGAACATTTGATTTAGGTTGACCAAAATTCAATTCAATTACGTCGATCGATTTGTGCTGTACCTACCACATGAAACGGTGAACATATATATAATCTCGAAAGCCGCATTAACAATCTGACTGGATATTTGAACTAAGGTACACGATAACATTTTTAAATTATGTATTGTAACAACGTTTTCCACCAAGATGAAAGGAAGTGAGGGTGACTTCTCGTGTTACCCTACGGCGTAATCTCTGATTACCACAAACTATGCTCAGAAGAATAAATTATTATACTAAACCCGGAATTCGGGCGCCAGACATCCCAGGATGTCAATCAGAAAATGAAACACAATATAACAGACGATAATGGACGAGAATCAGAGATTTACGACGGGTGAGCTCGGCTAACACAGAATAAAGTAGTAATAATACGGTAGAGGGGATGTGTTTGCCAAATTGAACAATTAAACAAAGTAATATCCTTCAGTGGGTCTTATTCCATGTATTATCTCGATAGCAAGCGTTATTAAACAAGTTCAGTTCAGAAAGTTATGTTCGGAATCAAATAATTAGTCAATTCTCTAGGAAGTCGGGATAGAAGAACCGATGAGCCAGTAACAGAGCATATAACAGAGTAGGTGTGTTCAGATTCGATATAATACAACTTCTTAAATTATGAACTTCCCAAGCGGGAATAATTAATAAAGACTAGGTAGATTCCGCTGAATCTACCGGGAAAAAGACTCGAATAATAACGGGAAAATACAGATGTTCGAATCAATACGATAGCGGAACGACTGAATGAAAATTAAACCAAAGAATAAAGAAAAGAGCTATTATCTAACTTACAGACTACGCTATCAACTACGTTCGCTACTCCGGGAGAATTCGCACAACAGATCGCATAAATAATCGGAAATTAAGAAAGACAAAAGCAGAAAAATAGCAAAAATGTTCGATAGATCAAGCAAATAGATAGCAGATAGTATAAGCAATTAACACGGTGTAATCCAAAACATAGTAAAAGTTATTCATGCGCAATAAACGCAGAAAATGAGAATTTATCGGCAATTAATAGAGAAAACGACAGCAATTAGCAAGAAAAATACAGAAATCGCAGAGAAAGTATCCAAAACCCAATCAGTCTTGAACCAGCTCGGAAATCGGAAATAAGAAATTAATATAGACGCAAGACCAAATCGACCAAGATCAAATAGAGACCAAATAATATCGGAACACAGCCCAAAGGCTTTACAATAGAAAAGAAGACCTTACCTTAATACAGCAAAATAGTGCACAAACTGACTCTACTACAACGCAAACACTTAAAAATAGGCGACTCGGTATCACAGATCGGTATTCGGGATGGTGAGATCGGGAGCACAGTCTTAATGATTTCTTGTCTAGGCGACAGATGAACGCAGAAGAAGGCTCGGTGCGGTGCGTGTCACGCTTAAATAGGTGCGTCATAGGTGCGAAGCGAGAAGGGTCAGTGAGGCCGTCGTGACGGACGTCTTGATCGCAGGATTGGTCAATTCGGGGTCAGGTGACCTCTCATACGAATTTCGGGAATACTCGATGCTCTATCTTCGTTAAGTGTCGTAATGCCGGCTCTGGACTACCTTTTCCGCGTACTGCGGACTCTTCGATTGCTCGTCATTGTACTACCCGTACATCGCCCGGTAGAAGCACAGTCCTTGGTCGTTGATTCACCAGGAATCATCCTAACCAGGGTTTTAGGTGGCGTTCGGCGATCCAGGGTGGAATCTCCTCCAAACCCACGTTATTACTTGTGGAAGGTCATTTGGAACCTGCAGCACAAGCCTGCAGCTAACTCGAGGAACGCTGCTCCGGAGCCGTGGCCGCGGCCCTCGGTGGCGGTAACGATGTCGGGGTAGTCGGCGGTAGTTGTCTGGTTCAGCACCTGGCTGATAAGTCGTCGGGACGGGAGGCTATAGTGTGTTACTTTTGTGTTTTCGCACAGCCCTATTCGACCGTCTCCTTGGCATCCAGAATTCGTAGACGGCTGGTGGTTCAACCCCAGGTTGATTAGTCGGCGTAGCGGGAGGCGATACATCGTGTACGACCTTGTTCGACCTCTACGTCGGCATCCATGATCGAAGATCGGCAGTGGTTTCCCATGAGTTGACGCTAGCCCCTGGCACCTCCTGGTGCAGCGCGGGGATGCGCGTCACGGGATCTTGGCTCAGGTGGTAATTAGCCGGTATAACCCAGTCCGATAGCCCCCTCTCTCCCTCGCTCTCGTGTCCCGTGCTCTCGAGTCGTCGGCAGCTCTGTTGTCCATCGACGGATGATCTCGTGGCGTTGCACGTCGGGACGCGTTACATAGTTCGTAGTAAACAAAGACATCGAGAAACGAAAGAAAAGAAGCCTATTATTACGATACTTAACCTAATGATCTGTTGGCTGTCTCTCCCCGGAGTTATCTGTCGCCCAAATCTCAGGATGTTAATAAAATCTGTGACTGTTGCAGGATGCAGCGTCACAGTATTACCGCAGAATTTCTTTTTGTTTTCAAGTTGAAATGAAGGCAACTTTTTATTTGCAAAATGAATTCGTGTTTTCTTTAATGAAACATCTTGAATTGTTCCAAAACGTTTTTATGAAATTCGGCTCGCAACACACCATGTGAAATGTGAGCAGTTTTGGGGTTCATAAATTGACCGTTTTATATAGTAACGCACGAATCGCTTAACGTTATTATTAGTAACTTTTGATTCTTTTGAAGTTTAATGGAATTTTCTTGACAGGAAATCAAGTCGATTGTTTGGTGATTTGAGTGAAAAGAAGTCTACTTTTCATCTTGGTTTATCACTCGAGAAATGATATCCAAGAAAAGGCTCATTTTGGGATTATTAAGGGTAACGTACCCCTTTGAGTTTCTCGAGATAGATACCCACAAAATTAGAAATCACATTTAAAAATGATTGTGTATCGTTGGTAGGAGAGTTCACAGAACTTTAGGATTGCCGGTTCCCTTATTCGTGACTCAACGTCGAAATCAAAGTTCGAGCAAACGAAGGTGAAGACCTACGAAAAATTGATGTAATAATCTGGGAAGCAGCACCAATGACCCCAAGACATGCATTGAGAGTGATGAATAGAACACTATGTGATATGATGAATACTGAATCAATCTTCGGAGGAAAAATTGTCATTCTTGGTGAAGACTTCATACAACTCTTACCATTTCAAACACACGGCGCTCGGGTGAAATAATAAAGTGGTCCGTAAAAAATAGTTTTCTTCGGATACGTTCCGAAAAACATTCATTACGCGTAATATGACAGCTCTTCCTGAAGAAATTGAATTTGCAGAATTCGTATTAAATGTAGGCGACGGCGTATTAAATGCCTCAAACGATGCGATAGAATTATACCTGCGGTCGAACGTTGTGTAGCAGCACATGATGTCGATGTAGTCGAAGATACATATGGAAAATTGAGTAGAGAAAATTAATCCCTTATTTATGAACGAGCTTACACTCTTTATATTAGTGACTATTATTTAGGTATCTTATGAATTTCGAATCGCATTCGAAAATGATTATGCTCGCGCGGAGCGCGGGCTGTCGTACGTTCTAGTGAATAGTAAATAATAGCAGTACATAACAAAATATATAAGGATAATGTGAAAAGGGGCACAAAGCAACAGGCCATACGGCGATTAAAAGTGAAAATAAGAAAACAAAAACACTGATAGTCCATACAATGGATCACGACACGCGGGGAGACGGGGAATGCACTCGACAATTACATAGACCAGGCAATAGAGCAGATAAAGAGTCATTCTGTGACAAAAATAGTAGAAGCAAACCGCGAGTGGGGGGGTGCGTGGGGTGGTCTGTGGATGTTTAGTGATAAGTTTTCGACTCGCAAATATGATTACTTTTTTTCAATCAAGAACACCAAAAAACGATGTTTTTTTTCAGTTTTTTGCTTGTAAAATCTGAACCAATGGAGCTACGTTTACGCTTTCAAGAGACAAATTGTAGAGAATGAAAATTCGAACAAAATGAGCGCTTGTTCGACTCGATCGGACCATTATTAACGGAGAAAAATGGGAAAACCCGGAAGAATGAGCGTTTTTTCAAATATTCATGACTCCGCCATTTTTGAAGTTGTAGCGCTCGCTTTCAGGCTGAGAGTAGTGATTGATAGGTACTTTAAGTGTGCACAACCCAGACGTTGTCGGATAAATATTTTTTGAGTAATTGCAATTTGAATTATTTCATGCACTATCTTGCGGAACGGCTGGATGCTCTGGAAGTCGTCCGATTTTGATTCACAAAACGGATTTTGAAAGTAGAAGTATAGTACTTTGATATACCCTCGATCCGCGGACGCGAATCAAGCATAAATAAATACATCCCTTTGCCCAGGGTACCGTTACCCTGGACTAGCCAGCGTGGCTAGTCGCCCCACACACCCGTATACCCAGGTATCGCCTACGTGCCACGTCAGCCAAGTCAGGGACAGCTGCAGGGTTTTTCTCAAAAACCACGAATCTTCCCTGAGTTTTGCCCCTTCCACCGAGGAACGTAGGCATATTTCGGGTATATAAGGACCGGGTTGTGGGTCCCAAAAGTTAGTTGGGAGTTAGGAGTTGGGAGTGCAGAGACGAGCCTGTAAGATTGTCGGAGTACTTGACATTGTCGCGAGTCAGACTAACCGCTATCTTTCTCTCTCTAGTACGAATCTCTCCTTGTTTTTGGCACTCTTGTCGCGGAGTCGCCTTTTCCCTAACTCTGTATCTTCGCTCAAAACATTGTCACATTAAAATACCGCCTTCACCGTTTAAAATCTGCCAGTCTTTAATACACTCCCCATCGCCATCCCGGCATCTCCAAAACCCGTGCACCGCGAGTCCCATCTCCTCCGCTACCAACCTTATCCCCTTCCCTCACCCCCTTGCCGACATACTTCAGAACCTCCAAGAGCCAAGGTATTAACTTTGAAACGACAATCTTGATTTTCCGATAAAATGTTGAAAAATAGGTGAAAAACACGTGCAAACATGACCGAAAATCGCCGAGCGCTCGAACGCGGTCGAGTGGTGGAGGTACCCGGCTGGCCTGGGGAAGTGCGTATATATAGTAATACAAGCGCGCTGCGGCCGGGCCTGAATCTTTACATTCGATTATCTCAGTAACTACTGGAGCTATCTTGACGGTTTTTTTTTCATTTGGGGGTAAATTGACCCGTTGAAACTGATGCTTCACTCGGTTTGCCTCAATATTCACTGGAAAAGCCACTTTTGGCTACATATTAATTTGAAATTAGGAAAAAGAGGTGAAATAAACTGCCAGGAAACTTGTTTATTGAAGTGTATAGGGAATTTTTTTTTGTTTTATGTATTCTTAATTAATCTACAAGTAGTCATTCACATGTGGATATTCTTATATACTAACTTACATACTAACTATACCACTAACTTTACATTCTAACTACATTACTATCGTTATGTAATAACTGAATCAGGTTTTTTGTACAATCATATTACTATTCTTATATACTAACTGAATGATATGAGTTTTGTTTTATATTACATCTGAAAATATCGCTTTCTGCGAAGTCATCATCTTCATCATTCTCCGACGCAATCGGATGATAGATCTCCAAATTTGAGCAAGTATCTTCGTGGCAGTGTGCACACAGGCACTTTAAAAATATATATGTGTATCCTGAAATGTATACCTGCTCCACAGCAGAGCAGAGTATTATAGGCAGCTGTTCTAAATTCTTACATACACTTGATCCCCGATTATTACAACATAGAAAAACGAAAAGCGGCTTTTCCAGTGAATATTGAGGCAAACCGAGTGAAGCATCAGTTTCAACGGGTTAATTTACCCTCAAATAAAAAAAAAAAACCGTCAAGATAGCTCCACTAGTTGCTGAGATAATCGAATGTGAAGATTCGCGCCCGGCCGCAGCGCGCTTGTATTACTATATATACGCACTTCCCCAGGCCAGCCGGGTACCCCCACCACTCGACCGCGCTCGAGCGCTCCACAGTGGGCTGATTCACAGAAAAATCGGCAAAACTAGGCAAATGTGCGTATCGAAAAATTCAATAGTGATTCTTAAATTTTCGACCTCGCTGATTTCAAATCTCGAATCAAAATTTCGAAAAAACAAAATGGCGAACCGGAAGTGACTATCTGCGTTACTAAAAAGCATCCAATTTGTGTAGGGATTCGTAAATTTGCTGTTTATATGTCACTTATTGAGAATCATGAATCCAAATTTCGACAAAAACAAAATGGCGAACCGGAAGTGACTATCTGCGTTACTAAAAAGCATCCAATTTGTGTACAGATTGGTAAATTTGCTGTTTGAACGTCACTTATTCAAAATCATGATACAAAATTTCGAAAAAAACAAAATGGTGAACTGGAAATATATATTTATCTTACTTACAGCAACTTTTTACATCAGAAATCAATATTTGTGTGTTTTGAAGGTTGTTTTTTTAGAAATTTTGAATGAGAATTGGGGAAAATGGAACGTTTGTCTGGAACTGAGGGAAAATTTTCAAAGACTTTCGGAAAATTAGTTATATAGCATTTTAAACTAATTTTACTGCTGAATACACTTAAAACAATAATCAACACTTTACGAATTAAATATTACTGAAAATAATGCGCGAGTTACATTTAGATTACATAGAATAATTATTCCTTACATTACATACAATAATTATTCCGCATTTAAATATTAATCATAATTATCCGCGTCGCGGTCGTAATCGTCAGAGGAATTAGTGGCTTCTGATTCGTCACTTTCGCTTTCCATCGATTCACCTAAACCATACATTCTGCGAGAACTATCGGTACAGAGCCAAAGTTGCATGGCTTCTGCTGATAAAGCTTTCGCTTTTTTCGGGTACCGCTTGCCCATGCTCGATATGTACGGATCTGAAGTTAAGAGCAGTCGATTGAAAACGTCTTGCATGGTCGCTGTTCTCGAGTGTTTTCTTATATCCTTATTACGGGCTTCGTGTGCGTCTTCATTAAATTTCGATGATGTGAGATTGCATATGTAGCAACGCATTGCTGATTTTGTATCTGTCACGGAGTTGCAAACTTTACCGTCAATTATAGTGAAATACAGCTCGTATTTAACAGTAACTTCCTTCCCGTCAATAAGTGTCGTAAAAAGGATGAGAGACCCGATCTGATTATCAACGTGTTGCCGTTCCTGAATCGTCGATGACACAGTTTCTTTCAAAAATTGAATCCTAATAGGGCGACAATACCGTGGAGATGAATGCCTGGGATTTTTCCAAAGAACGAATTCCTTTTCTGAGATATCCGACCCTAAAATTTGCAGTGGAACTAAAGACGTTAAGAATATACTCGCATCCGAACTGTCATCATTCGTAAACTTTTGTTTGTATTCACTGTGCCCAGAGCTTCCAACACAACCCCATTTACAAATTAGTCTTAAATTCTTCGATTCTTCCGGGCGCAAAGAGTTAATTACGTCAGTTTGCACCTTCAGAATCCTGTCGCAAGTGTGATCCATCAAAGACTGTAATTCCACTTCGGCTGAGGTCTCAGTTACCGTTATATCTGAAGGGTAACAACGGTTTTCAGCAGCAACAAGTTTTTCGTACGATGGATAAGCAGCAAGTTTTTTTTTTCTCAAAGATCCTCTGATTTCTGTGTATTGCTGTTTTGTTAATCTTGCATTTACAAAATCTACCAGTGCTTCATCTGCGGACATCTTAACTACTCATGGATTTATCGACGATTCATATGCCGCTCGGTATTTCGCAGCTCTTGAGGGAGATTTTGTTGCGATGTCTTTTAAAATAATTGCAGCATCGTTTAATCCTGCAGAATTGAGTCTTATCCTGGTGGCCAAAGATAATTCTTTCACGCAATGCGATTCACTAACTTCTATAGCTCTTCTTTTCTTGGTACGTTCACTCGACTCTTCGAAACGAAGTGTCCAAGGTCGCCCAGGTACACCTGGAGCACTAGAAGTTGATGGGTCTCCGATGGGTTTCTTACAATTCTGGAAAAAATAGCGCAAGCGTTATACTATCCATCTTGACCCATAACTCGAGTTTTTGAAACATCAATGAAATTACTTACCAAAATAGTTATTGAAGTTTGCAACCATTTTTCATGTTTTTTTAATAAATGCATCGCGGATTCTGTGCACTTCTTGCCATTTACTTTTGATTTTGAAAAGTAATTTTTTTAACGAAGCCTTCGCATTGTTGTCAATCGAGAAAGGTTCGGATAACTCAAGAGTAATCTTCTCCTCCAGAATCGGAAGTTGCGCATCCAGGCACAATTGAAAATTCTCCCTAATCATTCCAAAGATATCTTGATAAGGGCACGTGTAATCCACGGCACGTGAACCTAGAATAAAACAGGTATGATAAACATTTACTAAAAAACAAATGTTTTCATGGAAAAAATTTAAATTTCCTTGTAAATGATAGAATAAATTATTGAAACATTTTGAACACCCGTTACATGACTTATGACTCCTGAAGAATAGATCACTGGGTACATAATTATTTTAGGAACTGCTATTGTCCCCAGCAGGTGTTGGATAGTGCTGCCCTCTAGAGAATCTAGAAGGCTGTGCCTCGTTTAAAATCGAGACGTAACCGACGCTCACAGACAGACAGAGAGAGCCAAGATGGCTGACCGTCCGTTACACACCTTTTGTAATACCCATTCATTATGTCCTTATTAATAAACTAAATATTTGCCGTAACCTCAGTGTTATAATTTATGAACCTACATAAAACGTGGCGCAGTCTGGACACAGAAAAGCAATAAAAACAGCGACGTGAAAAGAAATGCATAAAGATTAATAAAACAGCGCGGGAAGGTAACGAATGGACGGCGCGGGTCGAGGCGTGGGTAGAGTCAGCGTGTACATAATTAACTCACAGTGATTTCAATAGACAGTAAAACCGAAGCGAGATAACATTATAAACAGTGATCTAAAAGAAAATAAAACAAACGAAAAAAATTCAGTGAATTATAGTTCAAATCCAAGAAAATGGCAGGAGCGGGTAGTTATAACCTCCCACCGAAACTATCGTTCGAGGGTAATGTTCACGAAAATTGGAAGAGGTTCAAGCGTCACTTCGTCGTATATTTAGGAGCGACGGACAAAGACCCTGATCTGACAGGTAAAACAGACCCACAGAAGAAAGCAATCAAGAAGACGCAAGCCAGGACGCTGCTAAACGTAGCAGGTGAAGAAGCAATCGACGCGGCGGCAACCTTCAATTTGAGCGAAGAGGACCTCGATGACTATGATAAGTTAGTACAGGCATTCGATAACTATGCCAAGCCTAAAACTAACGAAACGTACGAGAGATTTGTTTTTAATCAGTGCGTACAAGAAGAGGGAGAAATGTTCGATCATTTTCTCACACGAGCGAAGACATTAATCAAAAGCTGCGGCTATGGTGAACAAGAGGACTCCTTGTTGAAAGACAGAATAGTAATTGGGGTCAGAGACAAAAAGTTGAGAGATTCTCTCCTTCGAGTAGATAATTTGAAACTCGAACAAGCTATACTCGATTGTAGAGCAGCGGAGCGCAGCAAAATCTACAGCAAGACATTGCAGAACGGAGTGTCCGGATCGAAGGAACTGCAAGTGGATGCGGTACGGTTTAAAAAGAACACACAAAACACAACAAAAGCTGCAGTACCCCAAGCTAATAACAGTGAAAGTAAACGCAGTGGGGGCCAGTCGAATTTCTCAAGAAATCAAGCTAATCCGTGTAGTAAATGTGACAGATATCATAAATATGGGATGTGCCCAGCTTATGGCAAAAGCTGTTTAAAATGCAACGGGAAACATCACTTCCAAGCGTGTTGTCCCAAAAACGTCGGTTCGAAGCAGATTCATGAGGTTGAAGCGGAGACGACGGAGGACTCTGAAGAAGAGGTGCCATTCTACTGCGATCATCTCAGCGTATCATCAATGAAGAAAGTGAATAAGAGTCACGAATGGAGGCAAGACGTGATTATGGGCAGTGTATTTCAGTGAAATTAGACCCAGGCTCAAACGTCAATGTGATGCCTCTGAAAGTTTTCAAATCCCTAAATTGTGGGATACCGATCCAAGATGTTGTAAGCAATATTGAAGTTTGGGGAGGTGGTATACTTAAGTCACTAGGTAAGGTTAGATTACCATGTAGAGTTAATCAGTCTGATGTACAGATAGAATTTCTGGTCATGAAGGAATACTCTACGCCGTTATTGAGTAAGCAAACTTGTGAGAAACGTAACTTGGTAAAGAGAGTACATGACGTAAAAACAGACAGCCCTATAGAAAATAAGGAAGACTTTGTAAAGAAACATTTGGAGGTGTTTACGGGAACAGGGAAATACCCTGGTAAGCATCACATTAACATTACCCCGAACGCAGAGCAAGTAATAAGACCAGCACTCCGTAAGCCAAAGATAATCAATGAAAGACTGAAAATAGCGTTAGGTAAATTGGAGAAACAGGGTTTTGTAGAACCTGTGCATGATTTGGCACCAGGCAGCTTTGTGAGCAATATGGTTATTGTAGAAAAACCAGACAGTACAGTTAGAATATGTTTAGATCCCTCAGATCTCAATAAAGTGATTCAACGCAAGCCTCACTTGATTCCAACAGTTATGGAAATCCAAGAACAGCTCGCAAACAAATCTTGTTACACAGTATTACACGTTAGAAATGGGTTCTATCATATTGATTTGGATGAGGAATCCAGAAATCTATTGTGTTTTGCAACTCCATTTGGGCTTAAGAGATTTACAAGATTGGCATTCGGGGTAGCATCAGCACCAGAAGAGTGTCAAGCCAAAAATGAGCAATTATTTGGTAAGATACCTAATGTACAAGTATACATCGATGACATAATAGTCAGTGGGGCTACAGAGAAGGAACATGATACAGCCCTAGAAGCAGTCATAAAAAAAGCTAAAGAAAATAATGTCAGATTTAACAAAAGCAAATTGCAGTCCAAGCAAGCTCAAGTAAAATATGTTGGGCAAGTGTTCAACAAAGAAGGAAGGGCACCTGATCCAGACAGAGTGAAAGCATTGTTGAAAGTAGAGGTACCCAAAAATAGAAAAGAATTAGAAAGAGTCATGGGCATGTTCAACTATGTGAGAGACTTCATAAGTAACTTCTCAACCATTGCAGCACCACTTAAATTGTTGCAGAAAAATGATGTAGTGTGGTTATGGACATCACAACAGGAGCAAGCGTTCAAAAATCTCAAACAAGCAATTGCCGAGGCAGCAACATTAGTTAATTTCGATTCCGATAAAGAGATTACAGTGCAGGCTGATGCTTCGCAGTCAGGCCTTGGTTGTTGTTTAGCGCAAGAAGGACGAGTAGTCGCTTATGGTTCGAGAAGCTTAACACCCAGTGAATTTAATTATTCCCAATCAGAAAAAGAGTTATTGGCCATAGTTTTTGCGATGAGAAAATTCCACAATATGGTCTATGGGTATCCAGTTAAGGTTTTCACTGATCATGAGCCGCTTCTTTCAGTAATGAAAGAAGAATTACACAAAGTACCTTCAGCTACTTTGAGAAGACTACGACTTAAATTGTACAAATATAATCTTAATTTAGAATACTTACCAGGTTCACAGATGTTTGTTGCAGATTTACTATCTAGATCGTATTGTACGGACATGGTAGAGGAAGACGAAACTGAAAATGATGTCATACACGGTGTAACTTTAGCAATATCTGATGAAAGATTACAAGAACTAAGAGACCACACAGCTCAAGATGAGATTTTCCAAAGAATCTTGAAACTGGTAAGAACAGGTTGGCCACCAAAAGCGGGTCAAGTGCCAGCTGAGTGTCAATCCTATTGGAAGATCAAAAACGACATTTTTGTAGATGATGGGTTATTATTTTATAATGATTCTGAAGGGCCTAAGGTCATGGTCCCAGTAACACTGAGACCAAATATGTTGAAAAGAATTCATGAAGGTCATGCGGGGGTAAACCGATGTATATCTAGAGCTGAGCAGGTGTTTTACTGGCCAACAATGGCTAAACATGTTGAAATGTATGTAAATTCATGCAAAATTTGTCAGAAATTCATGCCGGCAAAACAAAAAGAAGTAATCCAATCGCAGGAAATACCCAAGTATCGATGGCAATTAGTGGCTGCTGATATTTTTTCGACTTTGCGGGGAAAACTTATTTAGCAATCACAGATGCGTTTTCCAAGTGGCTAGAAGTCATAGCACTAAAAGATAAGACAGCTCAATCAGTCATAAAGGCATTCAAGTGGGTAAACGCAACACACGGGGATCCAAGATTAGTAATGAGTGATAATGTACCATTCAATTCTTTTGAGATCAAGGCGTACCTAAAGACGATTGATGCGGACTTAGAAACCTCTAGCCCGCGTTTTCCGAAAAGCAATGGTAGAGCAGAGAGGGGAGTAAGAATTGCCAAAACCTTGATGAAAAAAGCATTGGAAGACGGATCAGATTGGATAGACTTGATAAAAGAGTATCGCAACACAATAATCCCTCACCTTAGAGCTTCGCCAGCCCAAATATTGTTCAATAGGGCACTGAGAACAAGTTTACCCTTAACATCTCAAGCCTTACAGCCAAAAGTTCAAAGGGAGGTAGAAGAGAGATTAGTTAGAAGTCAAGGAAAAACGGCAGTGTGGTATAACAAAACGGCAAAACAGAAAGTAGATGAATTTAGTCCTAAAGAGAAGGTTTTGATTAATGAAGGAGTACAAGGTCAAGAGTGGAGAAAAGCCGAAATCATAAAGAAAGACGAAGCACCAAGATCATATTGGGTTAAAACGAAATCAGGTAGTGTTCTTAGAAGAACGTCACAACATATTAGGAAGGTAAAGAGTATGGATGATAATGAATCAGACTCAGAAGTGGAGTATGATTACATGCTACCATCACAAACTAAAACAATTCTTGATCAAGTTGAAATTGTGGATCAGCCAGTGTACCTTGCGCCTGAAATCGAACGTGATGAACTCGAAGAAGAAGTTCACAATGCTCAAGGTAATGATCAAAATGATCAACAAGTTGCGGTTCAGCACCAGGCACAAGCTACAGTGGCTTTAACAGAGACAGTCACCAGAAGTGGTCGGGTAACAAAAAAACCTGCCCGATATACCAATGTTTAAGGGGGAGATGTTGGATAGTGCTGCCCTCTAGAGAATCTAGAAGGCTGTGCCTCGTTTAAAATCGAGACGTAACCGACGCTCACAGACAGACAGAGAGAGCCAAGATTGCTGACCGTCCGTTACACACCTTTTGTAATACCCATTCATTATGTCCTTATTAATAAACTAAATATTTGCCGTAACCTCAGTGCTATAATTTATGAACCTACATAAAACAGCAGGTACACGTATACCTGCCGGGGACTATGCACCCGGCCTGAATAAACGTGCCGAGCGTTGCGCGACATGAGAATTCCGGTTCCCAACGCCAAATATGCAGCATTCTGCGGGATGTTTTCATCAATTTCTAATCTTAGTAACATTATAAGTAGTTGACAATGTTCAAAAGTCTGGGATCTCCTGGGAACATAACTATATTCATTGTTCTTTTGGAATAATAAATTTACGCGCTTGCTTAAAATGCACACATTGAACACTCTTGCAAATATGCAAGGTTGAAAATTTCTGAAAACTATTTAACATAATAATATCCTACATACCTTCAAGATTATCCTCCATTTTACCGATTTCAAATCAGTAGCGTGGAACAAAATATATCTCACTTTGCGCGAATCGAAAATTTCAGGGTACAAAATCGCTGCGTTCCTCACTCGCAAACGGTCAAGTTCGAACTGTCGTCAGTCGAGTACCGTGAAGGGTAGGGACCGGTCCTTGTTGGCTACTCTGAGCAGTGCCTAGGGTATTTTTTGTTTGCACAGTCAGCACTAGTTAGCGTTCGCGCCAAGCGACACCAAGCCGTTCGGTATCTAGTAAGTAGTCAAGATGGCGTCACCGAGGGTACGCGGAGCCTTGTAACGCGCCCCGGTATTTATCGAAATAAATGCAAAAAAACGTATCCCAAGAGTAAAGGAACGATGAAGTGCTTTATTTCGACGCCATACACAACATAAAATTGGTCCTTCGAGCCGGATCCGCGGTTAATCGGAAAATACAGACGATCCAGTGATGAGTGCGAATAAAGACATGATGAAACGACGCGTCCCCTCGTACCTGAAACACAAAGGAAAGTTTGTCAGTTTAGTGAGTGGACTAAATCGAATCGAATAAGACTATGTAAACGATAATAACGATTACTACGAAGGGATATATATCAGTGTAACCCTCAGACGCATAAAACGTAAAGTGAAAACGACGCGAGAAGTGAAAAGTGTTCGCTTCTCTCTCATACGCATACGAAAACGAAGAGAGTCACCGAGATCTCTCTCTCACACGCAACGAACCTACGAAGAAGAGCAGTCGCGACAGCTTCTCTCTCAGACGCACGAAGCGAGGATTCGCATCAACGGACGAATTCAAATAACGACGCAGATCGAGACGAATAATCGATAAAGGAGATACCGTACGAGCCCAGCAAGGAGCGCAGTCGGTAACACAGCGATCACGACACTTCGGAGACGCAGCGAAGATAAAACAGGTGAGTGGGACCTCATATTCCCTTGTCTTTCCTATCCTTTACCTCTCGCTAGCTCCCCTTGTTCAGTCAAAGGATTACACAATGGCAAATCTAAAGAAATTGATACATAGACGAGGCCAACTCAAAGGCAAGATAACGAGGTTAAGTACGATTCTTCAAACGATTCAACCAAATGAACTGGACTCTTTACGAGAACGCTACGATAACTTACCAGACGTATTCAAGGAATTCGAAGCGGTTCAAGAGGAAATTGCAGATCTACGAATTGAAGCGAACGGCGACGATCTACAAGTTAAACAGAGCGAAGATGAGCAAGCAGCAGCGGAGTTCGAGTCCGAGTATTACAAAATACGAGCCGATGCACGGGCAAAGCTAGCGGTGACGACACCAGTCGTGAGAGCAAACGATTCTAGCAGTACTACGAATATCTCTAGAGTAAAGCTCCCGGAGATCAAGCTACCAACCTTCGATGGAAACTTTCAGAAGTGGATAGAATTCAAGGACGCTTTCGAAGCGACTATTCATAATAAGACGTATCTTTCAAGTATTGAGAAATTTCAGTACCTACGTGGGCTTTTAGTGGATGAAGCAGCTAAGGTGGTCGCAGCACTGCCAACGACAGCGGACAATTATGACGAAGCTTGGAAGTTGCTGAAAGCGAAATACGACAATCAACGATTGATCACCAATTCTCACCTGAAGGAATTGATGAACGTGGCTGAGATTACGAAGGCTAATTACGAAGCACTCAACCACTTGGTGATGAAAATTCGAACGCACACTCAAGCGCTCAAGGTGTTGGGCGCACCCATTGAGCATTGGGATATGATTTTGATTTATATTGTAACGAACAAGTTGGACTTCTATACTCGAACGGAGTGGGAGAAGGCCGTCGGAGCCAAACCAGACAGCCAGGCACCGACACTCAAGGAACTTTTGGAATATTTGACCATGAGATGCCAAACGTTGATGATCATGACGAAAGAAAAACCTGTTCAGGAAACCCACAAGACAACAGGAAATAAATACGACAAGAAGGTATCGTTGGCAGCCACCGAAGAGCAACGATGTGAATACTGCAACGGGAGTCACTACACATTCCGATGCGAAGGCTTCGGAAAGCTTTCGGCACCGGCGAAATGGAATGAAGTGCAAAGGCTTCGTCTATGTGGCAACTGTTTAAAGAAAGGGCACATTAGCAAGAATTGTAAGGCGAGCACTTGTAAGATATGCTCTAAGCCACACAATACGGTGCTTCACTCGGAAAGACAGCAATCTACACCACAGGGAGCATGTCAACTTCAGGCAAACGTGGATAGTACCGCTGCGCGAGTGGTAGCCTACAACGCTCAAGAAGCTGCGGACGAGGTGACAGAGCAGCTGGAAAACTCGACAGTTGCCTACTGCACGCAGTAGCCTAAATCAAGAGTAGTCTTGTCCACAGCTCAAGTATACGTCCTCGACGCAGAGGGAAAACCAGTGTTATGCAGGGCGCTGTTGGATCCAGGGTCCCAACTGAACTTAGTAACAAGAAGGTTAGCCGAACGACTGAGACTGCCTCTCAGAACAACAAACATTCCTTCAAATGGAGTCAGTCAGTCAAGTGTCAGAGTCCAAAATTCGATAATGATTATCTTAGAGTCGCGCACAAGTCAATTTCGTGCCAAGGAGGAATATCTCGTCCTGCCGCAGATAACGGAAAGACTGCCCCAGATCAAACTGGACATCGCACTGTTCAAAATACCAGATGATATACTGCTAGCCGACCCAAACTTCAACATTCCAGGTGACATTGATATGCTCATCGGAGCGGGGTTATTCTGGAGGCTACTGTGTTCCGGACAGGTGTCACCAGCGAGAGGACAACCTGTACTCCAGAGGACTCTACTGGGATGGATAGTAGGTGGGGAGCAGGTTATGAGGAATCGACAGCAGGATACTCGAGGCGTCTGCAATTTAAGCGTCGTATCCAACACAGATATGCGGCTAGAAGGTCTGTGGAAAATGGAAGAACTGCTAAAAACAGAGCAGCTCACCCCGGAAGAGAAGTATTGTGAGGAGCATTACGAGGCTACTCATACGCGTGACGAGGCTGGAAGATTTACGGTCAGATTGCCGCAGAATCCAGACATCAAGTTAGGAAATTCAGAAAAGGAAGCGACGAGAAGATTCTATTCTTTGGAGCAACGACTTCGAAACAACCCAAACTTGAAACAAGAATACACGGAGTTCCTTGACGACTACGAGAGGTCCGGACACATGTCAAAAATTGACACCAATGCAAGGCAAGACGAAGGGTATTACTTACCACACCATCCGGTCATCAAGGAGGCAAGCGAGACGACGAAGGTCAGAGTTGTCTTTGATGCTTCGGCCAAGACGTCACTTCAGACGTCCCTCAACGAAAGGCTCTTGGCAGGTCCGAATCTACAAGAGGAGATAATAAACATATTATTACGATTCAGAATGTATGCATTCGTGATCACGGCGGACATCGCACAAATGTTTCGACAGGTAAATGTAGCTGAAGAAGACCGCTGTCTCCAACGTATCATTTGGCGAAGGGACGGTGAGCCTTGGATATCTGTCTATGAGCTAAACACGGTCACGTACGGAACTACGTGTGCACCGTTCCTTGCTATGCGATGCCTTAAACAGTTGGCCATCGATGATGGAGAGAAGTATCCCCGCGCCGCTGTGGCACTACGAAGAGACTTCTATATGGACGATGTTCTCACCGGCAGCAGTTCATTAGAAGAAACTACTGACTTGCAGAAGGAATTGACCCAGCTATTAGGCTGCGCACAGTTCGATTTAAGAAAATGGCGAACAAACGACGCCAGGATTTTGGAACACCTAGCGGCAGAATGCAAGGAGAAGAAATTATTAGTCTTGGACAAGCAAGAAGCTATAAAAACCCTTGGATTACTCTGGGACAGCACCAAAGATGTTCTAAGGTTTAGCCTGAAGATGAAAGATTCAACAAAGGTCACGAAGAGGATAATATTATCTGCCATCGCGGAAGTGTACGATCCAATAGGATTAATTGGACCAGTGGTAATGCACGCTTAAGTGTTACTACAAGAGCTGTGGCTATTAAAGCTCTCGTGGGACGAATCGGTTCCTCAATCCGTTGAAGTTGACTGGAGGAGCTACTACGGCTCGATCGAGCATCTCAATCAACTCGAAATTCCACGGAATGTAAATCCTGGAAATACGACGTCCTTGGTATCCTTACACGGGTTCGGAGACGCATCGGAAAAGGGATATGGTGCTTGCTTATACGTCCTGTCCTACAATGTTCAAGGAGAAGCTAACTGTTTCCTGGTTAGCTCGAAGTCACGGGTAGCACCCTTAAAAAAGGTGACCCTTCCACGGCTCGAGCTTTGCGCAGCTTGGCTTCTGGCAAGGTTGTTGGAGCTTGTTGTCAAGGCCTTGGGAGAAGAGAAGATTAGCGACATCGTGTTGTGGAGCGACTCGACGATCGTGTTGCATTGGTTGAAAACCCCACCCAACCAATCGAAGACATTCGTAGCCAATCGAGTGGCAGAAATACAAGAAACGACAAAGAATTGCGAATGGCGGCATGTCCCAACAAAGGATAATCCCGCGGACATCTTATCCAGAGGAGTGACAGCGGATCAGCTGATCACGAATGAGCTGTGGTGGCGTGGCCCACAGTGGTTACCCTTTAAGGATAAATGGCCAGAGAAGAAGATGGAGTTTGGCAAAGTCATACCCGAAACGAAATCAACGGTGGTCCTAATCGCCGCAGTCGATTTAAAGATGGATGTCCTCTCGAAGTTTTCGTCCTTCCACAAGCTGCAGAGAGTAATCGCGTTTTGCTTCCGGTTTGCTGACCGCGCGAAACGTATCTCGACTTCGGGACCGTTAACAGTAGATGAACTGAAGAGAGCTCGGATCGCCGTACTACGTCTCGTTCAGCAGGAACGATTCCCGGAAGAAGTTCAAGCCCTGAAAGAAAAGAAGGAGTTAAATCTTAAAAGCAAGATTTTAATGTTGAAGCCGTTTTTAGATGGAGACGGGTTGATACGTGTTGGTGGTCGACTCCAGCACGCAGAGATAGCAGAGACCCACAAGCATCCCATTGTGCTACCTGCTAAACATTTAATCACGACCCTGATCATGAGAGAAACCCACTTGCAATTAAAGCATTGTGGTCCAGAGCAACTGCTTAGCGCAGTACGTACCCGCTACTGGCCAACATCAGGAAGACGTGAAGCTCGGAAAATAACAAGAAATTGCATTCCCTGCTTCAAATGCCGACCTAAGTCATGGGAGACGCTGATGGCTGGACTACCAGAATCGCGCGTAAGAGGAGTTGAACGACCGTTCTCCACCACGGGAGTGGATTACGCCGGACCTCTACAGATGAGAGAAAGTAAAAGAAGAGGAAACCTTCCGATACACAAGATTTATATAGCAGTCTTCACCTGCTTCAAGACGAAGGCAGTTCATCTTGAATTAGTGACGGATCTCACGACAGAGGCCTTCCTGGCAGCGTTGCGACGTTTTACCGCCCGAAGAGGCATCTGTCAAGTCTTATATTCGGACAACGGCACTAATTTCGTCGGAGCAGCAAGAGAGCTTCGAGAAATTTATGAATCCCTGAAGGCGAAGCAAAATGAGATAACTACAGCGTTAGCGCTTCAAGAGATCACTTGGAAGTTCATTCCACCAAGGGCGCCTCATTTTGGCGGTTTATGGGAAGCGGCAGTAAAGGCAACGAAAAAGCATCTGTACAGAGTCACGCAGGGACTCATTTATACTTATGAAGAGTACTACACCCTGATCGTGGAAATAGAGGCGGTTTTAAATTCAAGATCTTTGACCCCCCTTTCCTCAGACCCTCATGATCTCTCCCCGTTAACTCCTTCTCACTTCCTTATTGGGGTCTCACCACAAGAGCCTGTAACTAGATACGAGGATAAGCATAACTATCTGTCTCGTTGGAAACACCTCCAAAAACTAAAGCAGGATTTCTGGGACCGATGGCGGATGGAGTACTTGCACCAGTTACAAACGCGAACGAAGTGGGCAACGGGTACCGAAAATCTGAAAGTAGGTACCTTGGTGTTGTTGGTGGACGACAACGCACCTCCGCTCCAGTGGGCACTCGGGCGAGTGACACAGGTGTACCCAGGAACCGACGGCGTTGTGAGGGTAGCTACTGTGAAGACGGCAACTGGAGAACTCAAGCGTCCTGTCAGGAAACTCTGCGCCCTCCCCTTTGATAGTTAGGTTTTGAAGGATGTTATAATATGTTTATTATGTGTTTTATGTTTGTATTTTTGTTAATGCCAAATTTAATTACCTAAGAATAGAATAGTTTTTCAGCTAAGGTCATGATGATGTTTTATTTAAGCATTCAAGGTTTGAAAGAGTATTAATAGTTATTAAGAGATTTGAATATTATAATTTTTATGTTATTGTATTAAGAAAGAAAAGTGTTTTTTTACCTTCTTGCTGAAAAAAGAAAGAGATATATGATGTTTGCAAAATATTTAAGATATATTTGTTTATTTGTTTGAGAAAAAAATGATTATAATTGGAGTATATGTACATCCAGTTTTATTGAAGTTAGTACTTCAAGGCGGGCGGCATGTTGGGTAGTTGAGTAATGTTTAGGGTATTTTTTGTTTAGAATAGTGGTAGCACTGGCTAGCCTTAACGCAGCGCGGTACAAGACGCTCGGCGGCCGTTAGAGTTAAGATGGCGTCACCTAAGGCACGCACAGCTTTGTAACGCGTCCCGATAATTATTAAAATAAACAACAAAAAACGTATCCCAAGAGTAAAGGAACGATGAAGTGCTTTATTTCGACGCCATACACAACAGTCCTTCTACAATAGGGCGTAGAAACACCCGATCTTTGAAATGGCATACATACAAATCAAAAATGAACAAAATTTTGGGTTTTGCCGATTTTTCTGTGATTCAGCCCACTGTGCGTTATGCTCTTTGTTTGGAACCATTTTATTCTCTACATTTTATGCTACACGGAATGTTCAAACCATTTTCAACATGTCAGGTTCCACTCGATTGGTCAAGTATTGTCATGATATCCTGATTTTTGTTTCAGGAGTCGATCCAGCCGAGGTTACCAGAATCAACGGTGAGAGATTTTCGATACTGACAGATACACGGAGAGAAGTAAACACTGGTGGCCAATGTGCAAGACACTGTTAGGCAATGTCTAGCCGGAACGAGCGGCGCTCTACACGGGCCGGTCGTTTTTCGACATGGCCTGCCCGTGTCTCGCGCATTGGTCGCCAGTGTCTTAGACACGGACGGAAAAACATCGGGAATCCGTGTGCCGTCACTGAGAGCCAATGTCTTGAGCACGACCCATCAGTGCGCTACGCATTGTATGTCCGTATTTATGAAAAACTTGGCGCGCATGCGCGTTCGCGCACTCGCCTCGTATACGATATCGCCTCGCCAAGTTTTTCATAAACACGGGCATACAATGCGTAGCGCACTGCTCGGCGGTGCTTAAGACATTGGCTCTGAGTGACGGCACACGGATTCGCGATGTTTTTCCGTCCGTGTCTAAGACACCGGCGACCAATGCGCGAGACACGAGCAGGCCATGTCAAAAAACGAGCGGCCCGTGTAGAGCGCCGCTCATTCCGGCTTGCGCATTGGCCACCAGTGTTTACTTCTCTCCGTGTATTCACTTGTTCGAATTTAGCTCAAGCGAGTCGAGCACCGCGGAATGACGACTTAATCACAGTCCTCTTTACTTAAATTTCAGATGCCGCGGCACGTGTCGACGCCCAACTGTCAGAACTTGCGGATGATGTTAGACGCATGTCCCCCCGTAAGTTCAAAACAATGTCACCCAATGAAGATATTCAAGTCATAGCTACTAAGCCATGCGTCAAATATTGACAAACTACAACAGTGTCATGATGTACCTATTTTATTTTCAGATAGGGTATCCCAGCTGACCGCAGACGCTGGTAAGTGATGAGTGGATACACTTACTTGACCAATTTATACGTCTACCAAAACGCTCAAATTATCTTTGTTTTTATTCTTATTTCAGTTTCTGTGATGAAAATCGGACCCGATCTCGCAAAGACTGTACATTCTGTCGTAAAGGGTAGCGGGGGTGAGTTGAAGACGACTTTGCCCTTTAAAAATCGCGTGTCTAATGACATACGGCCGTAAGCGCCATTATACGACGTTTTGCTGTTTATCTATACTAATATATAAAGGAGTTCGTGCGTTTGTCTGTTTGTTACCGATAAACTCGAGAACCAGTGGACCGATTTACATAAAACTTGCACCAAATTGTTCCTCAGGTCTGCCCGAGTAACATAGGCTATATAAGTTATATAAAAGCAGTCCGATGATTGAAAGAATGTCGAAAATATGATAAATACGTTGCCTTTTGACATAGAGCGTACACTATGCGCTTTGAACTTCTGAGCGTCACCGCGAGGTGGCGGGCGTTCCCTAGCCTACCTTACCACCATAGCCAAACAGCCCAAGCAACGCACTGTACCGTACAGCGTTACGTAATATCTGGACAGCTCCTTACAAATACATTCACCAGATGGCTTTCGTCTCTCGCGAGATTCATTAAAAACGACGTGCAAGATGTATGCAGAGAAAAGAAATAAGTGAGTGTTCCGGAAAGAGTTAGAAAAGGTTAAAACAGCCACTGAAGGTTAGAAAAAGTTAGGCCAGCCATCCCTAGGAAAAGCGAGGCGCGAAGCGCCGAGTGCTCGAGGCGCGTAGCGCCGAGCGGGGTTGCCGCGCGAAGCGCGGAGGGGCGGAGCCCCTAGTAATGGCATAAAGTCGTATACATTTTTTTTTCACGCCAATCGCTCTGAAAACGTTCGAAACGTATAGATCATTTGAAACTACGAGATCGAAAAATGTAAGTGCAAAAGGTCGTAAGTTGGGCGGATACGATCTTCTGCTTCTAACTGCGATTTCGATTTTTCTTTGCGTTTCACGAGTTTCTACAACTATTTGGAAAAACCATGAAAAATTGAAAAAAAAATCGAAATGGCCCTTACGACGTTTTGCCTTCACGTTGTTTTTTTATTTTTCCTTAAAAATTGTAATGAAAGAACGACGAATCCGCCAAACTTACGACCTTTTGCACTTACATTTTTCGATCTCGTAATTTCAATTGATCTATACGTTTTGGCCGTTTTCAGAGCGAATGGCGTGAAAAAAAAAATTATACGACCTTTTGCCACCAAAATCGCGTTCTTGGCGCTTACGACCTTATGCCATTAGACACGCGACATGTCTTTGTGATCTACTGTTCGCTTCACATATCAGGGTGAAGTCGAGGAATTGTTTTTATTGATTCCGATCAAATTTTATCCTAGATCGATCGAGATTTCCTATTTCAATTCTTCACATTTCATTATTTTTCACTCATTGCCGTTATATCATGCGTCAATTGGTGAATTTCCACTTTGTTATGATACACATATTTTATTTTCAGGAACCGAATCAAAAGTGGTTGCCAGATTCCGGAGTAAGTGACACTCATTCGAAAAATACATCAAGCCTAGCTTGCTTTTCGTCCAGCTGTTGTTAGAACTGAGTGAGAGTCGAAGACGACTCGATCATAACCTCTGTATATTCCAATTTCAGCTTCACTCAACGAAGTACAATCCACAGTCAGAGCCCATTTGGAACATAGTGGACCGAATGCCGGAAGTAAGTTGAAGACGATTGTGCCCATCTAGAATATCGCGCATCAAGCACTTGAAAATTGTCTACATTATTGAGGTATCATGTCATTTCCAGCTCCCAGCACTGAGGTCAGAGCTACTATAAACAGGATAACTAATTCATTCAACGCAGTAAAGATCGAAATCGATGCGATTTTGAATGCTGCTTTGAAGCTTGTCCAAAGTAAGTTGAAAACAATCGCACCATTAGAAATATAATTGTCATACTGAGATCTATCGTTTGCTACAAACCAAATTCCAATTAGGCTTTCATAAATTGATCTATTTCCTTAGCCTCCAGTTAGGCAAACGTATTTGATACTCAACATTCGATCCCTGATTTCAATTGCACCACCAGTTTAGTACTACTGAACTACGATCTCATTGTGACTTTTTGTACTATTTCGTAGAATGTTAGAAAAAATTATGGGATGATTTTGAGATGGTTGTGGTTTATTACTGGTCAAGTTCGCGTGGAATGCCCCAAACATATCACCAAGTGAGAATAACGTAAAATAAAAACTCATCAAGAGTCAAGTGGTTCGATAGCTTCCACGTCAGCATTGCAATCATTCAGACACACACATCATCAACACGTGAAAAAAAACCTGTTTTGTAGATAAACATAGAAATATTTTTGCATCAGGAGTAAAATATTCTCGATACAGCAAGGATACAATATTGAATTCTTGATTTCAATTCCAACAGCCAAACTAGAACTCAAGGACGTATATCGAAAGCAATAAATTTTTCAAGTATTGTGTCTCGAAATATTTAACAGCACATTTAACATTTTTAGCACGTATGTTCTGCAGGTGGTAAGATTCATTGAATCGTTAAAGATAAAAACTACGCGTACGTCATCACGATATAGATAAAACGTGTTTTTTGAACGTTATGCTCTTTGTTTAGAACCATCTAGTATTGTCATAATATCCTGATTTTTGTTTCAGGAGTCGATTCAGTCGAGGTTACCAGAATCAACGGTGAGAGATTTTCGATAATGACAGATACACGGCGAGAAGTAAACACTGGTGGCCAATGTGCAAGACATTGTTAGGCAATGTCTATCCGGAACGAGCGGCGCTCTACACGGGCCGCTCGTTTTTCGACATGGCCTGCCCGTGTCTCGCGCATTGGTCGCCAGTGTCTTAGACACGGACGGAAAAACATCGGGAATCCGTGTGCCGTCACTGAGAGCCAATGTCTTGAGCACGACCCATCAGTGCGCTACGCATTGTATGTCCGTATTTATGAAAAACTTGGCGCGCATGCGCGTTCGCGCACTCGCCTCGTATACGATATCGCCTCGCCAAGTTTTTCATAAACACGGGCATACAATGCGTAGCACACTGCTCGGCCGTGCTTAAGACATTGGCTCTCAGTGACGGCACACGGATTCCCGATGTTTTTCCGTCCGTGTCTAAGACACCGGCGACCAATGCGCGAGACACGAGCAGGCCATGTCGAAAAACGAGCGGCCCGTGTAGAGCGCCGCTCATTCCGGCTTGCACATTGGCCACCAGTGTTTACTTCTCTCCGTGTATTTACTTGTTCGAATTTAGCTCAAGCGAGTCGAGCACCGCGGAATGACGACTTAATCACAGTCTTCTTTACTTAAATTTCAGATGTCGCGGCACGTGTCGACGCCCAACTGTCAAAACTTGCGGATGATATTAGACGGATGTCCCCCCGTAAGTTCAAAACAATGTCACCTAATGAAGATATTCAAGTCATAGCTACTAAGCCATGTGTCAAATATTTTCAGATAGGGTATCCCAGCTGACCGTAGACGCTGGTAAGTGATGAGTGGATACACTTACTTGACCAATTTATACGTCTACCAAAACGCTCAAATTATCTTTGTCTCTATTTTTATTTCAGATTCTGTGAGCAATATCAGATTATTTCTCGAAAACACTGTAGCTGGTATACTAAAACGTCGCGTGGGTGAGTTGAAGACGACTTTACCCTTTAAAAATCGCGTGTCTAATGACATGAGGACGTAAGCGCCATTATACGACGTTTTGCTGTTTATAATGGCATAAAGTCGTATAATTTTTCTTTTTCATGCCAATCGCTCTGAAAACGTTCGAAACGTATAGATCAATTGAAATTACGAGATCGAAGAATGTAAGTGCAAATGGTCGTAAGTTGGGCGGATACGACCTGCTTTTAACCGCGATTTTTATTATAGAATTTTTCGAAACGACGTCGATTTCGATTTTTCTTTGCGTTTCACGAGTTTTTACAACGATTTGGAAAAATCATGAAAAATCAAAAAAAAATCGAAATGGCGCTTACGACGTTTTGCCTTTACGTTTCTTTTTATTTTTCCTTACAAATTGTAATGAAAGAACGACGTATCCGCCAAACTTACGGCCTTTTGCACTTACATTTTTCGATCTCGTAATTTCAATTGATCTATACGTTTTGGCCGTTTTCAGAGCGAATGGCGTGAAAAAAAAAAATTATACGACCTTTTGCCACCAAAATCGCGTTCCTGGCGCTTACGACCTTATGCCATTAGACACGCGACATGTTTTTGTGATCTACTGTTCGCTTCACATATCAGGGTGAAGTCGAGGAATTGTTTTAATTGATTGCGATCAAATTTTATCGTAGATCGATCGAGATTTCTATTTCAATTCTTCATATTTCATTATTTTTCACTCATTGCTGTTATATCATGCGTCAATTGGTGAATTTCTACTTTGTCATGATACACATATTTTATTTCTAGGAACCGAATCAGAAATATCTGCCAAATTCAAGGGTAAGTGACGCTCATTCGAAAAATACATCAAGCCTAGCTTGCTTTTCATCCAGCTGTTGTTAGAACTGAGTGAGAGTCGTAGACGACTTGATCATAACCTCTGTATATTCCAATTTCAGAGATGCTCCACTCACTAAAATCTCAAGTCAAAGTCAATTTGCTCAGTAGTGGACCGAATGCCAGCCGTGAGTTGAAGACGATTGTGCTTATCTAGAATATCGCGCATCAAGCACTTGAAAATTGTCTAAATTATTGACGTATCTTTTAATTTCCAGATACCAGCACTGAGATCACAGCTGCTGTGACCAGAATAACTCATTCATTCGACGCAGTCGAGATCGGAATCGATACGATTTTTAATGCTGCTTTCAAGCTTGCCCTTGGTAAGTTGGAAACAATTGTACCATTATAAATATAATTGTCATACTGAGATCTATCGTTTGCTACAAACCAAATTCCAATTAGACTTTCATAAATCGATCTATTTCCTTAGCCTCCAGTTAGGCAAAAGTATTTGATACTCGACATTAGATCCCGGATTTTAATTGCACCACCAGTTTAGTACTACTCAACTACGATCTTATTGTGACTTTTTATACTATTTCATACATCAACTAAAGTATGATGATTTCTTAAATTATTTTTTCAATGTGTTCTGGTGATTCGCAATAAACCGTGATTTAGGTTCCTCAGGTGCATCTTCATCATCATAAATCACATGTCAGTCCAGCTGAACCGAGGCAGCGGAAGAGACTATTGGTGAGTGTCGTCGACAGTATCACCTGATACGAAGATGCTGAATATATTAATCTACGAATTTTGGTGAATCAATTCGCAGGCCACTTCTTAGCAGCTATCGCGAAGCGGAATATTCGGAACCGCTTGTGCTAATCTGAAGAACTTGTTGTGGACGAACGGAAATCATTTGCTGTACGAGAGACTACCACTTTCTTCCAGTACGTCTTCCAATTGATTACTGCATATGTATATACCAGTGACAATAATTCATAGCTGCATAAGATTTTGAGCAATAAAAATCAATTTCGAAAGTATTCATTCGCTGTATCGTATAAATTTTCCATTTCCCAACACAGATTCCGAATACAAAAGAATAAAATTCAGATGCCCTTATAAAAACGATTACTTTTTCCTTCCGAGTCACGTGACATGTGAAAAGGTTTTTTTATTTGCAACACCTGCATGAAAAGTTTGATTCCGTTTGGACCGCTAAACCGATTTGGATGAAATTTGCAAGGCATACTGTTCTTATTCCGAGGCTGTGCCAATAACGTTTTCAAACGTCGCTCGCTAACCATGTTTCAATACAAAATACCGTGAGGAATATTACGATACAGATAATTAGTCACTGATTATCCGAAAATAGTGATTCAAAAACCGAAAGACGTTCAGAATGATATCCAAACGAGAAGAGTCGGTCCCTCCCCCGTGCTGCACCCCTTCCATGGTTAAAGACATGACATAATTTTTCCGATCAACATTAAGTCACCTTATGGCATCAACGGGCCTTCGATAATCATCAGTCGTTTCGTATCTAGATATGGTATAGAGGACATTTCAATGACGGGATTCGCTTACCGCGATTGTCGAGTCTGATTCATATTGTATTGACGCAAGTACTTGAATCGTTAATTCGTGATCACTTCTGAATATTCAATAAAGTTTTATCATCGCCTGTACCTTATCGATATAGTTGTGCATCGTGGACTACGAATACCTAAATTGGAATATTATTTTGTTCAGAGGTGGATGCCTAATTGGCGTTCACATCATCTGAATTCAACAAAAATTTCTTGACGTTCATCGTTCTTTGTCACATTTTGTACATTTTTTTTTCACTCGCATTCCCTCAAAATCCGAAGAGAGATTTCAATAATTCAGAAAATCAACCGAATGACGCACATTATCTTGAGAACCGGAAAAACTCATTTTCTTAAAAATGAAACTACTTTTTCCAATAAATATTTCACACTGTATGTAGAATGATATGACTCATAGGTTCTGTGAGTTTCATTGATGCTGAAGCATCGCTTCATACCGAAAAAAATAGATTTTACAAGTGACTGTATGGAATCCGTCAATTTCTGTATTGGTTTCAACATTTTTGGCACTTTTGAGCATCTTTCGAAGAGACCGTTCAGAAGATTATCGGTTCAATTTGCTCTATTCTCAAATTTCCCACCCTTGGTAATTTTCAAGTTCCTAAGTTAGTCTCATCCCTTCTGACGTCACAATCACGTTGCAAATAGATTTTACAATTTCATGTCATATTTCGATGAAATTTATAGGCATCATGGGGCTTCCGCCTGATATCCTTACAGAACTTAGTCAATGAAACAAAAGCTCCGTAGCAAATATGGTCGAAAACTTACTTCACTTTTTTTTAGCCACGTCCCACGAGCAGAACACCAACATTGTGAAATATGGATTGAAAGTGTATACCAATTATTGAAAAAACTGATGAGAAAAATTAACGGACGATCCGGAAATCGAACCCGGGATCCACGGATGCTTAGCCGGAGACTTACTCCACTAGACCACCTTCTTCGCCCACAGATCACGTCGATTCTTCTCATCATATCAAGATTCGCGGCAGCGAATCGCCGCCAAGTACCCGAAGGCGCGAGAGCTAGCTGGGATTTATTTTCTGCGACGAACTAGTTATACCTGTAAGCACGGTGTCATAACTCCGAAACGCGTGAATATTTTTTGATAAAATTCACAGGACAGAATGTCCCCCACCATATGACCTTGCTATACAAATTTCATAATAATCGGTACACTGATTTCTGAGATATTAATGACGAAAGATGATGAAAAAGCATGTTCTTCTTGGTCTTCTCCGCCCAATTTTTTCGCTAGACGCTTGGCTTTGCCAATCGATTCCGATCGAACGGCTGTACGTATCGACTTCAAATTTGGATTCTGGTTAAGTTCCGTCATAATCTCGACCTCTATTGATTTTGAGCCAAATCCGATTCCGTACTCGGTCGATATAAATAAATCGGATCGCGAAGTGAGTTTACAATATGGCCGCCCGTCAGCGCTGCTCGCGGCTCGCCGTAATAAAATGTCAAACAACTATCTATGATCTAGTTGACTTACGATCGACAGAAAAATCGCAGAAAATTGTTTGGCTATACTATAATAACCTCAATGTCTGTGTTAATAATATATCCCAGATAACAAAATGTTCGCACAGTGCGTGCATATGCACTCTCACGCGTGCGGATTAAGCCGCACGTCGTGAGCTCATGGCATCACGCAGGTGCGTCATCAATTGCGACTCATAATGCTCGCACGGCATGAGTTTCGCATACGTGCAACGCATATCGCTCGCATGTCATGCCGGTAGAATGAGGATTTAAAACAATGGTATTTATTGGGTTATATTCCGTGAAATAAATAAAAACAGTTCGGTAGCAAACATGACTATTTTATTATCAATATTCAGTATATCATTATCACAAGGAAACGAAGCACTTAAGGGGTGAGACTACCCTCGCCGCCTGAAAATTCGGCATTTTTTTTAAATTCACAGAATCCGAAGTCTCAAATAATTTTTTTTTTTTTATTTGTGGCGATACGATAGTTTATATTTCAATCTATGTTCAGTCCGAGAATTATTCCGTATTTACACACAAAAAAATACGAGTGGTGTAATTTCTTAACATATTTCAATAATTTTTCGGACTGAACATAGTTTACAGTTTATAGTTTACAAGGGGGCGTCCATTAATCACGTGAGGCTTCAGGCAGGGAGGGGGGCGTCGCTAGAAAAATCACGGCCGATCACATGGGGGGCGGGGGGGTCATTTGAACGAATCACGTATATTTTTCGTTCAACAGTGCGAAAGAATCTCCTCTACTTATTGAAGACTTTCAAATGTCCCGCGATTGACAATTGACTCTACTACGCAAATGAGTCATTTCATTTCATGTTTCTCTGATTTGTGTGTATAGAATGTATTTTTTTATAAATAATCACGTGATAGCAGGGAGGGGGGGTGGGGTTGGATACAGTCTCACTTAAGATCAAGACGAGGGGGGGAGAGGTCAGAAACAGCCCAAAATGCATCACGTGATTAATGGACGCCCCCCAAGAGAAAATATTGCACTCAAACTTCAATATTAAAAGTTTTAATTATATCCTTATCATACTATAATTTTCTAATATATCACGATATCCAACAGGCGTAATTTCTATATAAATATTAATGTTATCACTAAACCTAAACTTTGGCTTTGATAAGGTAGAAAAATATGAAGAAAATTCCCCTATAGTACGTTGAATGATAAAAGTCTAGGTTATAGAGCCTAAACATCATGTTAATAATTTAAAAAGTGACATTTTTCTCCCGCTTCGAACACATCTACGAAGGGAATTTCCGAAGTCCAAGAAAAAAGAATTTTAAAGAAAACGTTATGTTTATGGAAAAACGATTATTTCTGTCATTATTTCACGCTCAAGGGGATACTATACTGAAAACTCGAAGTTCTTGACCTCGAACGTCGGCTCTAAAACTTTCACATATTTTCGGTCAAAATCGTGAAAAACCTTACAAATCGTCTTTGAACTACAATTGTCATCGGAAAATGTTTCAAATTTTTTCCATATAATCATAACCACCAAAAAAAGTAAGTATCGGTTTCAGAATAAACGACAAAAATTATGAGATATAACGGTTACTGACTAAAAACATCGGAAAATTGAGGGGTTGACAATTTTTGCTCAACTTTTTTTACAGGTACCAGTACGTGGAAATTACATTCAACTGATACCTTCGATAGTCAAGGACTTCGAACTTTCCGTTTTAACTATATTTTTATTGCGTCATGCTGCTCCATTAATAATAATTCAAATAAAATAAAATATACCATACGCATGAGCAGTAAAATAGTTTCGAAAATATGCTTTTCAAGGACTTGAGTGGATATGAAGAATAGATACTGTGATAAAACAGCACATCAATGATCATCGGTTTCGTAATCTGCATCAAAATCTTCCTCCATATCCCTGTCGACGTCTTCATCCTCCGAACGCATATTCAGCCTCTTCTCCAAACGTATAATTTTTTGCAAAAGCTGTTCGTCATCTACCTCGTCTAACTCGTCGTCATCTACCTCGTCTAACTCGTCGTCATCTACCTCGTCTAACGCATCGTCATCGGTTTCATCCACTTGATCAGTCGCCAGTGTTACGTGAGGCTGGTCCGAGCGGTGACAATTAAATAACAAACTAATAAGTTATATAATTCTAACCTCCGTATAAGATGAATAATTTTTAATGTGTGAATCTGTCAGGTATTGGTGATTCACACGAAGGATTCTACTGTTGTCAAACGTCCCATACAGGCCCGTATTGAATAAACAAATTAAATAGGGCTAAATGAATAATTAAATAAAGGAAAAGGTTATTTTGAAATAAAGATTAAAATGATAATTTTATCTGGTAAAAGTTAAAATATATTCTTGAACGATTTAAGAATGAAACGATAATATGCAACTGTTGTACAATATTAGCAGTTGCACAATTATAACCAATGAAACATAAAAATATACTAGAAGGCGTTGTTCCTCATTCGCTCGCTTCGCTCGCTCACTCGGTTAAGGGGCGGCGTTGTTCCTTGCTCGCTTCGCTCGCTCGGTTGTCAACGGTATTTCAGATATTTTGGGTGTGAATACTATCACGCTATACAATTGGAATCGGTAGAGGATTATTAAATGTTGTCAGTAGTATTCTGAATATTTGGGAAACATGCTGATATTGTTATAGTACACATTTCAATGTACCAAATATAATCTGCCAAATCTACCTATGTATCTATTTAGCTTCCTTTGTACCTTTCCTTCTTTGTACCTACCTATCTCTATCTCTCTCTCTCTCTCTCTGTCTCTCTCTCTCTGAATGCGAGTCCGAAATAAATTATATACCTCTGCGAAGCGTTCGGGGTGCCCGAGGTTAATGGCTGAGTATCGTGCTATGCGTCGCGAAATAAAGGCGGACATAACGAGCGCCAAAACTGCTTATTACAAAGATAGGTTGTCTAGAACTTCGGATGTCTCCGGTGTCTGGTCGGAATTGAGGCACCTGGGGCTTATTGCTTCCAGCAATTCTGGGTCCTCTCCTTTCCATCATTTTGACGCCTGTCAGCTTAATGCTTTCTACACGTCAATTACGAGGGTCCATCCTCTGTGTTCGCAAGCTGAATTGCAACGGCTACTTACCGGTGAGCAGTCCCAGGTTCAGTCCCGATTCTCGTTCTCCTCTGTTCCTGAGTCCCAGGTTCGCGCAATATTAGCGTCATACGTTAGCAAGTCCCGCGGACGTAGCCCGGATGGGATTCAGTTGGCGCATCTTAGGAATAATCTTGACGTTCTGACACCTCACCTTACTCGCTTGTTAAATTGCTCTCTCCGTGATTGCTCTTTTCCTAACGTCTGGAAGACGGCCTACATCATTCCCCTCAGTAAATGTGAACCTCCAGCCACTGAGTCTGACACCAGGCCCGTTGCTAACTTGGCTCATCTCTCCAAGGTTTTTGAGAGAGTAGTTGCGAACCAACTTATGGCCTATTTGGAACAAAACGCCATTTTCGACTCGGCTCAATCTGGATTTCGTAAATTCCACAGCACACAGTCGGCCCTTCTGAAAGTCTTGGATGATGCGCGAAAGGCGGTGGATACCAGGTGTGTCACTATCCTCGTGCTGTTCGACTTTAGTAAAGCGTTTGACAGTATCAATCACCGTTTACTACTGGCTAAATTGTTGCGATACGGACTCTCGAGTGAAGTGGTGAGGTGGTTTCATTCCTATCTGTCAGGCAGGTCTCAGGCCGTTCTAGATCTCTCTGGGAAACCCACAAGATTTCTGCCAAATTACTCGGGGGTTCCCCAGGGCTCCGTCCTCGGTCCCTTGCTATTTCTGCTTTTTATTAATGATATTGGTCAGGTACTTGAACACGCTAAGCATGTCGTTTTCGCGGACGACCTACAGATATATTTGCACTCACCGCCGGATGACATCTTCGCTGCTATAGAGAGGGTTAATATTGATGCAAACGCGGTCTCGAACTGGGCAGATGAAAATGGCTTGAAGTTAAATGTCTCGAAGACGAAAGCGATGATTCTTGGCAGTTCGCCGTACCTCGAGCGACTGCGCTTGTTAGACGTCCCTATCGTAGCTGTGCGGGGCCAGCCAGTTCCCTACGTAAGTATAGTGCGGAATCTAGGAGTCTAACTCTCTGCTGATTTAACTTGGAACGCGCATGTGGCTCAGGTCTCGAGAAGAGTTTACGCTACCTTGCATAGGTTGAAATATCGCAGTGACATCCTTTCGCCTCAAATTAAGACTTTGCTTGTTCGTGCTCTGATTTTCCCACACATAGATTACTGTTGCTTGGTCTATCACGATGCCACGGACTACCTCAATCTAAAGCTTCAGCGTCTAGTAAACAGTGGCGTGAGATTTATTTTTAATGTACGAAGGGACGCTCATATCACTCCCTATCGTCTCCAGTTGAGATGGCTGTCGATTTTAAACCGGCGATTATTCTTCCTGGGATCATGCGTCTACCAGAGTCTTGCTACTGCCTCCCCGGTGTATTTGCGGGAACTTTTCTTGGACCCTGACCCTGACCAGCGCCGCTCTGCGAGGCTTGCAGCGTCTGACAATCCATCGTCCTTCCTCATCCCAAATCACAGGACTGCTTGCTACCGGAACTCCTTCCTCCTCTCAGCTATTTACCTCTGGGACAGCTTGCCCGCTTCGGTTCGTGGAGCATCCTCCGTGGATGTCTTCAAAGTCAAGCTCTTTGAATATCTCCTGTCCAGCGAGACTACTCTCGCCGCTGTTGGGGCGCCCAGGCCTAGACTGTGACCGTTGAGTGCGTTAACAGCCTACTGATGGACTGTTATGTTATTTTTTGTTTAAGTTATTAAGATTTGGATGTAATTGATTATTTGTATTGTTATATTACTTTAACTCTTTGTTTTTGCCCTTTTGTTGTGTATGTCTGCGGGCGACCAGTGCACGAACCTGTGTCGTTCTGCTGTGAGCACTGTCTCTGAGCCTCATAAACTGGCAATTTTTAGGCGGGTTATGCAGGGATGTACGGCGTCTTCCTAGGCGTCCTACACCCTGCGGTCCCTGATCATTAATATGCCTCTTTCTAGTCATACTGCTTTGCTGTTAATTTTGTCTATTTGTTTCGCACCCTTGCACCCTGCGTTTACGCTTGTGTTTAATTTTTTAGTTGCACGTAGATACTCACCAATATCTATCTGCAATTCAATCTCACCCCGCTTTGCCTTATTTTGTTTTACTTTATTTTACTTATTTATTATTATATTTAGGATAGCTCGATTAATACAAGATAGTCATAGTCATAGTCAATATTCATATAATCTTCGCTGCACCGCTCTCATTAATTGCTTGCCTAAGGCAGTTACTGCTGTTTCCACATTACTGCTATTTCCTCACTCTACACTGTATTATTCTGTTACACCATATCTTTTATTTTTTCATTCTTCAATGTATCATTCTATGTATTGTATTTATTGATGAATGCTATTGTATTATTTCATTTGCCCCTTGGCCTTCTGGGCTACGGCATAATAAATCCAATCTAATCTAATCTAATCTAATCTCTCTCTCTCTCTCTCTCTCTCTCGGCCACCAAAGTTGACACGTTGGTTAATGACATGGCTGATCTGAAAAGAAAAGTTGACAGCTTGACAGCTGATAATGCCACTTTCAAAAATGATGTTAATGAAATCCGTGGCCAGGTCGCGTCTACTCGACAGGATCTAGACTCTGTCACCCAGGAATCTGCACAGAACAAGAAAATACTCGAAAATCTAGCGAAGAAGGTCGCCAACCAGTCTTCCTGCAGTCTGACGAATTCTCAGGAGGCCCTGCTGCTCAGACTTGAGTGTAAAGAAATGGCAGCCCAGCTTATTGTGAGTGGATTCCCGGAGTCTGCCTATCCTGATAGAGACCTTCGTGAGACCATACTGAAACTTTCGGTGGAACTTGAGACCTCGCTCGGAGAAGGTGACATTATCAAAATTGAGCGGATGGGGAAAAAGAAGAAGTCGACTCGAGGTAACGGGTCCCGCGCCATTTTGCTTGAGCTATCGTCTAGGGAGAAGTGTGTTCAGCTTATCAATGGAAAGAAAAAACATCCGGATATTGCGACGAAACCAGTTGATGAGCATCATGGTGAAACCAAAATCTATATTAATTTCCGCTGGCCTGCGCAGCTTCATCAACTTCGGGCGCGAGTACTGGAGCGCTTTCCTGCACTGCAGCCTAAATCCGTGTGGATTGCAGATGCTGCTGTTTGGCTGAGGAAAGATGCCACCTCTAAGCCTCTTAGGCTGCTCCCATGTTCTGACCTGAATCAGCTCTCGCTCTGACTACAAGGTAATTTATCCCGTCAGTCCCCGCGACCCTCTGCTGCTACTCCTGCAATCAACGTCTGCTGTCTTAATGCGCAATCGCTTTTCCCCCACCTGGACGAGTTTCGCGAGTTTTTTCGGACCAATTCTTATCATCTGATAGCGGTGACTGAAACGTGGCTCAACGAGCATGTGCTGGATGATCAGGTCTCGCTTCCGCGGCACACAATACTACGTGTTGACCGACGGGGTCGTCATGGCGGTGGGGTTGCACTGTTTGTGAAGCAGGGACTCTCCGCGCGTATCATCTCTGCATCGTCATCGCAACAACAAGCTGGATTTCCTGAGTTCCTTATTGCTGAAGTGTGGACCACCTCCAAGCCTAAGTTCCTGGTAGCCGTAGTGTACCGGCCTCCAAAGTCTGGCCATCTCAACGTCTTCGAGGCTCAGCTCTTAGATGCCTTGCCTCGCTATAAGTTTGCCTGTGTTCTTGGAGACTTCAATGCAGACTTACTCACCTCTTCATATGACTCTTGTCATCTTCGAGATTTCTTCGCGTCGCAGGACATGCATATCGTACCGATGGAGCCTACGCATCATACGCAGACGTCCCACACCTGGCTCGATGTATGTGCTGTTAAAGGCATTGCTTCGGTATGCGCATCAGGGCAATCTGCGCAACCATTTCTCTCCGGTCATGACTTAATTTATATATCTTTCCATTATGCGGTTAAAAACACAATTCCTTGCACTTTTGACTATCTAGATTGGAAGCATGCTGACCCTGAGGCGGCCGCGGCGGTAGTCTCTACGTTTCAGCGGTCAGTGTCTGATGCGCTACCTAATATTAATTGTAAGTTAGCAGTTTTTAACAGTCTATTGCGTTGTATGATTGACCGCTCGGTGCGTCAGCGCACTATTGCTATCAAACGGCCTCCGGCACCCTGGATCACGCCTGAATTGCGCTCGCTGCAACGGAATCGTGATGCGTGCGGTCGAGCGGCTAAGCGCTCGCGCTCTCCTGCAGTTCACGAGCGTTATGTGTCTCTTCGTAGGGACTTTAAGAAGCGCCTTAGAGAGGCCAAGTCAGTCTACATCATATCCCAGTTAGACAGTGCAGCTGGAGGTCGAAACTTCTGGCGAGAGATAGACAAGATCGGGCTAACGAGAGGTGTCCATCAGGTACTGCCAGCGGACCTGTCGTTGACCGGTCTGAATGAATATTACGTCTCAATTGCTGCTGATGCCCCTGTATCCCAGGTGCCCTGTCCGGTCCTTAATACGGTGGTGACTGATTTTGATGGTCACTTCTCGTTCTCGCTGGTTACTGAGGATTGTGTGAGTAAGGCAATAAATAGGGTCACAACACGTGCGGCCGGTGCGGACTACCACTCCATCGAGCCATACAAAGTTTTCCTCCCGATCCTCCTGTCAATTGTAACATTGCTGATAAACTCCTCTCTGACGGCCAGTGAATTTCCGGCCTTGTGGAAATTCTCCTTCGTAATTCCAATCCCTAAAGTGCGGTCTCCATCCTCTTTTTCTGATTTTCGACCAATATCTATTCTCTGTGCGCTCTCCAAAGTACTCGAACGAGTTGTCCATGATCAGATCCTACAGCATCTAGCCTCTAATGACCTATTAGATCCTCGCCAAACTGGTTTCCGCAAAGGGCTTGGAACTAAGGACGCTGTTCTGCGGTTACTGGATGATATCCGGATGGGGGTAGATGACCGTATGGTGACGGTGGCGGTATTTTTCGATTTCTCGAAAGCCTTTGACATGGTGAACCACGCTCTGCTCCTTGGTAAGCTGCGGGAGCTTAGGTTGTCTCCCGGTGTAATAGAATGGTTTCGATCATATCTTGACGGCCGGCTACAGGCCGTGCGAGGGGAGGGTGAAGGTTGCTCTGACTGGCAATTCGTACGCGCAGGAGTACCGCAGGGCAGCGTTCTCGGCCCTCTCTTGTTTTCTCTATTCATCAATGACTTGCCGCAGTGTTTACGCCATAGTCAGCACTTACTATATGCTGATGATCTAGTTATCTATGCTAAATGCCCTCCTCATCAGCTCCAGGGAGCTGTGCACAGGCTCAGCGAGGATACTGAGAGCATTGCAAGCTGGTGTGTGGCTAACCAGCTGCGGCTCAATGCGGGCAAGACGAGAGCAGTGGTATTTGGCAGTGCAGCATATATTCGTAGGCTTGATCTTTCTGTTATTCCGACTCCCACTGTCGCTGGGGAGGCTATAAAATTTGTGGACACTGCCCGTTACCTTGGTGTTACGCTCGAATGTACGCTTTCATGGTCTCAGCAAGCCAAATTAACATGTGGGAAAATCGCTGGGGCGCTGTGCCGCCTAAAAATGAATGATAGTTGTCTGGATGTGGCTGCGCGCCGTCGACTTGTTGCTGCTCTCGTCCTGCCACTACTAGACTACTGTCTGGAGGCACTTACTGACATTACTGGCCTGTTAGATCTTAAGCTTCAGCGAGCGTTAAACTCGTGTGTTAGATTTGTACTTCGTCTGCCTCGTTACGTACACATCTCACACCACCGCCGAAGTCTGGGGTGGCTGAAAGTTGAAAACCGAAGACTCTTAGTCATAGGATGCTCGTTCTATAAGGCTCTGCGCTTAGGCGAGCCAGGCCTCTTTGGGCACCAGCTCCAGGTTCGGCCGCATTCGCGAACACGGCAGGATCCCCTTCGAACGGATACGCTTTGCACCCCTCCTGTACGCACTACCTCTCTTGACAAATCTTTTCTCGTTACTGGGGTGAAGTTTTGGAATTCTCTGCCACCCAGTATAACTAGTGCTCCGACGATCGGAGGGTTCCGTCGAGGCTGCTTTGCTTACCTGATGGCGCGGGAGGAGCGCGAAGCGCCTCCGCCCGAATGACGCCTGTACCACGGCTACAGTTCTTACAGTACTTAGAGTTATTGAGCCTGATGTTATTGTCTCTTATAATTTTTTATATTTCTTATATCTTACGAACTCTACACCAATTGTATATATATATATATATATATATTGTGAGACCTGATATTTCGTTAGCCGGTATATTAGATAAGTGCATATTGTTATTTATATTATTGTGATTCTTTTTTTTTTTATTTTTCTATGCTACCATCATTATGTATTCTTTTTGTTATTGTCTGAGGTCCTGAAGGAGCCATGCTCCAGGATCTAATAAACATATCTATCTATCTATCTATCTCTCTCTCTCTCTTTCTCTCTCTCTCTCTCTCTCTCTCTCTCTCTCTCTCTCTGTAGTTCCTGGCCTTCTCTGAACCTAGTCTTAGTCTTAGCTAGTCGGGCTTCCCCCCTCTTACTCTATCTGTTTTCTACCTTTAGTTCTTAAGCCTTTTATTTGTATTATTCTTTCGCCCATAGTGGCATCTGTACTTTCTTTCTTTTTGCTTGCGGTGTATATAATTTTTGTAAATACACCGCAAGCTTATCCAACATTGCCATGGATAAAATAAAAATATCTATCTATCTATCTATCTCTCGACCGTACAATTCAATGAACAACAACGTGATATTGGAAGTAAATTAATTTGTTCATTCGTGTATGTTTCACAAAAATAATGTCATAAAAATGAGAATGGTTAATCAAAAAAATCAAAAAATCAGCAATGCTTTCCGGCCACCGATCATCCGTCGAGCCCGTCGATGTTGTCCGTGCCCATCACAGCGTCCCATTCATCGCCTAAATACAACAACATATAAATATACTTTTCCAATAATTTCCAGTTTGCAGAAAAGTTGCAGGTTGATCACAATTTTCCGAATTATTACGTCTTTCCATTGATTGAATAATATAGGATTCGCGCTCATCGAACACTTTTTCTATACACCTGAAGAATCCATAAGCATCAGTGACGCGCTACAATCTTTCTCATACGTATTCAAATATTTTATTGATAATCACAATTATTTATCAAAAATCAGACGCAAAAATGAGGTATCAATAATCCAATGGGGAAGTCGGTTATTTCACAATTTGAAGGACCAGAAGGTCAAAGTAAAGTGAATACACATTATTTTCGAATCTAAGAATTCTGGTTTGTTCCTCGACGCACTGACCGAGACATGCTTATTTACGTACGAAGTCTACTAACGACGTCAATTTTTGTCAAAGTTTGTTCGTCATTATGACATACAACGTGATTTGCTCATGACAGAGAATTCAAAGTTTATTACACACGTAACGCTAACACGACGAAGAGTAACCCCCTGTTCGCCTGGTGTGGAAATCAGAGCATAGTATGTAGCTCGGAGCAGAGAAGACGCTTTGAAGGGGTTGCAGACTTGGCAGGGCCCAGCTGTTTCCGATATTTCATTTTGACTTCATAGATTGAACAAATATGGCACAAAAATCTTTGCGAGTAGGCGAGGGAAAGCTGCTACGTCAACCCAGGCCCGTAGCTGAAACTATACATTTGTTTTTAGTTGAAGTTGTATTCATTCGGACGGGAGCAATCGTCGATCTAAGCTACTTACATCGGACTCACTGGCTTAGTTAGTTACTGTGCCAAAAGTTTTGACTCCAAATTTGCATTAGGTCCAATTGTCATTCGTCTGAATGTTATTCGATTCTCCACATTCCTCCTATTCGTCCAATCGTCTAATGACAGGATGACATCCTTTCAACTCTGCTGTCAGTGTGGACTGCATTCTTCATAAATAAGGCTTTGCTCTGAGTACTCATACGTCAAGCAAGTAGAGTAGAAGAGTTACACTTTTTCGTTCTCTGACCGTCACGTAGAAAAAAATGCAATTAGCAACACAGAGCTTTGAGGACACCTGCCAAGGATGATCCTCCGAAATAGGAATTCAGGTAGCAAGTTGCCTTGTAGATATGCGAATCTCGTCAGCGTTACGTGAGACAAAACCAAATAAGACAAAAATAATATACTTTCAGCAATAACTGAAGTAGCAGTTCTGGGGAACCAATTCTGTACGTCTCGCTACAACTACAACCCTGAATTTTAAAACACCATATACATTGGCAAAATTTGATAAATGATGTCTTGCAAAGTCATTTTTTTTTCAATTTTCTTCGTATCTATATATATTTTATCACGAATAACATTATAACTATTATATATATATATACATATATATACATTATATTCTTTATATTATATAAAGATATCGCCGCCGCCGCCGCCGCCGTGTCAAGATTTCGAAGGTCGACGACGACGACGACGACCCCCCCCGAGGCGGACCCCTGTAGGTTACCCAGAATCCCCCCACCCCCTCCCTTCCCCTCCACTCTGTATATATCAAGATTTCAAAGGTCGACGACGACGACCCCCCCATGAAAGATTCCCCGTTCCGCCGTTCCCCTGTCCAAAGTGTTTCTAAACCTAACCTAACCTAACCTAACCCAGAATATTACCCAGAATCCCCCACAAATTCCTCCACCTAACCTAACCTAACCTAACCTAACCCAACCTAATCCCCCAGAGATTACCCAGAATCCCCCACGAACACCCGAAGTCTTCCGGAAAGACCCGAAGTCTTTCGGAAAGAACCGAACCGAAATCGTCATAACAGATGGTCAGGACGTGTCAGGTCATGACAGGTCATAACCATGTCGGGTCATGTCAGGTCATAACAGGTCATGTCAGGACATGTCAAGTCATGATACAGAAAACTGTTAAAAACTGTAAAAAAACCACTCACACTTAGTATATGAATCATGGGATCCCAATCTCCCAGTAATCCGTGCAGAAACCTTTCGCGCGAAACCACTATAACCGAGATCACACTTTTTCATTCCATACAGAATTTTCAATTTCTTATTCTTGACTTTTTTCACCATGTACAAAATATTACTGAATACAACCCGAATCGGGGGGTTGGCGCGCGAAGCGCGCAGGGGGGCGAAGCCCCCCTAGTATATATATATATATATGTATAATCTATCATCGTGCACATACTCGCCGTACTCAGTACAGCGCGACCTCTCAATAACAGCTCACTCGCTAAGAACGCTTCTCCTATTTCCACGCGTCTGGTGGAGGTACTTGAATTCTCTGAAGAACTCTTCCCCTTAGGGGGTTTAGGATTCTTATTGAGAGGTCGCACTGCATTTCAAATCGCATGCATGCACACACCCACACCTACACACACCTCAGTAGACATTGTATGTAGCGCTTTTATGCCCAAGGAAGACACAGGCAGCTAATTCTATGTAGCGCTTTTGCCAAAATGAGGCGCCTGCAGCTGATTATGGGTATATAGCGCTTATGCCCAAATGAGACCAGCAGCTAATTCTGTGTAGCGCGTATAGCCTCATAAGGCATTGGCGGCTAAATGACACTCATAGCCAATTAGAAGAGGTGAATTATATCATTTCCAGCGAAATATTCGTAGTATCGTATTCGATCACAGTGCTACAAAGCCAACAAAAGCCATACTGAATACTATATATCTGAATTTTGTGGCTTACGAAGCGCCGAGGATTTCCTTGTACACAATATTTCTTGTGTACACCTTACCGTTTGATTTTTCAATTGATTTCTTTGTCAGCAGTACCTTCAGATTATTTTTTGACTTGACTCTGGACAAAGCAACGTACAGTTGACCGTGACTGAACACGGGATTTGGTAGATAAACTCCAACACTGTCAAAAGATTGACCTTGAGACTTATTTATTGTCATCGCACAACCTAATCTGACAGGAAACTGTCTTCTCACCATTTTAAATTGTACATCCTCCTCGCTCGGTGTTAGATCTATGCGTGGTATCAGTACAGTTTCGCCAGCGCAATTTCCACTTATAATTTCGGTACAGATGAGAAAAGAGTTCAGCTTTTTGACAACCAGTCTGGTACCATTACATAATCCTTGCGACAGATTAAGATTACGCAACAGAATAACGATACTACCCACTTTTAACGTTAGGTTATGAGGTGGAAGACCATTGGGTGTTAATGAATTCATGAATTCTATCGGGAGTATATTACTCATATCTGTATTATCTCCATCTTCGCCTGTATCAACACTCAGATATTCTACTCCAACACCTTTCATTTTTGACAATATTTCGTTGTTTATGGCAATTACATCTACATTAGTTGGAGCTAATATAACCTTGCCATAATTTGAGGGATCTTGAGGATCGACGCTTTCTCCAAATATTTCTCGCACAATTTCACCATTCGAGCATAATCCCGTAGGAATGCTTACAACTTCGTTGTTACGTTCGAAAGAATCGCCGCAGACACCATCCCCAACACGCAGAAGCCATTGTTTAAAATCTGTTTGTTCATCAGAGACGCGAATGTTGCCCTTCAATGACATATATACAAATTGATTCCATAGACTGCTCCTTTTTACACACGCTTCTAATATTTGTGTTCTACTTCCGCGTCTCACAACTGGTAAAGTTTGCCGAAAATCCCCAGAAATGATGACTACTTTACCTCCGAATGGTTCGTTACATTCGCATACATCTCTTAGCATACGGTCAACAGCCTCCAATGCATACTTAGAGGCCATTGTTATTTCATCCCAGATTATAACTTTCGCATTTCGAATGTGCAACCCTTGTCTAGAATTTGATTTAATATTACACGTTGAGCTTTCATTCAATTGTAACGGCAGCTTGAAAGTGGAGTGTGCAGTTCTTCCTCCTTTCAATAAATTCGCTGCGATTCCGGTCCAGGCTACAGGCAACACTATCAAACCCATACTTCTCAATGTAGTTATAATGGTATTATGTAAATAACTTTTCCCGCTGCCACCAGGGCCATCCACGTAAATGCGCTTATCAGAACTTTCGCAACGTACAGCACGCATAACTGTGTCATATACAATACGTTGATGTTTCGTCAAGCTGCCAACTAATGTTCTCACCGTCTGTTCGATAGCAGTGATGTCTTCGTCATTATCTGTAACACACGTAAGTATGTAACCTTCTTTCAAGTCCGGCAAATTGAAATTTTGCAACGTGAATCCATGAAATATGAGTATTTCATTGATCACCTGCAAGGCCTTTTGTTCGTTTTCTTCATCAAGATTCGCGGCAGCGAATCGCCGCCAAGTACCCGAAGGCGCGAGAGCTAGCCCGAAGTTATTTTCTCGGCCGAACTAGTTATACCTGTAAGCACGGTGTCATATCTCCGGAACGCGTCAATATTGTTCGATAAAATTTACAGGATCGAAAGTCCCCCACCATATGACCTTGCTGTATAAATTTGATGGAAATCGATCCACTGGTTTCCGAGATATTAGTCACGAAAGTTGATGAAAAAGCATCTTCTTCTTCGTCTTCTCCGCCCCGTTTTTTCGCAGACGCTGGCGTTGCCAATCGATTCCGGTCGAACGGCTACACGGATCGACTTGTGATTTGAATCCTGGTTAGGTTCCGTGGAAATCTCGCCCCCTATTGATTTTGAGCCAAATCCGATGTCTCACTCGGTCGGTATGAATAAATGAGTTTACGAACTGAGTTTCCACAATATGGCCGCACATCGCGGCATCGGCGCTGCGCGCGGGTCGCCGTAATGAAAAAGTTGCAGCGATCTATGATCTAGTTCTTGACTCACGGTCGATAGAAAAATCGAAGAAATTGGCATGGTTATACCATAACCTCGATGTCGGTATCAATAAAATTTAGTCAGTGACCACGAAGTGCTGTGAGCAGTGATAGTGCTTCTACTTATCGGATATCGATTAATCCACGATAACTAAATCTATCCGTGATTCACAGAAAAAAATCACATAATAACATCATAACCTGAAACACAGTCTTGAGATACGAGATCGACCAGCACCGTCTCCAAGATATGCATTCATCAACAGTTCTACTTTGCCGATACGGAAAAACGTTCCAATTAAACGCCAAAGATTCATCAAGGTAGACGTAAAGAGAATGCTGTTGATGATCCATTGACATGTCACATACTACACTGCGATATCAGACCGGACGCCGAGGTATCAGCTCAAAAATAATTTCCAGACTATCGCCATGGCGCTTTCAGTTGTAGACTACGACTAGAAACTTGTTAGCGGGGCTCTTGACTGGAAAAGCAGCCAGTTTCGCGTTCGGAGGATTGATTTGGAGTGAAAAGGTCACTAGAAACTTCTAAGCGAAGCTCGTTGACTGGAAAAGCAGCCAGTTTCACGGTCAGAGGATCGACTTGGAGTAAAAAAGTCAGCCCGATGTCGAATTTGCTGCGATATCAGGCCGGACGCCGAGGTACCAGCTCAAAAATAATTTTCAGACTATCGCCACGGCGCTTTCAGTTGTAGACTATGACTAGAAACTTGAAGCGGGGCTCGTTGACTGGAAAAGCAGCCAGTTTCGCGTTCGGAGGATCGATTTGGAGTGAAAACGTCACTAGAAACTTTTAATCGGGGCTCGTTGACTGGAAAAGCGGCCAGTTTCACGTTCGGAGGATTCTTCCGGTTGTAGACTATGACTAGAAACTTGTTAGCGGGGGTCTTGACTGGAAAAGCAGCCAGTTTCGCGTTCGGAGGATTGATTTGGAGTGAAAAGGTCACTAGAAACTTGAAGCGGGGCTCGTTGACTGGAAAAGCAGCCAGTTTCGCGTTCGGAGGATTGATTTGGAGTGAAAAGGTTACTAGAAACTTGTAAGCGGAGCTCTTGACTGGAAAAGCAGCCAGTTTCACGGTCAGAAGATCGATTTAGAGTAAAAAAGTCAGCCCGATGTCGAATTTGCTGCGATATCAGACCGGACGCCGAGGTATCGGCTCAAAAATAATCTCCAGACTATCGCCACGGCGCTTTCAGTTGTAGACTATGACTAGAAACTTGAAGCGGGGCTCGTTGACTGGAAAAGCAGCCAGTTTCGCGTTCGGAGGATTCTTCCGGTTGTAGACTATGACTAGAAACTTGTTAGCGGGGGTCTTGACTGGAAAAGCAGCCAGTTTCGCGTTCGGAGGATTGATTTGGAGTGAAAAGGTCACTAGAAACTTGTAAGCGGAGCTCTTGACTGGAAAAGCAGCCAGTTTCACGGTCAGAGGATCGATTTGGAGTAAAAAAGTCAGCCCGATGTCGAATTTGCTGCGATATCAGGCCGGACGCCGAGGTACCAGCTCAAAAATAATTTTCAGACTATCGATACGGCGCTTTCAGTTGTAGACTATGACTAGAAACTTGAAGCGGGGGTCTTGACTGGAAAAGCAGCCAGTTTCACGGTCAGAGGATCGACTTGGAGTAAAAAAGTCAGCCCGATGTCGAATTTGCTGCGATATCAGGCCGGGCGCTGAGGTATCAGCTCAAAAATAATTTCCAGACTATCGCCACGGCGCTTTCAGTTGTAGACTATGACTAGAAACTTGAAGCGGGGCTCGTTGACTGGAAAAGCAGCCAGTTTCGCGTTTGGAGGATCGATTTGGAGTGAAAACGTCACTAGAAACTTTTAATCGGGGCTCGTTGACTGGAAAAGCGGCCAGTTTCACGTTCGGAGGATTCTTCCGGTTGCAGACTATGACTAGAAACTTGTTAGCGGGGGTCTTGACTGGAAAAGCAGCCAGTTTCGCGTTCGGAGGATCGGTTTGGAGTGAAAACGTCACTAGAAACTTGTAAGCGGGGCTCGTTGACTGGAAAAGCAGCCAGTTTCACGGTCAGAGGATCGACTTGGAGTAAAAACGTCAGCCCGATGTCGAATTTGCTGCGATATCAGGCCGGACGCCGAGGTATCAGCTGAAAAATAATTTTAAGACTATCGCCACGGCGCTTTCAGTTGTAGACTATAACTAGAAACTTGAAGCGGGGCTCTTGACTGGAAAAGCAGCCAGTTTCGCGTTCGGAGGATTGATTTGGAGTGAAAAGGTCACTAGAAACTTCGAGGGGGTAACCACTTCAAAATGTGGTGTGCCAACCATTTCACATTTCACAACCATTTCATAGGCATTTGTTGAGTATTTCATGGGTATTTCATGAGTATTTCATGAGTATTTCATGGCATTCCATAAGTATTTCATGAGATGACTGTCCCAACTATTTCACGAGTGGATACCCCCTCGAGAAACTTGTAAGCGGAGCTCTCGACTGGAAAAGCAGCCAGTTTCGCGTTCGGAGAATTGATTTGGAGTGAAAAGGTCACTGAAAACTTGTAAGCGGAGCTCGTTGACTGGAAAAGCGGCCACTTTCACGTTCGGAGAATTCTTCAAAAATTGGGATAGTACGTAAATCCGGGCGAAATGATTCCTGTGGGCCGAATCGCAATGACTCAGGGACAACGATTGTGGCACGCCTAGGATGCGCGGAATAGGCCATCGACGAAACACCTGTAATAAATAGCACGAGATGCGTCGTCGGTTGCCTATTTCGCGCATCCTAGGCGCGGCAGATTAACCCTGGGAACAAATATTATAACTCCTGTATGTAGTACTGCACGTAACATGTCCTGTGAATGATCGGAGGTTTGTTAGGATTGTTGGTTCAATGAAAAAGCAATGACAATGTTGTGTACTTGCAAAAAGTAGTGAAATCTAACACAAAAACATCGTAGATGTAAAAAAAGCCGCCAAGTACCCACGCAAAAATGAGCAAAACTTATCGCCAGTCTCTGTCGTGAAATCAAGAAAGAAACCAAGCACCGAGCGTACCCCTTCGATTTCTCAGCAAGTCTGCGTCGTCAAGTCGGAGTTTCGTGTGAGGATATCGAAACATCATTCCAAGAGCTACGTACTTGGCGGGCACATTCGGTTTCTTAGAGCTATACGGACAACCCGCTTCATTTTGTCTGATAATCGCATTTCGAATACGATAGGAATACTATTAAAATAAAAAAAAATAAAACTAGTAATTCCCCACAATCATCGCATAGTATAATAAGTATTGTACGTGTACCTAATCATGTACATCACTTTATAGGAGTAAATACCTTCTTCAATAATCGTTGACGTTCCACTGTCAATGCATTATCAGATCAGACCCAAAACTCTTGAATCACCATACATACCGCGAGTAACCCTGTATGCTGGCCACTAGGTGCGCCTGAAGCAGGCAACCAAACGTACGTACCATAAGAATTAGCACGTGCCGTACATACGGTTTCCCGCTTCAGGCGCACTTAGTGGCCAGCATACAGGGTTATACTCGCGGTACTTATGAAGCCAATAACCTGTCTAGAGTAAGTTCTCCTATGATTGGTAACTTACCGTGAAACTTGAGTATGTAGTCCATAGTGGGGAAATAAACGCATCCGCTTCCAATACGGTCGAATCAAGAAAACCCCACCTTGTTACTTTAATATGAACCTAAAACTCACAGCAACGGATACACGTGAATGCTGTAACTAGTGTAGAATATGACTGTTCCATATAAACATGAATATGAAATCTGTACATTATGTACACGCAGAAGAAGGATCGATTACAGTACTCAAAAACCAATTAACCGCGTATCACGCCATTCTCGTATTCTACCGAAAATATTGCGTTATCATGGTGGCGACAGGGCGGGAAAACCTGGAAAACCTGGAATAGTCAGGGAATTCCAATAGTCGGGAAAAGTCAGGGAAAAGTCAGGGAATTCCACTGAGCCACAGGGAATTATTCTTGATGTCACTATTTTTGTAATTACTACATTCAGTCAGGCCTCTTAACTATTTGAATCTCGTTTGTGAAGACAATAATTTTTTATCTGCCTCCTTTTTCCTTGATATTTCATCAGATTCGCTGAGAAAAGAGTAGGGAAAAATTTATTTTCGGGCGGGAAAAGTCAGGGAATTTAATTCCACCTAAATTGTCGCCACCATGGTTATTCATTAGCTTTTGAAGCATAAACATTCGTAATCATGTATTAGTACGACAAGATCAGCGCGTGCGAGTTGACGGAAGTGCTGTAGAGCGGGCGCCTTCAGGCGCCCGGTCGCAAGCACGAACGTCAACTCGCACGCGCTAATCTTTCAAGTAATGCGACAAATTCATCCTTCAAGACCGAAAGATGAATTATTATTCAGTATGAATATAAGCAATGTTATCTCTCAATCGGAAATAAGCCAGTCAACGTAAGATTCATGACATGTATGTCCACCGACCGGAAGCGTAGCACTTCGATACATCCATCAGCCACAAGGTACCGATACTAAAAATTACTATTCACAGCTTGAAAGAACTATTATCAGACAAACAACCAAACCACAGCATAAAAATGCGAGTAGTTGTGTACTATCGATCAATCAATTTTTGATGGTAATTTGACGAATAAAAACAATATGGAGCACAACAGTTGAAATGGACAAATGGTTCGCAAAATACGTTAGAATATTGTCAATTTGAAAATGAAACAACAAATACACAGGAAAAAAAACAACCGAATGTGCCCGCCAAGTACGTAGCTCTTGGAATGATGTTTCGATATCCTCACACGAAACTCCGACTTGACGACGTAGACTTGCTGAGAAATCGAAGGGGTACGCTCGGTGCTTGGTTTCTTTCTTGATTTCACGACAGAGACTGGCGATAAGTTTTGCTCATTTTTGCGTGGGTACTTGGCGGCTTTTTTTACATCTACGATGTTTTTGTGTTAGATTTAGAATATTTTCAAACATACTATTTTCTTATGTCAATTTTTTTCCTTTTTTTTGTGTTCGGTAATATTGAGAAAAAATATGTGTACTACCTTCAATAAAACATCATCATTGTTTTTTTTTTTTTTTTGCAGGTAAATTGTATTGTTTACGTACCGGTAGCTTGTCTCATCGAATCGTAGAGTAATCGTCTAGTTCATACACCAAGATTTCCGGAGAGTGACACAAAGGTGATAACGATGTGGTTGACCGTGTCGTTAATCGTTGCGATATCCCGGTTGGGATCCACTCTGTGTGGTACTGAAGCAGTGAACAATAAAACTTTCCCGATAGTAGAAACACCTCTGGGTATGATCGAAGGGTACTACAAAACTTCTGACGGTGGTCGCTTGTACGAAGCCTACGAAGGGATACCCTACGCTGAGCCACCAACTGGAGATTCCAGATTCAGGGTAAGGGATCGATCAACTTGAGTCAAAATTGCGCGTGGATGTGTGACAGAGATAGTTTGGAAGTGATCAGCGAAACTTTTCAGGTTGCCAAAAGTATTTCTCGATGGACGGGGACTCGGGAGGCCAAGGGAGTCGGGCCTGTCTGCATGCAGTACAGTCCAAAGTGGGATACGAAGGTATTTGGTGATGAGGACTGCCTTTACATGAACATTTATACCGCGATTAGGCGTGGAAATCGTCACAGGACGCAGGGGGAACGAGCAAAATTGCTACCGGTGATATTCTTCATTCACGGAGGAGTCTTCCTTATACGTAGCGGATCCGAAAATGGACCGAAGTACCTGCTAGATAGAGATGTTACTGTGGTGACGTTCAATTACAGACTGGGACCACTTGGTAAGTCATAGCACATCGAAACAGTTACAGACAAGGGGCTACACACTGTGTTTCAGACAACTTTACGACACCAAACATCTCTAACGACTCACTTTCGTTCGATTTTCATACAGGTTTTCTGAGCACGGGGGACACGACATTGTGCGGAAACATAGGCTTGAAGGATCAAGTAACTGCGTTACGCTGGGTCAAGGAAAACATTGAGTCCTTCGGCGGCGACCCATCGAGGATAACGATCATTGGTCATAGCGCAGGAGGCTCCAGTGTGCATTATCATTACCTGTCGAAACTCACCAAAGGCTTGTTCGCGGGTGGGTAGCATGAAATGAGATTCAACCACCCATCAGTTGACTGGTTCGATGTTCACGTGACAATATTTGCAGGAGGAATGTCGTTGAGTGGCACTGCGCTAAGCCCATGGGCCCAGATGAAGTGTCCTTTGGAGAAGGCTAAGCAACTTGCGACAATTGTTGGTTGTTCGACTGACGACATCCCTGCTATGGTAGATTGCTTGAGAGACAGACCAGCTCACCAACTCGTGCAGTCAGCTGGAGAATACATGGTAATTGGTTTTTTCGGTGGAGTACTGTCAGAGTTATCAGTGAAACAGAAATAATACAAAGCTCCTCTTGAATAATGTCAATTCCAGCCGTGGCTCCAGAATCCCACCCCTCCATTTGGGCCAGTGGTAGAAAACGAGAGTTGTGAATCTGCATTCATCGATCGACCCCCCATTGAGATAATTGCTACCGGCGGAGCACAGGATTTGCCATGGATCACAGGTGTCGTTGAGGCAGAGGGCCTTGCTATTGCGAATGGTAATGAAAGAAAGCATTGTGGGAGTGATGATTTCATTAAAACATTTCTTTTATCCGTAGCTTTTGTGGCGAAGGATGATCTTCTCGAAACATTGAATGATAATTGGCCGACGCTATCGCGCTACATTCTTGAGTTTAATTACACTGTGCCGATTTCTGACCAACCAAAGGCTGCTGAATTGATACGGAAGTATTATCTTGGAAACAGTCCGATCAACCAGTCGACTGTTCATCAAACTGTACAAATGATCGGTGATCGATTGTTCAAATATCAAAGCGCAGAGGCTGCGGTGCTACATGCAAGAATCTATCGGAGCCCCGTTAGATTTTACAAATTTTCGTACAGAGGAGCCCACAGCTTCAGCGAACTCTACAGTGGCAGTAAAAAGAATTTTGGCAAGTTTTTATCGAGTTTTATCATCAGGACAGTATCATGACACTATGATCCCACAGGTGTAGGCCACTTGGATGACCTCGCGTACATCTTCGAAATGGATATGGACACTTCTACAACCACGGAGGATCGAGCCATGCAGCGGAAAATGATTGAGTTTTGGGTGTCTCTTGCTACTCATGGGTGATTTTATCTTGCCAAGACTCTCTATTATTTTATTTTTACATTCAATTGCAATCGTGTTAACGATTGATTGTTTTCGCAGAAAACCTAACGCGGGTGTTAGTTGGCCAGCGTTGAGCAGGAAGGGTGGCCAGCTGAATGCACTCCACATAGCAGCACCTAGTGAAGCTCGGATGGAGAACGACGTGGACTTGGGGGAGAGAAGCTTCTGGCGCACTCTCGGGATTCGAGAAAATCATTTAACCGGGGATGGCGAAAATTGCGATCGGAATAATTCTTGAATATCCCCACTCGAAAAAGCTCCAACACCTGGTTTATCGTGATGGTTTTTTCTTTCAAATTGCAGCAATCGGTCAGAATGCTTGCTCCCCAGAGCATGTCAATCGGATTGTGTCGTCTTCAATGATTGATACTTTATTAATTTTTCAATAGTTGTAATGCCGTCTAATTGTAGTGTTAATAATAATGTGATAAGATCTGAATAAAGAAATGTGATTTTTCGTAAATAAGTTGAGAGAATTTTCATTAGTCGTCAATTGGATCGAATGTTCGTAATCCGAAACTCAATCGCAGTCAAAATGAATATGAAAATGACAATTCATGTTTGTACTTGAAGCAGTTCCTGAATATTTCCAATATGAAGTCGATTGGGAGTGTACTGACATGAGATCGAACTGCAAAAATACAGTTTCCTGCAATTCAGTTCTAATTATCCGTGATAATTCAAGAACACTATCGTTAATAAATGGGAAATAATGATCTGCACATCCCGAAATACGTGTTTTTCCTGTCGTTGCGAATTTAGTCCGTGACAGATATCTATGGCAATACCTGCCAGGAATTCGTATTAGCATGAATATCGAAATGGATGTACTATTCCCCGTTCCATTTTCCCACATTGTAAAACTCGGTCTAGTCATAATTCTCTTTGAACTCATTCAATCAAGTCACTCGATTCATTGAGGACTCACAAATTATGAATTCAGAGGCATTTTTAGGCAAATTCTGGTGAAAACGGGAGAATTGTAATAAAAATTGAAAAGGCGTCTTACGAATATGGGATCCAATTGCAAAAATGAAGTCGGCTGTGAATTATGAATTGTGATAAACATTTTATGAGTTTATTGTTGAGAAACTGTTGTTCAATTGTATTGTTTTCGACTGAGAATGAATTTCTAGCTTCTAGCCTCAGAAGGAAGAAAATTGTTGGTGAAACGGTTGAAACAATAACATAAACAGTGAACCAATAAACCTCGCTTGCTCAGTCCGACTTCTGACGAAGTCCACAAGCACCTGGAAACTGCATAAGCTTGAGAAGACCTGAACAAATACCGATACGATATACAGGTGACAACAATAATGCTACTGTTTGAATATCAGCGGAACTATGATGTACCAGTCACTTGTCGACCAGAAAAGTGAAGAAAACGCCTAATTAGTAGGACGGGATTTCGAAAAAGTTGTACATAAGTGACAAGATACGGTTGGGTGTATCGTTATCACTGCGGAGCTCCTGTTGGGATTTCTTCAATGTGTTCCTCGAGCAGTCAATCAATGTTATCAGAAGGTCATCACGCCCTTGGGTATCATAGAAGGGTATTACAAAACCTCAAACAATGGTCGCCGACATGAAGCCTACGAAGGGATACCATGCAACGCATCGAATTTTGATTCAAACGTTGTTTTTGCTGTTTAATCATTTTGCCCGCTGCATCCTTTGCTTATCGGATCAGTTCAAATCTCGGCGCAAAGTAAGGTAACATTGTCGATGTATTCGGAACGCTAATATGCGATGATCAGTTATAGAATCCCAGCCTCTCTGGCTTTGAGATAATCCCAAAGATGAGAATTAATTTGAAGCTTAAAATAAGTGTTCACTTGAAGAACATGAAAGCATGAATTACTGTACACCATCAATCCTCAATGAATATCACCCGACACGGGAGACCACTTGATCCCAAAAAAACTGTATCAATCATAAAGTAAGAAAAAATATATTATTATTGCTGAAGTCAACACCGTCATTCTACCGGCTGGTAGCGGTGGCTGATCCAGGATCCCTTACCCTACCTACTTGTTGATGACATTAACTGACTCCAAAACTTGTGTTCAGCATGATACAAGCATTTGCGTAGTACATAGGAGTTGCTCACGTACTTGAACTGCCAGTCAATACTTCTACAACCTCAGAGAATCAAGCCACGTAGTTGAAGATGATTGATGTTTGGGTATCGTTTGCTTTCAGATTGGAGCACGCTCTAGTGATCCGATGGTGAACTAGGGATGAGAGTAGCGAGCTCTCGCGGAGAAAAGAGAACTAACTACACGAATCGGAAGAAGACCTAACACGTTATAGAAAACGAGGTTCAACTTTTAACAAACATTTGAACATTCCGGCAGCGTAGACTCGACGTTGCGATGCTGTTAGTATTCGAAGATCAGTGTGCAGAGGACTTTATGTAGAATTAATGGTCATATCTGTCGCTATGTCTTTCACTAGATGACAGGCAGTTGGTCTTGGGGATGCCTGTGCATTGACGATTCTCTATCCGGCGTGGTTTTTAGTCCCTCAATTTGACCCCTCGATCATTTTGATTTGGCTTCCATTTGGAAGTAAGCATTAATACTTATTCTTGGATAGAAACGTTAAATAATTATTTCAATTGTTTCACAATCTCAGTTTTATGAGGAGGAAGATTTCAATGTGTTCATTGTAAGGTGGGAGAGAAGAAAAATATTTTTATATTTCGAAATAAACGTAACGTTTCCGCTCATGACGCTTCATTCCGGAACAACATCACTATCGCTTTTCCTATTGTTTGCTTCACTACGTCTTGGAGAAAGTCATACAAAATGCAAAAGAAAAGACGACTTCCTTTATTGTTACAAAAAATATAGGAACTCAACCTTGGGATCATCTGAGCAAATAACATTGTGTAACGTACACATACACGATGGTATTAATGCTGCTGCTCAAGTACCAGTGGTGCAGTGATTTACGAATAACCCGTGGAACCGAACAGTAGAGAAGACACCGCGCTTATACGACAAGACTTACAAGATGGAATGCAATTAAGTGATAAGATGCGGTTGGCCGTGTCAATACTCGCTGCCATGCAGTTCCTGTTGGGATTCGCACTCTGTGTTTTATTACGGAAGATAGAACGGTGCGCGGAAACAGGGACCTTAAGGATCAAGTAATTGCGCTGAACTGGGTCAAGGATAACATTGAATATTTTGGCGGGGACCCGTCCAGGATTACAATTATTGTTGGTGCCAGCGCGCATTACCATTACTTGACGGAACTCACCACAGGCTTGTTCAATACTTAGTATCATACGCACGCTCCAATTGCCCTTTACCATCTGATACCTGGGTAAATGTTCATGTAACAATATTAGCAGGAGGAATGTCTCTGGATAGCGTTGCACTGGACCCCTGGGCTCAGATGAAATGTGCTCTGGAGAAGGCCAAGAAGGCCAAGAAGGCCAACCGACGACGTCCCTGTTATGGTCGATTGCCTGAGAAACCGTCCAGCGCATCAAATCGTTCTGGCAGTTGGGGAGTTTATGGTGAGTGGCGCTGTGATCGATTCATGATGATAGTGGAACCAAAAGCAATATGAAGTAACCTGCCGAATAATCCCATTTCCAGCCATGGCTGGAGAATCCTATTCCCGCATTCGGGCCAACGGTTGAAGAAGAGGGTTGTGAATTCACATACATCGTTCAACAACCGATTGAGATCATCACATCATTCTGGTGAAGCACACGACTTACCATAGATCGTGGGTATTGTGAGCGAGCCAGGTCTCGTTGACGCGAATGGTATTCGCCGAAATGATTGCATATGTTAAGAAGAGAATATTTCAGGCATAATGATTTTGTCAAAATTTCTCTTCCCCCAGCTTTTGTGGCGGATGATAGTCTCCTCGCAGAATTGAACGATAATTGGACAACACTGTCAAGCTACGTCCTCGATCTTAACTACACTGTGACTTAACTACACGAGAGTTACGAGACTGATAAGAAATCATTACCTCGGAACCCGTCCGATTAGTCGATTGACTGTTAATCAAACTGTACGAATCATCAGTGATCGAAGATTCAATTATGAGGGCGCAGAGGCTGCGATTACTACAAGCACAATTTTATCAAAGCCCTGTTCGATTCTACAGATTTTCGTACAGAGGGGCCGACAGTTTGAGCGAAATTCTCAGCGGTAGTACCGAAAACTTTGGTAAGTTTCCAACATTTCATTTATTTCTATCTTCCATGTCATATTATGACCATGATAGAAGCATTAGCATCGTACAGGGGTTTCTATCGGGGATGACACTGCCTACGTGCTGCAGACCGCGGTCAACACTTCTACAACCTCTCAAGACCGAGCCATGCAGCGGAAGGTGATTGATCTTTGGGTATCGTTTGCTTCTCACGGGTAATTTCGCGAAATCGCAGAAGGGTGGATAGTTATATGCTCGATTCTCATCATGTTCGTATCTCCTTTCACAGAATACCCCAAGTGGGTGTTAGGTGGCCGGCGTTAAAGCGTAGAGACCGTCGGCTCGATTTACTCGAAATCGCGGGACCCAGAAACCTAGGTATGCGGAGCTCCCGAGATTTTGGGGGGATGAGGTTCTGGAAGTCTTTTAGGATACGAGAGAATCCATTGACTAGGGTCGGCAATACTTACGGCCTGAATTGTGTTAGGGTCCAGAAGAAAAGAAAACCTGGGAAAAATGGCTTAGATCTACGTAAGTCGAAATATTGGAAAATCGTAGATCCACTCAGATGTGAGTAAATCCACTGAGGTCTGAGTAGACGAATATAGATCTCATAGGCAAAAGCATTTCAAGACATCATTACGTCCACTTATATGTACACAAATCCACCGTTATACATTTATTTCACGTGGGAAACACTGAAAAAACTGATTCTTATCAAGACTCTAAGAATGAATATCCTTAGCGAAATTTCTGAGGCAACCTGAGTTTTCGAATAAAAGACATTTCGCGAGGGGAATTATTGTTAGAATTTGGCAACAAAACTGTTTTTTCAGTATTTTCACCCTGTATATAGAGATCTAGGTAAAACTGGAGATTTTTAAAACTAGATCTACCTACCCTGGCGGATCCGATTATACCTAAATTACACCAGAATTTCACCGTGTATTTGTGAATTATTTACACCCATGTTTACACCAGAAACACACCAGAAATTTTTACACTCAAATTCACACTCCAATTACACCGCAACTACACCATAATTTTTTTCTATTAAATTTATAAATTGTTGCACAGAATTTCAAGAATTAGCATAAAACATAATTATTGGAATTTTCTCATAAGGCAAAAAAAAAAAAAAAAAATGCATACATCATACGGATTTGAACACGGGCCGCCAGCGTGCCAGCGACGCGCCTTACCTACTGCGCCACGCTCGCTCACTTAAGAATATGCGAACTTTACTGGTATACAGCGTACGTGTGCAACTTTTAGCTTGTAAATCTTTATTCTTTGGCGTAAATTCCGTGTAACCTTGGTATTCATCTGGTATAAACTCAAAGATCGTATGCCTTAGCGTACATTCGGTGTACATTCGGTGTAGGCTCCGGGATTCCTGTTTTTTTTTCGCATCAGTGTAATTGCGGTGTAGGTCGGGTTTATTTTTGGTGTAAATTTCAGTGTTAATTGGGTGTATACTTGGGTGTAAAAAATGCGCAAATACATGGTGTAGTTTTGGTGTGAATTCAGAATTTTTTCGGTAAATTACCGAATTCCTACTAAATTTACACTACATTTACACCTACACCGAACCTACACCAGAAAAATACCGAAAAAACACGGTGTAGTCGCATAAGTGTAAACTTTTGTTCAATCGATATTCATCAGTGTAAATTGCGTGTAACTTCGGTGTACATTTGGTGCAAGATTTTCCGTACTGGTGTAAATTTGGTGTAACTTCGGTGTATTTTCGGTAAACGCTAAATAATTTTTTCTTGGTGTAATTTTAGTGTATTTTGGGTGTAAAATGCGTGTATTTTTCGGTGTAAAACTAAGTGTAAATTTAGGTGTATAATACTGGATTTACACTGAATTTACACCAACACCAAACCCACACCAGAAAAATACCGAAAAAACACGGTGTAGTCGGATCCGCCAGGGTAGATGTAAACCATTTTTTCCGGGAAGTAACTAGGCAGAGTAGATAAGTGGCTGAAACGTAGGGAACGAAGTGTAACGGAAAGGATCATAATTAGGCAAATAGTAGTGCGATGCATTCATTAAGGGCATGCTGGACTCAGTCTTTTACGTATTTAACAAAAAATGAAGCCTGATATGAACGGGGGGTGTTTAATGGGTTCCTTAGACGGTTTGTATCAAATTGGTAGCTGCATGAACGTGTATCTCACCAAAATCGAGTAAAATAAGCCTTTTTTGTGTTGCGAAGCGTGAGAGCGTCACTTGTTTTCACTGATTTCACCGACTACGCATCACAAGGGCGAAAACGAATGCAAACTTGTTCATTTCACCCAACGATGAAGCCTCAGAATTGTTTCCAGAAAAAGACTGTAATTGTCCGTATGAAGCGCCGGCCGCGGCCATGTTAGATCGTTTCGCCAACCTTCGTCTCGCGGTCCTGCGTTTCACGAACCGAAGTTCCTTGTTCAGCGCTATGACAGCTGAGCGGGAATTCGAACGGAAATAATGCGGAATAATAATTGCAAAAAATTTACTCGAAAGTGGTGAAATTTGTGAATGAAAATGAAAACGTATGCGCCATTTTTTTTTCTACCAACACTGAAATACTGTGAAACGCACAGAATAATCAAAATTCCGGATCTTTTGAGAGATTTTCAAGTTTCAGCATGAAAAAATCAGACAAAGCAGAGGTGTAAAGTCGTATACGCCCTTTATTTTTATTTTTTTTTTTATCTTGAAAATTTTGTGGAAATCGGAATTTCAATTCTTTTATGCGTTGCACAGGACATGAGTATTTATTTGCGAAAAAAAATGGCGTATACGACTTTATACCGTTGCCCTGTCAATTTTTTTTTTTTTTTTTAATTTTGAAAATTTCACATAAAGAACTTTGAAATCAGACTTTTTTATGCGTTTCACAGGATTTCAGAGTTTTTGTGGAGAAAAAAAAAAATGGCGCATACGTTTTCATTTTCATTCACAAATTTCACCACTTTCGAGTAAATTTTTTGCAATGATAATAATAATTATTATCATATTGTTATTATCATAATAATAAATATTATCATATTGTTATTATCATAATAATAAATATTATCATAATAATATTTGTTATTATTATCAATATTATTATTATTATTATTATTATTATTTTGGAAAGATATTGAAATTCCGATTTCCACGAAATTGTCAAGATAAAAAAAAATTTTTTAAATGGCGCACACGTTTTCATTTTCATTCACAAATGTCACCACTATCGAGTAAATTTTTTTCAATGATAATAATAAGAATAATCATTATAATAATTGTTATTATCATAATAACAATTAATAATAATGATAATTATTATTATTATTATTATTATTATCATTATTTCGGAAATTGTAATTATAATGATAATAATAATAATAATAATAATAATAATAATAACAATAATAATGATAATAATAACAATGCATTGTTATAACTATTATTATTCCGCATTATTTCCGCGTTCATCGGATTAGCTCGAAACTTGACGGTAAAAAATGTCAATATTGATTGATTTATTGATTTATTTATTGGCTTTTTGTTTACATTTTACACTTTCATTCATCTCACTTACAATTCGCAAAATAAGATATAAAATGCTAAATAATTTAAAGACAAAGATAAAAGTAAACTGGGAAGCATTTTAGCAAACCTAATTGCTGTGCGCTATTCCCAAGCCGTAATAATATAACAATAATTAATAAATGTAACATACAAAATATAATAAATTAATAATAAATAAATTATTTAATTAACATATATATTCCAGGCATCGTCCGATAAATATACAGACAATACCAATCCAAACCTTAAGCTAACATCAAATATACTTTATATAATTCTTTCAATAATCTAAATCAAAATTTACAATCAATAACCTCAACATATCATATAATATAAAATAAAAATAAATGAATAAAATAATAAAATAATAAAATACAATCAACAAACTATATCAATAATAAAATAAAATAAAATAAAATAATCAACCACCATTCGACAATTTCATTAGGGTAATAATTTGAAACTCCCTACTGAACGCTGCTGTGCTATCCATTCCAGTACACGACGCTTGAGACGGGTAGAAGTTAATAATTTAACAGAGAGTGGTAGTCCATTGTGGACTCTCACTCCGATATAGTCGTAGCAGCATCGCCCAATGGTTTTAACCCTATTTGGCACCAGCAAATGCCGGTTGGTGGCCGCACGTGTTTTTGTTTCTGCGTATGTTACGTCCTTAGATTTAAACAAATGTAAAACGGCTCCCGCATAGAAGAAGTCTTGTATTCTATATAGCTTCGTTGTTGTATAAAGCTCGCTAGTCGGCATTCGCAGTGGCAGGGAGAATATGGTTTTTACTATTCTATTTTGCAGGGTCTTCAGCGGTTTCAACGCCGCTTCGTAAGCCCCCCCCCACGCAATCATTCCATACGTAGCCAACTGTATGAACAGGGCATGGTAAACACATAACAGTTGCTTTTGGTTCAAAAATTTTCTGAGTTTTTTGAACGTGAACAAGAGATACCTCAACTTTCCAAGGAGCATCGTTATATGCTTATTCCACTTTAGGTGTTGGTCAAAGATAACCCCGAGGTACTTGACGTGTTTGACCGCCTTAATTTCGTGCCGCTTCCCACTAACACTGAAGTTGATACGCTCAATGCCAGGGACACTGTCGCTATAGCAGCCGAACAACATAAAACCCGTTTTGTCAATGTTCATGGTCAGAGAATTTTTGTTAATTTTGTTTTGTTAGTTGTTGTATATTGTTGTTTTGTATATTGTGATTATTTTTCCATTTAATAATGTTCGAAATAGTAGAGTTCAGTTAAAAATAGTTCTGGCTAGAATTATGTCATGGCCTATGTGCGAAGAGCGAGTTAGTTCAAAATTATAGTTCATTTGAAAATACAAAAATTATGAATGTAAACAATGTGAAAGAGCTGTAAATCATTCAGCTCCCACTTGGAAGTACACAATTAAAAAACATTTTTTTCTTTGACTTTGAATCGCAATACAAACATCGGGTCACTGTGACCCCAAAATTGACAAAAGTGACAACTTTGTATTTCAGCTGCCGACACAAGACTGACGCTTTGATCACAATTGCAAAGCATCCAACGTACAGTCAATACTCCGAAGTAGTAACCGTGTTCGGATTCAGACTCGAATGCTTTCAGGTTGAAATTTTCAACGAAAGTTAAGGTTGGGGTCTTCCATACCCCGATTTGATCGATGATTTGTGTGTCATCATTCTAGCTCTGAGTTCTCGGATTTTTTCGACTGACGACTGATTCAATTCGCGAACATTATCGTAGACATCTTCCTCAGAGCCTAACAATCTGAGTCTAACAATAAGTTGGTCATACATGTCCGTCAAATTGATTTTATTATTCAGGTCAACCGGTTGAGTGACTACATCGTAGTCAAAGGTTGGCGGGTGTATATCACAACATTTTATTCAGTCCTTGCACACACACAATGCTGAAGGTCTGTTCTATCAAATAATCGTTGGTCGGACTCCCTAGGTGTGAGACGACATACGTTGGTTTTTTTTTTTAGCACCTTGGAAGTAGTCTGGCGCGCCATGGCGTGACCTTTCCCTTAATCAAATGGTCAGTCATTATCATTATTGAAAAGAGGAAACAATTGACTACTCCCAGACCAAAGGTGAGTAATCCCTTTACCGCCCAGTCACCGCCGCCACCACTGATGAATAAAGAGCGTGCTACATTCAATCTTTACCAACCAAGTAGCTGCATCACTTATCGCCACCGATATCAAAGCCTGCGCGTAATAGGTGTGGAATGGAAGATGATAGCGAGCTTCCGAATCACAGTGTCTACATTTCATAATGCTTATTTGCACCTCAACATACCGAATCGTCGAAGGGTGTCATGCAAGAGTACGAAATTAAATGAGAGTGTTTGGATTTACAATTGTATTCGACTCAGACATTATTCGACACGGCCTAATTTTACACGGAATCATAGTCGTTCATCACCATAGGTATTTCCTCCACTTCCTACAAGACTTCTTTTCCAGCTGTCCTTCACTTTTCTCGAGGAAACTAAACACCGTCTGCGTTGTTATCAACGGCCATGTTACCAACGGCAGATGATGACGGTACCAACTATTAATTAAATATAATGATAAAAATGTTGAGTCTTTTTTCTTGTATGGATATAAAATAAAAAATAATTTCAATAACGACAATAACGAAACTTTCACAGAACATCCTGTGAGTGAACTCTTGGATTGCAGTGGAAAAAGTTAGAATATATTCGAACTGCTCGAAATTCCAGTTGAATGGATCAAAGAGCATTCTCGCATTCTTCTGTCTACTGATATTCTGTTCCTCAAATCATGCGGTGCAGGTTCAATGTGATTAGCTCTATCCGGTAAGAAGCTCTCGTGGAAATTTACAAGCCCTAAGAAACCCTGTGAGGTCTTGTGATGTTCAGGGTCTGGGGCTTTTTATGGTGCTCGATGAAGGCCAGACTCATCGATTACAAACTTCAGAATCTCTATTAGTGTTTCAAAGAAGTTGCAGTTTGCTGGATTCACATTGAATCCTTCCCTTTCTGATCGACTGAATATCCCTGACAATACTTGTAGGTGCTCTTCCTCTGTTCTTTCCGTGCAATATATTCCTCTCAATATTTTGCACAGTATTTCTTGACACTCTGCTGGGTCCGAAGCTACGCCATGTGATAAGACTGTGCACCCAAATAATCCTTCTTCGGTTATAATTGATGATGCATCCCTAGACTCCTCGTCAACTAAAAATTGTAAAAATGTCTCAGCTAGTCAACCTGATACCAATTTCATCCTACTTGCAGGGTTTTTGATATTTTTTGTTCAATCGGTAGGTATGGGGTGTCTTTTAATTATTGAGTTTGACACAAAATTTTACTTTCCCAGTAGACTCAATTACCACATTGATGGAGCGATTACCACACCGGTTCGGATACGAACTGTGCTCAGTCATATGTGACTATGATTTAATATATTATATCATACATTGTACAATTTGCTATGCAGATATTTTCCTAGGTACATATGAAAATAAATACATACATATATTAGATTTCCGTCGGAATCATTGAATGGGTAGTAGAGGTGCCAGATGTATGAAACTTGAAATCATAATTCACTCTTATCACATGTCACATCTTTTTTGAGTTCCCCGTCAATAGCTGCTGCACATATATCGTCCTCAAGGATCGTCAAATGATCGCCTTCCCCGTAGTGTACTTCCACCTTACCCCGAGTAACCTGTGAAACGAGTCCAGATATTTACAAGTATTTCCCATGATTGACAACATTCGATTGGTATATGAACGAGAATAGTATATGGAACGAGTATATGCGTACCAAACTTAGCCCATAATCCTCCGACATCGAACGTACTGACTGGATCTTTGGTTTGAGTAATGTAATTGGTGCTCGAAGGGGGGGAAGTGCCGAGGAGTCGTAATCCCGGATGAATTTAAGGCGAGAAAAAACGGATGAAAGAATCGCCTTTTGATCTTCTGGCGAAAACTTGAGCTTTTTATTTTCAGCATTCGTTTTTGCGAACGCTACTAATTTCTCTTCCCAGGTATTGCATTTCTCCAATTCTTCTTCCAGCTACGGATAAAAAATTTCATTAGTTTTTTAACACACAAAAATTATGAAGAATTCTGTGAATATAAAAAGAAAATGTCGTTGGGATAGGCAAAAATGATTGAATGATCTTTTCTGCATCTAATTGTGAGTTGTTTCTGTCTTTTGACCATAATATATACAGAATAGAACTTCGCTACCGTGAAGTGTGGACATGAATCATCCATAGGTACTACTAAAACATCATTGTCCACCAATGTAGAACAAAAAACATGATTCGATGGAGGAGTGAATTTTCGTTCGAATACAGTAGGGGTCTATGCAGTCCGACATTGTTAGATCACCTGTTCAACGCTGGTCGGTGCTATCGAACTCATAGCCAGTGAAAGAAATTGGGATTGCATTTGGTCCTCAGGAGCGTGGGTAAATTGTTGGCCTATTAATGCCTTCAACAAATCAGGTGAGCCGTCGATCAACACGAGACGTCCGGTGAGGCCGTCGGCTTCCAACCGTCTAACGAGCTCGATGGCAACCAGACTTCCAAAAGAATATCCAACTATAGCGAATTCTCGGGTACTCTTCGATTTTATATGCTGACGATATTCAAGTTTAGAAAATGATGAAAATAAAGAGTTCAGTTCTACCATTTTTCGGTGTCGTTGCCAATGGAACACAAATATTTCTACTAAGCTCATGTGAACCGAGTGTTTTCAACAGCAATTTCCAACCAGCAGCTTCTATCGGTTCATTCTCGACCCCATTTCCATGGGTTTCGTCGTTTGTGGCTTGCGTTTGCGACATTTCTATGAGCTTCGAAAAATTCAAACTACGAATGTCTGGTGCGGTCAAAAGCACGTCAAATTCACGTTCCAGCGTTTGTTTCACCTCAACAGCCATCATGGAATCCATTCCCAATTCCGAAAGTGGTGTGTGCAGACTCGCCGTTTTGAGGTCCTTGATTTCTGCCCAAAGATTGCATTAGTGAACTTCGGTCTGTTTTTTTAATTTTATGGTTTCAACGGCAACATACCCATTATATTTACAACTGCGTCGACAATGTTCGTCGCCTCGGCACTACCAGCCTTCTTTTTAGCGACGACCATGCTCGAAACGACGGGAGAATTCTGTTGTAGAAAACCATCAAGCTCCTGCAGACAAGATGTGATTCTCTGTTGCAGAGTTCCACCGATGACGAGCTCCTTGTCATCTTCTTGCATCTCTGCGACAAGTCCAACATCGCCGACAGCTCCCCATTGGACAGCTAACCCTGGAAAATTCTCGGCAGCTCGTTTTTCGCATATTCTTTCCATTACAGAGTTGGCCATTCCGTAATTGGTTTGCCCCGCGTTACCTCGGCCGCAGGATACCGAGGAAAATACCACAAATTGCCTGAGATGCGGACAGAGTTTTCTGGACAACTTGTCCAACTGCTTCGTGGCCCAAGCCTTTACTCTGAAAGATTCTTCAAAGTTCTCTGTTGTTTGATCATCGTATAAGGCATCTCTCAGCACTACCGCCAAATTGAATATAGCGTCCAGTGGACCAAGGGCTTCAGCTTCTTTGAGGATAGCTTCGCAACCGTCGGGCGTCGATGCGTCCTTTCCAGCCACGACAACGACCGACACTCCGTAACTTTTCCAAAGCCTGATACGCATACCTTGATACTCATTACTAACACCTGTCCGTGACGTCAAGATTAGTTTTTTCGCACCTCGAAGTACCAGCCAATCGGCAAGCTCAAGACCGAAGCCACCCAGCCCGCCAAGGGTGAGGTAACTGCATGTTTCTGAGCAGAAGTACGGTGGAAGTGCGAGAGGAACGTAAAGTGCGTGGCCGCGTATATTCAAAATTACCTGCAATTTTTTCCAGTTAACCAGCGACCATAAAAGTGCGATTTTCAGCAGTGCTGCAAGTGATAATAAAATAGTTGACAAACCTTCCCGATATGTTTTCCAGCTGCCATGTATCTGAAAGCTTTCTCAACTTGATTCATTGGAAATGCCGTTCTTACAAGTGGTTTGATTGCACCGCTCGAGCGCGCTCTTTAGCCCTTCATCAAGCATTACCTTCAATCGGACTTTCTCGTCAGAAGAAGCGTTGAAAAGGTTATTCAAAGGAATTCCGTGGAAACTTATGCCCTTCAAGAATGCTTCCATCCCAAGAAGATTATTTGCCGCAAGGTCAAATTTACCAATTTCCAGAAATCGTCCACCGGTCGTTAAACATCGAACGGATGCTCGAAGTTTCTCTTCCGCTAATGAGATCAGCACAATGTCCACGCCTCGTCCTCGGGTTTTACGGTAGATCAGCTGCTCGAAGCTCGTGTCTCGAGAATTTCCGATATGGTCGTCATTGATTTGTGGAAAATGTTCCTGGATGAACGCTCGCTTTTCCGGGGTTCCAACTGTCGTGAAAACTTCACATCCCGCGTGGAGAGCTAACGTTATCGCTGCTTGGCCTACACCACCGCTACCCGCATGTATCAGAACCTTGTCGCCATTCTTCATTTTACCGCTCACGATCAGCGCATAGATAGCCGTTCCATACGTTGCGGGAACCGTGGCTGCGTCTTCTAGTGACCAATTCTCTGGCACATCCCAAACGAAGTCTTTGTCACGGATACACAAGTTGGCGAATGACCCATTTTCGAGCAAACCCATCACTGGACGACCGTTCACGTCTCGTCCGGAGAATTCGAATCTAATCACGCTTTCGTTACCTAGTCTTGTCTTGGCAGCAACTTCAGCAGCCAATTTTCCAGTCGTGAGCATGACGTCGCAGAAATTTATTGAAGAGTAGTGGATGTCGATGACGTCAGATCGGTGACAATCCGGCGGAATTACTCCTTCGACCCATTTCAATGAAGTCAAATCCCCACGTGCAAGCTGACTGATCCGTGCGTGATGAACAGGTTTCGGTGTCAACGGGTTCATCTCGAAGAATCTATAAGAGCCGCAAACTCTCCCAGGTCGCAAAACATTCAGTGCCAAGCCGAGCTTCAATTGATCAGAGTAAAATTGATTGTCGACCGAAAACTTTGGAGCCGTTGAGTCTTGGATCAAAAGTCCCTCTACAACTTCACCGCCTGGTTCTCTTCTCAGACAATTCACCAATCCCAATAATCCACTTTCGAAATCTCCTTCGTCCACCAATAGAACTCGACGCCTACTGTTCTTGTGTTTTTCACTTTTCGCCTTCAAAGCAGCTTTTAGCACTGGGAGCCACGTGAATTTGCTATCGCTGATATGAATTGCACTGGCTATTTTGGGTGGTCTGTCCCTCTTGCGGAGTAAGAGCACCAGTTCCTTGCCAGATTGTTTTTCTACGATGATATCGAAGCCCTCACGTTCGACTGCTAGCAGAATATCGGTATCTATGTTCAACGGTTCCCTGGCTAGCATGGAGCCTCCCGTCATCGTCGCTGTTGCTAGAATTCTCAAGGCCTCACTATTTTTATCAGCAAAGAGTCCATGGCCCACTACTATCGAAGCACCGGATTCGCCGGACAATTTCTTCAGATCCCCAACTTTGATATTAGGAGGTACCGTACCAATGATGTTGACATCGGCTTGTAGCAGGGGTAAATCGGCAAGAACTTCTTGAATGAAGGAGGAGGTCAAGTTTTCAGGAGTTATAGCAACGGGTTCGCTGATCAATTCGATTGTTTTTATGTTCACACTGAACTGGTTTTCGAGCGCTATATGTGTGGCAATTCGAGTCACCACTTTCAAGTCCAGCTCAGATCGATCTCGATGTGCGACAAATTTGAAATCCTCAAACACGGGATTTCCTGCAGGTTTTTTCCGAGCTATCGCGCCAGCTCTCAAACCTCGTATCTCGACGCCACCGGACACAATGATATCCAAATGTTCACACACGCTCACCGCAAGCACTGAAAACGATGCAAAAGACGTGATTTCTAGTTAGGGAGAAAATCTGTCGAATTCCCTACGCAGCCATTTCATGCAACACCTGCCTTTATTGTCTACGGGTAAAGCGCGGAGCTGGTCCTTGTGGCTCTCGGTGTCTATGACCAGCTTTTGAATACTTGTAGGAACGAACAGTCCTCGGGTGTCCATTCCAATTATTTTCATTTGTAACAGAATGTCCATGAAAGCTCCCCAGTTATTTGACCAGGCTATGCGTCCTTCAGTTCCCTTCATCGAGGCGTATGTGAGTCCCTGAAATAATTCTCTGTATCCATAGCCTCTGAGGCGTAATTCTTTGTATATGTCCATTTGAGTCATATTCAGTTCCTCATGGTCCACGGTCAACATTTCAGCAGAGATACGTTCTCGAGCCGGGTTGGAGGTCGTACGGATGAATCCAGTGACGATGGTGCTTCCGCCTTCGAAGATGTCGAATCTCCCTGAACCTAGAAAGCAAACTTGGCGTCAGTGTACGCCCCTGATACGTCCACTTCAATTCGGGGTGAACTTTTCCTGTATTGTAGTCTCATATCAGTTGAGAATCAATCTCACCTTTCTGAACGATGACCGTCAGCTCGATGGTATCTTCTTTTGGGATCGTAGTTGCTCGAAGGAACCTGATATCTTCGAACACAACCGAAACTTCTGTCTAGCTTACAGCCTGCATCAAGGCTACCGTCTCCCAAATCAGTAATAAATAGCCAGTCGCGGGCAACAAGTTTCTTCCGTTAATCACGTGCCCTGCCATCCAGTCAACCTTATCGTCAGCTATTTTTATCTTGATAATTCTTTGTCCGGTCTCTAGTCTGGTGAAGTGCTCCAATTTAGCTACGTGCCAGTCCTCCAAGTGGTCCCAACGTAGCAGGGGAGCAATCATAGGCGTTCCGCGACTCACCGGATATTTAATAGCAGGGTCAAATCAGTCAATCTAGGATTTAAACCGACCTCGTACATTTTTCCGATAGCTTCGAGAAAAACTTCAACGTTACAGGCGTGCTCGGCATCGGTAAAAGCAATCGTAGCAACATTTGCATGTAAAGACTTTTCTAATATGGTTTGCAGCAAAAAACACGGTGCTATTTGGATGGTTATCGAGTTCTCCGGTATCAGCCGTATGGTTCCTTCGAATAAAACTGGACTGAGTATGTTGTTCGTGATGTATTCGGATGACCAAAATTGATTTGCACCGGATTCCCATTGGTCATATGGTACGGATGTACTCAGCCATCTCTTACTGCGGGATTTTGGGTCCGAGACAAGACTTTGCAGATGGGCCTGCATTTTCGGGACCACCGATGCAGCAAAGTGACTGTGGTATGCGATATTGCCACAAGGTAACTCTTCAGCAGAAATACCTTGAGCCTATGAAGAGTAAAAGACATTGGTAATCGACAGAACTGTCGAAGATGGATGGATAACCATGGATATAGCTTCATATGGCAACATTCACCTGCAATCTGGAGACAAAATTTCGGATGGCGGCGACTGGACCCCTGATCGTTGTACTCTTCGGACCATTGTGACCAGTGATATGGATTCCAGCTGGACACAGACTCTTCAACTCCGCATTGCCGAGCCCGACGACCACCATGTACCCACTTATCGTTCCAGTTTTAGTCAACGCCAAACCTTGAATGTATGCAGCCAGAATCATTTGTTCTGCACTGCAGCAGCCATCAACATACGCACAGCCAAACTCTCCTACCGAGTAGCCGATAATAATATCTGGCACGATCCCTATGGACGTCAACACATCCACCAAGCCAATCTGTGAATTATGAAACGTTGAACCATTTTGATGCGTGTATAGATAGTATATTATGTAACAAGGGAGTCAAATGTAAAACACGTGTGTGCTCAGAAAACAGGAGGGCTGGCGAAGCCATGCCAACGAACGCATGTGTGATGTTGTCCAATACGTCTGAATCTCGGCTCATCAAAATATTGATAATGTCAACACCGTAAGGCTTGAGGACAACGTCACACTTTCGAATGGCTTCGGTGAAAACGGGAATCTCCAATAGAGAACGTTTGGAAAATATAGCAATCATCAATGACGCATTGAACAAGCAGTACAGTTGTACAGTTGAACAGGATCTGACCCAGACTATAGACTACAGTGTTATCATACATCAGCTGATCGATCGATTCTACTCACTGATGTTAGTCCATTGGGACCCCAACCCAGAGAACGCAGAGCACACTGGCCGTTTCTCGCCAGGATAATGCCGTACACTTCGAAGGTTGTTCAGTGGCAATCCTGTTGGTGGCACGATGGTATACCCACGATATGGATGGCCTGGAATCTCTTCAGCGTGTATGTTGTGGAAAAGGGAAACGTATTCCACGTCGACTGGCCTGCTTTCAAGCTGTTAACACGCGATGTCAGTGAATCAAGGTGCGGGAAAATGGTCAATATAGTCAGCAATGAAATCTAATGACGACATGACGGCACACATGCAGGTCCTGATGCCGAAAAAATTCCTTGATTTCACATGCCTCTGGTTTGAGATGTACAGAATTCTCGTAACGATAGAGCGAAACATGAATAACAACAAATATTAATGGATTCAACTCATTACATACGTGATCTAATAGTGTCGTTACTGCTTCCTCTGTCCGCCCAGATACGACGACGAGTCTTGGTATCGTGTCACTAGTTTCGTAATTCTGCTTTTTCTCTTTTGTACAGGGTTTCAAGAGAACGTGTGCGTTGCCACCTCCGAATCCGAAGGAGTTGATACCAACGTAGCCACCTTCCCATGGCGTCAATTCGGTTAAAACTTTCAAGCGACCATCTTTCAACGATTTGATGCCTCCGTGAGGGCGGTTGAAATGTATGTTCGGTGGAATGTACCCGCTTTCCATCGCGATTATAACCTCCGAATGCAAATGTCTCCATTATTTCGACTATCGCCGACTGCAGAAACGACAATTTCCAAGTAATCAAAGTGCACCTTGACGTCATCATTTCATACATAGTATTATCCACATATCGCGTGTCTCATGATAATAGATCGTATGATTCTTCCCTTGCTCTGGGATTCAGACCAAAAATAGAAAAAAATTGTCCAGAACATTCAAAATTAAGAAGCAGGTCAACTAATAGTATAGTTGATCTTCAGTTAATAATTTGGAGAGAAAAAAGTCTGTTGACCAATTGCATAAAGTCATTCCGCCAGAAAATTATTTTTGGCTGTCACGAACTTTCGCGCTTACATTCTATTTTTAAGTTAGAAGACTTAAAATTTTTTATGAGAAAAAATTATCAGGCGCCCCGGGACTCGAACCCGGGTCTGTTGGATGCCAATCCGGGGGCTTACACCACTAGACCACCTAGTCGCCCTGAGAACCTAGCCTTCTAATTTACTAAGAACGTCAACAGTCAAAACAAATGTGCTATAGCCGCGAACTTCAAAATGTATCTTACATTCTATGTTCGCCATTTCCAATAGATATCCGAATTTTCGACGTGATAGAAGCGAACGCAACAAAAATGTCTGAAAAAGTTTCAATTCTACGACCTTTTGACAATAAAAACGCATTTTCGGCACTGATAACCATATTTGTTTTATCGGGCTTGTGAGATACTGTCTGATACCTGTGCAATCAAAGACTGCGCATGCAATGATTAGCAAACTTCACATACCTTAGCAATTGAACAGAGGCCACTCACTGGCTCTGTATGTCCCAAGTTTGACTTAACTGAACGATGCGTAAGGGAGATGCCCGACCTGGGAGAAACACCTTCTCGATAGCAGCCGCCGATACAGGGTCTCCGACTGTAGTGCCAGTGCCGTGTGCCTCCAAGTAGGCCAAATTGGACGGTGGAATTACTCGCACTCTTGATAAAACGACTTGAGTAAAGCGTATTGTTGCTCACTTGATGGAAACGTGATGCCCCCTTCTTTGTAACCGTCACAATTCGTTTTTGAGTGGACGACATGAGCATATATGCGTTTTGCGTCCTTAGATTTTTGGAGAAAGATCACGGACATGGCTTCACTCCGGCAATAGCCGTTACGATCGTCGTCAAACGACTTACAACATCCCTCGCTGGAGAGTACGCCTGATGAAACGACAGTAAGGTAACCAGATTTATTGATTCCAACTCAAAACTCCCACACATGTTTGATTCCCAAACAGGACTAGCGGACAATGAGTTGCTGCTTTCAGTCATTCGATTTTGATAACTTTTTCGGAATTGATGTTGTAAAATCGCGAGTATGAAAAGTGTACGGAACGATTGTGGAGAGTTGCACTCACCAAGGCGAAAAAATTGGAAGGATACGTTTGGATGGAGGCACGTATTCGATCCTCCGACAAGTGCTGCGTCACATTCTCCACTTCTGATAGCCCTGAACGCATGGTCCAATGCGAACAGACTGGAACTGCATGCTGTGTCTACGGTGTAGCTAGGGCCAGTTCATCCTAACCAGTTAGATATTCTGTTGGCCAACATACCACGAAAGCAGCCGGTCACGGGATATCCCCTAGTCTGAACAATCAGAAATTGAAACAATACATGTCCAGTGGCAGCACTCTGGAAGGTTTGAGTGTATCTCATTGGACATTTCTTGTCATGGACAAGCTGACTAGAAAATTCTGCTAAGAGGAGCTGTTTGTCACTGATAACAGATCATTGGACGAATGGTCGAAGTGGATTATCCTATCCTCACCTGGCAAGTGTCATAGATCGAGGAGTACCCTGACTCGATGTAACATGCAGCGATGAAAACACCAGTGTTCGTTCCACGAAGTTGTTCTGGATTAACACCAGCGTCGAGAATAGCTTCGTAAGTGTGTTCGAACAGTATTCTACCCATAGGATCAGTCGCTTGTGCTTCTTCGAAGTGTAATCCAAAAAATTGATGATCGAATTTATCGAGATTATTCACTTTTCCAAATCGCCTGGGAACGTCGGGGTGAGCTGAAAAACGATACACCGGAGCTGACTATCTAAGTTTCCCAATATTCATCATCATAGAATCGACAACTCACCTGTGCTCCAACGGCGGTTGTCGCCAGTGATGAGATCCACCTTGTTGAAAAGATTTTGTTGGAGTTCCTTGAGGTTGTCTGACTCCGGAAATCTTCCAGCAATACCGGAGATCACTACTCCATCATCTGGTTCTAGGGATGAAAAATTCCGGTACGGAACAAATTCTCTGCTTTGCTTTGACATATTGGTGTGCCCAAAGTCAGTAATAATCTCTTCATCTAGTACACTGGATATTTCTTAGTTCTCACATCGGGTTCTGAAATAGCCGCGGTTTTATAACAGCAGCTTTCCCCTCCCAGGGAAAATACCGCATCGAATTAACGTGTAAATAGATTCGCGAACATGATTGTCTTGCATCAAATTAATCACAACAAATTAATTAATTCAGTCGAGTCTATGAGCTCAATTTTGTATCAACTGGATTAATTTCAGTCGATGGTAAAAATGAACTAATATAAACTATGCACGCTTTGTGGAGCATTGCATGGATCTTTGCATTGAATCACCGGACATGCATATTCTCGACTGCGCGATGAATATTATGAATTATTTGACTTTTAGCCTCAATCGAAGGCACTCAACAGAGATTATAGCTATTATCCTATTTTACTATTTACTAGTGCAAAAAGTGCAAAATATAGAAAGACCAGAGTAAGAGGTAACGCTATAAAGTAGACAAATTAAATTGCGTTCACGAAAATATGGAATATATGTAGGGTAGAGTGGGGATCGATGGGTCACTTATCACTTTTCGATTCTTCTAATTGTTTTTCAAAGGATATTCGAAATTGTGAACCACTCATTGGCAACAATGTCCAAAAACTAAGATCCCGATATCTTCCATAATTCGCTTTGTTGTTCTCAGGAGGTTACAAAAACCAGAAACCACACTATGACGACCTAAATTCCAATTGCAATTTTATAAGTTCTACTATACACAAAACCTTGAACGCAATTGCAGAAGATGATTATGACGAGACGAGGAGAATTAATGTAAACGGATTTTTTTTTCCAACTATATCTTTTTATTTATTATTCTTTATTTGATTATCTTTCAATATCTCAGACCATCTAAGACATCTATTATATCCGTAGAATTCAACATATTTCGTAGTCGGAGTTGACTAAATCATTACTCTCATACAGCTATACTTCGGATAATTATACAGAATCAAATAAACGGTGAATTAAGCGGTGAGTCGCAACGATACGAGATAAAAGATCGTACGACAATCATTCTTCAAACATCATCATACGTTTCCTCCAATGATAATCATAAACATGGTCTGTTTTTTTCTTTCTTTTCTATTGTATCATTATTATTCGCACATTGGAGTCTTGAACATGATTCGCTGCTGACAAGAAATCCGTCTTTTCTCCATCCTGGAACAAATGAAACAAGAGTGATGAGGAAATCTAGTAAATTTCGCCTCAAATTTAAGAGAAACGATATCGTTTAGTATTTGTTAATTGAATTTGATTACTTTTGAGAGGTTTTTTTGAGTAAATCTAAAATGAGATTCTGGTGGTTTCGAGGTTTCAATATTCCCAAGGTACTGTCCCGTTTTCCGAAGCCAATGGCCGTCGACAAAAATTCAGGCTTAAATCCACGAGTTTCTCTCTGCTTTGTACGATGCTTGACATAAGGGTCGTAGCTTCGCGCGCACCTAGTTCCTTCTGTAAATAGTAGCCCGATGGTGGCTAGAATTATCAAGATATCGGGACGCATGTTGTCCTGGAATTATAAAATATACTCATTGACTATCTTTTCATTTTAGTGATTAATTCACGTGCATAAACCCTAAACGACGACCTTTATTGCCCATTAAGATCGACCACACTCATGATTACTCGCAAGGCTTTCAGCCACGTATTAAAAATCACTTTGCGCAATATTTAGCCTAATTGCCACCACATTGTAGTATATTAAATTTTCCTAGAGAGAAGAAACTTAATTGGAGCAATTATCGAAGATGTACAAGAGACAGCTTTCATTGTCCAAAATGTCGAGTCGAAACAGAGAAAATTAAAGATGGAAACCTCCATTACACATATTGGAAGTGACACAGTTTAACAAAATGAACAGTTTGGAAAAAAATCGGTGAACGATCAAAAACTGAAAAGCTCAAATCTCCTCTCTTTGACCCAATTAAATAGATGTATAGCGCAGTTTCTAGTCCTACGCATGTACGCCTAGAATCTGAGTACTTACCTAAGTGCATACTCACCCAGATTGGCTGTGAAATTTAATGTATGTACAGGGGTAGATATACCATCGATCCGAGTATTCATGTGGTTTCAACAAAATCATGGCGACCCCGTTTCTCCATTTTTTCATTTCCGGTTTTATTCATGGTGTTGAGTGCCATTTATAGTTTCACATAATCAGTCGTCACCGGTCCTTGATAAAATATGAGCTGTGACACGCTACATCAGACCCTGAAACGTAGTCACAAGTTTTCCACTTATTGTCAATAAAATAAAATTTGTCAACTTTTTCGATCGGACTTCTCTTTCCTATGCCATTCTCTTACTTCAGAATATAGATTCGGTATTATAAAAGTCTGATTTTTGATCGAAACGACGAGAATGTGGAGGGTAACTTTCAAATATTGTTTCCATGTTGTTGGAGAACCTCAGAAAATCTAGTGCTAGTCAGACAAAAATGTAAATTTTCCTTTTCATGCTGAAAAATTCTGACAAAAAATAGCATAGATTGCACAAAAAAAATGCTGTCAATCTCGACACGCGAAATTCAAGTGTACCGCAAAGTTTTGTGGATCTCATATCCCACAGGATATATAATTCGTTGAACAGGTGTGTGTGTGCAAAGATAATAGGACAAAATTATCCATTCTCATATCCTAATGAAAAACTCATTTTTATTAATTACATGATTAGTATAACTTCCTGCGGAATAGGAAGGGGAGGGGGAGTTTTTTAAGAGAAATTATACTGGACATATAAATGAAAATAACTTTTTATGAAAATTGAACAAAAATCTAAACTCTCTCTCTCTCTCTCTCTCTCTCTCTCTCTCTCTAAACTTTGATTAGGTATTTTGGTTATGTGAAGAATTCTAATACTTATTGTAACTGATTCTAAAAAATTCTAATCATTTATTACCACTTATTTTTTATACACTTATAGCAGAACCTTGACGCTGAAGTATTCTAGGATATATTCTAAGATATGAGAAGTTCATATATTATGTAGACAATAATATTATGAGACTTTTTACGATTAAAAAAAATTGAAACACTTCGCTTGCATATTTTCGGTTACTTTTACAATTTTACCAGAATCATGAGGAAATTGATTACAGTTTTTTATTTTTCATTCTCCTAGAAATTTACAAGATTTATTTGATTCATTGTCTATGTGAATATAAATAAATATTTTATGTAAATATTGTTTCAATTCTACTGAGGATACGGGCAAATTCAAAATCTGGCCGAAAACCAGACCATTACACCCTCAAAAAATCTATTGATATTAACTAGATAGAGAAAGAGTATAAAAATCAATTTTCAAAACTTCCCAAAAACTGTATAGTGTGTCGTAGAATATTTATTCTTATTTGTTATAATACCTAAACGAAATAAAATTTCGTGCATAAACTAGCAATTTCATATGAATGAATATATTTCTCATGTGGTATGAAAATATTTTCCGTACATATTATCAGTTTACGGATCATGAATTTTCCGGGCAACCGATGAGAGAAATTAATCTATTCACCCCTCAGAATGCAAATTGGAAATTTGATTTCGTATGAATTTTTACATTTGTAAAATTGACAGGTTTGTTCAAAACCGCCTCACAGATATCGGCGCAAAAAATGGTGTTTCCAAAAGAAAAAAATACTATTCAAGAATTAGACTGTTGAAAAAATTCCACGTCAAATAGACAAAAAAAAAAGAGGGAAATTCGACCTTGACCTCTCCGATTTCAACGAAAATTTGAGGAAACGTTGGGTTCCACTGGAAAACAGGGCGTGTAGAACGATTTGAAGAAAGAAACTATTTTTCGACTATTTCCGGAAACGTAGTTTTGTGCCAATACACGATGTCCACGGTCAGGAAAAACCGGGAAATGTCAGGACAAACAAAATTTGGTCAGGGAATCAGGGAAATGTCAGGGAATTTCGAACTTGGTCAGGGAAAAAGTAGAAGAAATTCCTAACGTGTAATAAATGATTCGGCAAGGGAGTGAAAAAAAAAAATTCATATAATTTTTCCCAACATTGTTGGATTTCCTAATCAATTTGCATCGAAATGAAATCAAGAATTGCGTGTATTATCTTGTAGCACTAATCAAGACGATATTAGAATTTCGGTCAAGGAAAATTGATCAACCAGTCAGGGAAAAGTCAGGGAATTTTTTGCCCGATGAAAAGTAGCCACCATGTGATATCTCGGGACTGGATGGAGCTAGGAGCTTCGTCCAGGGCTCATTTTGAAACTCATCATCCAGGCTACTAAACTATACCAAAATTGCGACCAACAATAATATCACGAACAATTATTCCCTATTTGAAACATTAAATAGTTCTTTCTGGAAAACAACCGCCAAACGATTTCCCTGGTTATTTTATACGACGTAGAGCACACTATTGTGAAACCTTCAAAAAAGTTTAGAGACGGTATTTATTATTTCTTCGAAAAGCGAAACCCCATAGAATTGAAAGTCACTTTCTAACGTCTAAATGTTGTTCTTACTCTTGAAGTCATCTTTTCGGGGCCGTCCAGGGGATATATTCCGTATTTCAACCACGTTTCGTGAAATCGTCAACAACTATTCAACTGATCACTTCTTTTTCTAATCGTTCCAAGGTGAACGTCCTAATTAATAAACCTCCAAGAGAGAACTTGGGTTGGATAATTTTTTTCTTTTTACAAGATGGTTTTTGATTTTGAATAATTTTGACACTTTTGAGAAAATAAATCATTTTTTAAAAATCTACAGATCTTGCATGTAACGCAAGCAGCTAATGCATTGAAAATGTCCTTCGTTATCTTGTTTTCGTGCATTTTTTCATCTGAATCTCTGAATTTACATGCTGCGCTATTATTATTGCCATCTATGATTATACTAAGAATCATCATGTGCAACGTGAAATCTACATTAGCGAAATGTCCCTCGTTCAATTGTTTTCGACATTTTATTTATTTCTTCAACTTTTCATTACGCACTTTCGTTGCATCATTTCAAGATTTGATCCCACAGACCTCACTACTGACCCGGAAACGGAAGCATTTTCAATGCTAATGCATGTTTGCAGTCTATTTCACATTCATTCGGTTCATTCGCATATATATTTGATCAACAAATGATTACAATTCAATATATCGGCGCAGAATTTCTTAGGAAACTGGAAAAAAGGGGGTACATACACCTTGAAATGTGAAAAAAGTAAAAACTGCCGAAAGTCATTTTTCATATTTTAGAATGTTTTTCACGCGATTTTGGAAACACATTTTTTTTCTACGATGCACGAAATGAAATCTATTGGTGGATCGATTTAAGTTTCTCTGGTCTCAAACTATTCGGTAAAGAGGCCTTCTCAAAATGACCAGAGAACTTGTTGATCCGATCAAAATTGTACCAGATATTCATCATTGTATAGAATAAAATAGCGTTTATCTGTCTTCATACCTTACTTTTCATGATAAGTCGAGTAAAAATGAAGTTATGAAAAAATTCTCTGTTCATATTGAAAAGGCCTCTTTACTGAACAGTTTGATACCAGAAAAACTAAAATTGGTCCACCGATGGATTTTATTTCGCGCATCAAAGACAGAAAAAAAATTCTTTCTAAAATCATGTGAAAAACACTAAAAAGTCTCAAAAATTACTCTCGGTGGTTCTGACAGTTTCGAAATTTCGATGTCCCGGTTAGAATCTGAATTTCTAATCTATTGAAATTAGTAACTAGTCTGAAATTGATCGTCAAATTTCTCCAATTTTTTATTCTTTTCTCTACGTTGTTTGGATGAAACGAAGATGAATTTGATTTTTGGGTGGATATTCGATATACTTACCCAATGGAAATTTCAATCTTGTAGAATGATGAGCTTTCTCAGACCGATCTGAAGACGAGTTGCTGAATTCCGTGACATCGCTCCGACGATATTACTTCAGATCTAGGAGAGTGTGTTGCAGAGCTCTCAGGATCCAATCCACAAGTGGGTGCGTACAGGAATTGGGTGCCGTTTTTGTACCGGTTCCGGCCGCCGCAGCCGCCTCCGTCGGTGGCTGCGTCGAGCACCGTCTGCCTCGATGCGTATTACGTTCTACTGCAGTAGCACCTACCCTATTCTTGTAATTACGCAACACGGAGAGACGGTCGGCTGCGTCCATGAATTTTAATTATCCGAATCAATAGTAAAAAGTATCTAAAAAAATCAAGCATGTTTATTCATAAAAATGAAACAAAAAATGTCAACCTTTTAATATCGTCGATACAATCTCGAATCTGAATCCTGATTCCGAGTGATAAAATAAAAATCTTATGGATTTTTGATTGATAAAAAATTAATCACAACGAGGAGACAATAATCAAGGAAGCGATAATATATTATTAGAAAGATGTAGACTAGTTTTTCTTAACGAAAAATTAATCAACGATCCGAAATTTTTGTCCAAATACGAAACAAGATTTTAAAAAAATGTTGTTTCCATTATCAGATTGACTCTTATCGAATTAAACCAAATTATATGATAGAATGTTGAAAATCTCTGATAAAATTCTGTCCATGTAATCGAATATTAACCTAATAGAGACAATATCGAGATAGAATTTCATCTGATCATTGAAATACCATTTTTTTCTCCGTGGAACCGATGCTTGTGAAGATATTCACGAACTCAATACTGCCTCTGTCACTTTGAGATATGCATTATGTGTATCTATTTCCGATTATCGATTCCGTTACACAACTTGCAGAGAAAATTGTTCAACGAAACGATTCCGCTGACGCAACTACGTAGCCAATTTTCTTTCTAATATATGTATTCGAAATTTTCATAAACTCTAACGTCCAAAAGAAAATGACGAGAACGATTTTTCACAACTGTTGGACAGTCGAACGAATTAAAAAATAAAATAGTAATTTTTTGTAAAATTTTTTTCGCGAACCTTTTAACCAATACTGGAGAAGATATTTTATGATAGAATCTGAAATTTTTAAGTCACAATCACTTATTGTTTCACATGATATGCAATGTGTAAATTTTTTTACTCTATGACTGATTATACTTTATTTGTATTAGCTGTGTAAACTTTTCCAAGAAATTTATGAGCATTGTTGGACCCCATGCCTGCGACCCGCGGCATGGTTTAATTTCGTTGATGTGTTGCTGACGTCGATAGCTACGCATATGTGGGCGGTGGGTATGTACAGGAGATAGGCATGCATATGACATTATGGGGAAACCGTAACACGGCCAATACACAGGGACTTGATTAAATCTTTGAAATTGTCATCATCAGGAAAAGCTGCGGGTCATAGAAGAAAATTAGACAAATATCCATATTTGTTTCATGTTATCTCTATCCGTGATCAAATAAAGACAATATTCGGATCTGGTCAAACAAGACTGTCGCTTTCATCAACATTTTATGTCCTGTACGAAGACAATCGTTTCAATACCAATTGTGAGAAAAAAAAAACTAAAATAATTATATGGTAATTTTTTTTTCTTCTTTCCGTTTTATTGTCAAATAACTTTAAAATTACCAAAACAGGTGGAATATTCAAAATCATCAAAGTCGGAGAATTGGCGTTGAAAAAAAATATTCTTAACTCAAATCAGAAGCACGTAGAATCACTGATTTACTTTTTGAGTCTTCGGAATATGTGAAAGAGTCAAAATTACCAGGACTAACCACATGAATCATAAATCTGAAAAAAAATCATTGGAAATAATCGAGAGAAGGAAACATTATTTTTTTGGGCTGAAGTAGGTTAGCGGCTATTTAGGTTGACTTAGGTTAGCGTAATTTAAATTAGTCAATTCAATCGATTGAATTCTTCATAATAATAACCTTGATTGAAGATGAGTGACCAAAAATGTTCATCAATTGATTCAATTTGAGACTGAACTTTTTTTTCGATATCTGATCAGACATGATCATCGCACCCTGTGAACTTATTCACGATAAAATCGATCGTCATTTATTATACGGTCCGTCCGATCTTGTATTCGGATCTTCGCAATTCTTCTTCTGATGGAAAGGGGGAGGCTTATCACCCTTTCAAAGAATTTCGAAATCTTGTGCCGGGGTTGAGTTCGATCATTCCTCGATCGGGGCGTTTCCCTTTGTATTCGTCGCGTCTGTCTGTATGTCCGTCTGACTTTGGATAAGACATTCTAGCTTTTCCAAGAGAGATGAAAAGGCTTAGGCCTTCCGATTGACGAAACTTGAAACTTCAAAGGTAAAAGGGTGAAGGTCTGGGCATGGGCATGGGCATGGACATCGAAACTAGAGGGTGAAATCAATGCCAGAGAACGAGGCTACGGACAGCCTCAAACGAGTGTGAAAATAGCCAGTGTCCTTTTACCCCAGCTATGCAACGTCAAGGTCCAGGACTTTGATCCTAGTTTCGACAATAAGTCAGGTGAGAAAATTCGAATTCATTGTCACAAATGAGATAGCTGAAAATGAGTGATCGAATTCTGAACTAATTTGATGAACCAGGTTTTTTAGGAATTTAATGAATTGATAGGGTAGGGATTTAGACTTGAATTAAAAAACTTGTTTTGGTTAAATTTGAACGTTTCATGCATGGGCGATTCCATCAACTACCAACCAACTCTGAGATTCTTGATTTTCTACTGAAAAAACCTTGGCTTGAAAGGAAAAAAAATGAAAAAGTTGATAGAATATTGAGGCGCATGAAACATTAGAGTTTTTCTTTTATTCAAAAAACGTGTTTTGAGGTCGAACCAGCAGAGTTGATGAAAAATAAAATATTTATTTGGAAAGCTGAGAGTTTTTCACATGCATAATGTATTTTATCACACTCTTATTGTGATACTGGGGATACGGATTCTACTTTTCGAACTATGAATAACGTCTTTTTTTTACTGCCTCAAATTTCTGTCGACGAAGCATCTCATGCAAAAACGTGACACTTTTCAGTTGAATCGCTTCTTTTTGCTTATCGAGGGCACATTGCATGTTTGCCACCATCAATTGGTAACGTAGCACCTGTGATGAAGCTGGCCGAGTTGCTAGCAAGAAAGACAATCGCTGAAGCCACTTCACCAACTTCACCAATCCTCCCGAGAGCATGAGTGCGTTTGCAGATTTCGTAATGTGCTTTGATTTTTTCGTCACTCCAGCCCATATTTTCGTAGATATCCGTTGCTATTACGCCTGGATTGACAGAATTCACACGCACCTAGAATGTGAAAATGGAAATTTGATGTGGGATTTTCTGTAGGATTTCAATTTCAAGTATAAAAAGAACTACGGACTGTATTACAACTTCATATCAATAAAATGTTATTGCGAATTCGAAACAGATTCACCATACAATTGACTTCGAAAATTAGAAATGCACCGTAGGATCGTCAATTACTGAGCATGTTTCCGAAATTTAGCAATAAATCCCTAACTTTACTGGCCTTTTATCAAATGTAATTTTTTAGGATACTGTGTACGAGGGAATTAGATTTGTCAAAAATACATAGGTTCAGAAGATGCTCCGTTTTTCCGATCAATAGTGCAAATTTTTATTACTTGACACCAAAGTCTGAAAACTAGAACTGATCTTCCATAATGTCAGATTTGCAATATCTCAATATTTGAAGATTTTGTTCTCAACGTGTGACAATGACATTTCGATTTAGGGAGTCAGTGCAACAGCGTTATAGAAAAAGTAACTCCATATTTCGGACTTTCCAGTTGACGGAATAAACATACAAGGATTTTGAAAAATCAGAAAAAAAATGTCACTAAGACCATTTTCTTACTGACCCCCTAAATCATAATTTTACGCCACGAGTAAGTAGCTAACTCGTCGATTTTTGTGTGAAAATTTTGTGCTTCGCGAGATTCAGCCAGTACAATCTGGCTTGATCTTCGACCCGTTTCACAGTACTTCGAGCGAAAGGTCTCTGACTGAAGAGCAAACTAAGATAATTTCATTCATCTCTAATGTGATAGGGCTATGGAGACTGTACCGAGAATCTTAATCAAAGCATATTATGGTTATAAGTTCACGGAAGATATACTCATGGACATGATACCTGTTTCGTTGCAAGCTCCAGCGCTGTGCATCGTGTGAATTGGTCCAAAGTTGCCTTGCTCATGACGTACGCTAAGACATTTGGGAATGATCTTATTCCTGAAACGCTGGACACGTTAACGATGTTGCCTTTTGATTCGATCAGATGCGGCACCGCCAACATCGTTAGGTGATAGACTCCTCTCACGTTGACATTGAATACCCTGAAACGAGATAATAATGATGAAATTTATCGGCAAGTTTGCTCTGTAACAAAATACGAACCGGTCAAACTGTTCCAAGCTGGTATTCTCGATGGAGCCGTCTTCCGCGGTTCCGGCATTATTGACCAATACATCGAGTCTTCCATAGCGTTTGATGGTTGACTCGAGTACATTTTTCGTGTCCTCTTCGTTCGTCAGATCGCCAGGAACTATCAATATCGGCTGCTGACACTTTTCGGCGACCTTTTCCAATCTTGCAACGTTTCTTCCGGTTATCGACAGAGAGGCTCCCAGTTGGGAGAAGTGAATCGCAGTCTCTGCACCAATACCAGAACTCGCACCGGTAACAATAACGACTTTCCCAGCGAACGTCATGTCGCTTTGAATCCTGAAGACAAGATTTCCATCAGTTCACAGTATTAAAATTGTGATGCTCGAAATTTATCGTTAGAGTTAATTGAAGACTTAATTGACTGTCAAATTTGTCGATGAAATATACATTGAACACTGATTGACTGTGACAATCGAATGAATAAATCATCAGGCGTTGATAACGTGAAAATGAATTTGCTCACACGATTCTCAATAACGTTAGCTGATGTCAGTATATCTCTGGGCTCTGCGATACGATTTACTGCGGTATGCTCTCACACTTCAGCTGCTACTTATTTTGCGCCCAGAACAGCGATAAGAGTAAGAGAGTGACGACAGCGAGCTGAATGTATGTGTACAGATAACGATACGCATTGAATACACGGCAACTGCGAATACTAGGAGCAAGAAACTATCAGGCATACATCGGTATTTATATTCTCGGCTGTGTAAGTCAAAACATCTATCTATCTATCTTCTATTCTAGTATTATTCTTATCTATCTTCTTATATCTATAAAGGAACAAGTGGCATCAACGCACAGCCCAAACCCCTTGACCTAGAAACTTGAAATTGGGCAACATGTTCCCTTCCCTTTGTAAACACCCACTAAGAAGCGATTTTTCGAAATTCGCCCCACAAGGAGAATAAAAGGGGTAAAACATGTTTTCGAGGATTCATGGATATCTCCTCGGCCCGATAAGATATTGACTTCGTTTTGGCTTCAAATTATTGCTCATTCAAATACCTAGAAAGGAAGTTAAGCGTTTTTTCAAATTCGACTCCTAAGGGAATGAAAAGGTGTGAAACAAATTTTTGAGGCGCGCCGAACAGCGAGACACGAAGTGCCGACCCGCACGGAAAAAAACCCTCAAGTTTGGGGGTATACCCTCAACATTGGGGATAAACCCTCAATAGTTCGGGGTTCACCTTTAACATTTGAGGGTTTACCTTCAATATTCCAGGGTTCACCCTCAACTTTCAGGGTAACCTCTAAATTTGAGGGTTACACCCAACTGTAGTCAAGGGTTTACCCCGAACTTTGACGGTAACCTCAAAATTTGAGGGTTACACCCAACTGTAGTTGAGGGTATACCCTCAACTTTGGCGGTAACCCCAAAATTTGAGGGTTACACCCAACTGTAGTTGAGGGTATACCCTCAACTTTGGCGGTAACCCCAAAATTTGAGGGTTACACCCAACTGTAGTCTGTAAGAGTTTCCCATAAACTTTTAGGGTAACCCCTAAATTTTGATGGTCACACCCAACTGTAGTTGAAGACATTTTACCCTCAACTTAAAGGATATACCCCAAAATTTGATGTTATAAATACTTATACACAATGGGACAAAAATTATTATATATGAAATCGACATTATTATGGTAGCCACTCATAAAACAGTGAAAAATATTCCCTGACGCTCTTTTGACTGATTTCCAATGTGTCAGCTTACTAAAATCCGAACTACATAATTATCTCACGATGTGAATAATAATCAATAAAATATATAGCTCTCAATTAATCGGTATTTAAAAACAAGTTCTATTTCAGTATACCATTATTCATTTATTAATTGTGATGCAAAATAATTGTTATACATAAGCCACATATAGAATTATTTATACATATACTTTTATTCGCTCGTCCCTCAATTTTCTGCCTGACCAACTGAAATTTTCTGAACTGAACCCCCAGTTTTGGGGTACCCTCGACTTGAGGGTTCACCCCCAATTTTGGGGTAAACCCTTGACTTGGGGGTTCACTCCCAATTTTGGGGTAAACCCTTGACTTGGGGGTTTACCCCCAGTTTTGGGGTACCCTCGACTTGAGGGTTCACCCCCAATTTTGGGGTAAACCCTTGACTTGGGGGTTCACCCTCAATTAAGGGGTACGAATTTACCCCTTAACGATTGAGGGTTTTTTTGGGGGTAAATTTGGGGGTTATTTGAGGGTTTTTTTCCGTGAGGGAGTGCCGGAGGCGCAAAGCGCCGACCGGGGTGGGCGCGCGAAGCGCGCAGGGGCGGAGCTCCTAGTGGCTAATAGAGTGATTATTCCGCCTTCAATGATTCATTATTCGGATCACTTGCAGCAGCTACGGTCTGACGATACCTCAACCCTTCATTCGACGAATGCGACAACATCCAAGCACGAATTAGAATTGAAGAACCTGGAGCTAAATACATTCTACAAGGTGCATACGCTGATATCGATGGGATCCGAACGCCCTGTGGTACTGGCTAGCCCATCATTACTTTTCAAAACAAAGTGCAGGGGTGAGTTGCGACGACTATTGGTCCTTTTGTTCCAGATTGTTAGTTACTTTCGTTTACAGATATACCTCAGTTTGAAGTATCGCCAGGTGAAGGGAATATAAAATACAATTACAATTCGCAATGTCAAATATAAGAGAGTGACCAGCTGTTTTATTTGCAATCATTCAGGCTGCAACACATGATCTCGAAATACATTGAAGAAGAAGAAGAAGAAGATTGTTGAGGTTGCATGGCAGGGTCGTGCATCCGAAGAAAGGTGAATAACCACAGTGTTGTCAATCGCGCAATGTTGACGCATGGTGTTGTAGCAAGTCGACGATCCTGTTCCACTCTGCATTGCCGGGTCAGTAAAGAGATTCTCCAGGTTGGCTTGGGTTCCGTCATTGATAAGAAATCCTGAAATCAACGTAATCTCATATAACTGATGTTAATAGTGCCGCGAAACTAACGACAGGTGCTCGAGAAGAGACGAGCAATTTTCGGAAAGATTGAATCGACAATCCGGTCTTCTGCGATTGGAAAGGTTCACTTTCCAAGATTAAACATGGGCAATAATCGTTTCGTGGTACTGGCCATTTGCGTCTAGGATTCCTAGCCTTCCGGGTCCTTTGCCGGGGCCGTGGCCGATGCCGCCAGGGCTTTGTCCCTCGGCCACAGTTGCAACAGCGTAGAGGTGGACGATGAGTAGAACGGCGAAGATCAAGTAGGTGACTTTCATGGTGATCGAAGCTGATAGTACCTTGCGAGAAATACTTCTGTGGCTAACACGTTCCCGGGAATCCTATTTATACCGAAATCCTCATCAGATTGCCTATTTCACGCCTTCACACGGGTGGAAACGGCGCTGAATCGGCTCACTGTCCATAAAAAAAATTGTACAAGTGCACGTGTCAACCCCTCGCCACGAGAATACATTATTCTACAACTTTATTTCATATCCTGTTTCTTATCAGTTATCTGTTCCAAAGAATCACGTGGTTTCAAGTGTCATATCAAGTCATATCAAGTGGTTTCGAAGTGACTTTTAATGCCTTTTGCTTGGAATATATTTTTACGGCACAGGCATTTGAACGGCACTTTATGGCACGGAAAGAGACGTTCCAAAGATGTGATTAATACAGGGTAATTCCGAATTCGTGACGAATCTTTCAGGGTCATTCTTAGGTGTTCAAAGTGCCGCTTCACGCTTCGAAAACAGGCATACAAAAATATTGTAACTGTTCGGCAAGTTCTATGTTTTTCGGATATTTGCTCACAATCAAACATAATAAAATTTACGTCTTACATTTTTATATATCTATCTTTCTATCTTCTATCTTCTATCTATATCTATATCTATAAAGAAACAAGTGCCAAGCCCAAACCCCTGGACCTAGAAACTTGAAATTTGGGCAACATGTTCCCTTCTCTTCATAAATACTCACTAAGAAGCGATTTTTCGAAATTCGTCCCCCAACCGGCTTTTAAAAGGGGTAAAACATGGTTGCTTATTCAAATACCTAAAAAGTAGTTTGAGCATTTCTTTCAAATTCCACTCCTAAGGGAATGAAACGGGGTAGAACCAATTTTTGAGGCGCGTGAAGCGCAAAGGGGCAGGGCCCCTAGGGTTTAAATAGTTTCGTAGTGGACTTCTACATGCAATTCCGAACAAATACATGCACAAATCATTTGAGTTTCACGCAAAAATGAAGAAATGGCATTAACTCTACGAAATTACTATCATGATTTCGTAGATTGAGAATTTCTAAAAAATCGGTACTCGAATGTTTCTTGGATCGCTGATGAAGAATGCAAGGTCAGATTTGGAAAATTCAAAAGAGGAAATCCAATTGGATGGAAACAAAATGAAAACGGAAAGTTCATAGTAATCCAAGACCCGCTTGTTTTTAACCAAAATCTATAATTTTACCAAACTGTATGAGGAACAGAATATTTTTGTAAGATTTTCTGATTCTTAGCGTCGCTGATGGTATCAACTGTGAGGATTGTGAAATAAACGAAGCTCATGCAGGTTACTTCTGAGCACTTAATATGCACAAGCATGCTTGTCAGAATAAGTATGTGAACCTGACGTGGAAATCAAAACCTACTTTTTTAATTTCTTTCAATTCATTATCATTGTTAATTAAGATAAGCATGTGCAGCATATATTGATGCTTTAACATCAATCCCGCCTATCTAGCTTGTACAGTCGGGCTTCTCAATAAGAGGGTTCTCAATAGTAGCGCTTCCCCTCAACCGTGATCGAGCCGTACCCCCACTACCTTGCTCGTTTCGAGTTCAACCGGATTCGTTTCCAGGGTTCTCAATAAGAGCGTGAACAAACGTTCACGAGCTATACGACAATGTAACGGGATAAATCGAGGAGACTAGGAACGCTCTTATTCAGAGACCCGGTTACGTTTCTAGCGAGCGAGCTTGTCGGTAGAGAGTGGGGGTACCTCATTTCTCGGAAATTCCTGCCCCTACAGCCCCGTGAGCGCTACTATTGAGAAGCCCGACTGTACTAGTGAACCCGTTGACCTCTTGAATATCGTCGGAATATTGTATACTCTTTTGTGCATCTACTTTTCATTTTTTTCCATGATTAACAATCAAATTCAGTCTTTCAATTGTAGTAAGAACAGTCATCTACGAATTGCTGTGAGTGGATGAAAACTTTCGAATTTTTTTGAAGCCCCTCGAAGTCCGTGAAGTCTTCCAAGTCTTCCAAGTCTTGAACTCTCGTGTATGCCATTTTCCGCTCTGCGTCATAATTTCGTAACAATCACGGCCATATTTTTCGAAGAGTATGTCCATGGTCCGACGAATCGATCCCCACCCTCTATTTGTCATTTTTATCAGCTGATTATCAGAACTAAAGGATAAGAACTCAGGGATCAGGGATCAGAGGTACTGTGAAATAAACATTCCAAAATCATGGTATTTTTGTACATACTATTATTACAAACTAAACACTGAGAATATCGAGTATTATTGCATCAAGAATATTTTAAGACAGTGTCACAAGGATTTTGATTTTTATATCGAGGGCAGAAGAGTACTGAGTTTGGAATATGCTTCATTGATTTCAGTTCTATTTTTCACTATTTGCCACCATCAATTGATAATGTAGCTCCAGCAATGAAGCTAGCTGAGTTGCTAGCGAGAAAGGCAATCGCCGGAGCGACTTCACCAACTTCACCAATTCTCCCGAGAGCATGAGTGCGGTTGCAGATTTCGTAATGTGCTTTGATTTTTCCGTCACTCCAGCCGATATTTTCGTGGATATCCGTCGCTATTGCGCCTGGATTGACAGAATTCACACGCACCTAGAATGTGAAAATGGAAATTTGATGTCGAATTTTCTGTAGGATTTCAATTTCAAGTATAAAAAGAACTACGGACTATCTTACAACTTCATATCAATAAAATATTATTGCGAATTCGAAACAGATTCACCATACAATTGACTTCGAAAATTACAAATGCACCGTAGGATCGTCAATTACTGAGCATGTTTCCGAAATTTAGCAATAAATCCCTAACTTTACTGGCCTTTTATCAAATGTATTTTTTTTTGATGCTGTGTACGAGGGAATTAAATTTCTCAAAAATACATAGGTTCAGAAGATGCTCCGTTTTTCCGATCAATAGTGCAAATTTTTATAACTTGACACCAAAGTCTGAAAACTAGAACCTTTCAAAATGTCAGACTTGCAATATCTCAATATTTGAAGATTTTGACATTTCGATTTAGGGAGTCAGTGCAACAGCGTTATAGAAAAAGTAACTCCATATTTCGGACTTTCCAGTTGACGGAATAAACATACAAGGATTTTGAAAAATTAGAAAAAAAATGTCACTATAAGACCATTTTCTTACTGACCCCCTAAATTATAATTTTACGCCACGAGTAAGTAGCCAACTCGTCGATTTTTGTGTGAAAATTTTGTGCTTCGCGAGATTCAGCCAGTACAATCTTGCTTGATCTTCAACCCGTTTCACAGTACTTCGAGCGGAAGATCTCTGACTGAAGAGCAAACTAACAATAAGATAATTTCATTTATCTTATACCATATTTATAAGACCTATCCTGATTGGCACAAATGAGTTGTGTGGCGCTGTTCATGGTTCAGAATCAGGCTGAAGTGAGCTGTGAACTGTCACATGTCGGATCTGTCACCAACTGTCACCTGTCAGATTCTGTCAAAAGACATTGTGATCTTACAAAACTCCAAAAAATGTTTGGATTGTGACTTTAAACGTTTACAACTCCGAGCAACGTTCAGTTTTTGTATTAGTTGTGTTGAGTTCTTTTTTTGGGTTTTAGTTTTGTTGATTTTTCTTAGGGGGGTTTTGTCGAGACTAGGTCATGCCCCGTTTTGATCAAAGAAGACCTGGGCCATATTGCTTCAAAATTCAAGGTCAAATATATTACCAGGTCAATACCACACTGTGTCCGGTCCCCGGCGAGTCTCCAAGTTACGGTCAACTTTTCATAATTGATTCAAATGAAGCAGTTGATTGTTACCTGAATCAAAATTCTAATTTTGATCGAGAAATTACATTGATTATAGATCGTTTTATGCGCGAAAATAACCTATTTGCAAAATCGTACCGGATGATGGGCGAGGAATTGCGACTTCAACAAGAGCAAGCATTTGAATCCGGTGAAAGTTTACCAAACTTGCAGATTCAACTTTGAAAGAGTCAACGAAATCACCGCGATTTTTTCTACAACAGCGGATAGTGGAATTCCGGAATCTTACGTGACTGTGCGGAACAAAATCACCAAAGAATTACAAACCGTCAGTAGCACGGATCCTTACGTCGAACCCTGGATATATCCGTTGTTTCATGCATTTGGAACCCGGGGATGGCATCGAAATTTGACGATGTCGAATAAAGAAAAACGCATCAGCAGAGCAGCCTATGTTAAGTACAGAATAGACGATGGTTTCAATTCTATCCTATTGGGCCGTCGATTATTCCAACAATGGATTGTAGATCGCTATATGTTAAAATAGAAAAGCATAGAATAGAGTTCTTAAAAGCGAACCAAATACAATTACGAACAGAAACGTATCACGGTTTCATTGACCACCTACAAAACGCTGCAAATCAAGGAAATGTTCGGATAGGCAAAGTGGTAATTTTACCTTCGACATTTGTCGGGTCACCGAGAAATACGATGCAGCATTATCAAGACGCGATGGGTATTGTGCGTAGATTTGGAAAGCCTGATCTCTTCCTGACAATGACGTGTAACCCGAATTGGCGAGAGATTAAAGAGAATTTATTACCGCATCAGACACCTGCGGATAGGCCAGGTATATCGCGTGTCTAATGGCGTAAGGACTAAGCGCCATTATACGACTTTTTGCTGTTCGTAACGACAAATGGTCATGTTTTTTGTTTTTTTTTTTTGTATTTGGGATAAAAACCCGAAGATTCGTTCATAAATGTTGAAATTTAATATTAGGTCAATTAAAAGCGGAAAGTCGTAACCACCAATTTTTTTTCTTTTTTTAATTGGCGCTTGCGCACTGAGAGAAAAGATGTATCATATTTTATCACATATCGCCGACAAATTACTATTTTTCGGTAGTAAAGGGACGTGTGGTCACACAATACAAAGAATTACAAATCCACCTTGTAAATTTCACTAATCGTGAATATTACTCTTCAAGAAGGGTATGGTTTACAACTTGAAGGCTAAAATTTACTATTTCCGATCGTATTAAGAAGCATAACACGATCGTATAATGTACAACTGTGGGGTCCGAATTCTTACCATCTCAGATAGTAAAATGAAGTTAGTTCGCAGCGGCCGTGCATCCATTTGCAGGTGGCGCTGTTAGCGGTCCTATTTGCTGCTAATTTTTTATTTAGGTTCTGCTACACAGTTGGAAGATATCTGTAATCCCACTGGTCCATATATGAAGTTTCATTCCGACAATTTAATAGGAACTATTTAACTATCATAAATAGTAACAATATTATTTATTTTATTTTCTGTCAGACCACACAGGCACACAGGTATAAATAGTGTGACTTGTGTCCCAAATAATATCAATTTGCATGTTTTGGGCTTTTGTATCCATCATAACACTCAAAGAACGTCGGAGTCGTCAGAGTGTTATAACGAAACAACATCTGCTTCCGTAGACCTTCGTCCGCCGTACGACGTTGAAGTCGAGAATGATTCTGGTTGTGTGGTGACACGTAAGTGTAGCCGACACGGTGCAAATTTCTTCGCGAGATCCAAAAACCACTGCCAACCATCTATCGGCGCGCTACGGTACCACGCAGCGGGTGACCGACTGCTAGGCCGCTAGTGTGTCCGCCATATTCGTATACCCGATACGTATTTTTACTATCTCAAGTTGTAAAAATTACCATCTCGCATGCGAGAAGATGTGTGTTTGCCTTTCACAGTGTATCACGAGGCGGTGCGAAACGACTGTGTTACAGTCGCAGATAAGTAGAAGGGATGTGAGGCTTCTGGCCCACGATCCCTGTTACCGACATGTTACCGACCGAGGGGTTCGCATCCGTGCTATTTACCGACAGTGGGTAAGTTACCCCGGCGCCCCACTGTTACCAACCGAAGTTTCATGCTATTTACCGACAGTGGGTTACCCCCGGAGCATCCCTGTTACCAGCCGATGGTTCGCTCTATTTACCGACAGATAGCGTCCCTATTATAGTGGGTTACCCTCGGAGCATCCCAGTTACCGACCGATGGTTCGCTCTATTTACCGACAGATGGCGTCCCTAATTTTTCCGAGAGATGGCGCCCCTAATTGTTCATTCCCCAGATGTCGCGCCTAATTGTTCATTCCCCAGATGGCGCCCCTAATTGTTCATTCACCAGACGGCGTTCCCATGATAATTGTATAATTGTATATTCACCATCTGAGACATGGCGCTTGAATCTCAATTCTCAAATCTCAATTCTCAAATCTCAATTCTCAAATCTCAATTCTCAAATCTCAATCCATAGTGATAATTCCCCATGGCGGCGTTCCCATGTGTGTGTGTGTGTGTGTGTGTGTGTGTGTGTGTGTGTGTGCGCGCGCACATTCTCAGAATTGGTAAATTCTCGAAAAATTGGTAAAATCCCCGAAAAATCTAGACGTTTCAGGTTTTCGAAAGTTTTCCAAAGTTTTCAAAAGTTTTCAAAAGTTTTCAAAAGTTTTCAAAAGTTTTCAAAAGATCGATTTTTGGGGAAACCATAGAGTGTCAGCCATATAAAATATACTTTGGTCGAGTTCCACCCAGCGAAAGTGGTCACTTGTTACCCCCCAACCACCAATTTATCTAGTTCCCAATCCCGCCACTGACTTCGCCCGTGCGTGGGTGCATTCTCAGAATGGGTAAATTCTTGAACAATGGATGAAATATCCGACAAATCTTGGAAATTTCAGGTTTTCCAAAGTTTTCAAAAGTTTTCCAAAGTTTTCAAAAGTTTTCAAAGTTCAATTTCCCCCAGAAAACCATAAAGTATGATGCAATATACATCAACCGAGTTTCCCCCACCGGAAGTACCCCCACCCTTCCGGAAGTACCCCCACCCTTCCGGAAGTACCCCCACCACCTATGCCCCACCCCCACTTTCAAAAGTTTTCCAAAGTTTTCGAAAGTTTTAAAAAGTTTTAAAAAGTTTTAAAAAGTTCTTTCAGTTACGTTCCACTAGTCGAAGTATCAACATGCGTGAAGAGGCAATTCGTGAGCAGATTGAGGTGTTAGGCGGAATAGCGGATGCTAGCGCTCTAATAAGGCAAAAATGGAAGATGGTGAGGGCCGATAAAGATGCGAGCGATCATGCTGCGACTGAAATGTTCAAACCCATAGTCAATCCGCTGAAAGAATTGGTGCATACATCGAAGCAGCAGATAAAACAGGAGACGAAAGAGGAGCCGCTCGATTTCTCACTGAAACATGAATCGAAACCTATGTATTTCTCGGCGGAAGGTGGCAAGTCTGATGATGAGGAGGAGGAGGATTCAGCCGATGACGTGTATGGAGATGCGGATGCTATGGATGAGGATCATGATGAGGAGAGTGAGGATGATGGTGATGACGGGGATGATACCCTTGTAGCCGGTGAAACCTCGGGCACGGGGAAGGAGGGTGATCTAGTGTGGCGGTACCTGAAAATGTTTGACACGCATGAACAGAAGGATCTAGATAACATCTATGGCGTTCGGAAGTTGCTGCATGGAATGATGATTGGCGATTCACGAATGAAATTTGATGCAAGTGGGTTTCATGTCGGCGATAAATATTACAAGACAACACACGGATTACTCGAATTAATGTTCAAGAAATCACCCGACGTCAGCCTCCTGACCGACGCGGATAGAAAAAATTATGTAAACATTGTGATGGATACGAATGTGCTTCGAAAGCACTACAAGGCCGACGGTATCCCGCGGGATAATAACCCCCATCCGAAATATAAATTTTTCATTGCACGGTATATCGAATCGGGGCAGAGCAAGTCTGGTGGGGACTTGCCCAAGTATAAGATTGCACGAGCGGAGCAGCAGGGAATAAAATATGTACGCTGGAGTGATCCCAATGTACTAATCGACCGTCTACGGGTTCTCATACAAATGCAGGCAGCTGGTGATACCTTCGTTTCCAACGAGATAGTCTCCATCATTGAAGAGTTGCGCGAAGCTGCAATCATTTATTAGCAAGTGAACTAATTTTAATCGTGTATTGGTTGGAAAAAGGGAGAATAAACATTTTTATTGTAATTTCTGTCTTATCTTATCTTATACATCCTCGATCCAATCCTCTCACTCGCACTCGTATACGTGAAAACTTTTTGAAACTTTTTAAAACTTTTTAAATCTTTTTAAAACTTTTTAAAACTTTTTAAAACTTTTCAAAACTTTGGAAAACTTTGGAAAACCTGAAATTTCCGAGATTTTTCGGATATTTCATCCATTGTTCAAGAAAAACTTTTGAAAGTGGCGGTGGGGCATAGGTGGTGGGGGTACTTCCGGAAGGGTGGGGGTACTTCCGGTGGGGGGAAACTCGGTTGATGTATATTGCATCATACTTTATGATTTTCTGGGGGAAATTGAACTTTGAAAACTTTTGAAAACTTTTGAAAACTTTGGAAAACTTTTGAAAACTTTGGAAAACTTTGGAAAACTTTGGAAAACTTTTGAAAACTTTGGAAAACCTGAAATTTCCAAGATTTTTCGGATATTTCATCCATTGTTCAAGAAAAACTTTTAAAAGTTGCGGCGGGGCATAGGTGGTGGGGGTACTTCCGGTAGGGTGGGGGTACTTCCGGTGGGGGAAACTCGGTTAATGTATATTGCATCATACTTTATGATTTTCTGGGGAAATTGAACTTTTGAAAACTTTTGAAAACTTTGGAAAACTTTGGAAAACTTTTGAAAACTTTTGAAAACTTTTGAAAACTTTGGAAAACTTTGGAAAACCTGAAACGTCCAGATTTTTCGGGGATTTTACCCATTTTTCGAGAATTTACCAATTCTGAGAATGTGCGCGCGCACACACATGGGAACGTCGCCATGGGGAATTATCACTATGGATTGAGATTTGAGAATTGAGATTTGAGAATTGAGATTTGAGAATTGAGCGCCATGTCTCAGATGGTGAATATACTGTAACGGAGGTGCCTCCTCACTTCATGAACACTTTGTGCATGACTTAAAAGATAAACCTTCGCATGTTAAATAACTGAAGAGAAATAGCGGAATCTTCTGGTCGCTTCGACGACCAGCATTATTGTGAATATTAGTCTTGTTTCAGACTTAAAACTGGAAACACGTTCCGTTAATAAAATCTTGATTCATTGATAAACCTACTCTTTCACGCTTCGCCTTGATCATTTCGGGAGGACCCTTTTAATTTTTGTTACTTAGTCCTTGTTCTCCGTAACATTTGGTGTCAGAAGTGGGATCTTCCTGACTCGATTTTGAGCGTTTTGTGAGAGAAAGGTGTAAAGTGGTGCTTTAAGAAATACGACGAAAGCGAATACAGAAAATCACACGAAAAAGAATACGAAGAAATGTCTACGAATGAAAGGAATATCGAACTGCCAGCACCGTCTCCACAGAAACAGAGGCGTGTGACTCGGAGTACTCGGGGACTACCATCCCTTTTAGCTGAGATCGACGGGTTGACCGCAGCCGACCAAAGGCCTGCGACTCCCCCGATCTTGGAAGTTCAGCGACCACGGACGCCGTTCCGAGGAGAAGGAGAGGATCGTGAAGCCTCTCCAAACCCGCTGCTACAACGACAGATGAGGAGCCAAATAATTAGTGAGCTCAATAATATCCGAGAGGAAAACTTATTTGCTCAGGAGCATGCTGAGGAAGAACGTCGCCTGGAGTTGGAGGTTCGCCGACTCGAGGTCGTTCGGGAACGCGAAGAACGAAGGCGGGCTCTCGTAGCGCAACGGGTCGAGATCGAACGTGATCTCGAAGCTCAACTCCAAAACGAAAGAGAGGAACGACTTCGCACCCAGGCTGAGCTCCGTCTTCAACAACAGGAACTGCGTCTTCGCCTGGAGAGAGTGGAAAGCCGCGGAGTCCAGGTCCTGGAAGAACAACCCAGGCCGATTCCAAGGAGCCGCACCACGTCCCCCAATCAGGTTCTGAACCAAAACGCGCCCGGCGTGACGCCAAGGTCAGAATTTCAATTCTTAAATAGAGCCGGTACAAGTGGAACGATGCCAATGGCGACGTTCACACCGGTGCGTCATTCTCAAGTGCGTAGTGAGAATGCACTACGTTACGACACCGACGTGAGACGTAGAGACCTGACGTGTGGCGATGCTCACCCGAGGGTTGGGAACCCGGGATCGCCACACAGGCATGGCGATAATGTAGAGGCTGGCTCGGCCACGAATTTAGGTCGAGAGGATGCCCGGCTCGCCGTACCCCGAGTAGGAGCCAGCCCAAATTTTAGGATTAACAGACCTATTGCCAGGAATAGCTACATCCCAGAGGGAGTGAGCGGGGAACGGGAGCGGATTTATCCAGAAACTGTTTATGTACCGAGAAATGACATTGTTTTTCCTCCGCGTACGCTTGATTACTTGAATGACGGCAGGAGTGCTGAGGAGTTTCATCATGGTCGTTTTGCGAGGGTGGAGGCAGGAGTTCCCCAAAGAGCTCCGGAACAAAACGTTGTTTTGAACCAGGAGAGTTTGCGGAACATAATCACGGAAGCTCTGTCCGCCTTTTCTGCGAACCATCTCGCGCCAATGAATCCCCCCACGTTAACTTTACCAATTGCTGGGCCGTCGGTCCCCCAAGGCTCAAATCCGGGAGTCTCTGCTTCGGAAAACCGATCCAAGAACTCACAGAATGTGAGACCGAGTAATTATGACGGTTCGACTCCGTGGGCCATTTACGAGCGACAATTCACCATGATCGCGGAGTTAAACAATTGGAGTTTCGCAGAGAAGGCTGCGACTTTGACCGCGTCTTTGCGAGGAGATGCTTTGAGCGCACTGAGCTCGTTAACTGACTCAGACGCGCGAGATTTCATAAAAATCTGCACTGCTCTGAAATTGCGTTTCGGGGACGAACACCTTTCGGATCTTTATTTCACACAGTTTGAAAATCGGCGACAGAAAAAGGGAGAAGATCTGGCCACTCTTGGTCATGATCTTGAGCGGTTAGCACGTAGTGCTATCCCAGATTGTCTTGGAGCGAGCAGGGATAAATTAACCTGTGCTCGATTTATAAACGCAATCTCAGACCCAGCGACGAAACATGCTCTAAAGATGGCCAAGCCTCCTACCCTGCGTGACGCTATTGTTAGAGGTTTGGAGATTGAAATCCTCAATCAAGAGGCCCTGGGCTCTCAACGAGTTCGTCAAATCGCAGAGGAAAAACCCGCTCCTCCTGTTAAGAGTTCCCCAGCGAAACCCTCTACCACTCCTTGGCCGCAACAGAGCCAATCCAACTCCCACCGAAATAACGAGAGTTATAATGAGAGGCAGCAAAACCGAAACTATATTAAAACTTGTTTATTTTGCAAAAAGACAGGTCATGATGCCCAAAAATGTTTCGCTTTGAAACGTCACATCGACAATTTGGATAGAAATCAGCCAGATAGACAGAATTCGTGGCGTGACCGGGATAGTAACGGTCGTGACGGCTCAGACCAAAATCAACATCTCTATAATTCACCTTCAAGTTCGCGAACACCCGCTTGTAATTTCCGCGAAAATAGTCGGGGAGGTAATCAAAATCGGAGCCAACCAAGAAACTAAAAGCAGGTAGACAAGGGACGAAGACTATCTTCTACCTTAAAAATAGCCTTAACATGATTTACACAGAATTTTGCCTAAAAATCATACTCCAATTTTTGACGAATCAGTTATATGTATAAGAGGTAGTAGGGGTTTCGGATGATGAATCCAACCCTAATTTCAGGCCTCTCTTTCAGCCTAACCTCTATAGCCTAATTTTCTTTCTATCAGGTTATGAGTGATTTGAGTGAAGTTAATGATAAATCCTTCGACTCAAACTCTGTGACCGAATACGATGCGTGAATGTGGCGCTGTTCAATAATTTGAAGTTGGCGTCAGTTATTGATTTGAAGTGTGTGTCATTTCTTCAGTCTGAGGACAGTTTTTATCAAAGGAGGTTATACTAGAGGAATTGGGATTACTTATGGGAATTAAAAACACGATAACCAAACCATAATTGAAGTGATTGGACAATAGTGCCCTCGCGTTGCCAATAAGTCGATGGGACAGTTATTGCTTACAAACGTAGTGCCCTCGCATCGTCAATAAGTCGACGGGACAATTATTGTTCATACAGGAAGTGCCCTCGCATTGTCAATAAGTCGATGGGACAATAGTGCCCTCGCGTCGTCAATAAGTCGATGGGACAGTTATTGTTTACGAACCTAGTGCCCTCGCGTCGTCAATAAGTCGATGGGACGATAATTCTTAAAGGACAATGATCTTTAAACATTTTAAACTCATACTTTAAAGGAGACCTCGAGACGAGTGTTTTGATGGAGTAGCTCATGGCTTTGCCTCAGGATTTGAATTATCTGAACGTTGCTCGGATTGCTTCGTTTCTTAACCTATTTGTGTTAAGCATTTTTACAGTTATCCTCTTCAACCTGATGGGATGATTGAGAAATCCCTGGTCTTGGTCGAAGATGTGTTTCTTACAGCAGTCTTAATCTACGGATCTCAATCTACCTTCGGAAAGACACGGATTTCTACACGTCTTCAGCGAAACACGGATCTCTTCATGGATTTTTGGAAGATCGGACTCTCTCAAACTGGATATGAGCTATGATCGTTCCAATTTCTTTTATTCCGGAGTTTATTCTGTTTTTTACTATTTATACTGTGTGTATTGATAATTAAATCCCGTTTCGCTGAGAAACAATGGAAAACGGAGATTTAATTCTTTGATTTTCCCCGTATTATCTGAGGATTCATTCTTGTCCTCTGATTTCTAGACGATCTCCCCGTCTTTCCCTGGATCTCCTGTGATCGTTGGCCTGCCCTATCCTGTGACATCCTTGTTCTTTCGTTCTCCGGGCCCAAGACCAACGTTCCGTGGAGTCTTGAGTTTCTCCAGGCCTGAGTTCCTGAGATCCTCGTTTTTCCTGGTTCCTGAGTTCCTGGTTCCTGAGTTCCTGTTCTCGGACAAGAGTTGGTGTTTGACCGCGTTCTCGGGGTTTTCTGCGGTTTACCCCGAGAGTGAAGGCGAATGTCGCGTGGTAGTCGAGGGTCCGAACCATACCTTTGAGCCGCAGCTCCGATTCTCTCGATGGAAGACAACACCCAGCGCGTCGTCCCCGACGACCTGTTTTCGAGTCGGGTCGACTCTACGTTTGAGGGGGGGGGGCAGTGTAACGGAGGTGCCTCCTCACTTCATGAACACTTTGTGCATGACTTAAAAGATAAACCTTCGCATGTTAAATAACTGAAGAGAAATAGCGGAATCTTCTGGTCGCTTCGACGACCAGCATTATTGTGAATATTAGTCTTGTTTCAGACTTAAAACTGGAAACACGTTCCGTTAATAAAATCTTGATTCATTGATAAACCTACTCTTTCACGCTTCGCCTTGATCATTTCGGGAGGACCCTTTTAATTTTGTTACTTAGTCCTTGTACTCCGTAACAATACTATTATCATGGGAACGCCGTCTGGTGAATGAACAATTAGGGGCGCCATCCCGCAGTGAAAATTGGGAACGCCATCTGGGACAATTAGGGGCGCCATCTCTCGGAAAAATTAGGGACGCCATCTGTCGGTAAATAGAACCATCGGTCGGTAACTGGGATGCTCCGAGGGTAACCCACTATAATAGGGACGCTATCTGTCGGTAAATAGAGCGAACCATCGGCTGGTAACAGGGATGCTCCGGGGGTAACCCACTGTCGGTAAATAGAACCATCGGTCGGTAACAGTGGGGCAACTTACCCACGGTCGGTAAGTAGCACGGATGCGAACCCCTCGGTCGGTAACATGTCGGTAACAGGGATCTAGGTCCAGAACCCCCACATCCCCTCTACTGTCCTACGCGTAAAAATTCGAATTTCGGACCTTTTCACTCGGAAACGCGATTTTCGTAAAAATTTAAATTTCGGACCTTTTCGGACGAAAACGCGATTTTTTCATTCGTCGTGTCAAGGCGGTCGTACGTACACGTAAAAATTCGAATTTTTGACCTTTTCGTTCGAAAACGCGATTTTCGTGAAAATTTAAATTGCGGACCTTTTCGGACGTAAACGCGATTTTTTCACTCGTCGTGTCAAGGCGGTCGTACGCAGAAAAATTCGAATTTCGGACCTTTTCGCTCGAAAACTCGATTTTTTCACTCATTGTGTCCAGGCGTTGGTATGCGTAAAAATTCAAATCTCCAACCTTTTCGGTCGAAAACGCGATTTCGTAAAATTCATTTCAGACTTCATCAAAAAGCATGATTTTTTCACTCGTCGTGTCAAGGTGTTGGTACGCGTAAAAATTCGAATTTCGGACCTTTTCGCTCCGAAAACTCGATTTTACTCATTATGTCGACGTTGGTATGCGCTTAAATTTCGGACCTTTTCGGACGAAAACGCGATTTTTCACTCGTCGTGTCAAGGCGGTCGTAGGCGTAAAAATTCGAATTTCGGACCTTTTCACTCGGAAACGCGATTTTCGTTAAAATTTAAATTTCGGACCTTTTCGGACGAAAACGCGATTTTTTCACTCGTCGTGTCAAGGCGGTCGTACGCGTAAAAATTCGAATTTCGGACCTTTTCCCTCGGAAACGCGATTTTCGTAAAAATTGAAATTTCGGACCTTTTCGGACGAAAACGCGATTTTTTCACTCGTCGTGTCAAGGCGGTCGTACGCGTAAAAATTCTAATTTCGGACCTTTTCGCTCGAAAACTCGATTTTTTCACTCATTGTGTCCAGGCGTTGTTATGCGTAAAAATTCGAGTTTCGGACCTATTCACTCGGAAACGCGATTTTCGTTAAAATTTAAATTTCGGACCTTTTCGGACGGAAACTCGATTTTTTCACTCATTGTGTCCAGGCGTTGGTATGCGTAAAAATTCAAATCTCGGACCTTTTCGGTCGAAAACGCGATTTTCGTAAAAATTTAAATTTCGGACCTTTTCGGACGTAAACGCGATTTTTTCACTCGTCGTGTCAAGGCGGTCGTAGGCGTAAAAATTCGAATTTCGGACCTTTTCGGACGAAAACGCGATTTTTTCACTCGTCGTGTCAAGGCGGTCGTACGCGTAAAAATTCGAATTTTGGACGTTTTCGTTCGAAAAAGCGATTTTCGTAAAAATTTAAATTTCGGACCTTTTCGGACGAAAACGCGATTTTTTCACTCGTCGTGTCAAGGCGGTCGTACGCGTAAAAATTCGAATTTGGGACCTTTTCCGTCGAAAACGCGATTTTGGTAAAAATTCAAATTTCGGACCTTTTCGCTCGAAAACGCGATTTTTTCACTCGTCGTGTCAAGGTGTTGGTACGCGTAAAAATTCGAATTTCGGACCTTTTCACTCGGAAACGCGATTTTCGTAAAAATTTAAATTTCGGACCTTTTCGGACGTAAACGCGATTTTTTCACTCGTCGTGTCAAGCGGTCCTACGCGTAAAAATTTAAATTTCGGACCTTTTCGGACGAAAACGCGATTTTTTCACTCGTCGTGTCAAGGCGGTCGTACGCGTAAAAACTCGAATTTTGGACCTTTTCGTTCGAAAAACGCGATTTTCGTAAAAATTTAAATTTCGGTCCTTTTCGTTCGAAAACGCGATTTTCGTAAAAATTTAAATTTCGGACCTTTTCGGACGTGAACGCGATTTTTTCACTCGTCGTGTCAAGGCGGTCGTACGCGTAAAAATTCGAATTTCGGACCTTTTAGCTCGAAAACTCGATTTTTTCACTCATTGTGTCCAGGCGTTGGTATGCGTAAAAATTCAAATCTCGGACCTTTTCGGTCGAAAACGCGATTTTCGTAAAAATTCAAATTTCGGACCTTTTCGCTCGAAAACTCGATTTTTTCACTCATTGTGTCCAGGCGTTGGTATGCGTAAAAATTAAATGATCAAACGAACTTACCTGTGAAGTTCGATCATAATTATATGACCGCCCCGTCCGACTAGATCACCAGGTAGTTTCCCATTTCATGGGCTACGTGACACCACTTTTAAAGTCATTAACGCAAAAAGATAAACAATTGCAGCCACCACCTCTGCGGTAGCGTTGGCTGTAGACTTCATTCTTTAAAGCTGTTGTCGTAATCTGAAGGGATTTGGGTTTAATGGGTGGGAGTGATCTAGTCGGACGGGGCGGTCATATAATTATGATCGAACTTCACAGGTAAGTTCGTTTGATCATTTAATTATATTTCCCGCCCCGTCCTCTAGATCACCAGGTAGATGTTTAAAGCATCTTACGACAACGGTTGTGAGAATATAAACGTATGTATTTTGATTTTATTTTAATGTACATAACTTTTCAAACCAAAAACAGAATATAATACCTGGCCGTTAATATTTGGCCGTAAACAAGGTTAATTCGAAAGTATCGATTTTGCGAATGCACAGGTATCTGTAATGGGTCTATTATAGAATTTAGCAAAAACCTCGGATTTCTGGGTCCATCCTACGGTTTTTCTAATTTCCGCTAAATCTAACCCTTTTCTGAAAGCGGCAGATGTGGAAGCATGCCTTGTGCTATGTGCCTTGAAGACACTTGTATCTAAGCCACTTCTGCCCAATACAGATTTTACCCATCTACTGAGGGTTTGTGTTGTTACCGCTTTATTGTGCGGTTTTCGAGTGCTAATGAATAATTTACCGATGTTACCTCGGATATGCTTAGTCTTTGAAATATAGGTTTTCAATACAGATGCGACACAGATCCTTCGATTTTCATCAAAGTTTGGTAGTTTTAGTACTGGTTGTACTCTGTTAAGACCAGATGTCTTTATTCTGTCTGTAATTTTGATCTCAATCGTGTCAGTAAGAATCTTTATATTGATCAACTCTATTTGGGCAAAGGTTTGCATTCTATGACCGGTAACTAATGCGAGTAAAGAAATTAGTTTCAGGGACAAATTTTCCAAAGTTAGGTTTTCGTTGGGGGATAGAGTAGCGATGTATGTCAATACAACACTGGGGTCCCAAGTTACTTCATATCTAGGTTTACTAGGTTTAATGTTATGTAACCCCTTGAAAAATCTCGTGATGAGCGGGTGTTGGCCTAAATCTCCATTTCTAATTAGAGAAATAGCTGAGCGAATGGAGTTTAAAGAGCCGTACGACAATCCCGAATCAAATTGACAGGTCAGGAACTTGATAATATCGGGTACAGAGCTATTATAAATATCTATGTTCTGAGCATTGCAGAACATATACCACTGCCTAAGTCCAGAATCGTATTGTCTTAGAGTTGACGAACATATTGATGCGAGAAAAATTTTCGCTGCCTCTTCCGGAATACCTCTCAGTTTATATGCTTGCTTGATAATATACCTGCCACCAGGGTAAGTTTTCGATGCAGGGGATGTGGCTCTCTGTCGGAAGAAGAAAGTAAACTTATATCAGGTTTAAGAATAATGAGTTCAGAAACCAGTAATAGTTTGAACAGAGGAAACCATGGCTGGGATGGCCAGAAAGGGACAACAACAATGCCTCTACAATTAGTGTTTTGTATCTTTCGTAGAGCCCGTAAAATTATTGAGAAGGGCGGAAACGCGTAAAAGAAAACATTTTCCCAGGATAGGGTGAACGCGTCGGCAGTCAGAGAATCTGGATCTCTAAACCATGAAATATAGGTTTCACATTTCTTATTGTTTCTGCTAGCAAAAAGATCTATATCTGGTACGCCGAACTTGTTCACGATCAGTTTGAAAGCAGTATCACATAATTCCCATTCCGTTTCTTTCTCTAATTTTCTCGATTCTGTGTCTGCTTCAAAATTGTCTGATGTGCTTATGTATGATGCGAATATCAGGATCTTTCTTTCCTCGCACCACTGCCAAATTCGCTTAGCTATGTGACTGAGCTCAGAACACTGTATGCCCCCCATACGATTAATATATGAGATCGCAGTCGTATTATCTATTCTTAGAAGAATATCACAGTTTGACTTGTTAGCAGCAAAACACTTCAAACCAAAGAAAGCTGCTAAAAGTTCCAAAATATTAATGTGTTTCTGCTTTTCTAAATCATTCCAATAACCATGGGTCTTGTTGTCTTTACACACGGCTCCCCACCCAGACAACGATGCGTCAGTAAAAATTTCAAGCTCAAAATTATTGAAACTGTTCAATGAATTTTTAGCAACGCGTATATTGTTTTTCCACCAATTGAAGTCCTCTCTAAGATGAAAAGGGATTTTCATTATGGAATCATAATTTCCATTGGTGTGATTGAGAGCTAATAATTTAGCTTTTTCAAAAGATTTTGTATATGCCCAGCCATAGGTGAATGCTGGACATGCTGCTGTAATTTTTCCCAAAAAACTGGCGAAATCTCTGATCTTACAGGTTGTTACGGTACTGATTCTTTTGATTCGTTTAAACAAATCCAGTCTTTTATCTGCAGTAATTTCAATAGTCATATTATCAGAGTTGAAAATAAAACCTAGAAATTTTTTACTGAAAGAGGGAATCAGCTGACTTTTCTCTCCGTTGATCAGGAAACCTAGATTGAGTAGTAAATCTACAGTCTGAGACACATTGTGTTGACAAGATTGATAAGTATTACCTATCAACAAAAAATCATCAATGTACGCAACTGACATGAGGCCTCTTTCCCTTAATTCATTCAAAACCGGTTTTAGTATTTTTGTGAATACATAGGGTGCTGTTGAAAGACCAAAGGGTAAACAGGTAAACTCGTATATCTGATTATCAAAGACAAATCTCAAGTATTTCCTGTGATCTGGGTGGATTGAAATCAAAAAATAGGCATCCTGTAGGTCTATCGTACTCATATAGCATTTATGAGATACGAGCCTCTTGGCAGTTCTAAAATCTTCCATTTTAAAATGCTGAGTAGTAACGAACTTATTTAGTTTCTTTAGGTTAAGTATAAACCTATACGAACCATTCGGTTTTGGGACAAGAAATGTACCTGATAAAAATTGTGTAGGAATTGAGGTGCATTGAATAATGGCTCCTGAATCTAACAACTTTTTAATCGAGATTACGAAGTTTTGTCTTTCATTTATAGACCAACGTTGTTCAGCAGGTGGAGTTCTCTGAACTGGTAGGGTATGGAAAGGAATTTTATACCCGTCTATCCATGCTAACAGTTTTGGATCGTTGGAAATTGTTTCCCAGGCTGATTTGAAAAACCTTAATCTTCCTGCTGGACGACTTACGTTGGGTATTAATATTTCCGGCGATGACTCTGAGACGATTGTCCTGTCCGGGCATTGGAGTATCGTTGCCCCCCCTTTGTTTGCCCCCCCTGAGGTTTCCAACTGCTGCGAGTGTCGCGCTGATTGAAGTATGACTGTTGTCTGCCGGACTTGGGGGGTTTGGTCGTTGACTGATTCTGACGACGGAAGAACGGCAGACTTTTGGAGTTTAAATTCTTGTTGTTGTCCGATTTCTTGTAGTCGGTTTTGTTATTTTTCAGACCAGAAGAGATTTTTTCGAGTGATTTTGCAGAATTCACCCGCTCTTCCAAATTATCACCGAACAAAAACTCTCCGATCGGAGCCCCTGCCATTGTTTCCTTGGCTGACGAATTAACACTCGAAGTTATGAACAACCTGCGAGTTTCTGAGTCGGTGTGGTGTAAATCTGACAACAATCGACCTGCGTCACTGACCCATTCGATCAGCTGAACATTATCTCCCGTTTGGTTCCCCTGAATGAGGTGGGTTAACACTTGGCCCAAAGCTGATAAACAAGAACCCATTTGTGTTTGCATTGTAGCAAGTCTTGCGTCTCTCTGTATGATGTTTGGTTGCACCGCCGCCTTGGCCTCGGGATTTAGTAACGGAGCCTCCATAAGAGTACAGTTACTCGGGACCGGATATTTTTTAATTAACTCCGATTTTGTGTCCGAGGAAAGACCCTTTGTTAAGATCATTTGCCATCGGCAGGCGATATCCGGGAGAATTTCTTTGCTCAGAATTTTTTCCTCACTAACCTTGTCGCCCAAGATGTTTAATATGTTTTCACATACAGACGAATTTTGGTCAACCGCGGGTACACCTGGTTGTTCCGGAAGATTTTCTGGAACTAATGACACTGCGGCCATGGCATCATTCTGAACTGGATCATCATCCAAGATGCTACGAGAGAGTGATCTCGACCTGACCCGACGTGACGTTGACCTGGACCGGCCCCGCCGTGAAGAATGTGGCGAAACATTTTCGTATCCTATATGAGGAAAAGGGCGAGTGAATTAAAAAATTCAGATTCTCCAGAACTCGTCTGAGAATAGGGTAGGCCGTATAGTCAACTCGTGACTATACACTCCAAAGAACTCGTCTAGGGAGCGACCAATTTTGATGTGCCCAGAAAAGAATCAACTCGTGATTCAATTCATATAAATTTCAATCATCTCGTGATTTACTTCGTACCCAATCAACTCGTGAATGAATTCATACAGATAACCTGCATGGGATTGCAAGGGTCTGAACGTTGTTTTGTCGAAACAAACAACTTACGATCATTCATTGAATGCTCGCTCGCTTCTCGGGACCGATGATGGCGGTGGCGTCTGTGTCTTTTTTTCTTTTCTAATCTTCTCTCCAATTTTTCCAGACGCTTGACGAGATCCTCGGCTCGAAGATCTTCTCTTCCACTCACTTGTGATCTTGAATCTCCCGAATCACTATCGCGAACACGATAACGCGACATATCGGATATTAATGATTTCCCGTACGTTCTCACAAATTCGTGGCGTTCAGCTACGCACCAAGAAAAGGAATGAAGTCTACAGCCAACGCTACCGCAGAGGTGGTGGCTGCAATTGTTTATCTTTTTGCGTTAATGACTTTAAAAGTGGTGTCACGTAGCCCATGAAATGGGAAACTACCTGGTGATCTAGAGGACGGGGCGGGAAATATAATTCAAATCTCGGACCTTTTCGGTCGAAAACGCGATTTTCCTAAAAATTCAAATTTCGGACCTTTTCGCTCGCAAACGCGATTTTTTCACTCGTCGTGTCAAGGCGGTCCTACGCGTAAAAATTCGAATTTCGGACCTTTTCACTCGGAAACGCGATTTTCGTAAAAATTTAAATTTCGGACCTTTTCGGACGAAAACGCGATTTTTTCATTCGTCGTGTCAAGGCGGTCGTACGTACACGTAAAAATTCGAATTTTTGACCTTTTCGTTCGAAAACGCGATTTTCGTGAAAATTTAAATTGCGGACCTTTTCGGACGTAAACGCGATTTTTTCACTCGTCGTGTCAAGGCGGTCCTAGGCGTAAAAATTCGAATTTCGGACCTTTTCGCTCGAAAACTCGATTTTTTCACTCATTGTGTCCAGGCGTTGGTATGCGTAAAAATTCAAATCTCCAACCTTTTCGGTCGAAAACGCGATTTTCGTAAAAATTCAAATTTCGGACCTTTTCGCTCGAAAACGCGATTTTTTCACTCGTCGTGTCAAGGTGTTGGTACGCGTAAAAATTCGAATTTCGGACCTTTTCACTCGGAAACGCGATTTTCGTTAAAATTTAAATTTCGGACCTTTTCGGACGGAAACTCGATTTTTTCACTCATTGTGTCCAGGCGTTGGTACGCGTAAAAATTCGAATTTCGGACCTTTTCACTCGGAAACGCGATTTTCGTAAAAATTTAAATTTCGGACCTTTTCGGACGAAAACGCGATTTTTTCATTCGTCGTGTCAAGGCGGTCGTACGTACGCGTAAAAATTCGTATTTCGGACCTTTTCACTCGGAAACGCGATTTTCGTAAAAATTTAAATTTCGGACCTTCTCGGACGAAAACGCGATTTTTTCACTCGTCGTGTCAAGGCGGTCGTACGCGTAAAAATTCGAATTTCGGACCTTTTCGGACGTAAACGCGATTTTTTCACTCGTCGTGTCAAGGCGGTCGTACGCGTAAAAATTCGAATTTCGAACCTTTTCGCTCGAAAACTCGATTTTTTCACTCGTCGTGTCAAGGTGTTGGTACGCGTAAAAATTCGAATTTCGGACCTTTTCACTCGGAAACGCGATTTTCGTAAAAATTTAAATTTCGGACCTTTTCGGACGAAAACGCGATTTTTTCACTCGTCGTGTCAAGGCGGTCGTAGGCGTAAAAATTCGAATTTCGGACCTTTTCACTCGGAAACGCGATTTTCGTAAAAATTCGAATTTCGGACCTTTTCGCACGATAACTCGATTTTTTCACTCGTCGTGTCAAGGCGGTCGTACGCGTAAAAATTCGAATTTTGGACCTTTTCGTTCGAAAAACGCGATTTTCGTAAAAATTTAAATTTCGGACCTTTTCGTTCGAAAACGCGATTTTTTCACTCATTGTGTCTAGGCCTTGGTATGCGTAAAAATTCAAATTTCCGACCTTTTCGTTCGGAAACGCGATTTTCGTAAAAATTTAAATTTCTCACCTTTTCGCTCGAAAACTCGATTTTTTAACTCGTCGTGTCAAGGTGTTGGTACGCGTAAAAATTTGAATTTCGGACCTTTTCGCTCGAAAACTCGATTTTTTCACTCGTCGTGTCAAGGCGGTCGTACGCGTAAAAACTCGAATTTCGGACCTTTTCGCTCGAAAACTCGATTCTTTCACTCGTCGTGTCAAGGCGGTCGTACGCGTAAAAATTCGAATTTCGGACCTTTTCGCTCGAAAACTCGATTTTTTCACTCGTCGTGTCAAGGCGGTCGTACGCGTAAAAATTCGAATTTCGAACCTTTTCGCTCGAAAACTCGATTTTTTCACTCGTCGTGTCGAGGTGTTGGTACGCGTAAAAATTCGAATTTCGGACCTTTTCACTCGGAAACGCGATTTTCGTAAAAATTTAAATTTCGGACCTTTTCGGACGAAAACGCGATTTTTTCATTCGTCGTGTCAAGGCGGTCGTACGCGTGAAAATTCGAATTTCGAACCTTTTCGCTCGAAAACTCGATTTTTTCACTCGCCGTGTCAAGGCGGTCGTATGCGTAAAAATTCCAATTTCGGACCTTTTCACTCGGAAACGCGATTTTCGTAAAAATTTGAATTTCTGACCTTTTCGGACGGAAACGCGATTTTTTCACTCGTCGTGTCAAGGCGGTCGTAGGCGTAAAAATTCGAATTTCGGACCTTTTCACTCGGAAAGGCGATTTTCGTGAAAATTTAAATTTCGTACCTTTTCGGACGTAAACGCGATTTTTTCACTCGTCGTGTCAAGGCGGTCGTACGCGTAAAAATTCGAATTTCGAACCTTTTCGCTCGAAAACTCGATTTTTTCACTCGTCGTGTCAAGGCGGTCGTACGCGTACAAATTCCAATTTCGGACCTTTTCACTCGGAAACGCGATTTTCGTAAAAATTTGAATTTCGGACCTTTTCGGACGAAAACGCGATTTTTTTACTCGTCGTGTCAAGGCGGTCGTAGGCGTAAAAATTCGAATTTCGGACCTTTTCACTCGGAAACGCGATTTTCGTAAAAATTCGAATTTCGGACCTTTTCGCACGAAAACTCATTTTTTCACTCGTCGTGTCAAGGCGATCGTAGGCGTAAAAATTCGAATTTCGGACCTTTTCACTCGGAAACGCGATTTTCGTGAAAATTTAAATTTCGGACCTTTTCGGACGAAAACGCGATTTTTTCACTCGTCGTGTCAAGGCGGTCGTACGCGTAAAAATTCGAATTTCGGACCTTTTCACTCGGAAACGCGATTTTTGTGAAAATTTAAATTTCGTACCTTTTCGGACGTAAGCGCGATTTTTTCACTCGTCGTGTCAAGGCGGTCGTACGCGTAAAAATTCGAATTTCGAACCTTTTCGCTCGAAAACTCGATTTTTTCACTCGTCGTGTCAAGGCGGTCGTACGCGTAAAAATTCCAATTTCGGACCTTTTCACTCGCAAACGCGATTTTCGTAAAAATTTGAATTTCTGACCTTTTCGGACGAAAACGCGATTTTTTCACTCGTCGTGTCAAGGCGGTCGTACGCGTAAAAATTCGAATTTCGGACCTTTTCACTCGGAAACGCGATTTTCGTAAAAATTTGAATTTCTGACCTTTTCGGACGAAAACTCGATTTTTTCACTCGTCGTGTCAAGGCGGTCGTACGCGTAAAAATTCGAATTTCGGACCTTTTCACTCGGAAACGCGATTTTCGTAAAAATTTAAATTTCGGACCTTTTCGGACGAAAACAGTAGATAGGCAACAGGGCCACCCGATAATTTCTTAGTCCCGAAATGAGCCTACTGCGCATGCGCAAGAGCGGGAGATTTGAAATTCATTTTTCGTGCGCATGTGTCAGGGCGGGAAATTCAAAATCAAGGAAGATGAGTCATGTTCTGGAACATTCTACGGATATGACGTCATTTCCGGTGGATTTCTGAGAAAAGCCTCGAGCGCCACACCGTGGGATTTTAGTAGGTTCGTTGCTGACGTCACTTTTATCGACCGAAACGCGAACCTTCGATGCTGACGTCACTCTGCGACCTCGTGTATTTGAACCCATTGAGACTACCTTACCGTCGCGCCTCTGACGTCATCAGCTTCTTTCGCGACGCAACCTGTCAGATTCGAGGAGTCTCGACGCGTTTCTCGGAACTCTTCGAAAAAAATATTTCCTGGAAAATGATCTCACGTCACCCGTGAGGTTCCAGAAGCTTCGTTACAACGGACGAAGGATTGCGTCAGCCTTCCAACGGCTGATGATTCCTGGAATTTACACGCTTAAACGTGTCGGATCGAACTTTCTAGTCTGACGGCGAATTTTCTCACGGCACACAGTGGTGCATTTTCACGAATTCGTGGCCATTAATCAAGGGATTATCGGAACTTTGCCAAATTTGGTATACTAACGTTTTTGGGGTCGCTGATTACGAATCCGAAATCAAAATTTCAAAAAACAAAATGGCGGCTCTGTAACAAGCAAGTCAAGTATTTTATATGGGTTCAATCCCGTGTAAAATACATAAAAGTACACCGAAGGTGTGAAGCGGGCGATATTTCAATAAGAGTATCCAGCGTAGAACAGAAGTGATTATATATTCAACAGATTTATTCAGACAAGTGATTTAAAAGAGAGTACAACAGTTCTTATTTCTAAGAGAGTAGTTCCAGAAGTGAGTCCAGCTAATTCAGTCAAGACTGAAGAAGCCAGCGGGAAGGGTGAGGGGAGTGCATAAGACTGACCAAGCTATCCCACGGTACGCGAAGTATCGGGTGATGCGCCGTCAGGCTTATGCGAAAAGAGTAAGATAGCGGGGTGCAGATATTCTAAGATCTAGTTAACTAAGTCTAAGTCTAAGTCTAAGTCTAAGTGCGTGTGTGTGTGTGTGTGTGAGAGAGTGTGTGAGGGTAGGCGTCGTATGGACCGTGGGACCAGACGTGACACCCCCCCCGTTAGATGAAACATAGGGTGTTAAGCATGTGTTTCAAGTAAAGAAGGTATAAACTAAAAAATAAGGTTCGATTACAATTATGATGTAACTTAAATTTAAATGTGCTTAAGGTTAGTTTACAATGTTTTCTTATGATTACTTAAATTTTGGAAATTATTTTAAAATGGTGATTCGATTTTTTAATGGTGTTTGTGTTGTTGTGAATTTGGTTTACAATGTGAATGTGTTTAATTTTTGTGTGACATATGAAGTTAACTATTGATTGAAATTTACTTATGGATATGAATTGATACAATTTGGTGCATTGATCTTAAGGGTAAATGCGCTTAGGGTTAGTGCGCGTTTAAGCGGGTTAGTGAACTTTGTTTTTGAAAATTGGTTTATTGGATATTGTTGGTCAAATACAAATGTCATCTATTGGCTATTCTTAATTCTAGAATGAATGCAATAAGGTTGTTGTAATTTTAATTTAATTGTTTTTATCGGTCTTATGTGGTAGATGTTGAAAAGAAAACAAATTATTTATTGGATGTTGGTGAATGCAAATGTGTCTTATTATTATACTTAATTTTTAATTGAAATGAAATGGTGGGTAATTAATATTTCGAAGTGGTGGGGGTTGTTTCTAAAGTTTCGAATAATTTTGATACAAATGTTCTTGGTTTTGTGGCTAATGGATAATAACAATATATTTCTTCGAGGGGTTTGTTTTAATGCATGAAAAACGTATAATAATTGTTAATTGTAAATATTGTAATACTAAACTTATATTTAACAAAAATTATGTGTTGTTAAACTAAATTTCGAAAGATAATCAAGAATGCTTCGCAAGAGTTTGTTTCATTTTGCAATCGGTAATTTGTTCTGGGGTAATGGATGCTCAAGTTTTATTTTGGTTGCTGATTAATAATATTCCAATGGGTGTTGGAGTGTGGGCGTCAGGACTGAGCAGTTAGGGGGTCGGGTTTTGTGAGCGTGGGACAAGGCGGGAGGTTGCGAGGGGAGGGGGGGTGGGAGTTCTTTGCGTCGGGGGTGGTGGTTCAATTCGGATTTTAAGCGTGATAGTTCTAGTTCTAAATCGCTAGATTTATTTTCTGGGATTGGTGGGAGTTCTCTGGTTGCGGGCTGTATGATTTCTAATTGTACTGGTTTATCGTAAATTGCGTGTCGGGTTTTGTGTGGCCTGCGTTTCTTGGAACAAGAGCAAGATTTTAAAATTTTGAAAATGGTGCTGAATGCTGAGAATTTATACAAAAGGAATGTGATGCCGAGCGAAGCTATACCTATGCCTGCGAAGGAAAGTGCGGATTTGAGTGTGCTGGTCTCTTGAGCGTCTCTATGATGTGTTCCGATCTCATTAGCTTGTTTTATTATCTCGTCTAATGCTATTCCGTTTGCTATCAAATCATCTTGGTTGATGTGTAGGGGTTTGTATATGTGGAATACTGGGATCTCAGATAGATTTGTCGTGTGGTTTTGTTTCAAATCATTGTATATGTTCGTTAGATTGAGAGAGAATTCCGGAATGTATTGGAGTCTTTTTGATGAGACGTATGTGTTTGAAGTTGCAAGTGAGACTGTGTTGGAGTGTGCTTTGCAGTGTTCTTCTAGGTGTAGTATTCCTGTCCCTGATAGTACCACTCGGGCTTGTGTGGGATTGTCGCATGTAATGTGGAGAGTGTCTGGTTTCGATAGTGAATAGATCCAGGAATTAGGGTGTTTTAATTTGGACCAGTATGGGGCGTCAAAGGAAGTCAGTCGAATGTTGCATTTAGCGAAGTCTGGGTCGGCGTTGTTTAGGAATAATTCGACTTCGCAATTTTTGTGACTATTGCTGTGGTACAAAGGCTGGTGTTGTTCGCACAGGTACACTGATTGTGTGTATTTGCATTCTGAGAAATCCGTGTTCGAGAATTGCAGGTATGAATTTCGGTCTAAAGAGATCGCGATGTAGTCTTCGTTTGGTGTTATGTAAGCAAATTTGTTGTGGGTGTTGTCGAAGTTTTGTTTTACCGGTATGGGTATTAAGCGGTATAAATTGAAACTTTCCTCGTTCAACAGGGGGATCGATAATATGTAAATTAAGTTGGGCTCGATGAATGTAACATCTAATTTCGATATCCTGATCAATTCTTCTGCATATTTATTCTTCAAAGGGGCAGGGAAGCGTAATAGAGGTTGCATGGCTTGGACTTCCTGCAAACTTTCTACTATTTGTTTGGGAGTTGTTATTCTTGGGTGGATGATTCCCTGTTTTGCGAATAATATCGCCTCGATTATGGTTTCTAATTCCGTGTTGAATTCGCTAATAATTTTGTCTAATTCATTTACATGTTTCATCATGTTTATGGTGATCAAATTTTGGTTCAACCTGCTGTTTATGTTCGATGTGGACTGTCTGAAGAATTCTACTTGTATGTCTAGGTCTGACATGTGTGCGTTGATGTTATCCAATTCCTCCCTGTGCGTGCCGAGTGTGGATTGCACGATGTGTGTGTGATTTGCCAATAAGACAGCTAAACGGTTGGTGTCATTAAACAATCTGTCGATTTGTGTGTTATAGTATTCGCTGTCGGAAGCTGTTAGGGTGCCCCATAGGGTTTTGTGTATTTCTCCTACGAAATTAATTAAACCGCGCTTGCTTCGTCTGGGTTTGCGTAAGGTCAATGTTATATCTGTTTGGTCAGGTTCCGAATAATCTAGCAAGTCTTCTATTTGCGTTTGTTCGTCAACTAAACACTTCAATCTGTTTTGAGAAAGTGTTATTGTTTCGTTCAATTGGCATTGTTCTTTTATTGCTTCGCAACTGTTCTTTAATAGTGCCGTGAATCTCTCTAATTCGGTAGATTTGTGTAATAAATTTTTGATATTTACGAAGTTGATTAATTTCCATCTGTTGTTGTAAGTCCGGAGGTTTTGTAGTTGTTCGTAATAGATGCCTGGGTTTGATTTTATCGGAGTCGTGGTGTACGGTAGCTCTCCGTCGGTCGCGAGGTGCGTGCCGTATCTGGAAGTATTTTTATTTATTTATTTATTTATTTATTTTTTTTTTATTACTCTGTCGGGTGTCCTGTATACTGATATGAAATGTTTGATTAAAATTTGCTGACTATTGGTCTGAAGATGGCGGTCGGTGTGGGTGGAAGGGATTAAGGATGTATAGGCTATACAATCTCAACCAAAAGTGAGTCTCGTCGTCAATATTGAGTACTTTGAGATGAGATAAAAATCGGAAAAAAATCAACCACAATCAAGATGATAAGAGTATTCATTTTCAATAATAATAATGCCCAAAAGTTATCAACAAATTGTTTAAACAAATCATTGTTTAACAAATTTCCTGGTGACGTTATTTTTTTTTCATGTCAAATGATTTCGTTAATCTTTCTGAATACACATGAATTTTTTCAGAATTTTGTCACTTTTTTGAAATTTCCGTTTTCGGAAATTTCTAAAGGCTGTATTTACAAAACTATTAGTTCCACGCTCCGGAAACTTTGGAATTGTAATCTACATCGTTTCCACAATAACATATCCAAAATTCAGATTTTTTTCTCCATTTTTCAAAATCGAAAACGGAAATTTCAAAAAAGTGACAAAATTCTGAAAAAATTCATGTGTATTCAGAAAGATCAACGAATTCATTTGACATGAAAAAAAATAACGTCACCAGGAAATTTGTTAAACAATGATTTGTTTAAACAATTTGTTGATAACTTTTGGGCATTATTATTATTGAAAATGAATACTCTTATCATCTTGATTGTGGTTGATTTTTTCCGATTTTTATCTCATCTCGAAGTACTCAATATTGACGACGAGACTCACTTTTGGTTGAGATTGTATAGCCTATACATCCTTAATGTAGGGTGGGTTACTGATGTTCTGCTCAGTAGCGTTTTGATAGTCAGGTGGAGGAGAGAAGAGAAAAAAAAGAGGAGTGAGAAGAAAGAAAAAAAAGGATAATAATGGATTCTAGTGATATTGCGTGTGGGTTTGTCGAAGGTTGGTTTTTGTTAGTGTGTTCTCCGTGATTTTTGTTTTACATATGAGGATTTTTAGTGAGGAGGTTGGCGGAGCGGTCTGAGGTACCTGGGGAGATCGTGGACCTTGTCGCGGGGTGGGAGCTTTCTTTTCCCACTAGTTCGTTCGAACGCGAGGGGTTTTTGCGTCGGCAGTTTTCGTGTCTGGTAGGTGTTATTCTTGTTTGTCTTATGTTTATTTGTGTGTTGTCTTATTGTTAGTGTGTTTTGTTTGTAGGGTTCCGGCGAAAGATTCGGACCGGATGTTTTGGAGCGGTACATTCGGTTGGAGATTGGTGTCTTCTATGGGGACGGAGGTTTTCTGCGCCGTAGGTTTGGGGGGCCTCCGCGGGCTGTGGTCCGCGGGGTGGTTCGACCCAGTAATATCATTCCCGGGTTGGGGCGGGGGAGGGGACCTCCTTCGCCTAGGGTGTTGGCGCTTTTTAGGGCCATGCGGGCTCGTCGTCCGGGTGGAGAGGAGAATTAAAATAAAATAGGGTGTCTAGGTGTTTGGTAAGGGAGTGGAAATAAATTACTGATTTTTTTTTTTTTTATTGTTCTAATGAGTTTGATTTTCCTGTGGTGTGTACGTACTTGTGTTTTTAGTCTGTAAGTTTGGGATAACTGTGTTAGTTTATTAATTGTTGGGTGGGTTGTTAGGGATTAGTAAGGTTTAGGATGCGGATTTAGGTAGGATTTCATCTGTGGGCGTGTGCATGGTGTAAGCGATGTATAGTGTGTGTAATGCCATCAGTGTAATAAGTTTCTATTGGTTACTTCTTGTAGGGTAGGTGTGTGGTTAGATTGTTAATTATGAGATTGGTGTTAAGAGTTAGTAGGATTTAGGATGTGGGTGTTAGGTAGGAAGAAGAACGATTGGCTCAGTGATATGCATTATGTTATAGTAAGTGTGCTTTAAATATGTGAGTGTTCCTTTATCCGATACCAATATTCATTCTCATTTATACGAGGTACCTCATCATACAGTTTCAATCATACACAAATATTCTATACATTCTTTCACTCTCATACATTCTTGGTCGCTATATAAAGGAACTTTGTTGTTGGTATGTGTAATGTTGTATTTAAGTGTGTGAATTTGTTTGATTATGTAATGGAAATTGAAATTTAAAAGGGAAATGTTGGTGTCCAGTAGGGTTTGGATTAATTTAATCTTGGTTCTGAGTTTCGTGTGCTAATTTTAATTTGTTTAGGTGGACGACTTTGGTTTTATTAGGAGTCAGGTAGATTTCTGCGTTAATGTTGTTGATTATTTGTTTAATTACGAAGGGTCCTTTGTAGTGGTCGTCGAATTTCTTGCGTGTTTCGTTTATGAGAAAGACTTTTTGTCCGGCTTCGAATGTTTGTGTATTTGTGTTCCTGTCATAGTATTGTTTTGATCTTAGCTTTGCTTTTTCTGAATTCTTTTTGGCTTCTTTTCGAACTCCGCGTAAATTATCTTTCAGGTCAAACAGATATGCGTCGTACGTGTTAGTTGTGGCTTCTGTAGGTGTAGTGTCAGTCGGTGATCTCGCTATTTTACCGAAGATTAGTTCGTGTGGTGTGAAGCCTGTTGCTTCATGTTTTGCGGTGTTATAGGAAAAGATCGCGAATCTAATGAACTCGTCCCAGTCTTTGCCTTGAGAGGTATAGTGTGCTATGTGTTCTGTTATTGAAATGTGACTACGTTCTAGAGAGCCGTTAGACTGAGGTCTGTAGGGGGTCGTTTTGATCTTTTTAATCTTGAATAACTTACAAATCTGTCGAAAGACTTTGCTAAGGAAGTTTTGTCCTTGGTCTGTGAGAATTGACTTTGGTGAGCCGTAACGTGTCATGTATTCCTTTGCGAAAGTTGAGCCTATTGTTTGAGCTGTTGAGTCGGGGATAGGTATGGCGTCGAGGTATTTTGTTAGGTTGCATTGGATTGTCAGTAGGTATTGGTTATTGTTTTTCGTGATTGGTAGGGGTCCTACTATGTCAAGGGCTACTTTGTCGAACGCGTCGGATGGTGTGTCCGTGATCACCATAGGTAGCCTAGTTTTGATTCGCGTGAGCTTTTTGCGCTGGCAACTGTCACAAGTTTTTATGAACTCTTGTACTTGGCTTTTGAGATTTGGCCAATAGTATTTTTCTCTAATTCGCTCGTATGTCTTTGTTACGCCTTTATGACCGCCTACGAGAGATTCGTGACATTCTCGGATAATTTCTGGTCTTGACTGTACGTCTGGTACAGTAGTCTCGTGTGTGCAGAGTGTGATATTAATGTCTGAGTCAGCAAAAATGTAGTAGAAAAGTTTCTTGATTATTGTCCATCTGAAGGCTTCTAGTCCAGAGTTAATTTTGGAAAATGCGAGGGAGTGAATGTCTTTACTGATAAGAATGCGTTTCAAGTGAGCAAGGATGTTGAAAAGTTCCTCCAAATTACTTCTGTCTGTCCGTTTGTCTTTGATTACTAATGTGAAAATGTGTTTGTTCTTGAATTTGGTTCCGAATATTTCGGGTTTCTTCAAAGTTAGCCTGTCGAAAGATTCTTTCTTTATCATGTTCTCGTCTAACAGTTTTTTCGCTATGTCATCAGTCCAAGGAGAGTCTGCCGTTATGAAGTGAGCGTAGTTGTCTTTTAACATAAAAATTCCGTCTCTGGATTGTGTGACGTTAGGTATTGAAACAATATCGTCTAGAATATTAACAAATCGTTCGTAGGACTGAGTTTGGTTGTGTACTTTGTTGACGGGACGATTATGGTCGCTTGAAACTATCATCGAAGGATCTGATTGTTCTGTTCGAGGATTGTCTGATATATCCATAGGTGAATCAATACTATCGTGGTTTGTATCGCGTTCATCAATTGAATTGATGTCGTGTTCGTCTGTATGTATGTCGTGATCGTCGTCGGTGTCTAAGCGAGCATGGGTGTCAGGTGTTGGGCTAGGGTCGTCAGCTGAGTTGTCCGGCGAAGAAGGGGGCTGGTGTATGATCTTGCGAGGTGGAGGGGACTTGCGAGTGGTCGTGCGAGGAGAAGGTGAGGCGTTAGGAGCTGGAATTGCTGCGCGTGGGTCAGGGGGTCGAGGAGGGGGTTTTGTTTGTTGATCTGATGTGTCATCGTGTTTTTGCGATGTTTTGGGATCAAAATTGCAAACCGTGATTTTAATATCCGTGTCTTTAAAAATATACTTTATCATACTTTTAACCAAATTCCAATCGAGCTTGTCTAGTCCACATCCTAGTCTCGGTATCGATATAGATTTCTTGCCGTCTTCTACTAATGCGAGTTTTAGATTTACCAAGGTGTCGTACATGGTTTTGTTTGTCGGCTTATGGAAATGTTTATCCTTCGTGACGAGGTTGTAAATGTTACGCCGAGGGTACGCTACTGCAATGACGTCACTGATCTCAGGATTCGTTGCTTGCAATCTCTTTTTATGTATGAGTCCCTGTCTTATCATCTGGGCTGCTACACCAAGCGAGGTTGTACAGTCCGCTGAGATACAATGTGCTAAATTATCTTTTTGCTTCAATAGATCTGCTTGAATTTCCGTGACATTAGGGTTGCTAATTATCGGAAGATGATCTAAGTCGTTTAGGAACTCTACAAACGGTGGAGTACTTCCTGGATTGGGATTTCGCGAAGTAGAAGGTATGGCACTCGGTTGAGTGTTCTGTGGCAACCCATTGTGTTTTGGGTTTTTCTTTTTAGCGTAGCGTTTCGAAGGGGAGAATTTTGGCTTAGATTTTGAGGTATGTTCCGCACGTTTCTTTGAAAGTTTTTGACTAGAATCAGAAGGATTCTTTGGTATTTTTATTTGATCATCAGAATCGTCTGAGGATTCTGGATAATTGTTTTTATTTATTCTCTGCCGCGGTGCAGGATTGCTAGAGGATTCTGTTTCGCGATGTCTTTTAGTTGCGAGGAATTTAGGTGGAATATTTTTTACTCTTTTTGGTCTCTGAGCTTCTTCTAATAATTTGTCCAAATATTTGTCTATTGCGTCTCTCTCATCTGTGTTACGGTCTGTGCTTGTACTTGGGTTATTGTCTAGTTGTATTGTCGGCAGTGTGTTGGTTGTGTCGGTGTTCTCGACGTGTCGGGTTGCTACACTTGGACCTACTCCGTCTTCGTCGTCGGCGTCGTATGTGGAATCTGAACTGTCGGGCTTGTGGGCTAATACTTTTCTTCGCGGTTCTGCGCTGTTACTGGACTCTGTATTTATTTTACGTTTGACCGATATTGGATTTTGCCATGACATTTCTACGTCAGAATCGTCTGAAAAACTTGAATCTGTGATGATTCCTACTTCTGCTATGTCTTCTGACTGATTTTCTCTAGGTCGTTTATTTGGCGCGGGGTTCGTAGAGTACTCGTCCGTGCTTCTGAGACGTTTTGATTCGATTGGCAATACTTGAGCTGTATCGGGCACGGGGTTTCTCGAAAGCGCGTCCGCGTTCGTGTTTAATTTGCCCGGTTTGTGTACTATATCGCACGTGTATTGACCGATAAATATTTTCCACTCGTGTAATCGTGATGACGGGTCTACCATGCTTCTTAACCAAGTTAGCGGCTTGTGGTCCGTTACCAACGTAAATTGTCTACCGTAGACGTATGGTCTGAATTGTTTCAACGCGAATACGACCGCGAGCAGTTCTTTATCTGTTGTTGAGTAGTTTATCTCTGCTTTTTGTAGTGATCTGGATGCGTAGGCGACTGGTAAATCTTCGCCTATTTTTCCTTGACTGAGCACTGCTCCTAGGGCGTATTTTGAGGCGTCGGATGTTATTATGAATGGTTTGCTAAAGTCTGGATATTGTAAAATTGGCTCTTTGCAGAGGTAGTCGCGTAGGGTTTCGAATGCAAGCTGGTGTTCAGAAGTCCAGATAAAAGGAGTGTCTTTTTTTAACAAGTTAGTGAGGCATTTCGCGATTTCCGCCATGTTTGGTACGAATCTCCGATAATAACCTACTAGTCCTAAAAATTCTTTGATTTTCGTCGCGTTTGTCGGTTGAGGGTAATCTCTGATTGCAGCTAAAGTTTTTGGATTTGGTCTGACGCCTTCGCGAGAAATGATATGACCTAAATAGGCGACTTCTTTTCTTAAAAATTCACATTTATCGGGTTGCAACTTGAGTCCGGCGTCGGATAATCGTGTCATTAGCTTTTTGAATTTTATCGCGTGTTCTTCTAGTGATCTCGCGTAGATTACAATGTCGTCAAGATAAACAAACATTTCATTGCCTTGCAAACCCATAAGTACTTGATCCATTAAACGTTGGAAGGTCGACGGTGCATTCTTTAGACCGAAGGGCATTCTCGTGTACTCGTAATGACCGTTAGGTGTGGAAAAAGCTGTTTTCGCGCTATCGTCTGGGTGCATTGGAATTTGGTGAAACCCGGAAGCTAAATCAAACGTTGAGAAATATTTTGCGGAGCCTAGCTGATCTAATATTTCTGTTATGTTTGGCAGGGGGTAGGCATCTCCGATGGTTTTTTCATTTAGCTTGCGAAAATCGATAACCATGCGCCATTTCTTTTCACCACTTGCGTCAGGATTTTTAGGAACAATGCAAACAGGAAAATTGTAGGGTGATGAGGAATTTTTAATGATCCCCTGATCAAGGAGTTTGGTTACCTGTCTTTTAATTTCCTCTTTGTGTACCGGAGGGTATCTGTACTGTTTCGTATGTACAGGGATCTCGTCTGTCGTAGGTATCTTGTGACTTACCAGATGTGTGTGACCTAATTTATCTCCAGGTAAATGAAATAGGTGGTTATATTCTACTGCAAGATCTAATGCTGCTTTCTTTTCCTCTTTATTGCAATGTTTGAGTCGTAAGTTTTCTTTCAAAATTTCTAGACGTTTTGAGCCGTGATTAGGAGCAATGATAAGCGGGTCTGTATTTTTGTTGATCTTACGCGTGTTAGTAGTGAATAGGATCTGAGGATTGGATGTATACTCTGTGTCTTTGGGTTCGTGTACTTCTTCCAGTGTGACCGCTGGTCTTTTTATCTCAACTGCTTCGTCGTTTGTGTTTATTACGTACGCGTATGCGAATCCGTGTCTGTTCGTCACTAGAGCTTTGCCTAACTTTATGCCGTCGGCTACATGCTGTTTTCTGAGTAGTCCTGTTTTTATTGACGGGTTATTAACTTTGATCGAAATGACTTGTGCGGTTCTGGCTGGAATTAAGATTACGTTTTCGTCTAAAATTTTGAAGGGTTCTGAAGTGTCTGAAGTTACTGTGTTAGTTTCGAAAGAAATAGTCGCGTTTTCTTTACATAAAAATTGTGCACCTAAGATTCCGTCTTCTTTGATTGGGAATGCATTGTTTACGACGTGGAATTCTTGTAGTCGATTTCCGATCAAGATTTCTACGATGCCTTGCGTTTCGACTGTGCCAGGTGTTGAACCTGTGATTTTAATTTTGTCCGGTGCTTTGAAACGTGTGTCTCGGTGTAACGCGCTATGCCTGATTATGTTTATGTCTGACCCGGTGTCGACCAAGAGTGTGCTTATCTCCTTTGCCAGCTGAGGCGCTTGTATGTGTACTTTAGGTGTGTCGCCTACTGACGTTGTTAGTATACACGCGGGTGTAAGATGATTTTTAGCTCGGCTTGACAACGGAATGGCTCCTGTTTTTCGGGAAAAGAGATGTTTGTTTTTGAAGCATATTACGGCGTTTTCGCTTCTGAAAAATTCGGAACTCAATATACCATCTTCTTTAATAGGGAAATTGTCATCAACTAAATGGAATTCGTGTCGCGTGTTTGCGAAATCTAGATTTACAATTCCTATAGTTTGCATTACCTTATCAGTTACTCCGCTTACTTCACGTACTTCCGTCGGCGGACATTGGAACTTTTTGTTTATTACTCTAGCTTTAATCAAATTTATGTTGGCGCCTGTGTCAATTATTAATCTCGCAATGTCTCCGATTACTTGCGGTGAATTGATCTCGATTATCGGTGATCCATTCAATGGCTGTTTGGAATTGTCGGACGCTTTACTTAAGAACGGGCTGTCGACGCGTCCACACGGCGGTCCCGGTACTCGTTTAAATTTTGCGTATCATTTTGAGCTGAATTCATTTGATATTGCTGTTGGCCTTGCCCATCCGGCTGACCTAAATTTGTGTAACTGATCTGCGAGTGATTTTGTTGTTGGTAGGGGTTATCGCGATTTTGTGGATTATTTCTATTGTCGTACCGATCTGACTGATGTTGATAATTATTATACTGTCTCTGATTGTTTGATTGGGACTGTTGGTAGTTGGGTCTACGGTTGGAGGAGCGGTGGTTTTGTTGACGGTTGAAGGGACTTTGATTACCGTTATTACCTTGATCAGATCCCGAATTTTGCGGGTTGTACCGATTGTTGAGGTTTCTCCTGTTACAAAATTCATATGTGTGACCAATCCTATTGCAAAATGTACAAGACCGAATATTTGTGCGCTGTCTCGATCTGCATTCCTGAGTGGAATGACTGCTTTTGTTACAAAATGTACAAAAAATTCCTGAATTGCGTTGTCTTGATCTGCATTCCTCTGTGGAATGGCTGTTTCTTTTACAAAATGTGCAAAAAATTTCTGAGCTGCGCTGTCTTGATCTGCATTCTTCGATCGAATGTCCCTGTTTATTACAGAATCTACAAAAGAACTTTGATTGATGACTTGGTCCTGAGAGTCGTTCTCTGAGTGGACAATATTTATCTATGTGATCTGTCAATTTACAAATTGTGCACTCAATTCGCGGGCTGTTTGTGGGTGACGGTATGTTGCGGTAGGCTTCTAAGGTGCGCCTTTCTTGGACCAAAGCTTCGACTTTGATCGCTTTTTCAATAGCATCGCGTAGCGAAGTTGGTTTTTCGTTAACGACTCTAATTTCCAAGTCATTTTTCAAACCTCTCATGAACGCGGATCCGGCAGAATTTGTTACAAATTTGACTACTGATGCTGAATCTTCTGAAGCTGCCTGTGATTTTATTAATTCTGTCGCAGCTTGTACTAGTTTTTGTATTCTATTGCCATATTCTACAACGCTTTCGTTGTTTCTTTGCGCTGCGGTTCCGATCTGTGTCTGAATGTCCTGCAAGCTTAGTTTTGAGGAATAAACGCGTCTCAAATTTTCTAATATTTTAGTCAAAGTTTCTGGGGTCCCAGATTGGACATACTCTTCTGCGGGGCCTTCAATTTTGGCACAAACTAGCATCGTCAGGAGAGGTAATTCTCCTGGAGTGACTGAGCGAATAGCATATTGGGCTTTACGTATAAATGATTCTACTGGAATGTTCTGCCCGTTAAATGTGGGTACCATGCTTGCAGCACTTTGCGCGTTCAGAGACGGGATCGTCGCCGCGGATTCGACTGGAGGAGTCATTTTAATGCTAATTGTTTAAAAACTAATATTAATTCTATATTTTCGAGAGACTTACAAAGAGCTGAGTATGATGAGAATGGCGAGGAAGTATCGCATGGTTGCGATTGATGTAAGCTTCTTCTGACAAGGGGTTTGGGTGGTGGGGTGACGATCGGTGATCGTCGATGACGGCTGGCGGCTGCAACGGCTAGCGACGGCTAGCGACGGCTAGCTGCTGGGTACAGCTGGGCTCTGCGTCGAATTGATGTCGTCCTTATCTGCTTCTCTCGTTCGCTCAGGATACCGGGGCTCGTTCGGTGTGGAGATTTTGTTTTCGAATGACTCAATTGATTTTTGGTCTTCAATTAATTATTATTTTCTCGTCGTCTTATGTTTGCGAGAGATTTAATTTTCAATGGTTATCGCTGCGTCTGATTGGCAGGTTAGTCTCGTCGTCTTACGTGTGTTGCGAGAGCACAAATTTTTATGAATCACTGTTCACTTAAATTTCTTAATGGTTAATATTCCGTCGTCTTATTGAGAATGCGAGGTATTTATTATTATATTTTATCTTCCGTCGTCTTATGGTTGCGAGGTTTATTATTTTGTTTTCCGTCGTCTTATGGTTGCGAGGTATTTATTATTTTGTTTTCCGTCGTCTTATGGTTGCGAGGTATTTATTATTTTGTTTTCCGTCGTCTTATTGAGAATGCGAGGTATTTATTATAATTTTATCTTCCGTCGTCTTATTGAGAATGCGAGGTATTTATTATAATTTTATCTTCCGTCGTCTTATGGTTGCGAGGTTTTTTATTATTTTATGATTTATTGATTATTAATTATTGTTAAAACTAGTTTTTATCGACGGTGTGCTGATGGTTGACTTCTGGTGCACTTTTCACGCGTCGATATATTGTTGCACTTAATTAAAAACACTTGTTTTGGCGAATGCGTCTGTCGTATCGTTGATCTCTTCCTTTGGCTAGGCCTTTCGAATACGCTGCGCGCTAGTTAGTCGTTTTCCGGATTGGCCGTTTCCAGATTGTTGCTAACTAATCAAACTCTTTTCACTGAATCACCTTCTCACTTTTTTAAACTTCGTCACGGGGAACACCGCTGCCACCAGTGTAACAAGCCTAAGCAAGTCAAGTATTTTATATGGGTTCAATCCCGTGTAAAATACATAAAAGTACACCGAAGGTGTGAAGCGGGCGATATTTCAATAAGAGTATCCAGCGTAGAACAGAAGTGATTATATATTCAACAGATTTATTCAGACAAGTGATTTAAAAGAGAGTACAACAGTTCTTATTCCTAAGAGAGTAGTTCCAGAAGTGAGTCCAGCTAATTCAGTCAAGACTGAAGAAGCCAGCGGGAAGGGTGAGGGGAGTGCATAAGACTGACCAAGCTATCCCACGGTACGCGAAGTATCGGGTGATGCGCCGTCAGGCTTATGCGAAAAGAGTAAGATAGCGGGGTGCAGATATTCTAAGATCTAGTTAACTAAGTCTAAGTCTAAGCGTGTGTGTGTGTGTGTGTGTGAGGGTGTGTGAGGGTAGGCGTCGTATGGACCGTGGGACCAGACGTGACAAAAGTGACAAAATTCTGAAAAAATTCATGTGTATTCAGAAAGATTAACGAATTCATTTGACATGAAAAAAAAATAACGTCACCAGGAAATTTGTTAAACAATGATTTGTTTAAACAATTTGTTGATAACTTTTGGGCATTATTATTATTGAAAATGAATACTCTTATCATCTTGATTGTGGTTGATTTTTTTCCGATTTTTATCTCATCTCGAAGTACTCAATATTGACGACGAGACTCACTTTTGGTTGAGATTGTATAGCCTATACATCCTTAACAAAGACCTGGTGGTCGTGCGGACAGCGTACTGGATTCATAAGTGGAAGATCGGAGGGTAGCAGGTTCGAGACCGGTGGCGGACATGAAAATTTTAATTTGATCAAACTCAGCGATTCATTAGAAAAAAAGTGAATCATCGTCACTTAATTGAAATCGGATCGTTTGGAAGTGATACCGGAAGAAGAACTTCCAGCCTAAATTTTTTTAAATATTTTTATAATTGATGGGGCATCGGAAAATACAGCCAATAAAGGCCCAAGGTTGCCGTATATTCTAGGTCCAAGTTTATCGGCCAGTTTGTGCCCAAGTTTGTCAACGTATACAGGCCCAATTTCGGGATCCAAAGTTGGCCCTTGTTTGGCTACCAATGTAGGCCCAAGCTTAAATTCCCATATAGGGCCAAACAAAAAAAGCGTTACATTTTATTATTGGCCCAAGTTTGACATCTAAAGTTGGCCCTTGTTTGGCTACCAATGTTGGCCAAAGTTAGAGAACCCGTATGGGGCCAAACAAAAAAAGCGTGACATTCGGATATTGGCCCTATACGGACAACCAAACTTGGGCCAAAAGTATAACGAGGAAAATTAACTTGGCCCCACTTGGCGCCCGGACACAATTTCTACACGGGAGGTTGTTAAGTATGAGGTTGGCGTTAAGAGTTAGTGAGGTATAGGATTTGGATTTTAGGAAGGAAAAAGAAACGATTGGCTTCATGGCATGTGTTGAAAGTGTGTGTATATATATCCAATACTATCATTCGTTCTCACTCATACGAGGTACCTCATCATACAATTCGTTCATACGAAATCATTCCGTACGTTCATTCGTTCTCATACATTCATAATTATATATATACAACAATTTCTTATGTTCACGCGTGTAGTTTTGTTTTCGCATGTGTAGGTTTTGTGTGTGTAGTGAGGGATCTGTCTGTAACCTAGGGTTTTGTCCGATAAAGTGAAAAAAGTGTCATGTTTGAATCAAAAGGTCCGTCAGTCTGTTGAGTAAGGTCTGGTCTGAATCAGCCATCGTTTTGCGGCTCGTGAGCTAATTTTAATTTGTTCAAGTGGACGACCTTAGTTTTATTAGGAGTGAGATAAATTTCCGCGTTAATGTTGTTGATTACTCGTTTGATTACGAATGGTCCTTCGTAATGGTCGCCGAATTTTGTACGCGTCTCGTTTATCAGGAAAACTTTTTGTCCAGCTTCAAACGCTTGTGTATTGGTATGTCTGTCATAGTATTGTTTAGATCTTAGTTTTGCTTTTTCTAAATTCTTTCTGGCTTCTTTTCGAGCTTCGCGTAGATTATCTCTTAAGTCGAACAGATATGCGTCGTACGTGTTAGTAGTAGCTTTTGTAGGTGTAGTGTCACATGAAGCTGAGGCTAGCAGCCATAGTAAGCAGTCAAAAGTGGTGAATTCAATTGAAATGAGACACCCAGGCCACAGAATTTGAAGTTTGTGAAATATTATGGGAACGAATACTCCCACGAAATCATAGAAATGAATCCCTACTATGTGATGACTTTATTCAGAAACTTTGAAACGTTTGACTGCTAACTATGCCTACTAGCTTCAGCTTCGTTGAACAGACCCCTCTGTGTTCGCTAATATGGAAATATAATTACAGGTAGATTCGGTATAAAAAAAAATTTGAGGCGTCTAATCGATTTTGAAATGAATTTTGAAATGCGGGTGTAAAAATGTTCATTTTTCATTTTACGCCCGCATTTTAGGGCCCTCTCCTTTTCGTTCCTTTGTATCAGTCGGATGTTCAAACGTAAAAAAACGATATTTTAATTTTACGCGCACAAGGTGTAAAATTGATTTTTACGCACAGTGTTGAAAAAAGTAGGATTTTACGCCCGGAATATCGAGGTGTAAAATCGCATTTTACGCCCACTGTGGCGAAAACGTAAGCAGTAAATACAATTAATCAACGATTTACAATATCTAAACATTTTGGTGATGAAGCAGAATACGTTGAATTAATTGTTTTCATCATGTTGTTAAAACATCCTTTTGTCAAGTTTCTGTAGTCACGAATTTTGACACGAGTAATAGTTCACCGAGAGCCATTTCTTCATCTACTATGAGTTTTATGTTGTCCAAACTGTTCACATTCATCGAATATATCGTCGAGTTTTCTGAAAGTAAATATTGTCGTAGGGTGGTGTGAAATATTTCTTCAAGTGAGTTACACGTTTATAAACTCATTGGAGCCCAGACGTCCAAGTTAGAGTATTCGGAGAAAAAACCCATCTCGGTTTTGGAAAACGAATTGAAACAAATTGGATATGATCGTGAACATCGAGGCGAGGTGTAACCTGACACCCGTTTGTTATGACTCCCCAGGGCTGTCACAATCTACTCCCTATAGTTGTCGATCGTAGGGCTATACAGAGGACCACGATGCACCATGTCGTGACCCTTACTCTGACGAAAACATTTAAACCGGTCCAGGTGAAACGTCGGTGTTGCCCAAATAGTTACGATACCCTTCCTTATGGCCACATAGATTAGTATGCTCTCTCTCTCCCTCTCTCTCTCTCTCTCTCTTTCTGGTCACAGGCATACAGTTCTGGAATGCTTTGCCTCCTGAAGTGACCCTGGCGTCAACTCTCACCGACTTTCGCACGCGTTGTTTTCGTTTCCTTATGGCGGGGGAGGAACGCGCAGCGCACCCTCCTGGGTCCTAGTTGTCATATCTTTATCTAATAGGTATACGCCTGGTTCTAGTTATAGCTTTGAATGATATTATCAAACAGGCAAAGGAGATAAGCACACACCACCGCGACAAAGAAGACACAGTTGAAGAAGACGGGTTGTACAAGAGGACCAGCGCGTTGCGTAAATACGTGGACGACCACCCCATGGTATCGCGCGGTGGGCTACATCAGCGTGACGCGTTTTTCAGTGGCCGAACCAGGAACACCTTCCGATATTACGAAACAGCTCCTGGGGAGGAAATCCACTACGTCGACGTGTGTTCCTTGTACCCCTACGTGTGTAAGACAGCGCGATACCCGGTAGGTCATCCGACGGTTTACGTGGGGGATGAGTGCAGGGCGATGACGGGGCCGGAGAACACAGACGTCAGCAGAGTCGATGGGTTTATTTCGTGTACAGTTTTACCACCCCGCGATCTTTATCACCCCGTGCTACCGGTTCGTATGCACAATGGGAAACTCTTGTTCGCTCTGTGTCGAGCCTGCAGCGAGAGTCTGATACAGACAGCGTGCCCTCACGAAAACACGGCTGAACGGTGTTTCACCGGTACCTGAGTCGCCGACGAGGTGCGAAAAGCCGTAGCCCTCGGTTACAAAATCCTTAATACATTACACGAGGTGTGGCAGTACGAGATGACCGAGTACGATCCCCACACGAGACAGGGCGGGCTTTTTGCCGGGTACGTCAACGTGTTTCTTAAAATTAAGCAAGAGGCCAGCGGGTGGCCCGCCGAGTGCACCGATGAGACATCCCGCGAGCGCTACCTGGCCGAATACAAACAGGTCGAGGGTATCGTGCTGGATCCGGGGAAAATAACGAAAAACCCTGGTCTTCGCTCGGTATCGAAACTCTGTCTAAATTTTTTTTTGGGGTAAGTTCGGTCAGCGCGAGAATCTACCCCAGACCGAGGTTGTACGGAACCGCGCCCGTTTACTGGAGCTACTCGTGGGCCCCGATACCGAGGTCACCACTATTTTGCCGGTAACCAACAACGTGGTCTACGTAGGGTGGCGGTACACCGTGGATAACGTCGTGCCGTCCCCGCTGGCGAACGTTGCCTTGGCGGCCTAGACAACGGCCCACGCCCGTCTAAAGTTATATAGTTATCTCGAGAAGCTCGAGCGCCGCGTGTTATATTGAGATAACGATTCGGTTATCTACCGCCGGACAGGTGTTCCTGGGGAGTACGAACTGGCGGTCGGGAATTTTTTGGGGGAGGTGACCGACGAAATCGCGCAGTACGGGGAGGGAAGCTTCATACGATCGTTCGTGTCGGGAGGCTCGAAACTCTACGCCTTCATAGTGCGTCGACCCGACGGTACCGAGTGCGAAGTTTGTAAGGTGAAGGGTGTCACGCTGAACTACGAGTCGAGATTGAAAATAAATTTCAATTCGATTCGCGGTATGGTCGTTGATCGGGAGAACCCTGTAGTTGTCGATCGTGGGGCTATACAGAGGACCGCGATGCACCATGTCGTGACCCGTTCTCTGACGAAAACATTTAAACCGGTCCAGATGAAGCGTCGGTGTTGCCCAAATACGATACCCTTCCTTACGGCCACATAGATTAGTATGCTCTCTCTCTCTCTCTCTCTCTAGGTGGCTGGTAGCAGCTCTGTAACCAGAGTCTGGCGAGATCTGCACGAGCGCTCTCTGGGAGACAATAGACGGTAAGTCGGTCATTTGTCACGTATCGAGAGATGGTGCGTCATCACTCTGGTAATGTCAAAACACATATTATTTCTTCCAGAAGCTGCCTCCTCATCAGACCACCCGTTCTTCTTGGAACCTCGTTATAAGCCGAAACAATAGCACGTCTCGATCGGTCGTGACCATAGCGTCAACTTTTACACAAATCGTGAGATTCTGATGGTGGGGACGTGTCGATAAGTCTGACCGACACCGCCGATCCACATTCAGTCTGACAACTTCAAGCGTGAAAGATCAACCATCAGAGCTACTACTTTGGCTACATCTAAGTCCGGTACATCGGGAGACGGCTGCAGCCGACTGTTTAAGACCTTCGACATCGCTCTTAGAAAATCCGAGCGACACCTCCTGCTGTCCAGCACCTACGGACTTAACAACTCCTGGACAAAAGACAAAACTGGGAGCTGGTCCAGCGGCCAAGAGACCCAAGAAAAACTGGATCCCGGTCATCCTAATGCAGAAGCCTAAATTCGTTGACCTGAAACATCTTACGTGCTGCATCGATGAGCAGCTGGAGCGGCTGGAGGCTGTTGAGGGGATGTAAACGAGTGTAAGGGACTTTTGGTGCGCTACTTCGCCGCTGTTTTGAAGAAGCGAAAGATAAAGACCGCGACTCTCCAGCAGATCAGCGCGGTGGTGTGCTAGGAGGGGGACAACGCACGGGGGTCTGTAGCATCGTGTGCCGAGGAAGGATTTCGCCGACATTATTATAACATTGTGTTCTGCGAGATAACCCGCCTGTTTTTGGCATACATTGGCGCTGACATACGTCAGTGTGTCGTGACGGAATCTGTATAAAAATGAAACCACTGTATCCATTAGATATAAGAATAAAAAGAATATTGAAAAAATACCTCGTGATTATTCTAACACCCTATTTTCCCATATTTCAGGTTTATAAATTTAAGTAGTAATAGATGAGATTTTCAGGCTTTTTAAAGTTACGTAGTAATAGTTGCGTTTTTCAGGCTTCAAAGAATAAGCAGCGGGAGATTGAGAAACAAGCCGCCATCTTGGAATTTTTAAGATAAAACATTTTCAGCCGAGCCACAGCCGGCCACAGCATCGCGGCGTGGGGGGAGCGAGGAGGGGGCAAGGTCGGCGCCGGGGGTGTAACTTGATACCGGTTTGTTATGACTCCCCATGGCTGTCATAATTTACTAATGCTGACTTCTTGAGGCCTAGGGAAGAGAGAAAGAGGTGAGGATTGTGGTCTGGGAAGAATCTCGTGCTCATTGCTCATCTGTCTGCTGGAGAATTGAGTTCGAGAGTGATAAGCCGGATATAAGAGAGAGAGAGAAAAAAAATGTGATCATGGAGACTGTACTGTCCAGTAAGTATGAACTTCGTAGTGTTGTGTTGTTCGTCGCGTAGTTTAAAAGAGTCGATTTTTAATGTGTGTGTTTTCTATCCTTTCTGATTATAGTATTACGAGCTATACCTGAAGGGGTCCAGTGCGCCTTGAATGTTAGCAAGGCGGTCGTATGTTGGGGCGTCGCGGTGCCTGTTGAGGGTGACAATCGGTTCGCTACAGTTTGGGAATGGGTGAAGGCGTGAGGTCTGTGCTAGAGTTCGGGTGGATTTCAAGTTCCGGGGCTGGGCTGTGCGATCGCTGCCCGCAGCCCATGTTCGCCGCTCCCACTGATCTCTATTATACACTGGATGGCGGACTGCGCCCGTCGAGTGAAGCCAATTGAACAGCGCCATTTGCTGGTTCCCTATTTACAGCGGGCAGTTTAAATTGAAAAAAGATTCACGGGCGCCCGTGCGCTGATGAATGGGAGCGTGGATTTCGCTTTCGTATGCTCAAAACAATTGGCAAATTGTATGGTTTCTTCTGTTCACACAGTTTGCTTACACCAGAATTTCTACAACTCCTACACTTTTACAAGAGCATAAATTTTTTCTTAGATTTTACAATATTTGATTTTTTTCAGCCGATCAGCTCCACTTACAAGCATTTATTTGGCATGAATTTGCTTATTCGATCAAAAAAAATTATACATATATCTTTTAATAATCAATTGCTGTTTTATACCGAGTCATTATTATCATTATTAATATTCTATATTATTCACAACATAACCTATATTTGATTTTCGACAACGAGCTAACTTTTCAGAAATCGAATTTATTCAGCATTGTCCCATAAACGTAATCACCTATATGTTGCGTCGTTGATTCTCAATCAACGGTTACATGATCCTGTATGAAAGAAAATAAAATGAGACCTGCTCGACGGGCGTGATTGTTTTTTTTATTACTCTCGACTGACAATGAAACATATTATATCCCTTTTTAACGTAACTCCACTACAAAATCTTAATTTTTGAATCGTATACGTTGGTTTTCCTTGTAATATGAGAGTCGCAACCCTCAACCCGTTTGAATTTCCCGCTGTAAATAGGGAACCAGTTCGCCCCGGTCCTCCTTCCCCCCAAGTCCCCTCGCCTGGCTCCAAATTGCCTCACGCTCTTGCGGCAGAAAGGGTACCCGTCCGCTATCCAGTGTATAATAGAGATCAGTGGCCGCTCCATACAAACGTTACCGGCGGCACCTCATTACATATGATTCGACGGGGACGCTTCGTTTTCGCGACTCGTCATTTTCACGACTCGCCATTTTCCCGAATCGACGACGACAGTCTTCCGACCGCCCAAAGTTCCGACTCGTCATTTTCCCGAACGCCAAAGTCTCGACACGCATAATTCCGACCGTCGAATACCCGAGAAAAACTATGACTCGGAATGTACCGCCCTCTCGTGATTTTTTGTGAACTGAGACTGCAATTTATGGAAAACGTCGACGAGGTAGCGACTGACACGTACCTCCAGCTACTTGCCCTTACCATCGCCGATGGGGTTATTCAGCAAAGTAAGCAGTACGTTGATGCGACAGCTGAATTAATTCCTTGTGAGATACATTTCATAGTGGGCAGAAAATTTCATTTATTACAGTGGCAATAACAATATTTAATTAATGAGACAAGAAATAGCTTCTGTATAGAATGGAAATAGATTGGAATAATGGGAGTCACATTGGCTCACAGACTCGCGGTCCAGCGTCTTATTCCACGTGCAATCCAGACGTAGACACCGTACCAGGGAGGAGACCCTGGAGGAAGACATCGAATCGGATCGACCCTATTCCGCAGATTTACTAGGAAATATCGATGATATTGTTACGAACGGCCCTTTTCTTTCAAATGTCATAAGTGCTTAGTCGTCGCATTCCTGCACACGCTCGTTTGCCCGAAAACTAGGATGAACGAGGATGAGTCAATCTAAGTGCAATCACTCCGTAAACTGCTGATGTCTTACCACATCAATAGTTTACGAAATTCGAGCAACCCAAAGTATATTTAAGGGGTACTAAGGGAGTTGCTCCTCAGTCAAAATCTACCATTGTGGTGAGTGTTGCTGGGCAAAGTGACCAGCCACCCCGGAGTTCACAGTGACGTCACACCTAGCCAACGGGCCAGTATTTGGACGTGACGGCAGAGTAAGTCCAGGGACCTGGATTTGGAAGGTTGAAGGTACTCAAGGTTTCTACCTGAACGGGCCACTCCTGTTAGGTTGGATAAAGAAACGAGTACAGCTGATACGTCTACTCCCGGTCCCCTGGCTAGGAACCGATCGTCATACTTGGAAACCCGTGGCAGGTTAAATCGAAGGGACTTCACCGTGACTCCTGGGTGACACACTCTTTGAGTCATCTCTCCTCTTTTATTTTTCCTTTCTTTGGTTATTCATTATTTTATATTGATTGTTTTTTGAATATTAGTTTTCTTAATTGTAATAGTAGTATATTTATTGTTATTTTTCCTTTCTTGTCTATTCGTCAATAAACTAAAGACTTGCTCACGGATCATCAATAAATCAGGTCACCTTATCATATCGCTCCTCCCTTATCTCAGAATAGCAGGTGTCCTCAGAACTTTATTCGAGCTAAGCCCACGAGGGTAATCTTCAACCGCTCGAAGATTACTCTCATTCATGAACATACACAGCAACCGTAGCCTTCTGCTCGGTTGCCACGTAACAATATATACGAGCACGAGGAGGTTGTGGCGGCTGTCGGGGGGATAGATGGACGGGAGGAGGATGTGGAGGATTTGGAGGAGCAGGAAATAGCGTCGGATGAGGCATGGAGATATGATGAGGATTCGGAAGAGCCGACGATATGGATCACATCGAGCATTGGGTCGTTACACCACCGTGCGCATTTGGGGATCTTCCGGCGTCGGACAATTATCTCTCGAGGGTGCATCACGGGTTCGAGTGGTTCGACGGCGATATCGACTGCAGCGAGATCAACGCCAAGCTACGCGGTGTCGCGCGTAGAGCGCGAAATATCTACAAGCGGGGGCACGAAAAGGCGAAGCTGCTTCAGATCATAACCTCCAGGGTTATAACAAACCTCGAGGGTGGCCCGTGTCCGTCATTCAGGGATCTACCGCCTTCGGGTACACGCTGTCTCCACCACGAGGTCCCGACTCGCCACGCCTCCGCATGTTCGCTTAATCGGTCGATCCAGCTGAAAACTTGGCTAAAAAATCATTCTTCGGAGATCAGGAGTATCGACACCGTCGATGGCAGCGCATCATGGGACAACCATGAATAGTCTGGAGATTCAGGGGGTTCTAAATCTACTTTCTGCGGAAACTCGTGGTGTCTATCCGACCGATAGGATACCTTGGCGGTGGTCCCATCCCGTCGCTCTGGTTGCCAATACCGATGACCACAGAAAACCTGGAAGCCACTGGGTGGCCTTCTACACGGACGTCTCGGGGGACGGAGTCTACTTCGACAGCTACGGGTTACCGCCTCTTGTCCCACACCATCTGCGTTGTCTCCAGAGAAACTGCCCGCGCTACAGGTGTAACACGTGTCACCTTGAGAGTGCCTTTTCGGACGTGTGTGGCCAGTTTTGTGTTATGTTTCTGCATTATATGCACAGTGGTTACACTCTCGAGGAGTTTACGGACATTTTTACGAACGATTATATGAGAAACGATTTCATAGCTGCTAAGTTTTACAAGTGTCTAGTCGATAAGGTAAATAAGTGTGATAAAAACAGCTGTGCGCGGTTAGTCTGCATTCAGAAATGCTTCAAAAAGTATGCGAAATAAATTGACAAATCTGTCATGTTTTTGTTCTCATTTAACCAGCAGCCCAGCTGCAATCTCCACTTCACTACGTCACACACATATCGTAAGCATAAAAATACCACTACGTCACACTAGCGTAAGGATAGGATAAGAAACCACTGTATCCATTAGATATAAGAATAAAAAGAATATGGAAAAAATACCTCGTGATTATTCTGACACCCTATTTTACCAGGTTTCAGGTTTCTAAATTTAAGTAGTGATAGCTGAGATTTTCAGGCTATTTAAATTGAAGTGGTAATAGTTGAGATTTTCAGGCTTTAAAGAATAAGCAGCGGGAGATCGAGAGACAAACCGCCATCTTGGAATTTTTAAGATAAAACATTTTCAGCCGAGTCGGCAGGTCATTCAGCCGAGCCACAGCCGACCACAACATCGCGGCGCGGGGAAGAGAGGAAGGGGGGCAAGGTCGGCGCCGGTGTGTAACCTGACACCGGTTTGTTATGACTCTCCATGGCTGTCACAATCTACTGTGGGGCGGGTAACTGAAGGAGGGGCTGTAAGGCCTGTACTTGTTGTAAGCTTCAAATTATCTGTTCAAGTGTTGTTACTTTTGGGTGGATGGCTCCTTGTGTTTTGCAAACACTATGGCGTCTATGATGTTATTTAACACCAATTCGTATTCGTTTATGATTTGTGCCGTGAATTGTTTTGTGTCCTTCGCCTATGAAATTGAACCGTCCGCGCTTGTAATGTCTATAGTCAGTGTTATCTTTCCCTTGGTAGCTTAGCAGGTCTTCAATTTCATTTTTCTCGTTTATTAATGTTTTTAGCCCGTTTTGCTAAGAATGGATGGTATCTTTTATCAGGCATAATTCACCTATTGGAGCGAATCTTTCTAATTGATCTGATTTAGAAATTGAGTTCTTTATATTTACGAAGTTTACGAGTCTCCACTTGTTATTGTACGTCCGTAGGTTACTCACTTGCTCGTAATATATGCCTGGGTTAGATTTGAACGCAGTCAAGGTGTAAGGTGCGTTCTCGTCAAGTGCAAGAGACGTGCCGTATCTACAAATATTTTTGCACTACGTTAGCGCTGTCTCCGGGTTTTATTCCATAGAGTTGGATAAGGTTGAAGGAGATAAATAAATGCTGACTTCTTTGGGGACTAAGAAAGGGAGAAATAGGTAAGGGTTGTGGTCTGGGAAGAATCTCGTGCTCATTGCTAATCTGTCTGTTGGAGAGTTGTGAGTTCAGAAGTGAAAAGAAAAAAAAGGAAGGGGGTCATGGAGACCGTAGTGTCCAGAAGTATGAACTGGGTAGTGTTGTGTTGTTCATTCGCGTGATTAAAGCGTCGATTTTTAATGTGTGTGCTTTCTCTCCTTTCTGATTATAAAATTACGTGCTAAGCCGGTCGAAGTCCGGTGCGCCTTAAACATAAGTGAGGCGGTCGTTCGTTGGGTCGTTGCGGCGCCTAGTGAGGATGAGGATCGGTATATTCTGAGCTGGGTGGAGACTAGAGGGATTTGCTACTTAGAATACGGGCGGACTTCGTCATCGGGGAATAGGTTGTGTGGCCGTTGCCCGCAACCGCTGTTTGGCGAACCATACGTGCGGTACCGGAGGCATCTTATTACGTACGATTCGACTGATCATCGGAGGTACTGCTCTCGGTGCTTCCGTAAGATGGGAGTTTATCGCGTGCCTGCGTGTATGGACTACAAAAGGTCTGTTGAAATCTATGTTCAGGTGGTGGGCGAGTAGCTCCAATGAATATGTTTTCGCAAGTCCCATACTCTTGTTTTTTATTTTCCCGTGTATTCGTGAAAAATAAATGGTAGATTCGTGAAGAATAAGTTGTGTTTTCCGATGTTTTAATCGATTTCCTGTTAGTATTAGTAGTCTTTTTGAATTTAACTCGTAACACTTTCACTTTCGCCACGAGGACTACTTCTGCCACCAGTGTAACGAGACCGGTACTGCGTGTCTAACAAGTAGAGCCTGTCCAGTATTTTTATAGGGTTCATCGCGGGTAAAGATACTAAAGTATAGGGTAAAGTAGGGATATATGCCCCACCTAAGGGAAATGTTTTTTAACAAATTCCGTATTTAATAAAAAAATCTTTTCATTCCACAAAGTTAGTATACGAATATACGGGCGCACATGAAACAACTGCGTAGGATATGTGCTCTGTACAACCTTCAATCCTGCCCGGACGTTAGAATTGAACCGGTACTACTCAGCAAGATGGGGGACTCCAGGATCTACGAGGGAATGCTGATAAACACCCCTGAGGTCATAAAAAAGAATATTCTGGAGACCGCCTCAACTCGTAAGAGACGACGCTACGCACCCTTCGGATTCGTGGGTAGCGTAAACAAGAATCTCTTCGGGGTACTCACACAGGAGGACGCAGCTCATTATAATGCAGAGATCGACAAGCTTTACGAGGGACAAAATCGCCTGGCATAGATTGCAGGAAACCAATCGCATGTGTCACGATCGCACCTTAGTGTTATCGTTTTATAAATTTATTTTTATATTTATCATTGTTTGTTGGAACAGTTCTCCTGAAAACCTGAGAATATCGCATTTTTGTAGTCTTATTACACCCCCTTAACTGGCTAAAAGTCACGTAAACAATGTCACCTCAATGACTAGTCGCGTACCTTGGAGGCATGCCGCTTGATGCATCCGCCGCGCCAATGAGAGGCAAAGAAGGCTGCTAATCTCCTGATTGAGCAAGGCGCATTAATACATCACCACGTTCACCTGGTGAGCTCTGAACTGGGTATATCGTCTTTCTTCTGTTAAGTTGCATTGAGCGTGGACGTAAGAACCTTGAATTTGAAAAGCCGCGTGTTTGGGAGTAAGCCGGCGTCTATGCGGGCCTAAAAGGACTTAGAATTCACGTACTAAATTATTTTTCCTAATATCATTGATATTTTGGTTTATCAAAATCAGTAAGAAAAAAAAATATAATCATTTTTGTTTTTGCAGAACTTATTTTGGAGTTATAAATTGGTTGATGGAATTTTTATAATGTGTATAAAAATAGAGTGTAACATTCCAACCACCGTACAAGAAAAGAGGAGTTGCAGACTCCAGAAAAATAGAATCAGATCTACTCGTTTTTATATACTCATTGGCGAGCCCATTGGAGCCAATGAGTATAAAACGTCGCACATCTAAAACCATCTCCATAATTCCTCTTGTTCGAAGCTCTTGAGTATCAGCGTAAAGAACGATTGTTGAATAATGTCTGATTGAAAAATGCTTCGCCTTTTATAGACCTCTACCCTCCCCGCCACTATACTTCTAAAACCATCCTTTGTGGTGAGCTTTCTTCGTCTCACGATGGAGCCCACGCGATGGATGATTCCAGGGATTAAGGACTTCAAACCTGCTGAATCTTCTTTTAGTGGGGTATTATTTTATAGTTATTCTCTGAGTAATCCGCATTACGAGCAAACGTCGTGAATTAAAAGTACAAGTTGAGGTGGTACACAAGAATATTGAAGAAGTTAACCAGTTGATTCAAATTGGCTATCGGCAGCGTGATAAAGAAGCTGGATAACATCGATCTGCTTTGAATCTACATCATCATGGACCTCGCAAAAATCAACAGAGGTGAACGCCTAGAGGAGTTCCTCCCAACCAAGAAATTAGGCGAACTCGAAGTAGATTAGGATTTTTTATATACTCGTTGGAGCCCACGCGAGGGATGACTCCTGGAATTAGCGAATTCAGACCTGCTGAATCGTACTTTCCAGAGTGGAGTTTGCAACGCGATCCTTCGATAGGATGAAATTGAAGTCCCTATTCTAGGGAAACTTGGTCGAATCGTGCAGTATCTATATAAGTTGCTCTTGGAGGAACCGTGCAATATCTAAAACTTGGTCAGAAGATTCAATTATTTCTCTTCAAATATGTATTTAAGCATCAGACCATCTCATTTAAAATCATATAACATGCGTTTCTGAGAAAGAGGGCATCTCCGTTACGCACCCTCACCCCACCTCTAACGAGGAGTTGTCCCCACTCTTATAGTGTCCGTCGATTCGTGGGTTTTTATCGTGGACAATATGACCAACCTTGATGTTCCGAGTGCTACGACAATCCGGGGCTTCTTGGAGACGTTTGGGTGGGCGGAGGCCTCCCGAATGGAGGAAACGGGGTTTGGACAGTGGTGTTACGATCGCGCTTTGCCCTATCGTACCTAAATTCATTTTTCATTTTTATTTTATTCACTTCCGGACAAATAACGCTGGTGCACATGCACTTGAGTTATACCTAAGCGTTATTTACCCCAGACTGTTGAATCATTTCCTGTCAATATTGTATTTCTTTTAGTTATTTGTCACCTCCTCAAGAGGCTAAACAGCATGCACTCCCCGATAAAGTAGCCTAAGATTGTGTTACAAACGGTCAGCACCTAGAACTGTAGGGTTTTGCTGACATTAAACAGCAGCGTTTCACCTATAGTCTATTCGGAATAATTCTTTTTCAAAATTGTCATTTATCATAGGAATAAACTCCAAAAACTATTAGGAATAAGATTTGCACTGACTAACTACTTATTAAGGAATGCCTGATGAGTGAATGTTGTTAGTCAGTAAGCCCAAATTTAACCATTAATAAATTATAAGTTCCTGTGAACGGACTATAGCTGTCGATGGGTGGAGTAATGAGCCGTAGCACGCGCGCGGACACACATAAGTTAGTCCTAACGCCTAACCAATTAAAGCGCTAGAAAAGTGCTGAATTGCAGTTTGTGCATGGCGTATGAATACACTAAGAGTCCAGCTCAGGAGCCACGCACTTGAAAATTCGTCTTTCGTCTATCAAGCCTCATAGTGAGCAGTCGTAGAGAACCGGGATAAAAACTAGAGTCACAAAGTTCGGAATAACCGCCCTTACAGCATTCGTGTTAGCATAGGATCACGGCCCGAAGGAACTCTATTCTCGTCATCTAAATTCTATTCAATTCATTTAATAAAACACTGAAGTTCGGTATCAATCAGTGTATAGTTTAACAAACCAGTTTTGCCCTTCCAAAACGGAAGGTAGTTTTAGTTCAACATAATAATCATTATATTCAATTTAAGCATATTAATCTTTCGTTTTATTTTTCACACATAGAATCTGTGCTTCAATTCTTCGTGTTAGAAATTCTTTTTGTCTAAATTTTTAATAAAGTGATGTGGTGACTGAACTCAGACTCAGACATTCTAACAGTGGTTGAACGTGCGTCTTGCCCAGACTGCCGGTACGCTACATCTGAAGTACACATACTTAGCAGTCCTAACACCTACACCTGTGGCTCATACTCTGCGCATCGAAAGCTAAGTCCCGACGCACGTTACAGATTCATTATCATTTTGCACTTATAAAACTGAGATGAATTATTCGATTGGAGAAGTTATGTAATTATAGAATTACATAACAGGAGAATTAGCGTCATTATAAAGATCATCTGCTGACTGACCGTTAGTAGCATAATTAATATATTTTTATGTTTCATTGGTTATAATTGTGCAGCTGTTAATATTGTATGTACAACAGTTGCATATTATCGTTTCATTCTTAAATCATTCAAGAATATATCTTAACTTTTACCAGCTTCAATTATCAATTTAATCTTTATTTCAAAATTACCTTTTCCTTTATTTAATTATTCATTTAGCCCTATTTGATTTGTTATTCAATACGGGCCTGTATGGGACGTTTGACAACAGTAGAATCCTTCGTGTGAATCACTAATACCTGACAGATTCACACATTAAAAATTATTCATCTTATACGGAGGTTAGAATTATATAACTTATTAGTTTGTTATTTAATTGTCACCGCTCGGACCAGCCTCACGTAACAGTGGTATGAGCAGCGGTCGTCCGCGGCCCGATGCGGGATAGCGCGATACATGCAACCATCCAACTAGCATGCCTGGAATGCTACAACAGCCCGTGAGTGAACATCCTTCTGTTATCCTGTCTCTAAATAAAGGCTCGTAGGGTAATAAATCATATTATTCCTCGTTAAAGTGTCATCGAGGTGGAGGAGGAAGCTGTCGGTCAACTGCGGGAGGAACATTTTCTGGTTGCGAGAAGGACGCGGATCCCTATTTGCTTCTACTGCGACAGGGGCTTCCTGCGTGATATCCTGGAGGCGAGATCATGTAGGGGTTGTCTGCAGGCGAAGTATTTGCATGCAGCGGAGGCGTGGGAACGTTTTCGCGCCGGACTCGTAGCAGGTGGAAGATGCCGCAACGAGGAATAAGGTAAAATGCCCAGTACTTGGACAAAACGGAAATTTAGACCTATACTTGGACACTACAAAGTGAAGAATTATAGTCAATTAGAGAATATAACATCAAAAAAGAAAATTGATTACTATTACTGAGACTATTATTGAGAGCATACTTGAATTTTGCATTAATTTTATACATAATTTAATAAAAACGAATGATTTGAAATTTCACCCGAAGTCCCATAAGAGCGAGGTACTTGTCTTTCTTCTTTCATGTTTTTTCGAATTGCATAAGTACAGTAATTTTTAGTGCAATGCGTTTATGTAAATAAGTAATGACAATATTTGATAATTCTTATATCAATAAACAATATTCCCAATATAATAGTGTGCTGAAAATAATTATTTTAATGCAAAATCAGTTGTCCAACTATAGGTTCGATAATCGTCGTAGTTGGACACGCGTCCAACTTTAGCTCATAGGCGTCGATATTTCAATCTAGTACTTGGACACGTGGTTCGACTGATTTGTTTTGGCGATTTTCGTCAAACGTTGTAGTAAAAAGTGGTTGTTGTATCACAATGTTGTGAAATTATCGTATGTATTAACTTATTCGAGGCTAATAGATGCACGAAAAATAGGTTTCGCACTTGTTGAAAACTTGACCTCAAAATCTGCCTTCGGAGAACGGAGTTTCTGGTATGGCGGTAAGGAAGAAAAATGCTGTGGCGGCTGAGAAGGGAAGTGCCGTAGAAGAAACTGTTAAGAAAAAGAATAAGAAAACTAGTGCTCGGAAAAAGTGACGTGAAAAAGAAGAGAAATGACAAAATGTATACCGTTGAGTAAATAATAAATAACTCAAATATTTTTATATATAAATATTTAATAAGACTTATCCGTGAAATTTTTTTGGAGAAAATAATAAAATTTCATTCGAAAAATCGATTAATACAATTTATTACCCTTTATTACTCTTATTCAATCGCCAAATACGGGCGGAGTCTTGTTAAAATTTATCCAGTAGAAATCGCGTATGATATTATAGTCCAAGTTTTGGGTTCAAACGTGTCCATGTACTACAACATTGTCCAACTTATGGTTTCAAAAGTGTCCAAGTACTAGGTCAATCGAAAAGAACTGTCCAACTTCTCCGTTATATTACCTAGTTTTTAAATGTACTTCATTTACTGAATAAGAGCTCTTTTCAAACCATTTTTTCTTTAAATATACTCAAAATGATCAAAATCATATGTTAGAACAAAAAAAGTATTGAACAAATTCCATTTTAACTTCGAAACGATAGCATGAAAAATTGTTTCGAAAAATCTGTCCAAGTACTGGGCTTTTTACCTTAGTCATGCTGAAGGAACAAACTCAAAGAACCCGGCAACAGTTATTGACGTACATCGGAACTGGTACCACGCTACTGGTTATGGGTTTGATTCTAGCCTACCTAACCTATAGGTTAGGGTGCAACAGGACCAAAGGATCAAGCAACTCGAGCATGGTTCTCTAGACCAGCGGTAGGGCGACCGGAGGTAGTCCACATCGTCCATACCCCGGTGCGACCTCATCAACTCTCATAAATTCGGAATCACTTCGCAGTCGACGCATTCATGCAACACACTTGGTTACCCGATACTTTTAAGTAATATTTAAGACAAAGAAGGGTTGAGTCAAGCCAGTTGCAATCACACGTAAGACTGCTGATGTGGTCTTCACTACATCAGCAGAATTGCGAAATCAGGACAATCCGAGGTTTACTTAAGGAAACCTCGGCAGTTGTTCATCTGTCAATTCACCTTTTTGGTGAGTGCTGCTGGTCAAAGTGCCCAGCCATCCGGAGTTCACAGTGTCGTCGTACCTAGTCGTTGGGCCAGTTCGACCTGGTGACCGAGAAAGGATTCTACACTGGATTACGTGATCGACATCCAGGGCTAGGGGTTTTCCGGCGCGGGAGTATCGGGCTTCCGGCGCGAAAGTGGAGGGGATAACGGTTGGGACAGACTCCCGGGACTACGAAGGAGTAGTGATAGGCGCTAGGGATTGGCGGCTCCGGGTGGAAAAATTGCGATTTTGTGCTCCGGCTCATACAAGTTTTCTCGCTAGTCTTATGTCTAATCTACGATTTTATTGATTTTGGGCTCAAATTGACGGTAAAGGATGCATCTATGTCGTGAGGTGGCCCGATTTCCCGATAAATGTCTTCGCTGTAGCACGTCACAAAATATGCCTACTTTCGACAGTGTTTTTGGGAAATTTTAAAATGAAATTCCTCCTCCATATCAACTGCGTGCTACAATACTCAACAACTTTTGCATAATTTAATTGTCATTACCCGTTTGACAGGTGAAAGAGACGGATAGTCTACCAAAACAGGTCTGTTCGCATTGCTTGAAGAAACTAAAACGCTGTTACCGATTCCATCGGGCTGTAGCCGAGGCTGATGAACGGTTTCTGGCTTCTGAAAGACTAGCGTCTGGCAATCTCGGGGAGACGCGGACGGACGAAAATTGGGCAACTTCCCGACCCTGTGACAGGCAGCATGGACTCACGGGCGGAACATTGAAAAGAAACTCCGGCATCGAGATGAGTAACGGCAAATCGACAAAATAAATAGTCTCGGACAGCGTCCAACGAGGCAACAAAAGAAAGCCGAACATCCTTTTATAAAAGATCTATGTCACAAATTATCGAATATCTCGAAATGTTGTCACCGCGATAAGCCCTCTGCCCGTTGGCTGTTGGTGTCATCAACAGGGTGTTTCTGAATCCGTGACGAATATTTTTTGTCATAAAACTGTGATTGAAATATCGGTTGAATTTTTTCCCGAACTGATTGTGTTTTAGATAATATTATTGGTCATGTTTTCTAGGTTTACATTGATTCGCGAAATTCTATAAGTTCGTATACAATGTGAAATATAACATGATTAGATTAAAATAGTACAATGCAACAGTATTTTTTGGAAAGGAGCAGATTTAATTTGACAAATTTGTTCGATCAAATACAAATATTTTTTCCTGCGGGAAAGGGGTTTGAATGTTCTAGTGCAAACTGGGACTATATGTATAAATGTTGACTCGAAAGTCTTCATTATATCCTTTGACAGATGAATTTTCTCTACATTTTTGAAGGTATAAAAATCTCAATCGACCAGAAGCATATAATATGAATTAGCCATGGAGTAAGAGGGAAGGAGACCGAACTCCGTTCCCAAAAGTGGGGTGAGTTTTCCAGCCATAGGTGAGCAGTTCGCTGCAAAAGAATACCGAGGTCGACGAGTCACGCATGCGCATTCTCTCGCAGAAAGTGCGAGTATGACAAGGACCACGAAACTTCGTGACAAGGACACAGCTAAGTCGTACTGCGCATGCGTGACTCTGTCTTTGTTTCTGTGGCAGAAAGTGCGAGTGTGACAAGGACACTGTAAGTCGTACTGCGCATGCGTGACTCGTCGACCTCGTTATTCTTTGCCAGCGAACTGCTCACTTATGGCTGGAAAACTCGCCCCACTTCTGGGACGCGGTCTCGGCAGAGTTCGGTCTCCTTCCCTCTTACTCCATGGAATTAGCTACGGGCTTAAATCCTCAACTGCGCATGCGCAAAGTGCCGTGACATAGGTGTGGTTCAAACAATAAGCCGCCACGACCCGATAGCCGCCATGCTGCCGCCGTCTGCTGACTGAGTAAAAACGCTCGGGTGACTGGAAACGATTTGGTTTGCGTATTTCCGCTTTGTTGAACCTATGAAGCTTCATAATCAGGTAAGTATAGCCTTTTATCATTATGTTAATAACCCATGTGAGTATTGTTTAACAAGACGTATTGTAATGCCGTGGTATAGTTCGGCAACAAGCTACATAACCTAACTTAAATCTAACCCTAACCTATGCCACTGTCACCATGTATTGGACAACTAATATGAAATATTTATTTGGCTTGAGTCTACCTGCACAACATTCGCTCTTGAAGTCTAATGCAATCAGAAGTAGATTTGTTACGCAGGAGAATACACATTGGCTAATGGTGAAAAACAGGGGCCAAAAAAGGAACGGAGAAGAAGAACGAAGAAGAGAATACACATCTATTTACAACATTTTTTTATTTTATAGGTATAAGACATGTGTAATGATTTTAGCTGTTCCACGACACGCATGATCAACCGACAAAAAGGTTGTGGAGTATTTCAGCGACCGGCTGGCCAACGTGAAAACACGAAGGTGTCGTAAGTGTATATTGATTTGGAATTCTAGGTTTCCAGACTGATTTAATGATTTAATGACACATTATTCCTCTCAACTTTTCTGGGTGGTAATCCTCGAAGGTATTTGATGATTTTTGGGAGTGTCAGTCATGAAAATGTTACAGAAGAACTTGTTTTCAAAATCCAATGAACATTCGGATCTTCACATTCAAAATTGGCTGGAAATACTTTTTCATGTCTTTGCAGAGGCAGTCATAGATAATCATCTATCGTTTCGTTGCCGAACAAGCCAAGTGCTACAGAAGATGATGATATACGCAGGAAGATAGCCGTGTTGGGAGTGCAAACACCGGAGCAGATCACGACGGCTATGTCGGTACAGAGGGATTCGCAGTATGACAAAGTGAAAAGACAAGGTGGTTAATAATAATTGCTAAAAATAATTCAGCATTGGTCTTAAGTTAGTCGATCCGACTGAAAATAATTGTCATTAAGTTATAGCGGTCAATATTCGTGCGATACAGCTGGTATCTACGGCAATATTTTTGTAAGATCTTTGTAAACTCAAGCTATTGAACTAATAATTTTGAATTTTTTCATGTGCCAAAACGGAGTTCTCAAAGTAAAAATATGATATTCATTGACTCAAAAAAATATTGGCGTACACAGGTATGGCAACAAACTTATAGTATTTTCAATATTATGTCACGATGAAAAATTCCTAAATTTACTAGTCTAGTTAGACACCAATTAAATTTTTTTTTGTTCAGGAGTTTACAATTTCTCTCATCCTGACTGACGTTCATGTCGAGTAGGGCTGTCATTTATGTGATTTAACTTATGTTCTTGAAGTAGCCTACACCAAAACGGTACGCGGTGTGGTCATATCAAATTTCGTGAAATTTTATTTCGATTTTGTCACTATCGAATAATATTATATTAGGTGTATAGATTTTCACCAAATTAGAATGTTTAGAAATGAAATTTCATGAAATTTTATAACATGGTACAAGAATATACGAAATAATCGACGTACAATTTGACAAATTAATATATATAAAACCGAGATAAAATTGTGTAAAATTCGACAGCGTTTCATAAGATCTGACAGAATTTTATCTGATACGAAACATACAAAAACCTTTTTTTTTTCGGAATCGAAAAATTTAGTTAACGATTTATGTTTCTATGTTAAAATAACCTAATAAAGTTTATGTATATCCTTGATTTTAACAATTTAAAGTAATTACTTTATGTTTGCATCGAAAAAAGTTTTATTGTAAGTAGCCACCAATTTCGTTTCGAATAAAAAATATCTCCTGTATGAATTCTTTTTCTTCTATTATACACCCACTAATATTCACTGGAATAAATTTTGATCCGTCAACGTAAGCGCACTACGTGATCGCACCGTGACTGCATGCTTGCAACCCGCACGGCGTGCCGTGTATTTGAGCGTCAATTGAGGACACACTGCCCCGCTCAGGTGCATGCACGCCGTGCGGCAAAATCCGCACGTATGTCTTCACTATGCGTGCATCGTGCGGGCACGATTGTTATCTGGGTTAGATTATGCGAGTGTTTCAAGTTTAATCACAGTGTTCGTTTTTTTTATTATTCTGTTGCGTTTATTAAATGATAAATAATTTTGAATTTCAGCATTCCAGCCATCAAAGACGGCCGCTGAAAAAAAGTCACAAGAACCTGTGAGGCTACTTGCGAGCTCTTCCAGAGCCGCATTTGATGATTTTGATCATGTTGTACAAAATGCAGCAGCTCTGAATGAAAATTTCCTTGAAGGTTCTTATATCGTACGAGGTATTTAAATTTTTGATATTGCAAGAATAGCCCGAGATTCTATTCTTTTTCCAACTTTTACTGGATTCAAGACCCATAGTGATTCAAAACCATATACCCCCTTACGCAGTGTTTGAGTTTGAATGATATTCTTTTTTTCATTTTCAAGAAGCAGGAGATCTTGAAATTGAATTCCAACTTGATGAACCACTAAGTCCAACGAAGGATGGTCCGAATTCCTCTGATAACATACAGGGTATGTATTAGTCTAATTTCAATCAAAGCCCATTAACCAATAAAATTTTTCGTCTTGCTAACGAAAATGGTTTGGAGAATGTTTGTCACCAATTGATAAAATCACCCATCCTTTTGATTATTTTTTTTAATTTTACTTATTATTTATAATTTAGAGCTTCCTGAGCGCCAATATCCAGAGAAGGAAGTCCGCGACTTACTCAAGACTTCAAGCTTCGATCGAGAACTTTCAAAAGTTTCTCATACACTGCGGAAAGCAACGAAGAATTATACCGAAGGTATTTCAAACAATTCAATGACAAATTGCTTTTAAAATAATAGCTGTTAATTTCAGATACCTTAGTGATTTTGTCCGCTCTCAAAGGACTCAGCATGGATTTGAAGGACAATACTAGAGCTGTTAATAACTTGTGTGCAGCAATAGAAAAAGGTCAAACTTGTGGTGGAACCAGCACTAAACCGAGGGCATCCTCAGGGATCGGATTTGAATTGCCTTTCAAAACCCTCAAAGAATTCATAGAGTTTGATAACAAACTCAAGAATTCTGAGTATCGACAGCACTGTATAAGTTTTATTTGAAACTCACGTTAGTAAAAAGTTATACTGTAACATAATTTTAGCTCCTTGCACAGTAGTTGTTTGATGGTAGTAAATTTCATTCATCATTTGAAAATGAATAATTAGCAAAAAAATCCATTGATACTTTACAATATATGTGTACTATTCTAGGATGCCTCACTGCTGTTTTACATCGATCGTGATAATCACGTTACCAAGAGCGTGACGAACATCTTACGGAGATTTGTTGGCCGCACCGTCTGCATGCATTTCACAGCTGTGAAGCAGATGGGGACGAAAGAGGTTTTTAAAGACACGCAATTTTCGAACGTCATGTTTCGTACGTTCACAAAATATAACTTCAAGAAGTACTTTTTAAGTACAATTCCCGCTTGAACAGATAGATATCTAAGTAATTTGATAATCCTCTTTTCAGAGGTTATTACGGAGCACCACACAGACAATCAAGGGAACCCGATCTCGGAAAAATATTTCTTTCGCTGCTTGGGTCAAGCCATTGCCAATTCTAAGGACTGGGATGGCGCTCGAATAGAAAGAGCCAAAAAGGAACAAACCAAGAGGAAAGAAATGGCCGATGAGTGATAGCCCCCGATTCACGATTATAGCTCATATCTTCATTACGAATATACTTTCTTAATACTTAGTTTAATACTTACTTATTTGTGAAAATCTATTCATTATTTCTGTTTTTCTCGCAACAGCGTGCAATATTTACACGAAAAATATTCGTGATGTACTTACGTTTCTTTAAGACAGTCAGTATTATTTAACATTATTATAAACAAAAAGGGTTGTGAAGTAGATTTGTGTGAAAATCTATACATTATTTCTGTTTGTCTCGCAACAGCGTGCAATATTTACACGAAAAATATTCGTGATGATAGTTTCTTTAAGACAGTCAGTATTATTAAACATTATTATAAACAAGAAGGGTTGTGAAGTAGATTCTCACGTAGAGAATTATTTGTTACGAGGTATAAAAGATGCAATCTATTGTGAGTGAATACTCTCACGAACCTTATTATTACTGATTATTTTTAGTTCGTAAAAGACTGTAAAGATACTCTATTGATATATTGTAACAATATTGGTATTGATCAGCAATAAATAGTTGACACTGAGTTTCCGAAAACCGAATATTTTAATTGTGTATATATCCAAAACATCCAGATTTGTAGAATATGGGCAGTTCAGGCACAGTCGTGGCAGAAGTTGTGGCGCGAATCGGGCGCCATACTACTAGCCCGATTAGTCCCCAATCGGGCGCAGTACCTAAAGGTGGGACATTTGGCCAGAATCCTAACAGGCTGCCACAGTTCAGCCAGATAGGGGCCACATTTGTAATCTGGCAAACTATCTAGAACCCGACCAGCGCCACGATCAAATTTCTACACGGGAGGACGAACCAGGACAACGATAGGTGGACGTCGCATTTCAAAATGACACCGGGCGATACGATTTGTCTGGACGATCAAGTGATCCGGATGGTCGAGTCGTGGTGGATGGCACCGACCACCCACTTGTACAACACCGCGCCCTGGAGCTACACCGTGGTACGGCCCGTCGTTGATTGGGATTGCGTGGGGGGAGCCTGCAACAGATCGGCCTGCGTCGGTCAACGATTTGGCGCCACGGACAAAGCGACGCTGGATCTGAGCAAAACGAAAGACTCAGTGACGAGATCGTATTGCGAGGTATTTGCGTCAAACGGCTGGAGTATTCCATGTCCATCAGGGTATGGCTGCCGCCACGCCGACATAGACGTGACGATCGAACTGCACCGACTTGCGGGCGTGTACCGCGTCATCCAGCCATCCTCCTACTTTGCTATGGAGGGAGAAGTGAACGGTTGCACATTGCAGGTAGGCATTTTTGTCAATTCGAACTCTCGGCTAGTACAGAACGCATATACGCTACTAATTGACCATGTTGTCGATATAGCGAGTGTGAGTGAATGTCCTCACGTACACGCTATTCGGTAAAGGCATTGTCTGTAAAGGCTTGAGTCTTCAAACGTTACAACGTTGAACAATTCCGCAGAATGTAGATGTGGTAGAGGCTTTTTGCCGCGGTACAATTTTCATATTTTTCATTCCAGGTAGGGACACGCAGAACTCCGGCGGTCGGGATCGGATCGATACTGTCGTTCGCGGACGGTGCCGGTAGAAAACTTTGCACGGGAAGCGACAACAAGGGTTATCCGGAGCTGGGTAAAATCGGTGACCTACAGATCGTTGGCGAAGGGTCGTTTGCTTTCGACTGGGACAGCGTGCATGTCTCCCTCGACTGGGTAACGAGCCCGGATGTTCAAGTCGGGAAATCATTCCTGACCACCCCCCAAGAGTCCTGTCGTAGTCTACCGGTCACGATCGACGGATGGACGTGGCAGGAGATGATATTGACGGACTCGCACGGGATGGGATACTTGAAGATCGAGGACGACCAGCCGGTGGACGTGGAGCTGAGGTGCGACCACATACCGCAACAGCAACATTTCAACGAGGAATGCCACGAAGTGCGCAAGGAAATTCACGGGTTTAGGGATTCCGGTTTCGGCCTGATGCTGCTGGTTAGAGCGTTATCGTTGAACGGAACGGGGAGCCTGCGATTAAAGTCGTCGTGCGGCGAAGAGTTCGACAAGTGGATCCAGTGCGACGGTGAAGACCACCTCATCGAGATCGACGATCGAAACGATTGCTTCGACACGATAGCGGGAATCGTCGACAAAACGGAATCGTCGAGCCGGGCTGGATATCTCGTCCTCCAGCACACACCGGCGCGGGGGTACAGCGGCTCGGGCTGGGGCGCGTACCGACTACTCACGGACAGTTGGTGGAAATCGATTTTGTGGTCCATAGGCTTAACACCCATAGGATATCCGTCAGTGTGTGATGACAGACTTTATGTAGAAGGAAACTGCTACGGCCCGTCTCCCCAATCTACCCAAGCCTTGGTAAGGGCATCCACGACGCACTAGGACTCAAGGCAGGTTAAATGGAAGTCGACCACGCTGTAACTTCGGGTAACGCACTTGTGACTTGATGTTTCTCTGATCATTCATTCATACGTAGTTTATTTTGTTATATGTATTTTCACTGAGTACACAAATTAATCACCCTTTGCGGAGTCCTGAATGAAAGAAAATTAATGCAATGTTGCTGAGACAAATTTGTCATCTCAGACGGACCCACTAAATTTACTGAAAATTAAAAGTGTTCAATGTTATAACATCCAGCGAATACCCTGATGATTAAGAAATCGGCAACCAGAGCCTTCCACAATCAGTTTGTCCGGGTTATTCGTTATAAGATTACAAAGTACAATAATCTGCAACACGTCGTATAAAAAAACATCAAGTGGCGACTCTTGAAATTCGTCTTACCATAAATCTTCGTTTTAGCGAAGTCGCGAGGGCGTGAATGACGTCATTGTGAAGTGCGACAGAAAGAAACAAGCGATGCTACTTTATGCCGGAAATGAAAGTTTCAACTTGGTTGAATTGAAAGAATTGTCTCTTGAGTTTAGTTGTGAGAGGTAAAAGGGCTCAGTAGTGAGTATGTAAGAGTTTACAGTAGGTCGAGTCAGCGTCGAATTCTGTTAGGTCTTGACTGTGTTAAGTTCTGAGGTTTAACTGGTTGTCGCTATTCTGTCGACGGGCCATCCAGTTACAATCTCCGAAATCAGCGAATTGGACTGCGTGGGAAATAACCTCAACACCAGGACTCTTTCCCTTCCGGCGGGTGCAGATACAGGAGCGAATCTCCGACCTACGTCATATCAAGAATCCACTTGCTCCACCGAGCCTCGACATCCCACACCAAGCGTCATCTTGAATCTTGCAGACCACAACACGTTGACCTGCTCCGTCTTATGTGACTACAGTCCGACGGCCGCTAAGAATATTGTCTTATTGCTGGGTGTCTTGTCATAAAAGTCCTATCTGAAAACGTTTCGGCTGAACAACCTAAGTCCTATGCTTACACAGGAGTTGAGCTTTTTGCCCGAGACATTTCAAGACAGATCTTTTATGACAGGATACCAAGATACAAGACAATATTATTAGCGGGCGTCAAGTCATTTCACACCAAGGTCGAACAGTGATTAATAAGCATCGATCGGACAGCGTACTATTGCGGTGGGTTGTTTCATGACTCGATAGCATCAGGTGGAATAGCATCAGGTGGAATTGCCACCTCCGCCAAAGCCTGCAGGGAGATGGATAGGCACAGGAGATAGTAGATCAAGAGTTCAGTACAGAACGTGGATACAGCTACTCATTTGGGAGCTGGGACGACGTAACAATTACCGCCTCCGTTACCGTTCAACTGACGGACTACTAAGCGGCAAGCCGTGGTCAAAATTTTCAAAAAAATTCGTTCCCGGTTCCTGAATCCCGAACCGACATGCTCCACGCCGCTTGCCTACCAATATATGTTCTGGAAACTGGTAACGAAGTCAATAATCGAGGATTTCCAATCCTGGATCACATTTGAACCGGAAATTGAGCAAGAGTTGGATTTCGAAGATCTTCCATTCGTGACGGACCAAGGGACTTGTTCTTTCGTATAGATTTAATCTATTTTTCATTCAGTTCATTATTTTTATTTATCACGGAGTTTATAGCGGAGTGTATGGAAGGCGTCCACTGCGAGAATATACGAAACTGCAATATGGACGCATTCCGCGAACAATACATGGACATGCGTATGGGGACAGTGCGGGACAAGAGAGGAGTGTATCCACAGAAACGAGGGTCTAACGGCGAAAGAGGCGGTGGATCGGAGCAAACGTCAGGACTTTGTCAGGCGGTCGTATTGCAGGGGATGTAACTTGGGCGCCAGTGGATGTTTTATGGCGACAGGTTGCAAAGACCTTGATATAGTGATCAAAGCAGGAATCTGCAAATAATCAATGGATCGGTCATTTTTGTCTGGAGTCCCGTAAGACCCACTATGGACTGGTGGCAGTGGCGGGATCCGTTGGATCGTAACTAGTAATGGAGAAAGGAACTGGCGGGACCAAAATTCGGAAATCGAATCTGTCAGAAAAAAATCTGTTCAATGTGGCACTGTTAATTTGTAGAAATATACGTAGGGAGTTGCATTACCAGCGCGGCCAACGGTGCGTGCAAAGTCGGTAGATTTATTCAATTGATTATATGCAGGCTTGCATTTGAGGGGGGTGGAGAAGAGAGAACTTTTTTCCGTCGCGTGGCTCGTCGGGCAGTTTTTGACTTGCCTAAGAATAAATCTACGAAAACTCGTCACTCCAAAATTTTTTGCATCATCAAACACGTCAAGATTTACTCGTTACATGAAAAATAATACGTAAGTAGATGATTTTCCTATGATAATTCGTTCCATCGTCGGAAAAAAATTTATAAGTAAAAAATTCAAATTTCAATTGAAGAAAGTATAGACTTCGGTCAAAACGCGCTCATGAGTGAACTTCTCCGTATTCTTGATAGAAAATTGAAAACACGTTCTTCATGCAAGTTTACGCTTGTATCATTGACCGCTATATCGTAGATCAACTTCTCTTGCAGCTTCCGAAACGTAAATAACAAATCGCTATTGTGTACCCTTAAACCTGATTGGATAATGTCCATGTCTGAAAGAGTCCATGAACCATCAAAATGATTACACTGTCTTGAAAACTAGCGAGAAAACTGTAATCAGTAATAAGTTGTAGTCTAATATAACCTGCAAACAAGACGTTACCATCACAATCCAGCCAGGAAATAATTTGTCTTTCGGTATCAATTTTAGACGACCGTCAATCTCAAGATTCTATTATATACATACATTTGTGAAACAAAAAAAGAGGACAAAATTCATCGTCATAGGATTGTGATTGTGAATAACGCTGTATGAAATACCATCATTCATTCTCTCTTCTTTCACTCTTCCACGCACTAATATGAAAATTCGATGAAAAACAGAATAACAGTTTAAAAAAGCAGATGCAAAAAACTGTAGTAACTTTATGATGAGGAGGTGCACACGATATCCATGTAGTTGTGTAAAATTAACCTCCACAATTCCACATACGATGACTGTACACGTGGACGGGGATTCGGAAGACGTCAAAGAAGACTGGTATTATTCCTCCACCGAAGGATGTCGAAAGCGGCATGGTCGCAGCTCGGTGGGTGACTGAAGTATGAATGTTATCCGGTGCACCAGAATGGATCTTCTCAGATCTCCGGGAAGAAGTCGATTTCCGGTTATTTGAAATACGTGTTCAGCTTTCGAATCGATTCAGTTATCGTTCGATTTTTTCCCAGTATTTCCACAAATCGTCGTCAAATTTCAATCGCAGTTGATCACAGCTGTGCGTAGATCAGGTGGTCAGTTTTCTTTCTTTGTACTCCGGAAGCACGGAAAAAAGTCGGTGTCCTTGGCAGTTAATCTTGAGTCTCTCCTCGCATCCTTTTCTTGCTTCACGCTTCGTGGATAATGTGAGAACTTGCAAATGACATTGCACAGTAGTTGAATAAGCAACGACATCATTCGTGAAGTGTGCATTTGTTCTCTTCTTATTCATCCGTTGGGGAACATTGTATATATTCGTCGATTACGAGGAGATACGGTTCTGTCAATGCAGCATCGAAAGACGGAAACTCCGACCAAACGAAAATCTGGTGAGTCGTTGAATGCAGAATGAGGCGGCTTGTAGGTACAATGTTTTCCTGTGATTGCGTCTTCTGGATTCGAAAGGACAGCATGATCACAGCCACTCGATGCAAAAAAGGTGAATCCAGTAAATTTCTGCACTGCATACGACGAACAAACAACTGGATGAGAAAATTCACTCCGCATGATGTTTGTGTAATTTGACAGACACACGATGATTCAGATTACTTGACGTTGATTCCCCATCCTCCGCTTTGTTTGTGTCATTTTTTGATTTCCACTTTCTTTTCTTCTTATTTTTCGATGCAATATGCATTTTCTTCTAATCTTCTCTCGTCGACTTGAGTTCCGACTTTCATACCGTGCAGACGTATAATAAAGACCGCAGTTATCATCCAATGTCTGGTTTACCCGGTCGTCCAAAGTTTCAAAAAATAAAAAGATGGTTCATTTCTTCTCCAAGTTCATTACGTCTGGTCTTCTACGCCAATTTTCAGTTGTCGCAGCAGTTGCAGTTACAGTTGCGCTTTCAGTTCCATAATTACACCCGTTTTTCTTGTTGTCTCGGAAGTGACATATACACACGTGTAATAGAATCGATTCACTCATTCGCATTTGCATTCACACATTAGGTTCCCTAACCGAGCTAATTTCTACGTGCTACATAATATATTGACTGTAGAAACTATACACAATCGGTCGCCAAAAATCAAACTGTAACAACTCAGAGAAATCTCGATTCTGTAAAATCTCTAGGAAAAAAAGTGATGTCATACATCATTTACTTTCATTCGAACAAAAATTCGCAAGAAAAACAATCTCTCAGATGTTACAGTGTTGTTCGAGGCATGCGATATAACTTTTGTCCTTCGAACCAATGATTTTCCCTCACTATTTGTGATTCGCTTTACAACATGTTGTATGATTCTCCGATCTCAATAGAACGCTCCTGAATCTTCCAGATTTTTTTTTTTAGTCTAAAATTTAAAAAATCAAAATCTAATTTTTCATTTATAACAGATCCTTTTGACACCTGTCCAGTGATGGGCCGATTCTTTTCCCTATTGTTTTTTTTTTTCCGGCACTTGAAACATTTTGAAACATTTCAAAAGCCTAGGGGGTCGTGCGTCATCATGGGTCAGTGCTTTTGGATTCTCAGGATTCAGAATTGACCGAGGGAAAATCATCGGTCGAGTTGCCTCATAGACACTTGACAAATACATAAAAACAGCAGAACAGCTACAAATGGACAACAGTCGTTACGTGTCTGGATCTATGAGTGAAAAATGGTCAACATAAAAATTCAATGTCATTCATGAATAAATCTAACCTTAATAAAATTGTAAATGAATAGTTTCATTATTTTTTTTTCCTTTTTTTCCATTCTTTATTTTTTACGTATCATGTTGTTGCTTGTTTTGATATTTGTTTTTTTTTTCCTCCCTTAGGATTGTTTCTTTTTTTTTATCAATTTTTAGGCGTTTTTCCCTTGTGTATTTTTGACTGTATATTCGATAATTAGACTGTCGTCTAACTGATCATCCAATAACCTATGCCTGCACATAAATCTATCTGTATTCTATATAGTTCACTTAAATTTGTGTCGATTTAGGTACATCATATAATTTATAGATTTCGAAAGCTTCCTGAGCTAAAATACAGGCGCACCGTACAAATATAGAAGAACAATATTGATGAAATCTGCTTCCCTACACGTTGCAAGCCAACAGACCAGGCCTGATAATCTACGAAAATATGGTGGCCTTGAAAAAACCTGCATCGATACATACCTACAATGAAACCGATTCAATGCAGGAACCATAACGATTCGATAACTTTCGATTTTTGAAGGCATTCGTTTTATTATGTACTATTGATTTAATCCAAACTCTACTCATCATTCTTTCTTTTCTTATAAACCAAACTCAATCAAACATGAAGTATTATTGTACGAAAAATCTCGGATATCGATCAGATCAGTTTAGGTAGAAATGAAATGCACAACATAACATTTGGAAGGCTTGAGGTTAAATGTCTCCATCTCCGAGATTTTTCCTACAAAAATGGAGTGAGATCAAGAATATGTTCTACATCAAGCATTATTCTGTTGGATCGAAAAACTCCTTTTTTTTACTATGAATCGAGACTCAATTTAAAAAAAACTCGTTTTTTTTGTTTCAAATATCACCTGTTGCATTTGAGAAAAGATACAGGAAAAAAAGTGTTCTATGTGTTCGACGTGAATTAAATATCGATTATTTTCGGTCGAGTTGTTCAACTTCATGTATTGACGTCATCGATCTATTTACTCTTTCGGGAAGGTGCGAGAGAGATAATAAAAAAAAATCAAATATATGACTATTTACTAATATTTGTCGATTCATCAAGAATTCACAAGCGTTAAAATCACACGATTCGTGTTAGATTTTGGAATACATTATTTCGCATTCGTCGATGTTCACATGCTTCTTTATCAATAATGGAACGAATACAGAGAAGAGCTCCATTAACCAACATCACTAGCCGGAAGGAGATTATTTAAATCATCATGAACGCTGTACCGAAGCTATTCTCTTTGCCAATTGAGTGTCGATTTAACTGCAGTTTTGGCCCGAAGATTCGTTTGATGTGTAGTAACGGAAAAATAGAGAAGATATCACTTCATGTAAAGGACGCACGGATGAATGAGAATCATTTGATACTTCACCAACCCAACAGTGTATACTTTCCGGCTAATCAGTATATCGTAATGGTGGGAGAGAGGGACATTATGGTCGCCGAAGGGAAGCGCGCTGCGAGATATAAATTTGTCGTCTGTGGTGCTCATCGCATGATGAAAAGCAAAGCAAATGGTCAGATTACTACGCGATACTGCCCGACTGAGCACTAGCCGGAAGAATGATGGATATAATTATTAATACAAGTACAAAAATTATTTCAACACAAAAACGTTGAAAGGACAAGAAGCTATTCGCGATGACATCGAAAGCGGAGCAACTAACACGAAAACATATCTGCCGATGCGGGGGGAAGACTTCTTCAAAACGCACGTCAGCCAGTCCAGCTTTGCGTCACCTTTGAAAAGAATTCGAATATAACAGTTTCTTGTAACAAGGTTATAATAGGGTACAATGTCTACGACAAGTCGCAGAAGGAACAACGTCAAGTGACGCGTCTTATAATTCGTCTAATTATGAATCTCAGTTTTACCGGAGACGCGAGGGCGTGAATGACGTCATTGTGAAGTGCGACAGAATGAAACAGGCGATGGTACTTCATGCCGGAAATGAAAGTTTCAACTCAGTTGCTTCAATAGTAGATCAGACTATAGGTATATAACTTAGGAATTGTCTCTTGGGTATAGTTCTGAGGGGTAAGAGGGGTCAGTGCTTAGTATGTGAGGGTTTACAGTTTACAGAGAAAATTGATTCAATTCGATATCACATAAAACCTAAGCAAGTGATGGTTGAATTTACTCATTTTTTTCTTTTTCGTTTTACAGTCAGAAATATTGCGGTTCCGGATCTATGGTAGTCTATTAAGCGCCGATCGGTTATGATGAACTGGCGACAGGGCTGTTACTTGTACCTGACGATAGGCGTCGTCGTCGCAGCATTCAGTTTTGTTCCTGCCATATTCTCGGCCATGCTCGTCTGCGGTTATTTCAGGTTCGCCGCATACGCCAAGGCCCGCAAAGCAGAGAAATACAAGTCTGGCTTGCGCGGATTTACTTTGGTCACATCCACGGGCATTTCTCATACCTATCCATGGTAGCGAGTAGTGTGGGACTCGGTACGGTTTCGGGTACCGATGAAAGACAGCCTCGAACGCCGACCAACCAACGACGAAGATCCAGAGTCAACGAGCTTGCAGTCAAATTCGTGCTTAGAGACGATGGGGAAGAAATGTCAATGATCGACACCGATTTTAGCAATCATGAGACCGGCAATGACTGGAGATGAGGAATCAGAAAATGAAACCAAATGACCTTTACAAAATGTGTATACGATTTGAGTGTAATAATATGAAACCGAATGGCTTTTTCAAATAGTGGGTAGGTATAAGTAAATCGAGATATATCATCACCCAAGCGCATCTTACTGATGTGACCACGGCAAACAAGGAAATAGCTGACCCAATCATAGATGTGATGTTGGAACGGATTAGCAAAGGCAACTACGACGTCGTCAGCGCGACTGTGTGGCCGTCCCTGAGGAAGAAGATGCCCTCGCGGAAGAAGGAATTACTTTCATTGCATATGAAAATCCGAGAGAAGGCAGAATTACGGAAATAATCAAGGACATCCTGGAGCGCAAGAGAAACAGGATTACAGGACGATGGAACTTCGAGAAATGAGGAACAAGCGCGGGACTATGTTATTAGATTCAGGGGCTGGAGTAAGTCTAGTCGAAGTTGAAAAAATTAACGGTGAAGTACTGGCTGAAGACCGTGTGATCACGCTCAGAGGAATAAGGGCGCCACCGATTGTGACCTTGCGCAAGGTCAGGTTGAATATATGGGTCGGCGATAGGCACATAACGCTGCTGGGATGGGCGTGGAAATATATACGCCGATCGGTTATGATGAACTGGCGACGGGGCTGTTACTTGTACCTGACGGTAGGCGTCGTCGTCGCAGCATTCAGCGTTGTTCCTGTCATATTCTCGGCCATGCTCGTTTGCGGTTATTTCAGGTTTGCCGCATACGCCAAGGCCCGCAAAACAGAGAAATACAAGTCTGGCTTGCGCGGATTTACTTTGGTCACATCCACGGGCATTTCTCATACCTATCCATGGTGGCGAGTAGTGTGGGACTCGGTACGGTTCCGGATACCGATGAAAGACAGCCTCGAACGCCGACCAACCAACGACGAAGATCCAGAGTCAACGAGCTTGCAGTCAAATTCGTGCTTAGAGACGATGAGGAAGAAATCTCAATGATCGACATAGATTTTAGCGATCATGAGACCGGCAATGACTCTGGAGATGAGGAATCAGAAAATGAAACCAAATGACCTTTATAAAATGTGTATACGATTTGAGTGTAATAATTTGAAACCGAATGGGTTTTTAAAATATTGTGTAGGTATAAGTAAATCGAGATGTACCATCACCCAAGCGCATCTTACTGATGTGACCACGGCAAACAAGGAAATAGCTGACCCAATCATAGACGTTATGTTGGAACGGATTAGCAAAGGCAACTACGACGTCGTCAGCACGACTGTGTGGCCATCTCTGAGGGAGAATATGCCCTCGCGGAAGAAGGAATTACTTGCAATGAATTAGAAAATCCAACATGACAACAAAACGACCTTGATGCCAATTCGCACGGGGTATGTGTGCTTTTTAGTTGCTCCGCATCGTTTCCTCCTCTATGCGCGTTAGAATCAGCCGTTCTACGTTTGAAAGGACTGGCCATGTCCGTTCGTGATAATAATATGAATTTCTCGTTTCAGTGGCCATTGGATCTTGGCGGCGATTGACCATGCGTGAGTAACGTTTCTTGTCCCTTGTCATCCTAGGATAAGTAAATACCCACAGGTGGTCGGGATGAACGATTTCCGAAATTTTCTTACATTATATAATGATACTTCGAACTACCAACGGATTGCACCACAAGTTCAGGTCCGAACATTTTCTATGCGATACATTGAAAGGAAGTTGAGGTTGGATCGATGTGTATAATTCGCTATCGGATTACTCTTCACCGAACGAGACGGTGGAACGTGTGCTGTCCAAAGCCTTTGGGGTGAAAGGAAAAAGGCTACAACAAATCAATGTGAGTCGAAAATTGATCGGATTCATGCATTCATTTGGTGTAGTTTTGGACGAGAGCATGCACCAAAGACCTATAAATTTTGTATGCCTTCCATCGTGTTATTGCACGACTCGATATCGTAAATAGACGTTTGCTCCCATTTCAGTATCCAAAATGCGCCTAATAGCGTCCGGGAAGCAACGATTGCGCCTTGTTCACCATAATGCACGCGATGCACATCGAGAAGGTATAGCATACGTCCTGGAAACTGGTAACGAAGTCAAGAATCCAGGATTTTCAATCCTGGACCACAATTGAACCGGAAATTGAGCAAGATTTGGAATCCGAAAATCTTCCATTCGTGACGGACCAAGGGACTTGTTTTTTCGTATAGATTATATATATTTTTTATTCACTTCATTATTCTTGTTTATAACTTCGGGAGAAATAATAAAGTAACATAGTTCGGAACTAACCGCCCTGACAACCTAAGTGTTAGCACAGGATCCGGCCCGAAGGAACTTTACTCTCGAGAACTAAATTCATTTTTATTTAATTAATCAAACACTGAAGTTCGGCTCTTAAATCAGTACTATACAATATATTATTCTTCCGCTCTTCCAAGCGAAAGATAATTCAGGTGTAAGTATAAAATAATCATTATATTCATTTTATCTTTTTTAGAGTCACAAAGTTCGGAATAACCACCCCGACAGCACTTGCATTAGCACGGGATCACGGCCCGAAGGAACTCTAACCTCGTTATCTAAATTTTTGCATTTCATTTCCATTCAAGCTCACACACTGAAATGCGATTAAACCTTTCAAATTAATATTCAAACTCCTTTTGCTCTTGCAAAACGGAAGACAAATTAAGTGTATATAATAATCATTCCACTCGTTTTATTTTTAATTGTTCTTATCTTTCCATATTAGAATTAGTGTTAATAATTTTTGTGAATAAACTCAAATTTCAACCTTCCTAAAATCAAGTGACGTAGCAATCGAACTGAGACTCAAAAACATTACCAACAGTGTTAATAGTGGAACATGTGAAAATTTCACATTATTTAAATTTCTGTGTTCATTGTATGTTAGTAATAATTAGAGAATTAGATTCATGAAAAATTGAAATGGAACATATTGGGAGAGATTGAAAGAATTAGAGGGTTGCTGCTAATTACAGAATGAGAACAGTAGTATTACAACCACAATAAACTTCATTGGTTGACTGACTGACCGTTTATAATAGAATTTCATTATATTTTATTTTGTTCATTCATAATAATCTTGTGCAACGACATTTATTTAACTTGCAAGCTCGGACTGGCCTCACGTAACAAGAGAATTGGTGTCAGAAGTGGGATACTGTGTTGTTTAAACATTGTTTAAACAAATTATGTGAAGAAAAAAAATTACAATTTTTCAAAAATTTTCATATATTTTGTAGACACAGAGACATATGTTTGATTAGACAAAACCAAGCGATCGAGGAAGTTGGAGACAACCACCTCGAGAGCCAGGGATGCAATCGCGATCACCCTCTCCGAACAATTACAAATCGACGGATAATTTAAACTCCGAGACGATCATACGCGGCGACGGGTCACCCGACGGTAAGATTGGCGATAACGGACGACGAGTCCTATCGTGCAGAGGAAATAGAGGAGCGCCAGTAATGAAAATCAAATCACCGGAATTAAAATCGGGAAGCGGATTTTTCTTAGTAGACACCGGAGCAGATATAAATTTGATAAAGGCAAAATCGCATTAGACCCAGACGTGCGAGTATTCGTGAAAGATTCCGTTTCAATATCAGGAATAACTACCGATCAATTAGAGACATAAGGGAGCGCGGATGTAACATTACAAGAACAACCAGGTGGTCAGATCAAATTTTCAAATAGTTAAATCGAAAGTCCACTATTGGGAACCTGAGTAGGTAGATACGCCAACTAGTGGTCAAACTGGAAACTACCGCGGGTAGGTCGTTCTCATGCCGTGTGGCTGTCAGATACGCGGGAAACGGCATTATATGGTCGTGAAATTATTGATAAACCCAAAAAATGGCATTCCCTTTGCGTAAAAACAAATGTAGAAGATTCTGTTGTGTTTATAATTGCTTTAAAGCGTGTCGTGACGACGACAAGCGATTTCATAATTTTATTTCGGCGAAGCACTGTAGTCAGAATCACGAACAAATTTGGCATCGAAGAAGAACTTGATCGACTAGCAGCGTGGATTAGGGCTTTAAAAATAGGGGAAAAAATTTACTACAACAATGAGAGAATGCTGACTCCATTTCACGAAAGAGATTTCACACCATCAACCAAGTGACAGGATAACCTCTGTTTCACTGTATTATTGTAATAAGTATACAGGGTGAATTCCTAACGACTCGTTGATCTGAATTTGACTAGAATCGTGAAACAAGCTTTCAGACATTTCTGAACCAATGAAAGTGTCCGAATGCTCATTTATTCGATTCTAGCCAACTTCAGATCAACGAGTCGTTAGGAATTCACTCTGTATATTACTCCACTTTGACTGTGCACCGAATTTCAATAATTCGGCCTTCATTTGATTCAAAACTTTCCCGTTTATTCCGTGGGGCTAACTCCGTATAATTGTGACGTTTCTCGGGCAGAAAGAAATAATTTCAATAAAGTCGTTACTGCTGGTATCGCTCGATGCTTTACCACAAACGTGTCCATTGTTATTTTCATGATATTTTCACCTTCGATCAAAGATTTGCTGCTTGGCGTTGAAGTAGCAAATGTACAAAGTTCTTGAAGTGTAATTTTCATATTTGAAACAATTCTTTTCTCTGTATATATTGCTTTCATCGATTAAAAATTGGCAAGTGAACGTGTGTCCCGTGTATCTACCATATGCTCAGCTATAAGCGACCTACCCGCCGTAGTTTGTGACTCTTCCACCAGGTGGCGAGAAATTAGGCCACGCCCCGACTAAGGATCCCATATGATTGGAAAGCTAACCCATTTAAAGGTAAGATAGGTGATATTGCGCGCGTACTAACAGATGTACGAAAGGAACAATTTGGTAAGAGGTATTCAGGTTCATGTAAAATTGTTAAAATTCTGGAGAATAATAATGCAGTTTTGGAAATGGAAGCTGACGGTAAGATGTTCGTGAAACATACAGACAAGCTTGAATTGGCACATTATTGAAAAATAAATAAATAAATGAATAAATTTACGTTCACCATTGGGATAAAAGACGATGACGCAACAGACTAATTGTAAGACGGGCACAGGACGAACTAACTTTGACTAACCCGTCAAATTAATCGACAGGAGGGGACTCGAACGAACTAGTTGCAAGCCGATGAAGATAATGATGTTCCCTGTGATATTATTATTGTGGAGTTCAACGCTGGCAGCCGGACAAGGTAGTGGGACCAAAGATTATGAGGATGTGAAGCTGACGAACAGCCCCGGACTGTATTTTGAAAAGGTGTATGACATACGCTTCAAACGTGCAGAGTGGAAAATGATTACTTTCGTTGGAACGTTACAGAGCTAGCGAGTGGCGATGAAAATTCCAACGATTCTGATGCCCATACAGGTAAGGCCGATTGTTATGATGTCCAAATATCTGGTTTGAGTAATACCAGCTCTGAATAATATCCATAATTTACATTGGTCTTATTTCATTTACATTTGCCGTTCGCCTGTTCATTCAGATGGAGAAAATAAGGAAAATGAGAGCGGAGTAGAGAATGGGGTAGATGTGGAAGAAGAATTGGATAACGAGGAGAAGAAAACAGCTGATGAATAAACAAAAAATAACATAACTCAGTATAGTAATGCATGTAATTGCGAATATATATTATCCGTTTGTCAAAAATATATCAATAAATATTGATAATTGAATAAAACTTCATCACTCTATAAAGTTGTGCACGTAGAGTACGGAGACTGGGAACATTATACGCAGTTGTTCGAGCAGCTGCAGCTTTTTCAATTTTGAAATGAAGCCGCAAGTGTATCGTATTGGAAGAACGCAACAACTTTTCGACATTCAACTCTGTTATTTTGATATTGATATGTATAAGCAATATGAAACGGTGAGTTCTCTGTAGAATGCATACAGTACTTCGTACGCCATGACGAAGAAAAGCTGATACAAGTGCTTGATTATTACGGCCACGTATATACCGATAGTAGTTGGAGTACAGCAAATAATAAATCAACCAGTGTTACGTCTGCCATTGGGCGGAAAAGGATAGTAGTACTCACAAAGAAAGTATCTGGTCACCGGGACCTGGATTCCGGTCAAACTTATTACACGATTATACGGTACACGGTTACACGGTTTCTATGACCAAAATATGGAACCTCTGATGCCTATGTCGGTTTAATCAGGCTTCCTTAGTTCAATTGGCTATACTTGAAATCAGCGAAAATACAGTTATATGCATAAAGGCATCCGATGAACATGCTTATCGAAACGTATACAAAACCGCTACTAACGCATCTCCGTACAGAAGCGTGTAAGCACTACATCCAATGGCATCCAGTAAGCATGCTTATAGAAATGAATACAGAACCGCTATCCACATTTTTAACAGGGCGGGTAATAGGGGTTACCCGGCGGTGGGTAGACTCGGCGGCGTACAAATCATGGACGACGGGTCGTTCGCGTTCGATTGGAACGGCGTGAAAGTCACCCTCGACTGAGTAACGAGCCCGTCTGTTTTAGACGTCGAATCGTTTATGAGCAGCTCCCAAGACATCTGTCGTAGTCTGCCGCCCAACGTCAACGGATGGACATGGAAGGAGATGACGAAGGACTCGCATGGAAATGGATACCTCGCGCTCGTCGACACCGAGCCGGTTGATGTAGAGCTGAAGTATAGTCATACATCGGAGCCACAACACGTCGATGAAAGTTGCTATGGCCTGCGCATGGAAACTCACGGCTTGAGGGATTCCGGGTTCGGCATGATGATGCTGGTTACAGCGTCTTCAATCAATGGGACGGCAAGCATGTGATTGAAATCGTCGTGTGGCGATGAATTCGACATTATTGTCCAGTGCGACGGGAAAGACCACCTCTACGAGATCGACAACCGGAACGATTGCTTCGATACGATCGCCGCGGAATCCGGAAGACTCAATTATTTTCAAACATCTGCATGTCAAACTTGATGTATGTCTTTGAGGTGCAGGGGGGGGGGTGCCCTCGTTACAATGTGAAGGAGTGCACGGCGTGAATGCCGTATGTAACGTTACCATGGAATGTAGTTCCTTATGCAGCAACAGCAGTACCTGTACCAGCCAAACTTTTCCTTGAATGCTAATCATGTTTCCCCGGAACTAGGCCATGGTGAATTGTTAAGACACCTCAAGGACACGGAAATGAGCCAAGAGCAAGAATTCATTGGGGGAAAATCGTTATACGAAGTCGAGGAGGAACTTGGGGAATTGGGTACACGCCGCCGTGCCCAGCAGTACCAAAGTTACATGAGTTATGGAGTAGTTTCTGTGCAGTTAATTATTATAGTTTTCATTTGTTTATGGTGTTCTTGTGAAAATACAAAGATGTGCGGACTAGAAAGAACCAATAGCGAACAGTCGGTTCACGGAACAGGGGTACCCAGACAAGATTAAAAAGGTCAACACTGTGTATCCGCAGGACGAAAATCTTGTCGAATACAAAAAGAAATACGATTCAAGCGAGAAAAAGTGCCCCTCGCCGGGAACTTTGAGGTACGGGTTCAGCAAGGTTTCCACTTCGGCCGACTCGCGGGAAGATATTGACAGGGCAACGGCGGTTCCGTCTCTGGAATCCTGGCTAAATGACGATAACAAATCATTGTTCACGTCAGTAGTTATTGGTCCAACAGGACCCGGGAAGCCGTATACCATCATTGGTGGCATGAAAAATCAGCAAAACGGTCAGAAAAGAGGAATAGCGATAAGGGCGGCAGAGAGAATCCTGGCCGCCAATGCTGAATTGAATCCGCCGAAATATTACGTCGCGTCGCGTAAAAAAACATCAAGTGGCGACTCTTGAAATTCGTCTTATTATAAATCTTCGTTTTAGCGAAGACGCGAGGGCGTGAATGACGTCAGTGGGACAGAAAAAATCAGGCGATGGTACTTCATGCCGGAAATGAAAGTTTCAACTTAGGTGCTTCAATAGTAGATCAGACTATAGGTATATAACTTAGGAATTGTCTCTTGGGTATAGTTCTGAGGGGTAAGAGGGGTCAGTGCTTAGTATGTGAGGGTTTACAGTTTACAGAGAAAATTGATTTACTTCGATATCACGTAAAACCTACGCAAGTGACGGTTGAATTTACTCATTTTTTTCTTTATCGTTTTACAGTCAGAAATATTGCGGTTCCGGATCTATGGTAGTCTATTACGCGCCGATCGGTTATGATGAACTGGCGACGGGCTGTTACTTGTACCTGACGATAGGCGTCGTCGTCGCAGCATTCAGCGTTGTTCCTGCCATATTCTCGGCCATGCTCGGCTGCGGTTATTTCAGGTTCGCTGCATACGCCAAGGCCCGCAAAACAGAGAAATACAAGTCTGGCTTGCGCGGATTTACTTTGGTCACATCCACGGGCATTTCTCATACCTATCCATGGTGGCGAGTAGTGTTGGACTCGGTACGGTTCCGGATACCGATGAAAGACAGCCTCGAACGCCGACCAACCAACGACGAAGATCCAGAGTCAACGAGCTTGCAGTCAAATTCGTGCTTAGAGACGATGAGGAAGAAATGTCAATGATCGACATCGATTTTAGCGATCATGAGACCGGCAATGACTCTGGAGATGAGGAATCAGAAAATGAAACCAAATAACCTTTTCAAAATGTGTATACGATTTGAGTATAATAATGTGAAACCGAATGGGTTTTTTAAAATATTGTGTAGGTATAAGTAAATCGAAATGTACCGTCACCCAAGCGCATCTTAAGGATGTGACCACGTCAAACAAGGAAATAGCTGACCCAATCATAGACGTTATGTTGGAACGGATTAGCAAAGGCAACTACGACGTCGTCAGCACGACTGTGTGGCCATCTCTGAGGGAGAATATGCCCTCGCGGAAGGAGGAATTACTTGCAATGAATGAGAAAATCCAAAATGACAACAAAACGACCCTGATGCCAATTCGCACGGGGTATGTGTGCTTTTTAGTTGCTCCGCATCGTTTCCTCCTCTATGCGCGTTAGAATCAGCCGTTCTACGTTTGAAAGGACTGGCCATGTCCGTTCGTGATAATAATATGAATTTCTCGTTTCAGTGGCCATTGGATCTTGGCGGCGATTGACCATGCGTGAGTAACGTTTCTTGTCCCTTGTCATCCTAGGATAAGTAAATACCCACAGGTGGTCGGGATGGACGATTTCCGAAATTTTCTTACATTATATAATGATACTTCGAACTACCAACGGATTGCACCACAAGTTCAGGTCCGAACATTTTCTATGCGATACATTGAAAGGAAGTTGAGGTTGGATCGATGTGTATAATTCGCTATCGGATTACTCTTCACCGAACGAGACGGTGGAACGTGTGCTGTCCAAAGCCTTTGGGGTGAAAGGAAAAAGGCTACAACAAATCAATGTGAGTCGAAAATTGATCGGATTCATGCATTCATTTGGTGTAGTTTTGGACGAGAGCATGCACCAAAGACCTATAAATTTTGTATGCCTTCCATCGTGTTATTGCACGACTCGATATCGTAAATAGACGTTTGCTCCCATTTCAGTATCCAAAATGCGCCTAATAGCGTCCGGGAAGCAACGATTGCGCCTTGTTCACCATAATGCACGCGATGCACATCGAGAAGGTATAGCATACGTCCTGGAAACTGGTAACGAAGTCAAGAATCCAGGATTTTCAATCCTGGACCACAATTGAACCGGAAATTGAGCAAGAGTTGGAATCCGAAAATCTTCCATTCGTGACGGACCAAGGGACTTGTTTTTTCGTATAGATTATATATATTTTTTATTCACTTCATTATTCTTGTTTATAACTTCGGGAGAAATAATATAGTAACATAGTTCGGAACTAACCGCCCTGACAACCTAAGTGTTAGCACAGGATCCGGCCCGAAGGAACTTTACTCTCGAGAACTAAATTCATTTTTATTTAATTAATCAAACACTGAAGTTCGGCTCTTAAATCAGTACTATACAATATATTATTCTTCCGCTCTTCCAAGCGAAAGATAATTCAGGTGTAAGTATAAAATAATCATTATACTCATTTTATCTTTTTAGAGTCACAAAGTTCGGAATAACCACCCCGTCAGCACTTGTGTTAGCACGGGATCACGGCCCGAAGGAACTCTAATCTCGTTAACGTAAATTGTTCATTTCATTTCCATTCAAGCTCAAACACTGATATTCGATTAAACCAGTCAAACTCCTTTTGCTCTTCCAAAATGGAAGATAAATTAAGTGTATATAATAATCATTCCATTCGTTTTATCATTAATTATTTTTATCTTTCCATATTAGAATTAGTGTTAATAATTTTTGTGAATAAACTCAAACTTCAACCTTCCTAAAATCAAGTGACGTAGCAATCGAACTGAGGCTCAAAAACATTACTAACAGTGTTAATTGTGGAACGAGTTGAAATTTCACATTATTTCCATTTCTGTGTTTATTGTATTTTAGTAATAATTAGAGAATTAGATTCATGCAAAATTGAAATGGAACATATTGTGAGAGATTGAAAGAATTAGAGGGTTGCTGCTAATTACAGAATCAGAACAGTAGTATTACAACCACAATAAACTCCATTGATTTACAAATTAAAATTCACACCGGTAACTAAACATCGCATTCCGACTAAACACGATGTACCGATCAACACGCGACAATATCGTTTTCCTCCTATTCACAAAAACGAGATCAAAAGACAAATCGATTTGAAAATGGAAAATAACATAATAACGCCGTCAGAATCGTCGTATAATTGACCGTTGTGGGTTGTACCTAAAAAGCCAGATTCCGAAGGGAACCTGAGATGGCGGATAGTTATGGATTATCGCGAGTTAAACGACAAAACAATCGGTGACCTGTAGGACATTGTTGTCTATGCGAAAGATCTAAGGAACACGAAAATAAAATCCGACGATTCTTTTCTCGTTTAGCCGACGCGGAATTAATTTTACAACCGGACAAATGCGAATTTTTGCGAACCAAGGTAGCCTACCTGGGCGATGTAATTAGCCGTGAGGGAGTTAAGCCTGATCCCAAAAAGGTCAGAGCTATGAGAAAATTTTTCCATCCTAAAACTTCCAAAAACGTGCGACAATTCTCGGAACTGGTCGGTTATTACCGTAGGTTCGTTCGCGAATGATAGTGGACAATCAGACGATTATATAAGGATGTATCACTACACAAGTAGTCCAGGTTTGTACTTCGAGAAGGTACACGAAATGGCTCAAAGTAACACAATATCAATGTAATACTGAATGCTGTGAACCTTCACAATGTGGTCCAAAGTCAAGGTAAAAAACTCGTGTTTCGAATTTCTTCTAAGCTTACGCGATCTTCGAAGCACTGCATTTAACTTATGAAAAATCGGACTTACCCTTCTGCCCTGTTGCGTTCTCTGCATTCCCGTTCTCTTTCACGTTCCCGATCACTGTCCCTGCCTCCTGATCCCTCTCTAAGACGCGGCTCGCTGTAGTAACGCTCCCTGCCACGGACCATGTCCTTACTGCGTTTTGGATACTGTTCATCGCGACTCCGTGGACGATCTGTTTACCTCCGATGAATCCTCTCCCGAGCAACCGAAGGTGGATGTTCTAGAATGATTGGAAATTGTTATATTGCATCTATTCGAAGCAATTTAGTTTAGTAACCTTCGGTTTTCGAGTGTTAAAACCGAATAGTTGAATAATTCATCACATCGGATATAACTAACCTCACATAACAGGGATACGAAATTATTTTCTTGTATCTGTGAAATTTAGACCTGGATAAATTGAATTTGATGAAATTAAGCTATATTACCTCTTTGTGAAGAGTCTCAACTCCGTGTGGAGTGTATCCCATGCAGCGAACTGATAAGGACAATCTTGCAGCGCTCGGCATAGTATAGTGCGTGCAAGGGCAGAGAATGAAACTGTGCGATTCTGATCCATGATTTCTCCGAACCCCCGTCTCTGCAGCTCCGTACGCGGCTAGAATAAAATATGATTCAGCCATAGATATAAACTGGGGCTGTTAACAAGCCACGAAATGCTTGTTGGAAGAAATTGATCGAAATAATATCTAACATTGATTTTGTTGATTTATAAATTGGTGCAAATGTAATCAAGTATGATACATACGGACATAGCGTATTACGACACAATGAAGTTGGATTCAAAAGTTGAACTCTCGTACAGTATAATAATTGAGGCAGAACCGCATATTTGAAGTATTTCCATTTTACAGGAGAACCAAAGAAAGTTTCACCCCGCAATCAAAAGAATATCATAAAGTTCACTTGTATTTCAATTTTCGAGTGTTTGTATGTGCAGGGATGTACGGAAGGACCCTAACACTGGTTAAAAATAATTATTACGACTCAGTCGTCTATAATTACGGTGTATTCAAAGTATTTTACAATTGTCTGTTCGAATGTCTGTTGCTAATTGGCTCTAAAGAGCCCTCGCATATGCTCCTCTCGGTGAGGGTGAGAGGGATGGTTCCTGACCACTTAGGCTTTCTCCCGAGACGCTTGCAATTGTCTTCGAGGAACGGGGCCTTACAGTTTTGAAGCTAAGCTACTTGCTTTACTGCAAGGCCTCGTCTCTCCGCGGCACTATTAGTATAAATGACGACGTTTATCAACATATGATCGCTATGAAGTAGTCTAAATTGAAATATTCTTGAACTGTCGCAACTCTTGGCGGATAATTGTGAAAAAATAAGAAAAAATACCGAGGAAAATGTAAGTTATTAAGGGCAGCTACTGTACCTGTATTATTCAATAAATTTGAGTCCCGAAGGAAGACGTGACGGTCGAACGTTGGTCAGGTTGACATGGAATATCCTGCACGTGAATGGTAACACGGATAAATTCACACCACAATAGAAGTTCAGCAAATCGTTTAGCAATCGTAATTCCATAGTCCACAAGGATGATGATTGACTCGACATGATGGTCAAACAGGTAAAACACCAGAATACAATTTTGTACTCTCAACACTTAGAACTCTTTTCTTTAGCAGATGGAGAAGGAATGAGGCTTATGAGGAGCGTTAACAATAAGAGGCTGAACAAGGGGGAAGAAATGGGATGGAGTGGGAGGAAAGGTTGGGTGGAAAAGCGCAAGTGCCGTGTGCAACAAGTTGCACACTTGTATGGCGTGATCGTGGGAGTGCATTAAGCTTACTGGGCGAAAAGGACTCGAGGGGCGGAATGCAAATGGAGTAACGGATGAAAAATATCAGGTTACGAACTGTTAGAGTATTCGTACTCGTTAGGCTACATTGCACTCACAGATGTTCGCTACGAATTTTTTCTGACTAACGAATTTCACGGCGTATTCAGAAAACATACGTCGGAACTTAGCTTCCGTTGACTTGGACATGGAACTTACGTGTAGGTACTGAGATCTGCTGGTGATGAATGTGGCGCACTCAAGGAAGATCTCACCCGATCGCTTGATGCTTTAGCAGTCAATCGTCTCTGAATTTCGACCGTACTGACCGCGAGTCACTGAATTTAGGATGAAAACCAATTTCCGAAAGAATGTCATACCCGAAAAGATATTTGAAATAACTGATGTCAAAGGAAACTTAAATTCTGAATCTCGACTCTCGAAGTTCATGGATAAATTCGATGGATAAAAAGCACTGACTTCAAAGAAAAGGTGAAATTTCCGCTAGGTAAAATGTCTCTTTTCTAAAGTGAGTTGAAAAACACTGACTCTGACACTACCTTTTTCGCGGATACATATAAAATAATTAGTAGCTATTTTTTCAACCAAAGTCAAATGATTCTCAATTATAATGCAAAAGTTTCAACTTTCCACGAACGTAAGAGTCCTTCGTGGAAGATTTTCTATCCATGTTACGACAACACGCCTCACAACTTGACAAGAGAATGACGTCGTTGCTTGTTGAGAGAACCGCATCTACCCGCGATCGTAACAGTTGAGTGTATCACTGCGCCTGCTGAATCAGCTATTTAGCAGCCTGCTTGACCTCTGATTGGTCCGCGCATACACTCTCGGGTGCAAGTTTCATAAAGGCGCTCTGCGATCGAATAATCCGTCTCCAGCCCGCTACAGTCGGTTCGGAATGATGTTACAATTTTCAATACCTTTGAACTCCTCATAAGAAAAAGATCGTTCGTTCATCAATCATTCCTCATGATTATCTTGATTCAACAACGTCCCAATCGGGATTTTGAGTCGACACTTTTTCCATTTTTATATGCGTACAATGTAGAGTAGCTCGAAATAATTAGGTCGTGTTTTTTTCTTTTCCGTTAAAAATTATAATCACAAAAGTTACAGGAAATTAAATTCCAGCATTTCCGCTATATACAGTTATACCTTAGCATGGGTGACGTCACAACGTAGTAATTTTTTATCCGTTGTATTTCCTCCAATTTTGATTTAATTTAGAAAAGAAAAAATATGACGTAATTATTTTTTTTTTTGCAAACTACCCATACATGATATATAGAAGAAAAAAAATACTTGCGAAATCCCAATTATGATGTGTATTTCGGTTAAACCTCATGAAAAATGAATATTGAGACAGAAACTAAGCTTGGTGTGACTGGAGTATTTCTACGTCAGCAAAACTCCTGAGTTCCCCGTACTGCGAGTATGTAATACCAACCTGGGACCGTTATCAGTCCCTACGTGACTTTTAGCAGTTTGCGCGAGAATGAATGCTTATGAAAAAAAGAGTGTTCTGAGAAATCATAAAATAGCCAGTCTCACGATACCGAAATTTATGCAGATGTTCCAGACCTTCGACCCAGCTGATTCTGCAATCTTCGCTATAGTGTTTTCATCCATCCCTCTGCAACTCCGAGTATGGTTCCACGAAACATTCTTGGCGTTGCAGAGGGGGACAGTGCATGGCAGGGATAGAGCGGAGTGTATCCACATTTTTCAGATTTTTAAAAAAATCCTTGACCCTTGACCACGGGGGTTGAAGTTTTCCATTTAAAATACATGGGATTTTTCCGCGTTTGCAGTCACCATTTTACTGTGGGCCTAAATATGCTTGTAAAATCTTGAAATTTTTACAAATTAGTTTACAAGCATGTTGATACATGGAAAAAATTTCCCAAACCCCTACCCTCAAAGTATTGTATAATATTACCATAATAAGTGGTCAAGGGTCAAGCATTTTTTTTTAAATCTGAAAAAATTACAGCATTACTTTTTAAATATTTCGAACCGATTTAAGGGGCGGCAAGAGTAAAATTAATTTTGACCCCAAAGAAGGACCACCCTAGTATATATACATGAAAAAATTAGTAAGCAAACCTCAATAGATGTTCTTTTAAATAAAGCAAAGTTGAATCGAATCGATCAATACTTTTTGAGAAAATAATTCTTTTTCACGCATTCTACTCAGGTCTATCACCTTAATTCTACCTCGAATTAATGAAAGCAAGTAAGTCTGGGCCCTTAGGCGTTATTCGAGTATCACGTAATCCTATTTTTGACCATTCCCCCGCCTTCCCCCAAGTGTTACGTTACGCGATTAATTCCAAAGATTATGATATATAACCGAAAATTCCAAATTTTCCAAAAATAAGATTAGGTTTTCCTCGGTGGTCATCATTGAATTCAACTGTTTCTAGAACTGGATATATGCTTCTATATTCCTCAAGTAGGGAGAGGCGGGCAAATGGGCCTCACGCATTCTACTCAGGTCTATCACCTTAATTCTACCTCGAATTAATGAAAGCAAGTAAGTCTGGGCCCTTAGGCGTTATTCGAGTATCACGTAATCCGATTTTGACCATTCCCCCGCCTTCCCCCCAAGTGTTACGTTACGCGATTAATTCCAAAGATTATGATATATAACCGAAAATTCCAAATTTTCCAAAAATAAGATTAGGTTTTCCTCGGTGGTCATCATTGAATTCAACTGTTTCTAGAACTGGATATATGCTTCTATATTCCTCAAGTAGGGGAGAGGCGGGCAAAATGGGCCCCCCTAAAAATTTTTCGTATTTTTTCAAAATTGAAAATTTTCCGGATTCCATCATTTTCTTGCTCTAGCAAATTTCAAACACCAAATCGATTATATATCTTGAAAACATAGGGAGTGGCGGGCAAAATGGGCCGCCTAATGATCAACACCTCAAGTAGAGGTTTGAGCGAATGGATCTTCTAATTTTAATCAAAAAACGATATCTCGACCTATGCCGAGTGTTGAACGGCCTTATCTAAAAAGTCCGAAAATGGCGGGCAAAACGGGCCCCGACAAAAAATTTCAAATTTTTTCAAAATCTCAACAATTTTGAAAGTATTTTCGTATTTACTTCAGAATCCTTCAAACATGAGACATTTAAAGTTTGCGAGGGCAAATTAATAATGAAATTTAGAAGGTCTTTCAATTTTGAAGAAGGATGAAAATTCCGAGGATGCCCATTTTGCCCGCCACTCCCTATGTTTTCAAGATGTATTGTCGATTTAGTGTTTGAAGTTTGCTAGAGCAAGAAAATAATGGAATCCGAAAAATTGTCAATTTTGGAAAAATACGATAAATTTTTAGGGGGGCCCATTTTGCCCGCACTTTCTCTAGGAGCGTCTTATACATAGCTAATATCATGTTTGAAGAATTCTGAAGTAAATACGAAAATAATTTTGAAATTTTTGAAATTTTGAAAAAATCGGAATTTGTTTGGGGAGGCCCATTTTGTCCGCCATTTTCGTACTTTTCAGATAAGGGCGTTCAACACTCGACATAGGTCGGGTTATCGTTTTTTGGTAAAAATTAGGAGATCCATTGATTCAAACCTCTATTTGAGGCGTTAGTTCCTTAGGGATTATAGCATTTCGCCCGCCTCTCCCCTACTTATTGAAAAGAAAAAATACTGAAACGTAACATCTGACGACCCCCCCCCCCTGAGAGCATTACGTAATACTTGAATGACGCCTTAATAGGAATCCCGTATAAACCAATGTCAAATTTCAAATGATAGATTTCGAAACTGAAGAGCAAATGAGATTTGAACATTCGATCCCGTTCAGCAGACAGTGCCTTGGCTATGGACTTCTATGAGATTCTATGCTCATTATCTTTCAAACTAATCATTTTTAAATACTAAGTCACATAGCCATTTCTTCTCATAATTTGGTATTTTACAATAATACATCGATGAATTCCATATTAATAACTTTTCCCTTTCGTTAAACAAATAGAGCAGAAGTATACCTATGAGACGGTTTTGGGCGTGCAAAGTGTTTACTGTTCCAAATAGGATCAAATCTCAAATCAGGTTCTGATCCACTTCTTACGAGGGAACACTCGTATACACAAAGTCATTTTTATGATTTTCAATCCATAACCATGCACGTAAACTTATTAGGAGATGTATATTTTGAAACTGACGTCTGTGTGCAAGTGAGTTGAAAAGGGTGGGAAATAATTCTCCAGATAATTTCGCAAACAATCGATTAACGATCTAATGAACAAATTTCGATTAGGCTGCAATTTTGAGAAACTTTGAAAACCTCAGGTCAGACACGCAGAATGTCAAAAAAATGGAAATTGTGCGTTTTCTCGGTCACTCCAATCTTGATAAGGTTGGACGGTAGATTCAGAACAGAAATCGGCAAAAGTGATGATTCCAGGGACATTTTGATCATATATTGTCAATTGTTTTGGAACTCGCGAATATTGTTTGATCGAATTGAAAAGATTTTTCCAATTAATATTGGCAAATTATACAAATTTTTATGATTTAATAATAATATTTACAGCGTTGATAATTGATAATATGCTGAAAATCTGTGAATTGAATTATTTGATTAAAAATTATAGAGTGAATGATGAATTTCTTTCGTCAAATCTCCCATTTTCACAAAATTCATCAATTAGGTAGAAGTATATTTTCAATTTTTCAAAAAATGTCACTGACTTGAAAGAGAATTATTAATTGTTCTAAAAATGGTCAATTATTGAAGAATAATTTGCTAATTTTTCAAGAAATCAGTAATGTGAAAGTCCAAATTGCTAATTATTCAAGAAATTAGTAATGTGAAAGTCTAAATTGCTCATTTTCGTAAAAATGATCAACTATATTGAAGGGTGAACGGCAATTATTCAAAAAATGGTGGATAAATAAAGCGAAAAAAGACAGGGTCGTATAAATAAAATAACAAAAGAATTCCTCGACGATTATTTTTTTTCTAAAGATCGTTGTGCTGTATTCATAGTTCCTGGTGTCCAAATGTAACGCACCATAGTTTTCGGTGTCCAGGTCTATCGTGCTATAGTTTCTGGTAAGTACACGGAGAAAAATCCCCCTGTTCAGATTACCATACTGCGCAGGTAAAAATTTTTCGGTACTCAATATTAAAGTTTTGGTCACACTTATAAATGTGTACACTTCAAAGTACATGCCTGAACGTAAAAACTGCTACAAAGTTACGGTTATTTCTACTCTTGTCACACTGGTAGATTGTACCGACATTCGAGTATTATATACATTTTGCGTAGTCGAGTTAACTAGATAGAGACGAGTGCATGGTTTACCAATCAGTTGGTAAGTTCTGTCACACAGTGTGACGGATCGTATACCAGCCCCATCGGTAGTAGCACCAACGAAACGGTATGCATCGGCGTCCCTCTGGTCACGTCTACTAGCCTCTCCTTGTAACACATTTTTGGAGGGAAAATTAGCGCAGTGCGTGGTGAATTCTACTAGCCTATCCTTGTAAAACGTTTCTGGAGGTAAATTAGCGCAGTGCGTGGTGAATTCTACCGGCTCTGTCGTAGGAAGACTATAGAATACCGGTTTGATCTGCATGCCGCTGCAGTGGTATTTACTAGCCTATGCCTCTAACACGTTTTTGGAGGGAAAATTACCACAGTGCGTGGTTCGGTCAACAGTAAATTTAGTTTATTGTGCGTCTTGAAAATTGAGGCATCATGGCGCACTACGCTGGTGACGCCAGTAATATATCAGTGATCAACGCGATCAACGGGAATAATGCGTCGCTCCAAAGCTCGGATGAAGTCCAAAACATAGTTCTAGACTACTTCTTTTCGGTTCTACAGCTGGCGACTGGTATGTGATGTTATTTGTTCACTTCTACTCGTATGATGTACGTAATTGTTCATTAGCCTCTGTTTCTATACAAAATACAATTTTATTTTATAGGCCAATATTTCATCCCTGCACGAAAATCCAGCACTACCGCACATGCCGACCCCACTGTAAATTCAGACATCGAGAACTTGGATAAACCGAGACAGCTGGATAAACAGACCAAAAATTTTGATACGTTTGGTGCTACGAAATAATTGAAAATCCAGGTATGGATTTACATATAAACCTAATTTCCTTCAGAACATTACCTGACTCACGTCCGTTTAGTTTATTACTTGTCAACCAGTCCGATACTTACGTAACTACACGTTATAACGCCATCTTATGATTTTGTGCAATTGATTATGTTATACCTGTATCAATCTTTACCCATAAGTATATTCATGTAAATCTAATAAATGTTAAATAAACTGAAAAATATTCGAATTTTACAGACTCGTTATTTTTATAAGTCCACCTCGCATGTTACAATCACAGAACTTCTGGTAAATTTTACCAGACTGGCAAGTCCCTATATGGATGGAATGCCTGTACAGTTAATTTCATCAAACAGTTGAGTACAACATACAAAACAATATTTTAGCTACAACTGCACTGGTCAGTACTCTCAACTATAGACACTGGTAACTCCTACTTCCTCAGCTTCGTGCGTGTACCGTACAGTTTGGTTATTCCAACGATTGCAGCTCGCTCTATGAACCATATTGTGACAGTAATTTTTACTACCTGCTCTTGTAAATTTATCGTTATTTTTGTCGTAGCGATTACAGCATTGACTAGTAGATTTGTGGTTGTTCTGTGGTAGTACTTACAGCATTGACTAGTAAATAAGCTGCCTGAAAGTAGTAAGCATAACATACGTTTTTGTAACTTTGATGCTTGGGATAGGTTCTGACAATCAGAATTTGAGATTCAACCTTTACTAGACAAATAAAGTAGAGACTACCGTACAGGCATTCCATCCATATACGCACCAGCGACTTCGGTAAAATTTACATTAATTATGGTATTCTGAACAGGTGATTTTTCTCCGTGTATGCCGCGGTAGACCTGGACCCCGAAAACTATGGCGCGATAGACCTGGACACCGAAAACTATGGCGCGATAGACCTGGACACCAGGAACTATGAATACAGCACAACGATCTTTAGAAAAAAAATAATCGTCGAGGAATTCCTTTGTTATTTTATTTATACGACCCTATCTTTTTTCGCTTTATTTATACACCATTTTTTGAATAATTGGTCGTTCATCCTTCAATATAGTTGATAATTTTTACGAAAATGAGCAATTTAGACTTTCACATTACCAGACCCGGATTAACCATAAGGCTGAAAAGGCTATGGCCTTAGGCCCTCGAAATTTTCGGCCCTTCAATTTCCAAAATAAAATCTAGGTTGAAAAAAATCGAGTATTGTGATCTCTCAATCTTTACCAATAGAATCTTATGCATAAAAAAAAAATTGATTTTTCTATAGAGTTTTTTCGGTCCCACCAAGGTTTGCACGCTCAAATAGAGGAAGAATCTCTCCTTGGTGGGTACCAATAATGAATTTGGTTCGCCTCGTCCGATAAATTCAAATATGTGAATATTATGCATAAGATCGAGAGCAATTCGTTAATGTCGAAACAGACTGCTTTCTCAAACTATAGCTCGACGAACATGAATTCATATAATGAAAGTATAGATGCGCCGGAAATCTGGATGTACCGTGTTTTCATGAATTTCAACATTATTGCGTTTTCCAAAGTCGATATAGCATTGAGGATTGACCTGAATTTTATGGTCACAGTTAAAAAAGAATCTGTTTTATTGTGGACTTTTTTGCGCTCTTACTGCTGTTCTTACCAAAAATAACAAGGATGGAACGTAGTTTTAACAGAAAACGTTACTGGCCAAGGCCTGTAAATTGTGAATTTCCTGTATCATGGCAAATATAACAGGAAAAATGTGTTGAATTGTGATAACTTTCTTTTAATGTGAAAATGGCATTGATTTCTTCGTAAAATGACCGGAGTTGACGTAAATTGTCTAAAATTTAATATTTAATTTTTGTGCAATTGACGTTAATTTCCTGTTCATTTTAAAAGTAGGAATAAGAAACAGGTTCATCCAGTATAAGTTCGACATTAATTGAATCTGCCAAATTTACAGAAATATTCATTTGGACTTTCTGGCACACGGAAAATATGTTGAAATTGATTGAAATTTCCAACTGTGCAGAAATTGCAGTGGAAACGGATTGTTTCGTTATTGAAGAGGGTGAAAAATGTCTCTCGTTTTAACAGAACTAGGGCAGCACGCGCGCTTCGCGCGCGATTGATCTTTGTTAGCGCTGTAGCGCTTTCATTTTATTTATTTTCATTTAGTCTTTTTCATTTTTGTTCGAATACTTTTTTAAATTCTTTGTTCTTCTTAAAATGTTTGTGTAATTGAACGATTCAAGTAAACAATTCTGTGAATACGTGATTTTTGACTGAATTGCCTCTTCGTTGTTCGCCAAGGTATACATACTTTCAAACTATCCCAGGATCGTACTGGTGATACGGTCACGTCAAATATAGCTGACCGTGATTGAATATATCTTTACGGAGATCTATTCCGATTTTTGAAAATGTTTGCCCTTTTGCTTTGTTAATAGTCATTGCAAAGGCAAACTATATTGGAAATTGACGTCACTTAAATGTGAAAGGGTGACAGGTGTATATCTTCGCAATGTAATGTTATACGGTGTAAATAGATAATTTCGCCAGATTTGTCACCTGTCAGTATTTCACATCACAACATACCTATTATATTGGCAAGGTCTAGAATCATCAATCTCGTGCCATTGCAAAGGCCTTCATTGATACTCAGATTCCGGATAAGCATTATGATGCAATACCTTCTGAGAACGTAATTCATGGGGCGGTAAGCTTGATGGTGTCAATGAGTTTAAATATTCTGGTAAAAGTGCTTCATTTATCTCTTCGTTTTTGTCACTGTATTCTACAGTGTCGACCGCGCTTGTGTCGATTTTTTCTCCTGTTCGATCAAGCAGTTCCACGACGCTCTTGTGGATTTCATCGACGTCAACATTTCTAGCGGAAAGTATTGCACATTTTGCAGCTTCTTTATATTGTTTTCTTTGAATGCATTGCCCGTATACTTGATCGACTATGTTTGAGTTCGCCAGTGCTACGCAGTGTTGTGGCAGTAAAATATTACTTTCAGTATCATTCAATAATAAAATAACACTTCCTACGTCTAATATAAATTTTGGGAAGTTCATTTCTTCTGGTAGTGCTCTCATATTTTGTGTTAAAGTAAACTGTGAGAACTCTTTCCCCAATTTACTATGTTCGATCGATGATCAACAATTACACATCTTGTTGCTCTCATTTTAATTGGTAAAAAGTTGCTTAAAATCACCACATGTTTCATGGGATACCAAACTGTTTCATATTGGGATACTGATGTGCAAGCGATATGTTCACGTCCTTTCGCGAATCTGTTCGAACGTAAGTTAGATAGAAGAGCACGCGAGTGGAACTGTCAAACGTCTGCAATCATCTGTCAACGTTCAACCCGTCTATCTGTCAAACTGTTTGACATTAATTTCACGCTTATACTGATAAAAATAGTATATCGCATATGTCTATACTGACATCATTCGTCCGATTATACCGTGCAGCCTCTTTACATTTTTCGGCAGAATTGACTCGCGAATTATAGCAAATTAGAATAATCCTTCACTTCAACTATTGTTTTGGAAATATAAAACCTCTTTGCCGAACTGACAATTCAAACTGGGCTCGATGTGAAGTCGAACGCAAGCGACACGTTCACACTATTCACGCTCACAGGCGACGACACCAACAGCCAATCGGCAGAGGGCTTATCGCGGTGACAAAATTTCGAGATTTTCGATAATTCCTGACATGGATCTTTTAAGACGGGATACACAAAAATCTCAAATCTATATCTCTGTTTAACATAGAGAGTGAAATTGCTCGGAATTTGGATTTTGAAAAACCCATACATGGTTTTGCCAGCGTTAATGGGTGAAAAAGTATAAGTACACACAATGAAAAATGTATTCCCTCATGCGATATTAGTCGCATACTCAAAGTTAATTTCATAAGAAAAATATTATAAAATTGTATATTGCGCAACAAGGAGTCAAACTCGGCCTTTTTAAGCTGACCGTGAGTTTGCAATACAAGTCGTAAGCAATTGATTGCACGCGAGGCGGAGACGAGTATGAATCATACTCGCGTTAGATGGTAAAAACATTTGTTCTAAATCTTAGTCGATTTCAATTTTTCGTCATCGGCCTTTTTTCGTGGTGTAGCCTTAGGTATCGTGCACCCCTAATCCGGGCCTGCACATTACTAATTTCTTGAATAATTAGCAATTTGGACTTTCACATTACTGATTTATTGAATAATTAGCATTTTATTCGTCACTAATTATCCATTTTTTGAAAAATTAGCATTTTATTCGACACTATAATTATCCATTTTTTGAAAAATTAGCATTTTATTCATCACTAATTGTCCATTTTTCGGAAAATTAGCATTTTATTCGTCACCAATTATCCATTTTCTAAAAATGAGAAATTTATTTCCAACTCATTGTCAATTGACCCGATATAATAGTATTATATTTTTGAAGTATTGATCATTTGTTAACGATTGTCAGAATATTTTGAGAAATTATGATTTCCTAATAATCACAAATTATTATTGAAGTAATTGAAATTTATTTGTAAATTATTATTCACGTGGTCGGTAAGTTTCAATTTTTGAGATAATGAATGAATGGAAACTGAAAATTATTTTTTTGCCGATTTCTGATTCAGAAGTATATTTAATAAACGGGTTGAGAGAAGGCGCCGTAATTTCTGTCACAAGTGTACACAGCAAATGTGAGGCATGTGCGATAAAAATTCTAGGTGTACAACTCTTTTTAGTAATAAATTCTCTTTTTTTCGAAATCTTCTCACGACTCTTCTTAGAAGTAGAACACAAGTAGGTAACCAAAACAAAGATTTTATAGAAACCTTCGACGTATTTTGGACCCGTCTGATGTATGTGACATTATTTACACAGTATTGCTACTAATTTATATGAACGATCAAAATTTGGTCAAAAAAGTCGAGGGAACAAACTCGACTTTCGATTTTTTTTCAAGCTTCTGCGATTTTCAAAGCGTCACACTTGAGTAATGAAGACTTCTACTTACCCTTCTGCCCTGTTGCTTTCTCTGTATCCGCGTTCTCTGCCACTGCCTCGTGATTCCTCTCTAGGATGCGGCTCGTTGATAGTAACGTTCCCTGCAACAGGGTAAACGTTCTATAATGAATAAAAATTGTTATATTGCACTCATTCGAAATAATGGCATTTCGCTATGACGCATAATGCATCAGCGGTGATTCGGTAGGGTAAAAAAGAAATAAAGTCGTGCATCACCTCCTTGTGAAATTCCGTAATTTTTTAATTGTAGTGTCAACTCCGTGTAGAGTATATCCTGTAGCGAACTGATGACGAGAATCTTGCAGCGATCGGCATTAGTGAAACTGTGCGGTTTCGGGTATCGATTTCTCCAAGCTATCGTCCAGTCAGAGGTGGTGGTCCACGACGTCGATGATCAGGACCTGTGGCTCCGTGCGCGGGCTAGAATAAAAGACAAATCAGTCATAAAGATGAACATGGAGCGTGTTTACAAGTCACGAAATGCTTTTTGAAAGAAATTGAGTTAAATAAACACTAACTTTACTTTTGACCGTATCGATGCATTTGGACCATATTTCGTGAACGTTGTTGTAATAACCCTAAAAAATATTTTCCATGCAGCTGAACTATGTTTTCAAATGGAATAGGTCGTAAAAATCGGAGGCACCATGAATTCGTCACGTGAGACTATAGTCCGAGCAGTGCGGAATTCTCAATAAACTAATTAATACGCAAATAAAAGTGATATGGGGCATTCCATTTTTCTCTCACCATTCTTGATTCGTTTCACAATTTTGAAAAAAAGTGCTTCTGAATTTTTGTTCAGATTTTTTCCACCAACCCTTATTTTTTTATGATTATTCGAAGCTATCTCAAAATTACATTGTCTGATGATGGGCTGATTTTTTTTTTCATTCTTTTTAGCACTTTAAACATTTTGAACGAACAAAACGCCCGTTTTCAACGTTACAAAAATTCTCAAAAACTTCCCAAATACCCCGTGGACAATTCTGAATCTAATATCTCTCGATTCTTTTTTCCAACTCTCAAATATTCATGGATTCAGAATTGACCACGGGGTACTTGGGAATTTTCTGAGAATTTTTGTAATGTTGAAAACTGGCGTTTTGTTCGTTCGAAATGTTTAAAGTGCTAAAAAGAATGGAAAAAAAATCGGCCCATCATCGGGCAGGCGTCAAAATGATCGGGATGAAAAATGAGGCTTTTGAGAATTTTTGGGGATTTAAAAAAAAAATGCAATTTTGAGATAGGTTCGAATAATCATAAAATAAATAAGGGTTGGCGGAAAAAATCTAAAAAAATTCAGAAGCACTTTTTTGTGTTCGGAGAATATCATAAAAAATTGTGAAGCGAATCAAAAATGGTGAGGGAAAATCATTGGTCGAGTTGACATGGAATTGACTAGAAACAATTGCATATAATAGGCCAGGGTTCTATTAATTGAATTTTTGTACACTCTTATATACGTATATATAGAAAAAACATACGGATTTGAACAAAAAATTATGGAATTAATTTTTTTTCACTTTTGTAATTAAAGACTGTCCGTAAATTACGTAACGCTGTTTAGGGGGGGATCAGGGGGCTTAAAACCTCCGTTACGTGACACACTTTTTTTTCTCATCCCTTCTCTCGGAAAAAATGCAGCTTCCAATTCGAAATTCGCAAACGTGAGCAAATGTAAGAAAACAATGTTAATAGATTTCGCTATTTCAAATCAGATTAAAATGTATTGTTGTTAATTTTCAAACAAATAATTTTTCACGTTACGGGGTTGGGGGAATTACCTAAAAAGTGCCGAAATGAAACCTCATCTTCAGCGGAACTATAGTGAAGTAGAACTACAATTCCAAAAAATTCCGATTCATAAAATATTCCAGCAAACTAAAAAGAATTGAAAATCATTCCGGCTCTTATTACAAAAATATTTCAATCATTGCTCTGCATCTGTAAAATATTTGAATCTCCCGCAAATTTGAAAGCCACGGATAATCCCAATTTTATCGAAATCAATTGTACACCTAGGGAAATTGAATCTGAAGCACTGTCAGACTTCAATGTTCTTTTTTCGTGTAAACTGAACACGGCAAACACGGATTTATAACAGGGAGTAGCGACACTATACGAAATACAGAGTAAAGAATATCTGAACTGATCACGGTCTTAAAATTACATTATTGTACAAATTTAGTGATCATACCTGTACCACGAATGAGCCGGAAGGTGAGGTTCGGCCCGACATGAAGTTGTAACTGCAGGCACCGAAGCACAATATGTATTTTTTTTCAACCAACGTTATCGGTTCTGAGACCATCACTAAATACCCGCACACTGCAAAATAACATTGTTAGGTCGCACACTCAAGAGTAAAGAAGTCTCTCGTTCAATAGTTGCAGAAGGAATGCGAGGCTTACTGTTCTGAACACGCTCGGGCTACGTGCCCCCTCTGTTCTGTGCCCGCTCCTAGTAAAAATGCAAGTGCCGTGTGCAACATAAGTTGCAACGTATACATGGCGTGATTCGCGGGGTTTAGCTGACTAGACGATAATGCAATCGTAGAACCGGATAAAAATCGTCAAGTTACAAACTGTTAGAATATTTGTTATCGGGCTCATGAATATTTGCAATAGTACGGGCTAGCAAGTCTCGAGCACCATAAAACTTTAACAAATTTCAAAACGATATAGCGTGGGGGTTGGTGTAGTTTAAAAAAATATGATAACTATAGTTTTGAAGATTAAAATCCCAGATCTCATTTGAAAAAAAAAGTATCTTAGCTTGAAAGTTATGGCCTTTGTGACCACTGAAGTAACAGTCCGCAAAAAACGGCGTTTGAATTTGCTGCCGAGATTCTAGCCAAACGGTTTATCTGAAAATGAAAAACCTGCAATCTTTCTGAGTCAAATCACCCTTCAACCCTTCACAGCCACACTGGGTGAAATCAACCCATCGTTCGACTTTGGGTGTAAATATCCAATTGTCCCTCGTTTCCAACGGGACTTCGGTTGTCATTTGCCTTCAGTTTGAAGTATCCTCTGAAATTACCGATGGTTTATCGTCCATAGAAGCGTCAGCGTTGCTCTGACAGATAAATCGTGGTGGTAGATTTGAATCGGTGAACTTGATTCTTTCGCGATCCGATAGAAAGAAGCTTCTATTTCGACAAAAAAAAACAAAAAAAAAACGTATTTCACGGAAATGAAATTTTCGCTTTTAAATAAATGGTAATCACTTCGTCAAATTTCGAGTAACCGGAAATATTGTTCAAGGATATACGTATATTGCACCAGAGTCTACAGCTGCAAAGCTAAAATGGGTATATGTATAGCTAAGAATGTGCTGATGCTCACATCGCGTAGGGGAGACCGGGGTAATGTGGACAGCGGGGTAAAGTGACCATCTCGAATAATTTCTTGTTGAGCGATTCTAAGAAGGCAGTATTTACACCGAGGGTTTGTGCTGACGTACTTTACAAAATGAAATAGTTGAACCCTATGAAATATTCAATATTTCGGGAAAAATCAATCAATTTAGTTTCACGCCGTGTAGATAGATAATTTCCGTCAACTCAGATTTCGGATTATCGTGCCGTCCATGGCATGTTTTGACTAGGTTTATTTTTTTCTCGATTCCTTGAAACGTCTACTTAATGGTACTATCAATTCTTTTTTTGTTAAACATAGTTTGCATCAAGTTTTCAATTAAATTGTTGTCGGGTTACCTGCGGGGTAATATGAACGGGGAAAAGTGGCCATGTACGCCACGAGCGCTGTTAGCCGCCGAGCGTCAACCTAACCTCACTTCGGGTGACATTTGAATCGCGACAGCGGTGTCGTGTTTCGAACATTTTCGATTCGAGTAGGTATCACAATTTTCACAGTCACGTGCTTTTATCAGACTCAGGGCAATACGTACAGATTTTGCAATGTTTTGACGTTATTTTCATCCTAATACGAATAAGGAATCCGTCATAATACGAATTTTTCCACTTGGCCCCATAAGCGTGATCACTTTACCCCAGCATCGGGGTAAAGTGATCAGTTTGCAGGTTAGGTTTATATCGATTATGACGCAAGCACATCGCAATAATATCGGGTTTGACCGTCATAATCGCTTACCTAAAGGTACAAACTACAAAATATATACGACATGATAAAGCTTTAGTCGATATTTTATGTTTTATGTCCGAATTAGTTTTAGGGTATCCACTTTGCCCCGGTCTCCCCTACTATCACGTGCAACGTGAGTGCATGGTACAGCTGGTACAGTCCTACGTTAGTTCACATAGCATCCAGACCGCACCATCTCAGATTTACCCCATGACTTTTTATGTTGTTGTCCTTGCTCTAAAACATTTTCCTGATTTTTTTTCGAATTTTTTGCATCAACCCTTTCTGAGTTATAATTTTGTTTTGCACCGAAGAAAGGACCATTTTAAGAAATGTGCGAGAAAATTCACAGAAATTGTGTGACCGACGTATAACAGTGCCCTGCTGGCGAGAATGTAGAGAAAAATTCTCCAATATTTTTTTTCACCTAATCGAAACTTTTTTTTTCCTAACAAAACACGACACCCCCGACGACTTTTATCCTTCCATAGATGTGCCAATATACATTTATAACCGTATGAATGAAAAAATAGTAATAATAATATTCAACTGTGGTCGATTACAGGAAATATTAATTCGATCGAATATTCACTTTCTACCAAGAATATAATGTGGCAAGACACGGACTGGCGCTGAGTAGTACAGCGACGACCACTTTTCAGTCCTAGGAGTCAAAAGTATACTTTTCTGTACTGTGTGCGCGGCATTCGCAGCCTACTTCTATTGTCGAGGAAACGGCTGCTTTCTGTCCGGAAAACTACCGTCGGAAAACGCGTGAATCACACTCGCGTTATACAAAATGTGTTACGATGGTGCAGTCTGAAGGCTACAGTGAATTATTGTATAGACAGCCCCACGTATGTACACTTATCGTTGGAGATTTGGTCTCTGACATCGTGCACGGTTCAAAAATTCAACTTTACACTACCCTGGTGAAGATGACAGTTACGCTAAATTACGAAAGCTTTCAAATCGTAGAAATGCCTAGAAAATCGTATATTTTCGTAATTTTTACGTAGATCTTTATAGTTTTGGAAGCAGAAAACTACGAAATTTCATGATTAATTATGAAAATTTACAACTTTCTAGCAACAGAATACATCTTCTACAAATATCTACGAGAGTTCACAAAAATCTACTACCGTGATAAAACCTGTATCGCCTTCAACTTGCTTGAGAGCGATGCGGAATTATCCTAATTTTAGTTACTAATAATTATCGGTATCAATGCAATTGCTAAAGATAGCAAGGCGCCGGTATGTTCACGCATGAGGTGACCTAATCTATAAATGGGGTATTCCATGCGAAGCGGGACAGGTTTCGGCCGAGGGTCGGCGAATTTGACGTTTGTCTAGAACCTCGTTCCTTACTACCTTGCAACGAGTTTTCCGGAGTTTTAGACCCTGATCGGTTTTTGATTTCCCGTGAGGCGCGATTAAAGGAATGTTCTTAGGGTCTGTTCGATTTACTTGAAAATTTTACTCAACATAGTTAAAGGTGTCACAAGAAGGTAGTACAATTTTCGGCCACCCCTTTTTTTTTCGTTCGCCGGCAATAAATTATTGAAAATATTTTTGAAACACAGGCCGATTACGGCCTAGCAACTGGAGAAATTTTCACAGACCACCTCGTCTTCGAAGATAAACTGAGAGTTTGAAATTGGAATTGTACCTTGGTAGGTAATTATCACTAATTTAATTGATCAGTTTATTAATTTGAACGATTGTTAGTTCACTTTGAGATGGTTAATCACTGTGCTCACTTTTTTCATCACTATATCCGGCTCGAAGGACCACTTTTTACGTTGACCCATCTCGTTTTGATCAACATAAAGTGCTGAATAAGGTGATTAAATGTTAAGGATGTATTGGCCGTACAATCTCAACCAAAAGTGATTCTAGTCGACAATATTAGGTACTTCGGGATAAGATAAAAATCGGAAAAAAATCAATCACAATCAAGACGATCAAACTATTATCTTTGAATAATAATAATCCCCAAAAGTTTTCAATAAATTGTTTGAAGAAAACATTGTTTAACAAATTTTCTGGTAACGATATTTTTTTCATCTCAAATGAATGCCCTAATTTTTCTGAATACACATGAATTTTTTAAGAATTTTGTCACTACTCTGAAATTTCCAAATTTTGAAAAAATTGAAAAAAATGTTACGTCTGGACCTTCAGTCCACACGTCACTCTCACCTATTTCTACCTATTACTAATACTTATCACTTATTAGCTTATAGTAACTAGATACTCTTCTTCCCGCTCTGTTATTTCTTTCCGCTCTAACTCTGGATTCCCAGACTTAATCTGATTGTGAGACAATGCATCCGGTGATGCTTATTGAACTTCGCATCACCTCATGCATCGTCAGCCACACGTGGCCTCCTACCTGAACCCATATAAAATACTTGACTTGCTTTAAGGCTTGTTACACTGGTGGCAGCGGTCTTACCCGTGACGAAGTAGACTTGTTACATACCGTGACAAAGTCAAAAGTGAAAAAGTGAATTCAGTGAAATGAGTTTAGTTTAGTTATCCGCCGATTTGGATCTGATCAATCCGGAACCGCATAACTAGCGCGCAGCGTATCTGAAGAGCTCTAAGCTAGGTGGTGATTGAAGCAGTTCAATTCATCAAGAAACAAGTGAAACAACAAGTGTGAACAAACGATATCTACTATATTTAATAAACAACACAACGATGCGTGAAAATAAGTGCAATTAAGAAGTCAAATAACACCAGCACACCGTCGACAATAATTAGTCTTAATAATTAGTAATAATGAACACATACCCTCGCATTCTCAATAAGACGACGGGACAGTGATAGATGATAATAAGACATACCCTCGCAATACGTAAGACGAGAGGATAGTCATTTTCGATAATAATTAGCCCACTTTAATTCGTGCTCTCGCAGCGAACGCATAAGACGACGAGACAACTTGCTGAAAAATCGCAGTGATAATCATTAAAAATTTTAAACCCTCGCGACACATAAAACGACGGACGGTCATTTTAATCATAGATATCATAATACATGCTCTCGCAGTGCAGACAGCACAACCCAGCACAGTCTGTGCTGCACGCGTGAGACGACGAGACAAGCTTATTGAGATGAAACAGTGATAATTCAACATTTTTAACCCTCGCGACCCAGCAAACGAAGGGACAGCAAACGATCAGTTTCCATCAATAAATAAGTCAACGAAAACTTAATTAATCATCAAGAGCCAAATATATAAGTGAAATCACGTGAAATCAATAAACAAAACAAAAATAGACAGAAAGCGATAAATAATTAAACCAGTGATTCGCGGAAACGAAGTGTTAATGATCATAGTAAAAGTTTAAAATACGAATTGGAATATCGAGACTAGTCACTCGAAACAAATAATCAGTGACCACCGCACGAGACCCTGTGAGAAACCTGAGCCAGACAAGTAGCAGATAAGGAGGAATATCATCCGGACGCTGATTGCGGGCCCGCCTGTATCCAGCAGCCGTGCAGCCGTCAGTTGCCTTTGACGATTGCCGATCACCGCCGAGCATCGCCCAACCGCCCAACCCCCTTGTCGCGAAGAAATCTATGCTGACCAGAGTTATGCATTACCTTTTTGCGGTAATCACAGTGCTCACTTTGTAAGTCTCAAAAAAATCATAGAATTTAATATAGATTTATTTAGTTGTAATTAATTTATAAAGCAAAATGCCTGATTCAGAGGAAAGCGCTTCGTACTTGTCACTGCAAACTGATGCCGGCATGATCCCAACTTATAACGGATCAAATATCTCAGTAAAATGTTTCATATCAAAAGTAGAAAATGCTAAACAGCTGATCAGACCACAAGACTTGATACTCTTCACAACTTTAGTACGCTCAAAAATTGACGGAGATGCAGAAGCGGCACTCTCAGAAAACCGCGCTGTCTCAGTATCCGCAATCCTCGCAATGACTCCTGGGTGACGCACTCTTTGACTCATTTCTTCCTTTTTGTTTTCTTTCCTTTTGGTTATTTATTATTTTATATTGATTGATTTTGAAGATTAGTTTATTTTAATTATAATAGTAGTATATTTATTGTTAGTTGTTTTTATTTTGTTTAATTGTCAATAAACTCAAGATTTGGTTTACGGATTACTAATAACTCAGGTCACCTTATCACTTCACTCCTCCCATATCTCAGAATAGCAGGTGTCCTCGGGACTTTATTCGAGCTAAGCCCACGAGGGTGATCTTCAGCCGCTCGAAGATTACTCTCAATAATTGAAATACACAGCAACCGTAGCCTTCAGCTCGGTTGCAACGTAACAATTGGTGCTAAGTGTGGGGTACGCTCAAACTGCGAAATCTAAGAATTGGTTGAGTGACCTAGTAAGAACCTGAGCCGTATACAACCGTCGTATGTAGAGTAATGTTTTGAAATTGTTTAAAGTGATTTTAAGTAGTATTAAAGTTTTTTTTTTGTTATTTTATATTATTATCATTACTTCCTTTCCTACCTTACCACTACCCAAACCATCCCTGTAAAATGGCAACCACCGACAACTTGTTGACAACCCTTATCGAGTACACCAAGAGCACAAGGAACAGGGATACCCTCTACAAGGCTGTGGACCGAATCCCTGAGTTTGATGACGAGGAGCCACCACTCTGCGAAGTTGCCCGCCGAATCAGCGATGGGTATGCGCTAATCGACGGAGACGAGGAAGCGGAGTATGTGAAGCTGGTCCTCACCCGACTAACCGGTGCAGCTCGTGTCAGCGTCGAGGGCAAAACCGTCGCGACTGTCGAAGCCTTGCTCACACATCTGAAGAAACGATACGCTCCGGGACGTGATCCAGCGTCATTCCTTGCTGAATTGGGACGACTGCAAATCCAGGACAGGGAGAGTTTGGCAAACTATATTGGCCGAACATCAAGTCTAGTTAACAAGGCACGAGCAGCGATCCGTAGCGCCTACAGAAATAGTGCCGAGAACATCGTGCAGATGGAAAAAACTGCGCTGGACAACTTTCTGAGGGGGCTACCAGATCGAATTTTTTACGCCGTGTCACCAAAATCACCAGCAATTCTAGATGATGCCTACGATCTCGTCATCGAGGAGGACAGAATACGCCGGAATAGACGACAAGCCCTGGGAGGCCATAGAGATAGGTCGGAGTCACCTGGGCGCTCATATTCAGAGTATCGTGACCGCGGGGGTTACGACCTCGAGCAATACAGAGGATTCTCCTACAACTCCAGGGGAGAACACGAGAGCCGTCACCGTGGCCGACGCGACAATATCATCACGACAACAACAGATGACAGCACTTCGACCAGCGGGGACCGACAACGTCGACCAAGACGTTACGACTTTAGTCCATCAGCACTGGCAAGGGTCTTCAGCGCCGGGATGAGGGCATTAGGTAACAGCAATTCCCGTTCCCCTTCCAGAGAACGTTCACCTTCTGTTGACAGGAAACCGTTTTGCAACTATTGCAACAGACGAGGACACGTGATCGAGCTTTGCCAGGAACTAATGCGCAAACAACAGGAAATGCAAGGCCAGGCACGCAGATAACGCCCTGTCCCTCAAGCAGCTGGAACATGAAGCTCGTGCGCTGAAGGAGTTACATCGAGAAAACCAGCAACAGCTGGTGACGTACATCGGAGCTGGTACGACGCTAATTATCATGGGACTGATTCTAGCCTACCTAACCTATAGGCTAGGTTGCCAGGGGTTCAAAGGATCAACGAAGTCGGACGTGGTTGCCCGATACTCAAGACCAGCGCCAGGAAGACCGGAGGTGGTCCACATCATCAACACTCCGGCAAGACCACACCAGCCCAGACCTTCGCAGCCTCCAGCACCAAGGCCTTTGCCAACTCTCGCGGCTCGGGAAATCAAGGACGATAGTAGAACAATCCCAACAATAGATAGTTTCACGGTAGTATCGGAATTAGTACTAAATTAGAGTAGTTAATAGCAACTTGACCATAGTTTTTAGGTCAAATCAAAGAATCAAGCGTGCCATGAAGGCGAGTAGACTGCTTTTCGGACCTTTTCTAAGTCATACGCTTCACCCCTCTAAAGGAGTTAGCGTCTTGGGGGAGGGTGTTACGGCCCATCCTCATTTTTCACAAATTCCAAAGGATTACGCAGTCAACGCATTCCTGCACACGCTCGATTGCCTGATTTTAAGCAATATCAATACAAGGAAAGGATGAGCCAACCCAGCTGCAATCACGCGTAAAACTGCTGATGTTGTCCTTACGACACCACTAGGTTTACGAAATTAGAGCAATCCGTAGTGCATTTAAGGATGCACTCGGCAATTGCTCCTCAGTCAAAATCTATCATTGTGGTGAGTGCTGCTGGGCAAAGTGACCAGCCACCCCGGAGTTCGCAGTGACGTCACACGTAGTCGACGGGCCAGTATTCGGACGTGACGGCAGAGTAAGTCCAGGGACGTGGATTCGGAAGGTTGAAGGTACTCAAGGTTTCTACCTGAACAGCCCACTCCTGTTAGGTTGGATAAAGAAACGAGTACAGCTGATACGTCCACTCCCGGTCCCCTGGCCAGGCACCGATCGTCATACTTGGACACCCGTGGCAGGTTAAGGTAGTTCTACAGTTTTGTGAACTACTTACGAATTGCCTGAAATTTTAGTATAGTGTAGACACAACCTTCATGAACCGATTCCTAGATTTTTAATTCAATCCACCACTTAGTTTGTGAGATAATTGCAATTAAAAATCGGTCGTTTTGTACGCGACGCCCATACCTAACACGGGAGCGGATAGGACTTTGTTCACATTTTTCATTATAGACGGTAAACGGAACTTACAATTTTCAAATAAAACTACTCGTGTATGCAGTACTATTGTGGGATGAATTTAAAAAAAAATTGTAATTTTCCACCACTTAGTTTCGGAGATATCGACTCACGAAAAATATTAATTCTATTCGACGCGGAACCGAAACACACTCTCTGTCTCGCTCAGTTGCACTGTGTTCGCTGCGACGAAGCGATCGGCGCGCGGTAACTTTGTGTAGGGGACCTATCCATGCATGGGGTATGATTGTGTAGGACGGGCAGAGTGTACAAGCTCTGTCAAGAGTTCTTAACCGACGGCACCATGTAAGAAGCGGGCTTCACTGTGCGCTGCGGTCGGAACTTTTGGTTGATACGTGTACCTGTAGAACTACCTATGAAAGGCTTAGCGGACGAGACAGAACTCAGAGTAGTAAGTGAAAATCCACAAACGTTACGAGTGTTACGGCCCGTCCTCATTTTTCACAAATTCCAAAGGATTACGCAGTCAACGCATTCCTGCACACGCTCGATTGCCTGATTTTAAGCAATATCAATACAAGGAAAGGATGAGCCAACCCAGCTGCAATCACGCGTAAAACTGCTGATGTTGTCCTTACGACACCACTTATAGGTTTACGAAATTAGAGCAATCCGTAGTGCATTTAAGGATGCACTCGGCAATTGCTCCTCAGTCAAAATCTACCATTGTGGTGAGTGCTGCTGGGCAAAGTGACCAGCCACCCCGGAGTTCGCAGTGACGTCACACGTAGTCGACGGGCCAGTATTCGGACGTGACGGCAGAGTAAGTCCAGGGACGTGGATTCGGAAGGTTGAAGGTACTCAAGGTTTCTACCTGAACGGCCCACTCCTGTTAGGTTGGATAAAGAAACGAGTACAGCTGATACGTCCACTCCCGGTCCCCTGGCCAGGCACCGATCGTCATACTTGGACACCCGTGGCAGGTTAAATCGAAGGGACTTCACCGTGCCTCCTGGGTGACGCACTCTTTGACTCATTTCTTCCTTTTTGTTTTCTTTCCTTTTGGTTATTCATTATTTTATATTGATTGATTTTGAAGATTAGTTTATTTTAATTATAATAGTAGTATATTTATTGTTAGTTTTTTTTATTTTGTTTAATTGTCAATAAACTCAAGATTTGGTTTACGGATTACTAATAACTCAGGTCACCTTATCACTTCACTCCTCCCATATCTCAGAATAGCAGGTGTCCTCGGGACTTTATTCGAGCTAAGCCCACGAGGGTGATCTTCAGCCGCTCGAAGATTACTCTCAATAATTGAAATACACAGCAACCGTAGCCTTCAGCTCGGTTGCAACGTAACAATTGGTGCTAAGTGTGGGGTACGCTCAAACTGCGAAATCTGAGAATTGGTTGAGTGACCTAGTAAGAACCTGAGCCGTATACAACCGTCGTATGTAGAGTAATGTTTTGAAATTGTTTAAAGTGATTTTAAGTAGTATTAAAGTTTTTTTTTTGTTATTTTATATTATTATCATTACTTCCTTTCCTACCTTACCACTACCCAAACCATCCCTGTAAAATGGCAACCACCGACAACTTGTTGACAACCCTTATCGAGTACACCAAGAGCACAAGGAACAGGGATACCCTCTACAAGGCTGTGGACCGAATCCCTGAGTTTGATGACGAGGAGCCACCACTCTGCGAAGTTGCCCGCCGAATCAGCGATAGGTATGCGCTAATCGACGGAGACGAGGAAGCGGAGTATGTGAAGCTGGTCCTCACCCGACTAACCGGTGCAGCTCGTGTCAGCGTCGAGGGCAAAACCGTCGCGACTGTCGAAGCCTTGCTCACACATCTGAAGAAACGATACGCTCCGGGACGTGATCCAGCGTCATTCCTTGCTGAATTTGGACGACTGCAAATCCAGGACAGGGAGAGTTTGGCAGACTATATTGGCCGAACATCAAGCCTAGTTAACAAGGCACGAGCAGCGATCCGTAGCGCCTACAGAAATAGTGCCGAGAACATCGTGCAGATGGAAAAAACTGCGCTGGACAACTTTCTGAGGGGGCTACCAGATCGAATTTTCTACGCCGTGTCACCAAAATCACCAGCAATTCTAGATGATGCCTACGATCCCGTCATCGAGGAGGACAGAATACGCCGGAATAGACGACAAGCCCTGGGAGGCCATAGAGATAGGTCGGAGTCACCTGGGCGCTCATATTCAGAGTATCGTGACCGCGGGGGTTACGACCTCGAGCAATACAGAGGATTCTCCTACAACTCCAGGGGAGAACACGAGAGCCGTCACCGTGGCCGACGCGACAATATCATCACGACAACAACAGATGACAGCACTTCGACCAGCGGGGACCGACAACGTCGACCAAGACGTTACGACTTTAGTCCATCAGCACTGGCAAGGGTCTTCAGCGCCGGGATGAGGGCATTAGGTAACAGCAATTCCCGTTCCCCTTCCAGAGAACGTTCACCTTCTGTTGACAGGAAACCGTTTTGCAACTATTGCAACAGACGAGGACACGTGATCGAGCTTTGCCAGGAACTAATGCGCAAACAACAGGAAATGCAAGGCCAGGCACGCAGATAACGCCCTGTCCCTCAAGCAGCTGGAACATGAAGCTCGTGCGCTGAAGGAGTTACATCGAGAAAACCAGCAACAGCTGGTGACGTACATCGGAGCTGGTACGACGCTAATTATCATGGGACTGATTCTAGCCTACCTAACCTATAGGCTAGGTTGCCAGGGGTTCAAAGGATCAACGAAGTCGGACGTGGTTGCCCGATACTCAAGACCAGCGCCAGGAAGACCGGAGGTGGTCCACATCATCAACACTCCGGCAAGACCACACCAGCCCAGACCTTCGCAGCCTCCAGCACCAAGGCCTTTGCCAACTCTCGCGGCTCGGGAAATCAAGGACGATAGTAGAACAATCCCAACAATAGATAGTTTCACGGTAGTATCGGAATTAGTACTAAATTAGAGTAGTTAATAGCAACTTGACCATAGTTTTTAGGTCAAATCAAAGAATCAAGCGTGCCATGAAGGCGAGTAGACTGCTTTTCGGACCTTTTCTAAGTCATACGCTTCACCCCTCTAAAGGAGTTAGCGTCTTGGGGGAGGGTGTTACGGCCCATCCTCATTTTTCACAAATTCCAAAGGATTACGCAGTCAACGCATTCCTGCACACGCTCGATTGCCTGATTTTAAGCAATATCAATACAAGGAAAGGATGAGCCAACCCAGCTGCAATCACGCGTAAAACTGCTGATGTTGTCCTTACGACACCACTAGGTTTACGAAATTAGAGCAATCCGTAGTGCATTTAAGGATGCACTCGGCAATTGCTCCTCAGTCAAAATCTATCATTGTGGTGAGTGCTGCTGGGCAAAGTGACCAGCCACCCCGGAGTTCGCAGTGACGTCACACGTAGTCGACGGGCCAGTATTCGGACGTGACGGCAGAGTAAGTCCAGGGACGTGGATTCGGAAGGTTGAAGGTACTCAAGGTTTCTACCTGAACAGCCCACTCCTGTTAGGTTGGATAAAGAAACGAGTACAGCTGATACGTCCACTCCCGGTCCCCTGGCCAGGCACCGATCGTCATACTTGGACACCCGTGGCAGGTTAAGGTAGTTCTACAGTTTTGTGAACTACTTACGAATTGCCTGAAATTTTAGTATAGTGTAGACACAACCTTCATGAACCGATTCCTAGATTTTTAATTCAATCCACCACTTAGTTTGTGAGATAATTGCAATTAAAAATCGGTCGTTTTGTACGCGACGCCCATACCTAACACGGGAGCGGATAGGACTTTGTTCACATTTTTCATTATAGACGGTAAACGGAACTTACAATTTTCAAATAAAACTACTCGTGTATGCAGTAATATTGTGGGATGAATTTAAAAAAAAATTGTAATTTTCCACCACTTAGTTTCGGAGATATCGACTCACGAAAAATATTAATTCTATTCGACGCGGAACCGAAACACACTCTCTGTCTCGCTCAGTTGCACTGTGTTCGCTGCGACGAAGCGATCGGCGCGCGGTAACTTTGTGTAGGGGACCTATCCATGCATGGGGTGTGATTGTGTAGGACGAGCAGAGTGTACAAGCTCTGTCAAGAGTTCTTAACCGACGGCACTATGTAAGAAGCGGGCTTCACTGTGCGCTGCGGTCGGAACTTTTGGTTGATACGTGTACCTGTAGAACTACCTTAAATCGAAGGGACTTCACCGTGACTCCTGGGTGACGCACTCTTTGACTCATTTCTTCCTTTTGGTTTTCTTTCCTTTTGGTTATTCATTATTTTATATTGATTGATTTTGAAGATTAGTTTATTTTAATTATAATAGTAGTATATTTATTGTTAGTTTTTTTTATTTTGTTTAATTGTCAATAAACTCAAGATTTGGTTTACGGATTACTAATAACTCAGGTCACCTTATCACTTCACTCCTCCCATATCTCAGAATAGCAGGTGTCCTCGGGACTTTATTCGAGCTAAGCCCACGAGGGTGATCTTCAGCCGCTCGAAGATTACTCTCAATAATTAAAATACACAGCAACCGTAGCCTTCAGCTCGGTTGCAACGTAACACGAGCAGCAATTGATATAGCAGAATGCGCAGAAAAAGTAGTACGAGAAAGATTACAATTGAGAAACCAATCGAGCTCAGAAACAAAAGAATCAAGTAGATATCACTCAAACGATCATTCAAGGTCATCGTCGCATCACGACTCACAATTATTTTGCACTCATTGCAAACGAAATGATCATTCAATAGAAGAATGTAGAACAAGACAACATAACGATCGATTCTGTACATTTTGCAATCGCCAAGGTCATAGATACGAAAATTGTAACAGGCGGAATCCTCACAGTACCGCAACTCTCAAAATTCTGGTTTTTATCACAACAACCACAGTAATCAAAATTCCTTCAACCGCCAACAAAACCACCGTTCCTCTAACCACAGATTCAACCCACAACAACTACCTAACAACCAATCACGGTACAATAATTACGGGCAACAATCCCAGCCAAATGGCTCAAGATCATACAGTAATTATCACCAATCAAACCAATACGACAGCAGGAACAATCCGCGAAAAAATCACGAACAACACACGCGCATGGCAATTACACGTCATTTGCCCAGCCAGATTGGCAACAACAACAGCAACAATTTCCAAACAACGCGCAGCATTTAAACGAGCATCGGGACCATCGCGTGGACGCGGCGACTGTCCGTTCTCCAGAGCGTCCGACAACCTCGTGCCATCATTGAATAGTCCGCCAACCATTGAAATACATTCGCCGCAAGTAATCGGAAACATCGGGAGATTAGTTATTGACACAGGCTCGAACATTAACCTGATTAAAGTTGGCGCGATAAACAAAGACATTCACTACTCAACGACTGACATACGTGAAATGAATGGTGTAACTGACAAAGCAACAGAAACTTTATTAACCCTGAACGTGGAATTTGCAAACACGATTCACGAATTCCATTTGGTAGAAAATGATTTCCCAATCAAAGAAGATGGTGTTTTGAGTGCTGAATTTTTTAGGAACGAAAACGCAACCATTTGTTTCAAAAATAAACATCTTTTTTCGCGGAAAACCAGTATCATTCCACTGCTAAACCAACCTGCAGGTCACTGTACACCCACACACATATTAACAACATCCGTAGGCGACACACCTAAAGTACAAATTCTAGAACCTCAGCTGGCTAAAGAAACAAACACACTCTTAGTTGACACCGGATCCGAGATAAATGTAATCGAACAGAGCGCGCTAGACCGCCATACTCGCCTCAAAGCACCGCACAAGATTGAGATTAAAAGTTCAACGCCTGGCACGGTCGAAACTATGGGTATTGTAGACATTTTAATCGGAAACCAACTACAGGAATTCTACGTCGTCAACAGTTGATTTCCAATTGAAGAAGATGGAATTCTAGGTACCAAATTTTTGTACGCAGAGAACGCGACGATTTCATTCGAAGCTAATACAGTGACTCTAGACACCTCGGAACCCTTGAAAATTTTAGACGATAACGTACTCGCAATTCCAGCAAGAACCGCGCAGGTCATTTCAATCAGAGTTAATAATCCGTCAATCACTACAGGACTCTTGAGGAAACAAAATTTGGGACACGGTATCATGTTAGACAAAGCTCTAGTGACAAACCGACACGGATTCGCATACGCGTACGTGATAAACACAAACAAAGAGGCTGTGGAGATAGAAAGACCAGCGGTCACACTAGAAGAAGTACACGAACCCAAAGACACAGAGTACAGATCCAATCCTCAAATCCTATTCACTACTAACACGCGTAAGATCAACAAAAATACAGATCCATTACTAATTGCTCCTAATCATAGCTCTAAACGCATAGAAACTTTGCAAGAGAATTGGCGTTTGAAACATTGCAACAAAGAGGAAAAGAAAGCTGTCATAGATCTCGCAATTGAATATAACCATCTATTTCATTTACTTGGCGATAATGGTAAGTCACAAGATACCTACGACAGACGAGATCCCTGTACATAAGAAACAGTACAGATACCCTCCAGTACACAAAGAGGAAATTAAAAGACCTGTAACCAAACTCCTCAATCAGGGGATCATCAAAAATTCCTCATCACTTTACAATTTTCCTGTTTGCATTGTTCCTAAAAATCCTGACGCAAGTGGTGAAAAGAAATGGCGGATGGTGATCGATTTTCGCAAGCTAAATGAAAAAACCGTCGCTGATGCCTACCCTCTGTCGAACATAACAGAAATATTAGATCAGCTAGGCTCCGCAAAATATTTCTCAACGTTTGATTTAGCTTCCGGATTTCACCAAATTCCAATGCACCCAGACGATAGCGCGAAAACAGTTTTCTCCACACCTAACGATCATTACGAGTACACGAGAATGCCCTTCGGTCTAAAGAATGCACCGTCTACCTTCCAGCGTTTAATGGATTAAGTACTTATGGGTTTGCAAGGCAATGAAATGTTTGTTTATCTTGATGACATTGTAATCTACGCGAGATCATTAGAAGAACACGCGATAACATTCAAAAAGCTAATGACACGATTATCTGACGCCGGACTCAAGTTACAACCGGACAAATGCGAATTTCTGAGAAAAGAAGTCGCCTACCCAGGCCACATAATTTCACGCGAAGTAGTCAGACCGAATCCGAAGATCCTAGCGGCGATCAAAAATTATCCACAACCAACAAACGCAACAAAAATTAGAGAGTTTCTGGGACTAGTCGGTTATTATCGGAGATTCGTACGTACCGAACATGGCAGAAATCGCGAAGTGCCTTGAAAACTTATTAAAGAAGGATACCCCCTTCATTTGGCCTTCTGAACACCAACTAGCTTTCGAAACCTTACGTGACTGCCTTTGTAAAGAACCAATTTTACAGTATTCGGACTTTAGCAAACCTTTTATCATAACATCAGATGCTTCCAAGTACGCTCTTGGAGCAGTGCTCAGCCAAGCTAAAATAGGAAAAGATCTACCAGTCGCATACGCCTCAAGATCCTTGAAAAAGCAGAGATAAACTATACTCAACAACAGATAAAGAACTGCTTGCCATCGTATTCGCGTTAAGACAATTCAGACCTACGTCTACGGTAGACAATTCACGTTGGTAACAGACCACAAACCGCTAACTTGGCTAAGAAACATGGTAGACCCATCATCGCGATTACATGATTGGAAAATTTTTATCGGTCAATACACGTGTGACGTAGTAGGGGAGACCGGGGTAACGTGGACATGCGGGGTAAAGTGACCATCTCGAATAATTTCTTGTTGAGCGATTCTAAGAAGGCAGTATTTACACCGAGGGTTTGTGCTGACGTACTTTACAAAATGAAATAGTTGAACCCTATGAAATATTCAATATTTCGGGAAAAATCAATCAATTTAGTTTCACGCCGTGTAGATAGATAATTTCCGTCAACTCAGATTTCGGATTATCGTGCCGTCAATGGCATGTTTTGACTAGGTTTATTTTTTTCTCGATTCCTTGAAACGTCTACTTAATGGTACTATTAATTCTTTCGTTGTTAAACATAGGGTAGGTGTCCCAATTACGGAGGGTGTCCCAATTACGGTGCCCTCTCTGTGTTTTCTTTAATTTAAGAAATAGCACTACCAGATATCAGCATGTGTGAATTTTTGTCGTAAAGCTTGATTTATAAACTTGACGAAACAAGTAGTCTCGCATGTTGAAGCTTCAAGTAATCCATTGAACATTTAATTTCGATTTCGGACTCACACATCGATCGAAATTATCTTATAGTACAAGATCCGGGATAAGGACGACCTTCACCGATCGGACAACCGGATGAAAGGTATTTTTTAGCAATAAGAATCCACGAAGCAACACGCCGGTAATGGGTTGCCTAAAGAAATTCGGTCCAGGATACCCTTAATGAAAATTAAATTTATTTAATTTTTCTTAACTTCTTCACCTATCCGACAACCAAACGAAATCAATACTGTTTGAAAGTACGAAGTATAAGGAACATGCAAACCATAGGTTGCCTACCTTTTTCTTGTCCCTACTACGGGTAGCCTAGGTATAAACAGGTGAGTCGATACTAGGAAACTTCACTTATCTGACAACCATTCATATGTTATATCAAATGAAAGAGAATTTTATTACGAACACGATGGTATAGGGTTGCCTAGGTAATATCGGTCCAGACTGTGGGTTGCCACGATTTTAAACAGTGTGCGAGAGAGAAGCCGCGCGCGCACTACCCAGTGCGATAGAGCAGGACGCAGCATAGCAGCTGCTCGTGACGCGTACCGAGTGAAACAGAGCTAGCATACTTTCTTCTCCGTGTGATCGAAAGAAATAACACTACTGCCGGTAATCATTGCGGAGTAACAAACTACACACAATATGTGATATCTAAAATGCAAGCATGAATTTTCGTTTCCTGGTTAAAATACCAAAATACTTACCAATATAATATGTAAGTGACATTTTAGTAAACTATGAATAATATATACTTACCTTTCGAGGTTTCATGTATTGCAGGAGAGAGTATGAAAAAAATCAAAATTGAGTAATCTCTTACAGAAGTATATAGAATTATTCTTATTATTAATGAATGGAATAGAATGACTAACACATTATTGTTTCATGCACGTATTTTATTGAGAATATTATATTAAATTTTATTAAGTTCATTTCAATTTTTAATAATAAGGTTCTAATTGAAATATCATATCACATATTGTGTGTAGTTTGTTACTCCGCAATGATTACCGGCAGTAGTGTTATTTCTTTCGATCACACGGAGAAGAAAGTATGCTAGCTCTGTTTCACTCGGTACGCGTCACGAGCAGCTGCTATGCTGCGTCCTGCTCTATCGCACTGGGTAGTGCGCGCGCGGCTTCTCTCTCGCACACTGTTTAAAATCGTGGCAACCCACAGTCTGGACCGATATTACCTAGGCAACCCTATACCATCGTGTTCGTAATAAAATTCTCTTTCATTTGATATAACATATGAATGGTTGTCAGATGAGTGAAGTTTCCTAGTATCGACTCACCTGTTTATACCTAGGCTACCCGTAGTAGGGACAAGAAAAAGGTAGGCAACCTATGGTTTGCATGTTCCTTATACTTCGTACTTTCAAACAGTATTGATTTCGTTTGGTTGTCGGATAGGTGAAGAAGTTAAGAAAAATTAAATAAATTTAATTTTCATTAAGGGTATCCTGGACCGAATTTCTTTAGGCAACCCATTACCGGCGTGTTGCTTCGTGGATTCTTATTGCTAAAAAATACCTTTCATCCGGTTGTCCGATCGGTGAAGGTCGTCCTTATCCCGGATCTTAGACTATTAGCTGCCTTAACCAAAGTGCTAAGAAATCACCTTTTTTCAAATGGCGATAAATACAATATTATCACTCATAACTCAATAAAACTTATCTCATATGACATCTTGACTATAATATTCAACACCTAAACGGAAAAATGTACAATTTAACCATTTTTTCTGATAATAATAGTGGGGCCCGCAATTGGTACACGAGTTTGAAGGCTTGTCCCTATTACGGAGTGCCGTAATTGGGACAGCATTTTGGCTTCTAGACCCAATTACGGACAGTCGGTATACAAAAATTTCGAACAGAACAGGAGGTTAGGTGTATTCGAATGTTTTAGAATTCCCAAGTACGTCACTCTTTTCGATACAAATCGTTCGTAAATACGGGAAACGTCTTCTATGATATTTCCGGGCAAGAATATAACACGTGAAGTGAAGTTAACCTGCTCATTTACCGCAGGACTTGCGCCCGTAATCGGGGCTCCGTATTTGGGACACTGTCCGTAATTGGGGCACCGTATTCGGTTCACAGATATTTTCGAAGGCACCGTAATTGGGACACGCGCATAGTTTTACATTAATGTTTAGTTTTTATTCATTTTCGTATTCATCGAGTGAAAAAAAATATGTTATCATTTAAAATACATTCATTCGTCAATCTCAAACTCTGAAATGTCAAAATGAGAGATGAGGGAGTAGTATTTATTAAGAAACGGCGATGGACGTCGCTAAGGGCTCCGTAATTGGGACACCTACCCTAGTTTGCATCAAGTTTTCAATTAAATTGTTGTCGGGTTACCTGCGGGGTAATATGGTCAGGGAAAAGTGGCCATGTACGCCACGAGCGCTGTTAGCCGCCGAGCGTCAACCTAACCTCACTTCGGGTGACATTTGAATCGCGACAGCGGTGTCGTGTTTCGAACATTTTCGATTCGAGTAAGTATAACAATTTTCACAGTCACATGCTTTTATCAGACTCAGGGCAATATGTACAGATTTTGCAATCTTTTGACGTTATGTATGTACCTAGTATACGAAATGGCTCAAAGTAACACAATATCAATGTAATACTGAATGCTGCGAACCTTCACAATGTGGTCCAAACTCAAGGTTAAAAACTCGTGTTTCGAATTTTTTCTAAGCTTACGCGATCTTCGAAGCACTGCATTTGACTTATGAAAAATCGGACTTACCCTTCTGCCCTGTTGCGTTCTCTGCATTCACGTTCTCTTTCACGTTCCCGACCACTGTCCCTGCCTCGTGATCCCTCTCTAGGACGCGGCTCGCTGTAGTAACGCTTCCTGCCACGGACCATGTCCTTACTGCGTTTTGGACACTTTTCATCGCGACTCCGTGGACGGTCTGTTCACCTCCGATGAATCCTCTCCCGATCCCCCGAAGGTAAACGTTCTATAATAAATGAAAATGGTTATATTGCATTCATTCGAAAGAATGACATTTCGCTATGACGCATAATTGGGGAGAGTCGGCTATATCGTACCACTTTGGACTTTGGAATTTTTTAAATTTTATTTTCAATTCGAATATCATGGACATATTTTTTTTGTACTCTACATTCATTTATGATTCACCAGAAAAATCGCCGTTCTTTCAGTTTAATAGTAAAGGTATCAAAACAATTTTTTTCTAAACCTCTGCAAACGGTACGATTTAGCCAACCAGTAGGGTAAATTGTACCACTCTTAAGGTGGCTCAAGCACGAAGGTCCGAATTTCGCGGGGGCTAAAGCAAGGCCCTCTATTTTTCCTCGAAAACGCAAGATTGCCATAATACAGTTACTCGCGATCAAATTATTGACAATTTCATGCATAAGTCATTAGTTGTATGCCAGTAAATAAAGACCGTGAAATAAGAATAATTTCATGTTACGATACTGCATACAGAAGTATGGCAACATCGCGACTATCTGTCTCACTCTCTCTAGTGATAAACGGCCGGAGCTTCGATTCTCGCGCATGCGCTCAGCTATCATAATTCTGTCCAGCTGCCGAATTTCTACGCGGTCCCATAACCTCTCTGAATTTCAAAGTTTTCGAAACTTTGACATTGAATATCTCATAACAGAAGTCGATGACCCCCCACTTTATCGTTGTATTTGCAATCCTCGTGGTCTAATCAGCGTTACTCTAGTTTCTCGTCAACATCTGTTCGGTAGATGCAGAGATATTACTCGGCCCAAATAATTCAGCCTCATTCTCCCATAAGCCCCGTGTTAAAAAATCGAATTTCAACTATATTTATCTCTCTTATCTAGTCGATGACCTGGTCTGAGATTTTGCGTACGTGAAGATGAGTACTGTATGTACAATATACTGAAAAATTATTTTTTTCTGTTCGTGAACGTGTTCGCGCTTGAGCCACCTTAAGAGAAGAGAAAATAGGCATATTACTGGTAACACATATCACTTGATTTCATAAAACTTTGGAATATTAGACAATCCAATATGCCGTACTAGCAGAAAAACATTTTCGATACAATTATAACGTGTAATATTGCAGTGTATGACCTATTTCAATATTATTCTTCAACAAAAAATACAACTTGTAGGTAATTAATGTATCGTCAGTATTTCGAATCAATGTTGGTCACCGCAACTGTCATTATTTGCGAAAAACAGTGAAATTTTATTTTGGTTCCGGACTTACACCCAGGGCAGGTACAGTACGTACCCCGGTACGATTTACCCAAGCAGCATCGGTACGATTTAGCCGACTACGCGTTATTTTCCAAAAATATCTCGCATTTTGCTCATAGTGACCATAACCCAAGTTTCAACGCGGCAAAATAACCAGGAAGGATCTGCACACAATTATTGCTCGCAATGGCAGATAATGAAACTGTGCGGTTTCGGTCATCGATTTTTCCAAGCTATCGTCCAGTCAGAGGTGGTGGTCCACGACGTCGATGATCAGGACCTGTGGCTCCGTGCGCGGGCTAGAATAAAAGACAAATCAGTCATAAAGATGAACATGGAGCGTGTTGACAAGTCACAAAATGCTTGTTGAAAAAATTGAGTTAAATAAACACTAACTTTACTTTCGACCATATCGATGCATTTGGACCATATTTCGTGAACGTGTTGTAATAACCCTAAAAATATTTTTCATGCAGCTGAACTATGTTTTCAAATGGAATAGGTCGTAAAAATCGGAGGCACCATGAATTCGTCACGTGAGACTATAGTCCGAGCAGTGCAGACTTCTCAATAAACTAATTAATACACTTGACCAATGATTTTCCCTCGCCATTTTTGATTCGCTTAACAATTTTTTATGATATTCACCGAACACAAAAAAGTGCTTCTGAATTTTTTCAGATTTTTTCCGCCAACCCTTATTTTTTTATGATTATTCGAACCTATCTCAAAAATTGAATTTTTTTTTAATCCCTAAAAATTCTCAAAAATCTCATTTTTCATCCCGATCATTTTGACACCTGTCCGATGATGTGCCGATTTTTTTTCATTCTGTTCAGCACTTTAAACATTTCAAACGAACAAAACGCCAGTTTTCAACGTTACGAAAATTCTCAAAAATTTTCCAAATACCCCGGGGTCAATTCTGAATCCTTGAATATTTGAGAGTTGGAAAAAATAATCGAGAGGTATTAGATTCAGAATTGACCACGGGGTATTTGGGAATTTTTTTAGAATTTTCGTAACGTTGAAAACTGGCATTTTGTTCGTTCGAAATGTTTAAAGTGCTAAAAAGAGTGGAAAAAAAATCGGCCCATCACCATCGGACAGGTGTCAAAATGATCGGGATGGAAAAGAAGATTCTTGAGAATTTTTAGGGATTTTTATAAAATGCAATTTTGAGATAGGTTCGAATAATCATACAAAAATAAGGGTTGACGAAAAAATCTGAAAAAATTCAGAAGCACTTTTTTGTATTCGGAGAACATCATTAAAAATTGTCAAGCGAATCAAAAATGGTGAGGGTCGAGTTGAACTGGAATACCCCATATATACCTTCGCGGAAGATGGATAATTATTTTATCACTATGTCAGCACTTACTCAGGTCGTATAGGTATAATAGGGTGCAGGTCGTTATTTGGGGGTCAAAATTAATTTTACCCTTTCCGCCCCCTAAAACGGTTCGAAATGCGTAAAAAGTAACGCTGTAATTTTTTCAGATTAAAAATAGTATATTTCGAAAACAAAATTTTATATCACAAACGCGGGTAAAGTCCGATTATACGCATGCTTGCGTGCGAAAAGTCGCGCTTTACGCACGGAGTGAAATAAAAAAAATTTAACCCTTGACCACGGGGGTTGAAGTTTTCCATCTAAAATACATGCGGTTTTCCTGCGTTTGCAGTCATTATTTCACTGTGGGCGTAAATATGTCTGTGAAATCTTGAAATTTTCAGAAATTAGTTCACAAGCATGCTGCTACATGGAAAAAATTTCCCAAACCCCTACCCTATATCGAAAAAATAATCCAGACGCAGAAAGGAGAAAATACTTAAGAATTTGTAACTCGTTTAGAAAATTATTCTATTCTAAATACATTCATAAAAAAACGAGGAAAAAAATTATAAAACAAATTATGAAAAAGATAATTATTATTATGGTGATGTTATACAATATTTTGAGGGTAGGGGTTTCGGAAATTTTTTCCATGTAGCAGCATGCTTGTGAACTAATTTCTGAAAATTTCAAGATTCTACAAACATATTTAGGCCCACAGTGAAATAGTGACTGCAAACGCAGGAAAACCCCATGTATTTTAAATGGAAGACTTCAAGCCCCGTGGTCAAGGGTTAAACATTTCTTTTTTAATCTGAAGAAATTACAGCGTTACTTTTTACGTATTTCGAACCGATTTAAGGGCCGGAAAGGGTAAAGTTAATTTCGACCCCAAATATCGACCACCCTAAGGTATAATATAAATAACGGGTAGCTTTTGCATCGTCCTATCTGATTAAATTACGGAAGTAGATAAGATGCATTAATTTTGATAAAAAAATCTAATCTGGTAAAAATAAAATATATTCTAGAAACAATCTCATATAAATAATAGGCCAGGGTTCTATTCAATTTTTTGTACACTCTTATATAGAAAAAACATACGGGTTGAAACAAAAAATTCTTGACTTAATTTTTTTTCACTTTGTAATTAAGGACTGTCCGCAAATTACGGACTTAGAACCTCCGTTACGTCACACATTTTTAACTTCCCGTTTCTCTGTTTTCAGAGAAAAAAGGAAGTTATTGTGATCACCCCGAAAATGAAAAGTCGAGTTTTTACTAAATCTCCACATTTCGAGGTCCAAAGAATCACCTCCGACTATTTTCAGTTTGACGTCTGGGTGTGTGTGTGTGTGTATGTGTGTGTGTATGTGTGTGTGTATGTGTGTGTGTATGTGTGTGTGTATGTGTGTGTGTATGTGTGTGTGTATGTGTGTGTGTATGTGTGTGTGTATGTGTGTGTGTATGTGTGTGTGTATGTGACCACATTTTTGTCCGCGCGATATCTCGAGAACGAGTTCGCGAATTTTGATCAGATAGGGCTCAATCGACGGGGCTTTTCTCAACTTAGAACTGATTAGATTTTGGCTTCGATCGGATTAGTACTTTTTGAAGTATTCAAATAACAAAATTCTAAAAAACGCAACAAAAATGACGATATCTTGAGAACGAATCAACGGATTTCAGTGAAATTTGGTACCATATGGTTTTTTTGATCGCTGATCACGAATCTGAAGTCAGTTTTGCAAAATTTTCATTTGGCGTATTCGATGTGCTGCAAAAAAACTAAAAACATTTGGATTTGGATGAAACTTGGTACTCGTAGGTTTTTTGGGTCACTGATCACGAATCTGAAGTCAGATTAGCGAAATTCAAAATGGCGAGTCCGATTTGCGGGGAAAAATACTAAAAACATTCGAAATCTTACGGAAATTTGTACTCGAAGGTTTTTTGAACCGCTGATCAAGAATCTGAGGTCAGATTTACAAATTTCAAAATAGCTGAGAATAAAATAAATAACGGGAAGTTCGAAGGCTGGCTCATAGTCAGCCCAAACCCGCTTGTTTTTTCTCATCCCTTCTCTCGGAAAAAATGCAGCTTCCAATTCGAAATTTGCAAACGTGAGCAAGTGTAAGAAAACAATTTTAATAGATTTCACTATTTCAAATCAGATTAAACTGTATTGTTGTTCATTTTCAAACAGATAATTTTTCACGTTACAGGGTTGGGGAGGGGGCAAAATTACCTAAAAAAGTGCATTACGTAATTTATGGACGGCCCCTACCTTGTTATAGAGTCTATATACAAGATAAAAAAAAATTACTGAATGAAACCGCATCTTCAGTAGAACTATAGTGAAGCAGAACCACAATTCCAAAAAATTCCGATCCATGAAATATCCCAGTGAACTAAAAAGAATTGAAAATCATTCCTGCTCTTATTATAAAAATATTTGAATCATTGCTCTGTATCTGTAAAATATTCGAATCTCCCGCGAATTCAAAACCCACGGATAATCCTAATTTTGACCTATGTGAAACTGGCACGCGACTTGCAGCAATCGAGTTAGTTTTCATAATTCTGAAAGATTTTCGTGTGTAGTTGATTGTAGTGAAAACCATTTCGTTTTTCTGATCAAAAATTTAAATCAAACCGCATGAGGCTTGAGACTATAACTAAGTAACACCTAATTTCCACTTTGTTTGTTGCTTAATTTGCAAACAAACCAGTGTAGGATGATATACTATATGTTATCGTCGAGGTGGCAAATTGCGACACGGGTAACAATATTTGAGTACACGACTTTGCCTGCAAAGTTAAAATTTGAGTGTGGTGCCGATAAGATCTTCGATTTTTCAATAATGTTTTGGGATATCGCCTATCGGCATAACAACAAACAAAATCGGAGCAACTAGTCAACTACAAACGATTTTTCTGACTTCAGCCGTAAAGTTTTGTGTCTACGTACCTAGGTTTTGGTGCGACTATAAACGAATTCGGCGCTGCTACAAACAACTACAAACAATTTTCTGGGCTCTCGGGGTGAAAAAACCTGTCTACGTCAATTTTGAGGGAACTATAAACGAAATTCGCGGTACTACAAACAACTACTAACGATTTTCTGGGCTCTGGGAGTGAAAAAACGTGTCTACGTCAATTTTGAGGGAACTACAAACGAAATTCGCGGTACTACAAACAACTACTAACGATTTTCTGGGCTCTGGGGGTGAAAAAACGTGTCTACGTCAATTTTGAGGGAACTACAAACGAAATTCGCGGTACTACAAACAACTACTAACGATTTTCTGGGCTCTGGGGGTGAAAAAACGTGTCTACGTCAATTTTGAGGGAACTACAAACGAAATTCGCGGTACTACAAACAACTACTAACGATTTTCTGGGCTCTGGGGTGAAAACGTGTCTACGTCAATTTTAAGGGAACTACAAACGAAATTCGCGGTACTACAAACAACTACAAACGATTTTCTGGGCTCTTGGGGTGAAAAAACGTGTCTACGTCAATTTTGAGGGAACTACAAACGAAATTCGCGGTACTACAAACAACTACTAACGATTTTCTGGGCTCTGGGGGTGAAAAAACGTGTCTACGTCAATTTTGAGGGAACTACAAACGAAATTCGCGGTACTACAAACAACTACTAACGATTTTCTGGGCTCTGGGGGTGAAAAAACGTGTCTATGTTAATTTTGAGGGAATTACAAACAAAATTGGCGGTAGTACAAACAACTACAAACGATTTTATGGGCTCTGGGTGTGAAAACCGTAACTACTTCAATCTGTTGGCAACTACAAACGAAATCGAGGCTATCATAGAGAATGCTAAGCAGGTAGGATACGCATCGCTTATATTCATCGATTGAGTTCGCAAACGATATGAAGGGTTTAATTGAGTCCTGATTTTTTTTTTCGGAAACCATTGAACTACAAACGGAATTGAGTCGACTACAATCAACTACAAACGATTCTCTATACGAAAAAAAATTTTAATCAAATTTTCCTCAAACTCGCGGGATGACATTTTTTTGGGTGGCCATATCTTTTTTTTTTTGAGATAACGAAATACAGAGTGAAGAATATCTGAAGTGATCACGGTCTTAAAATTACATTATTGTACAAATTTAGAGATCATACCTGTACCACGAATGAGCCGGAAGGTGAGGTTCGGCCCGACATGAAGTTGGAACTGCAGGCACCGAAGCACAATATGTATTTTTTTTTCAACCAACAGTTATCGGTTCTGAGACCATCACTAAATACACGCACACTGCAAAATAAGAGTAAAGAAGTCGCTCGTTCAATAGTTGCAGAAGGAATGCGAGACTGTTCTGAACACGCCCGGGCTACGTGCCCCCTCCTACTAAAAATGCAAGTGCGGCGTGCAACAGTTGCAACGTATACATGGTGTGATTCGCGAGGTTTAGTTGACTAGACGAAAATGCAATCGTATAACCGGATAAAAATCATCAAGTTACAAACTGTTTAACTGTTAGAGTATTTGCTATCGGGCTCATTAATATTCGCAATAGTACAAGTTAGCAAGTCTCTAGCGCCATAAAACGTTAACGAATTTCAAAATGATATGGCGTGGGGGTTGGTGTAGTATAAAAAATATTTAAAATATTAAAAATATTGTTTTGAAGATTGAAATACCAGATCTGATTTGAAAAAAAGGAACATTATTATAGCTTCAAAGCTGTGGCCGTTATGGCCACTGAAGTAAAAATCCGCAAAAAACGGCGTTGAAACAAACGGTTTATCTGAAAATGAAAAACCTGCAATCTTTCTGAAAGTCAAATTGCCCTGCAGCCGTACACAGCCACACTGGGTGAAATCAACCCATCTTTCGACTTTGGGTGTGAATATCCAATATGAACAGCCGGAAAGCATAATCCCGGGAGCGCTCGGACTCGGGAATCCTAGTACGCAAAGGAGGGGATAACGCGTTGCTACGGGCGCGAGTTAATCCGACGCGAAATTTTGAAACTGCCATTATTCCGGTTCTAATTATCGGATCGTGATGATTTATATACCAAAATTTTCGTAAGACTTTAGCGCTTCCAACGAACCTCATTTCATCGCCGAGTCTATGAATTTTCGATAGTTTATTAGCACACACAGTTTGAAGTGAAAAACTCAATGATCGATGTCAAAATTTATTGAAATAAATAATATCCCTTCAATTATTATGTCTTCAAGTAAAACATATCTGAAATTCAAATCGATTGGAGAAGTTTTACGAAAGTTGTGAGCTGAAATGACCGAAAGCGCGAGTCGGCGCTCGACGCTGTAAATGCACGCGTTGCTTTTTAATACCTCATATTTCGTTTTTCGGCTTACACGACACCCAAAAGTTGTTCCTTGGGTCTTTAGAATGTTTTTCGTGAAATGTTAGATTTTTCACATTCACGAAAAAGCGTTTTTTAATAAATGTTTATGCGCGGGCGAAGCGCGTGCGTTTATAGCTCGCGCGAACCGTGCTTTTGTTTTTTTTCTGGTATTAATTATTTCGCATTATACATGGTGGCGACAGGGCGGGAAAACCTGGAAAACCTGGAATAGTCAGGGAATTCCAATAGTCGGGAAAAGTCAGGGAAAAGTCAGGGAATTCCACTGAGCCACAGGGAATTTTTTTTTGATGGCACTATTTTTGTAATTACTACATTCAGTCAGGCCTCTTAACTATCTGAATCTCGTTTGTGAAGACAATAATTTTTTATCTGCCTCCTTTTTCCTTGATATTTCATCAGATTCGCTGAGAAAAGAGTAGGGAAAAATTTATTTTCGGGCGGGAAAAGTCAGGGAAAAGTCAGGGAATTTAATTCCACCTAAATTGTCGCCACCATGTATAATATGTACTGTATGAAAAAAACATTGCTTTGTGTTTTTTTGAGAGATATTCCTTATTGGAATTATTCCATTAATTAATTATTCCATTATTAATTATTTCGCATTATAATATATACTGTATGAAAAAAACATTGCTTTGTGTTTTTTTTTGAGAGATATTCCTTATTGGAATTATTCCATTATTCCATTGGAATTATTCCATTATTCCATTGGAATTATTCCATTATTCCAATAAGGAATATCTCTAAAAAAAACACAAAGCAATGTTTTTTTCATACAGTATATATTATAATGCGAAATAATTAATACCAGAAAAAAACAAAAGCACGGTTCGCGCGAGCTATAAACGCACGCGCTTCGCGCGCACATAAACATCTATTAAAAAACGCTTTTTCGTGAATGTGAAAAATCTAACATTTCACGAAAAACATTCTAAAGACCCAAGGAACAACTTTTGGGTGTCGTGTAAGCCGAAAAACGAAATATGAGGTATTAAAAAGCAACGCGTGCATTTACAGCGTCGAGCGCCGACTCGCGCTTTCGTTCATTTCAGCTCACAACTTTCGTAAAACTTCTCCAATCGATTCGAATTTCAGATATGTTTTACTTGAAGACATAATAATTGAAGGGATATTACTTATTTCAATAAATTTTGACATCGATCATTGAGTTTTTCACTTCAAACTGTGTGTGCTAATAAACTATCGAAAATTCATAGACTCGGCGATGAAATGAGGTTCGTTGGAAGCGCTAAAGTCTTACGAAAATTTTGGTATATAAATCATCACGATCCGATAATTAGAACCGGAATAATGGCAGTTTCAAAATTTCGCGTCGGATTAACTCGCGCCCGTAGCAACGCGTTATCCCCTCCTTTGCGTACTAGGATTCCCGAGTCCGAGCGCTCCCGGGATTATGCTTTCCATAGCCGTTCATTATTGTTTTTCTTATATCCCCCATGAAAAATGAATTCTTTTGCAACGACTGGTTGAATACATCCGTGCGGATGAGACCGCACAAAAAACAAAATTATGGAAGTTCGAAAACTCAATATTTGCACCTTTTGGTATTTTCGCAATAACTGAAAGAATACACAAAACAATCACAAACGTGGGCAGAATTTCCCTCCTACTTTTAGTCAATTGAGAACATTCATCACTTTCAAAGCATTGCTACAAAAAAATCCCCATAACATCAGAAAAGCGTTTTAAAGCTGGAATTGAAACATGGAAAATCAAGGATCCAATTGAAGATGACGAAGTCTGGAGCCAGGTCAAAGGTGCAGGCATATTACCTATGAATAAATGGGGTATTCCATGCGAAGCGGGACAGGTTTCGGCCGAGGGTCGGCGAATTTTACGCCCGTCCAGAATTTCGTTCCTCACTATACCTTGCAACGAGTTTTCCGAAGTTTTAGACCCTGATTGGGTTTTGATTTCCCGTGAGGCGTGATATATTAAAGGAATTGTCTTAGGGTCTACTCGATTTACTTGAAAATTTTACTGAACATAGTTAAAGGTGTCACAAAAGTATGGTAAAATTTTCAGCCACCCTTTTTTTTTCGCCTGCAATAAATTATTAGAAATTTTTTTTGGAAACAATAAAATTATTCCATGTCATAATGGCTCTTTTTAAACTGTTTTTTATTAGTATTTGGCGCACATACTTCATTTCAATAAAGTCCCGGTAACGAAAAATTTCATTGTTCCTAGAATTTTTTTTTCAATAATTTATTGCCGGCGAAAAAAAAAGGGTTGCTGAAAATTTTACCATACTTTTGTGACACCTTTAACTATGTTCAGTAAAATTTTCAAGTAAATCGAGTAGACCCTAAGACAATTCCTTTAATCACGCCTCACGGGAAATCAAAACCCAATCAGGGTCTAAAACTCCGGAAAACTCGCAAGGTATAGTGAGGAACGAAATTCTGGACGGGCGTCAAATTCGCCGACCCTCGGCCGAAACCTGTCCCGCTTCGCATGGAATACTCCAAATGTTACATATATATTACGTGTATTATCAGTACGACGAAATCAGGGAAAATGGTTCGTAAAAAAATAGACTTGCCGGTGCACCAGAGTCACAGCTGCAAAGCTAAAATGGCATATATATAGCTAAGAATGTGCTGAAGCTCACATCGCGTACATCACGTGCAACGTGAGTGCATGGTACAGTTGGGACTGTCCGACGTTAATTCACATAGTCTCCAGACCGCACCATCTCAGATTTACCCCATGACTTTTTATCTTGTTGTCCTTGCTCTAAAACATTTTCCTGATTTTGTTTTCGAATTTCTTGCATCAACCCTTTCTGAGTTATAATTTTGTTTTGAACCGAAGAAAGGGCCATTTTAAGAAATGTGCGAGAATATTCACAGAAATTGTGTGACCGACGTATAACGGTCTCCTGCTGGCGAGAATGTAGAGAAAAATTCTCTAATATTTTTTTTTTCACCTAATCGAAACTTTTTTTTCCCAATAAAACACTACACCCGCGACGACTTTTATCCTTCCACAGATGTGCCAATATAACTAATAATATTCAACTGTGGTCGATTACAGGAAATATTAATTCGTTCGAATATTCACTTTCTACCAAGAATAAAATGTGGCAAGGAATTTTGATTCAGGTGAAACAAATGCAGGAAAAAATCTGTCCACATTTTCACCAACGAGAGACTATTGTACGTCAGTCATAATATTTTTGTGATTTATTTTCAGATTTTATCGGATTGTCCTTTTTCGGTAGAAAAAAAATCTATCATTCAGAAAGGGATGGTCCGAAAGATCTAAGAAAAAGTCTGGAATATTGTATATTGTGTAACAAGGAGTCGAAATCAGTCTTTTCACTTTCGGCAAAGAAAGTTGCCTCCTTGTTACACACGATACTTTGAATAACAAGAGTATGATCTACGCATTCTGAGGTTAGGTGGAACTGTCGAAGAAGCTGACATTTGACTGCGAAAGCGCATGCACGGACTGGCGCTCAGTAGTACAGCGACGACCACTTTTCAGTCCTAGGAGTCAAAAGTATACTTCTCTGTACTGTGTGCGCGCGCAATCGCGGCTAACTTCCACTGTCGAGGAAACGGCTGCTTTCAGTCCGGAAAACTACCGTCGGAAAACGCGTGAATCATACTCGCGTTGTACAAAATGGGTTACAGCAAGAACAACGACAGAAAGAATCCCGTTGCAAATCGGAGATGGTGCAGTCTGAAAGCTAGGGTGAATTATTGTAGACAACCCCACGTATGTACACTTATCGTTGGAGATTTGGCCTCTGACATCGTGCACGGTTCAAAAATTCAACTTTACACTACCCTAGTGAAGATGATTATAGTTACGCTAAATTACAAAAATTTTCAAATCATAGAAATGCCTAGAAAATCGTATCTTTTCGTAATTTTTCGTAGATCTTTATAGTTTCGGAAGCAGAAAACTACGAAATTTCATGATTAATTATGAAAATTTACAACTTTCTAGCAACAGAATACATCTTCTACAAATATCTACGAGAGTTCACGAAAATCTACTACCGTGATAGAACCTGTATCGCCTTGAACTTGCTTGAGAGCGATGCGGAATTATCCTAATTTTAGTTACTAATAATTATAGTTATCAATGTAATTGCTGAAGGTAGCAAGGCGCCGGTATGTTCACGCATGAGGTGACCTGATCTAGAAATGTAAACATAAATGAGCCAAACAAGAGCGTTAGCTCTTGACCTAAGCCAGTGACCGAGTGATCCTCGAATCACACACATGCGTAATCCGCTATTATCGAGTCCTTAATTATACCTCACTGTACTAAAAAGTGTGCAACTTGAATAAAATTATATTCCTTTTTACACGTACACGTGAGTGTGCGTTTGTCGCTCACATTGCAGATGCACGAACACATGTCGATTACGGTGTAGCAACAGGAATTTTCACAAACCACCTCGTGTTCGAAGACAAACTGAGAGTTTGAAATTGGAATTGCACCTTGGTAAATCACTTGTTTCATTGATCAGTTCAATGATTTGAACGATTGTTAGTTCACTTTGAGATGCTTAATCACTGTGCTCACTTCTTTCATCACTATATCCGGCTCGAAGGACGACTTTTTACGCTGACGCATCTCGTTTTGATCAACAGAAAGTGCGGAATAAGGTGATCCACAAAAAGTCTTCCTCCAAAAATTGTCTTCCACAAAAAGTCTTCCTCCAAAAATTCGACTTCCTCAAAAAGTCTTCCTTCACAAACATCTCTAAAAAAAAATTTTAATCAGATGTAACTGCCAAGTACAACAGAATACGAATGAAATCCTACTACATGGCGTCGTGCTCGTTCGCTCGCTCACTCGATTGGTTTTTTAAATAATTTGTGACGTCATAAAAATTAGGAGCAAAAAGTGACCAAACGATAAAATTGTAGAAAAAAAATACGAACACATAAATTTGTAAAAAAAAAATTGTAGAACAAAGTTTTGGAAGTAAAAATTTGAAAAAAAAAATGTTTAAACAAAATTTTGTCCGTGGTACTTTGCGGGCCAGGTGTGGGCAAGTGAAATTAGGTTACATATTTATGTGACAGTCTAATACATTGCTATAAAAGCCCGCCAAGTATCACTCCCAAAATTTTGTTTAAACATTTTTTTTTTTCAAATTTTTATTCAAAACTTTGTTCTACAATTTTTTTTACAAATTTATGTGTTCGTATTTTTTTTCTACAATTTTATCGTTTGGTCACTTTTTGCTCCTAATTTTTATGACGTCACAAATTATTTAAAAACCCAATCGAGTGAGCGAGCGCAGCGAGCGAACGAGCACGACGCCATGTAGTAGGATTTCATTCGTATTCTGTTGTACTTGGCAGTTACATCTGATTTCAATTTTTTTTTAGAGATGTTTGTGAAGGAAGACTTTTTGAGGAAGTCGAATTTTTGGAGGAAGACTTTTTGTGGAAGACAATTTTTGGAGGAAGACTTTTTGTGGAAGACAATCTTGTGGAGGAAGACTTTTTGTGGAAGACAATTTTTCGAGGAAGATTTTAATGTACTCGGCGAAGGTTTTTGCACCAGAGGTGCTTTTTTGGGGGATATCACTCCTTTTTGTAAAATTACGTTGGACCACCTGATATTTGTGCTCGCTCGCTACGCTCGCTCGGTCTGATTTCTATAATTCATAGAAGACATAGAAGATATTGTACTCCAACGAATAAGTATAGGTGAAGATTGTTATTCAGATAGAACGAAGGTATTTCGCTATGGAAAACAGATCCAATAAAACTCTGAGAAGTCTATTAGACGTATATGGAACGCTAATATGCAATTATCAGAGTCTTCGAATGAAACGTTATTGTTTGTCGACTGGCTGTCATATGAAGCAGCCGATATATAATGAAGTTAACAAATTGGTGAATATTCCCAACGTGTAACCCTGCGTGCAACCCTCCTTTTTTCTCATTCGGACTTGGGACCGGCATTGGTGGAGTTACTTGCACGCAGGGTTATAACTAGTTGCCGCTGTCATGTCATTAATTTTAAATTTGCGAATTTGAATTTTGAATATATACGTATATATAAAAAGTCCGTCCAGTACTTTTGTATACGGTATGCAGGGTGCGGAAACAAACTGTAACCCTCCTGCGGTGAAAGTGTAGAAGCAAGGAATTTTGGCAGCGGTGGGCAAAATCTTCTGCGCGAGGTTTCTTGCGCTTAGACCTTCATCGGAAAAGGCTGAACATTTTTTTTCACAGTCTATACTACCATTACTCAGGAACTGTTGGAAAAAAATTTTTATTTGACATCTGATAGCGATTCACAAAATTTCAGCGAAGTCTCCCCTCAAGGGAATACGTTGGCCGGATGAATACTTTCCAAATTCTCCGACAATGAACTTCAGCATAAGTGGAAATCCGTATCCTGCCATGCTCCAGTATAATGTTTTTATGATTTCCTACAAAAATAATAACAGTATGGAAATATATCAAAATCAATTAATGACTGTCGATAAACACTCAATAAAGTCTTCCGAGATAGTACTTCTGTTATTAGATTGCATGGCAAGATTCGTCCGTTCGCTCCGGTCCATCAAGGTATTCTTACCGTCAGAATCCGATGATTTGACGTCGTGTTACTCGAGTGCTCCAAGAGCTGTTCCGCAACGTGCAAATTTAAAGCTAAGTCATCGAAGAAAACCTCCGGAGCATACTGCAGCGTACACATTTTCTCTGTGGAGCTAGAACTAGGCGTGGGAAAATATAACCAAAACAATTGAATGATTGCTCATATCAATAACTTCTGCGGAAACAGACGTGTTCGGTGGACAGAAACGTAGCTCCTGAAACCGGGTAGGAAATGTGTAAGGAGCTCTATAATCGCCTCGAAGCGTATTCCGAGTTACGTCTGCTCTAGACTGTCCGCCGAGATATACGTCTGTTATTCCGGTTATTCCTTAGGACTCGTCGAATATCAATAAATCGCCCCCGAATTAAGATTTTTACACAAGACAGAGCACGATGCGAACGTTCAACATCTTAGAGTATTATTTCAATTCAATTACGATGTAGCACGATCAATCCCATAGGTTATGTATTCCCAAATTTCAATGACTTATCTCATTCTCGTAGAAATCATATATTCGATTCAGTGGAGAATCATAAATTTCGTTGTTTCTTATCCCATCATAAATAAGTCGTAAATAACGTCACATTATTATAATATGTCCAGCGGTAACAATAGTTAACATACGCAAATTCGTAATAAAAACTCGCAGCCGCACTAGCAGCCGACATGGGACGACAGCACGGTCGGTAACTTGACGGCCATAGACAATGTTGTTTCGTCTGTTTGCATGTATGATACTAGATAGATCGGAAACTCTGTAATATTTCAGCACCATGTAACTTCCCTATCACTCGAACGACTTTCTATAGTATTATGTATTCAGAATTCGGAAACGACGTATGACGGAGGAAACGAAATAGGCGATGAAACGGGGTATCAGAAATCTATAATTGATCATATCTAAGCTCTCGGATAACTGATTACGTTCAAATTGGGCTTAAATGAGAGCTTTTCGCACCCAGATTCAAAACCTTGCATGCGAAAAGCGATATTTGTCACGAAGACGGAATAAACACGACTTGAAAATTGCCGTTTGGCCGAAACAGAGTTCGCTCGGGTATATAGAGCCGTTGAGTCTCTCGCGCGTAAAAAAAATTTTTTTAATGTACTTGGCTCGAGACTCTACCGAGTCTCTTGACCGTAGCCCAAATCCGATGCCCTTCTCCCTGTGGGATAGTGAAATATGCCGTAGCCCAAATCCGATGCCCTTCTCCCTGTGGGATAGTGAAATATGCCGTAGCCCAAATCCGATGCCCTTCTCCCAGTGGGATAGTGAAATGTGCCGTAGCCCAAATCCGCTCCTCTTGTCCCAGCGGTATGGTGAATTCCGATGGAGCCCAAATCCGCTGCTCTTGTCCCAGCGGCATGGTGAATTCCGATGGAGCCCAAATCCGCTGCTCTTGTCCCAACGGCATGGTGAATTCCGATGGAGCCCAAATCCGCTGCTCTTCTCCCAACGGCATGGTGAATTCCGATGGAGCCCAACCGCTGCTCTTCTCCCAACGGCATGGTGAATTCCGATGGAGCCCAAATCCGCTGCTCTTGTCCCAGCGGTATGGTGAAATGTGCCGTAGCCCAAATCCGCTGCCCTTCTCCCTGTGGGATAGTGAAATGTGCCGTAGCCCAAATCCGATGCCCTTCTCCCAGCGGCACAGTGAAATGTGCCGTAGCCCAAATCCGATGCCCTTCTCCCAGTGGGATAGTGAAATGTGCCGTAGCCCAAATCCGATGCCCTTCTCCCAGCAGCACAGTGAAATGTGCCGTAGCCCAAATCCGATGCCCTTCTCCCAGTGGGATAGTGAAATGTGCCGTAGCCCAAATCCGATGCCCTTCTCCCAGTGGGATAGTGAAATGTGCCGTAGCCCAAATCCGATGCCCTTCTCCCAGTGGGACAGTAAAATGTGCCGTAGCCCAAATCCGATGCCCTTCTCCCAGCGGCACAGTGAAATGTGCCGTAGCCCAAATCCGATGCCCTTCTCCCAGTGGGATAGTGAAATGTGCCGTAGCCCAAATCTGATGCCCTTCTCCCTGTGGGATAGTGAAATATGCCGTAGCCCAAATCCGATGCCCTTCTCCCAGCGGCACAGTGAAATGTGCCGTACCCCAAATCCGATGCCCTTCTCGCTGTGGGATAGTGAAATGTGCCGTAGCCCAAATCCGATGCCCTTCTCCCTGTGGGATAGTGAAATGTGCCGTAGCCCAAATCCGCTCCTCTTGTCCCAGCGGTATGGTGAATTCCGATGGAGCCCAAATCCGCTGCTCTACTCCCAGCGGCATGGTGAATTCCGATGGAGCCCAAATCCGCTGCTCTTGTCCCAGCGGTATGGTGAATTCCGATGGAGCCCAAATCCGCTGCTCTTCTCCCAGCGGCATGGTGAATTCCGATGGAGCCCAAATCCGCTGCTCTTGTCCCAGCGGTATGGTGAATTCCGATGGAGCCCAAATCCGCTGCCCTTCTCCCTGTGGGATAGTGAAATGTGCCGTAGCCCAAATCCGATGCCCTTCTCCCAGTGGGATAGTGAAATGTGCCGTAGCCCAAATCCAATGCCCTTCTCCCAGTGGGATAGTGAAATCTGCCGTAGCCCAAATCCGATGCCCTTCTCCCAGTGGGATAGTGAAATGTGCCGTATCCCAAATCCGATGCCCTTCTCCCAGTGGGATAGTGAAATGTGCCGTAGCCCAAATCCGATGCCCTTCTCCCAGTGGGATAGTGAAATGTGCCGTAGCCCAAATCCGATGCCCTTCTCCCAGTGGGATAGTGAAATGTGCCGTAGCCCAAATCCGATGCCCTTCTCCCAGTGGGATAGTGAAATGTGCCGTAGCCCAAATCCGATGCCCTTCTCCCAGCGGCACAGTGAAATGTGCCGTAGCCCAAATCCGATGCCCTTCTCCCAGTGGGATAGTGAAATGTGCCGTAGCCCAAATCCGCTCCTCTTGTCCCAGCGGTATGGTGAATTCCGATGGAGCCCAAATCCGCTCCTCTTGTCCCAGCGGTATGGTGAATTCCGATGGAGCCCAAATCCGCTGCTCTTGTCCCAGCGGTATGGTGAATTCCGATGGAGCCCAAATCCGCTGCTCTTCTCCCAGCGGTATGGTGAATTCCGATGGAGCCCAAATCCGCTGCTCTACTCCCAGCGGTATGGTGAATTCCGATGGAGCCCAAATCCGCTGCTCTTCTCCCAACGGCATGGTGAATTCCGATGGAGCCCAAATCCGCTGCTCTTGTCCCAACGGCATGGTGAATTCCGATGGAGCCCAAATCCGCTGCTCTTGTCCCAGCGGTATGGTGAATTCCGATGGAGCCCAAATCCGCTGCTCTTGTCCCAGCGGTATGGTGAATTCCGATGGAGCCCAAATCCGCTGCTCTTCTCCCAACGGCATGGTGAATTCCGATGGAGCCCAAATCCGCTGCTCTTGTCCCAGCGGTATGGTGAAATGTGCCGTAGCCCAAATCCGCTGCCCTTCTCCCTGTGGGATAGTGAAATGTGCCGTAGCCCAAATCCGATGCCCTTCTCCCAGTGGGATAGTGAAATGTGCCGTAGCCCAAATCCAATGCCCTTCTCCCAGTGGGATAGTGAAATGTGCCGTAGCCCAAATCCGATGCCCTTCTCCCAGCGGCATAGTGAAATGTGCCGTAGCCCAAATCCGATGCCCTTCTCCCAGTGGGATAGTGAAATGTGCCGTAGCCCAAATCCGATGCCCTTCTCCCAGTGGGATAGTGAAATGTGCCGTAGCCCAAATCCGATGCCCTTCTCCCAGTGGGACAGTAAAATGTGCCGTAGCCCAAATCCGATGCCCTTCTCCCAGCGGCACAGTGAAATGTGCCGTAGCCCAAATCCGATGCCCTTCTCCCAGTGGGATAGTGAAATGTGCCGTAGCCCAAATCTGATGCCCTTCTCCCTGTGGGATAGTGAAATATGCCGTAGCCCAAATCCGATGCCCTTCTCCCAGCGGCACAGTGAAATGTGCCGTAGCCCAAATCCGATGCCCTTCTCCCAGTGGGATAGTGAAATGTGCCGTAGCCCAAATCCGCTCCTCTTGTCCCAGCGGTATGGTGAATTCCGATGGAGCCCAAATCCGCTGCTCTTGTCCCAGCGGTATGGTGAATTCCGATGGAGCCCAAATCCGCTGCTCTTCTCCCAACGGTATGGTGAATTCCGATGGAGCCCAAATCCGCTGCTCTTGTCCCAGCGGCATGGTGAATTCCGATGGAGCCCAAATCCGCTGCTCTTGTCCCAGCGGTATGGTGAATTCCGATGGAGCCCAAATCCGCTGCTCTTGTCCCAGCGGTATGGTGAATTCCGATGGAGCCCAAATCCGCTGCTCTTGTCCCAGCGGTATGGTGAATTCCGATGGAGCCCAAATCCGCTGCTCTTGTCCCAGCGTATGGTGAATTCCGATGGAGCCCAAATCCGCTGCTCTTGTCCCAACGGCATGGTGAATTCCGATGGAGCCCAAATCCGCTGCTCTTGTCCCAGCGGTATGGTGAATTTGATGGAGCCCAAATCCGCTGCTCTTGTCCCAGCGGTATGGTGAATTCCGATGGAGCCCAAATCCGCTGCTCTTGTCCCAACGGCATGGTGAATTCCGATGGAGCCCAAATCCGCTGCTCTTCTCCCAACGGCATGGTGAATTCCGATGGAGCCCAAATCCGCTGCTCTTGTCCCAGCGGGATGGTGAATTCCGATGGAGCCCAAATCCGCTGCTCTTGTCCCAGCGGTATGGTGAAATGTGCCGTAGCCCAAATCCGATGCCCTTCTCCCTGTGGGATAGTGAAATGTGCCGTAGCCCAAATCCGATGCCCTTCTCCCTGTGGGATAGTGAAATGTGCCGTAGCCCAAATCCGATGCCCTTCTCCCAGCGGCACAGTGAAATGCGCCGCAGCCCAAATCCGATGCCCTTCTTCCAGTGGGATAGTAAAATGTGCCGTAGCCCAAATCCGATGCCCTTCTCCCAGTGGGATAGTGAAATGTGCCGTAGCCCAAATCCGATGCCCTTCTTCCAGTGGGATAGTAAAATGTGCCGTCGCCCAAATCCGATGCCCTTCTCCCAGTAGGATAGTGAAATGTGCCGTAGCCCAAATCCGATGCCCTTCTTCCAGTGGGATAGTAAAATGTGCCGTCGCCCAAATCCGATGCCCTTCTCCCAGTAGGATAGTGAAATGTGCCGTAGCCCAAATCCGATGCCCTTCTTCCAGTGGGATAGTAAAATGTGCCGTCGCCCAAATCCGATACCCTTCTCCCAGTGGGATAGTGAAATGTGCCGTAGCCCAAATCCGATGCCCTTCTCCCTGTGGGATAGTGAAATCTACAGTCTACACTGTAAGAAATTTCTCACCGAGCCAGAAATACTATCAGATGGTTAGCTACGAATGGAAAACAAAGTATTATAAGCTGGTCTAGACCAATTTCTTCTCACACGTTACAAGTTTCATCCGGAAATGTTAATAATTATATGAACAACTAATATACCCAAGGCTTTGTGATTAATCGAACTGATTGACTCTGATAACCCATAATTCGATTCTTCCGTGAAACTGGCTTGCAATTTCCATGTGTGGTAGAGCCGACTGTATGTATAAACTTCAAAGCCCGACTTGTTTCATTTTTTCGGTAATGATTCTCATATCACGTCATGTACCTCAATATCACGTAGCGATAACGAGCGGAATGAAATGTCTCCGTTTAGCAAAAAAACTGTCAAACCCAAGCAGCCGAAGCCAACACGCTATAGCTAGCAGTTTCGGGCAATCGATTCTCGATCTGTTACGTTTAAAGATGGCGGCTTGTTTACATTCTCGATTCGATCCAACCCGTGATTCTAACAGTGCCGTCACAAGCGCTGTCTGGCGGCTAAAGCCAGTTACTCGGGTGGCTTTTGTCCCGGCTGTCTAGCGGTCGCTACTCTTCTCTGAATTTAGCAGCCGAAACAACAGCCTATACTTCATGCTATACGAGCTCCCTATAGTTAGCCCCTCATCTACCCCAATTACGTATTTTATATTTTTAATCGTTTGTCGGTCGTTTGTCGGTGATTGATGGACTATTGCGGACGTTTGTCGGTCATTCGTTAATTAATAAATTAATTAACAAAATTTCCTAGGGAATTTTTTTTTGCTTGGCCCCTCGATGAATCCGTATTCAATAATCTTTAGATGCAAATCGACGTAGAATCGTTTGTCGGTGATTGATGGATCATTCTTAGTACGAAAATTTTCATATTTCCCTTGTAAACGCAAAAAAACAAGCCGAAGAAAATTCCTTGCGCAGACAGGAAGTATAGATCCATGGAAAAACACATATCGCGTGTCTAATGACATAAGGTCGTAAGCACCAAAAACACGATTTTGGTGGCAAAAGATCGTATAATTTTTTTTTTCGCCATTTGCTCTAAAAATGATCAAAACATATTAGATCAATTGAAATTACGAGATCCAAAAAATGTGAATGCAAAAGGTCGTATGTTGGGCGGATACGTCATTCTTTCATTTCAATTTTTGACGAAAATAAAAAATGGTAAAAGCAGAAGGTCGTATCCGCCATTTTTTTGTTGTTTTTTTTTTTCATGATTTTTTCAGATAGTTGTAAAAACTCATGAAACGTAAAGATAAATTGAAAAAACGACCGATTCAAAAAATTCGATAAAAAATATTCGCAGATAAAACCAGTGGGTTGTATCCGCCAATTTTTTTATTTTTTTATTTTTCATGATTTTTTCAAATACATAGTTGTAAAAACACATGAAACGCAAAGATAAATTGAAAAAACGAACGTTTCGAAAAATTCGATAAAAAATATTCGCAGATAAAACCAGAAGGTCGTATCCGCCAATTTTTTTATTTTTTTATTTTTCATGATTTTTTGACGGAGGGGCTAATCACTGTTGTAATCGGGTGTTCAAGGATTCTGTAATCACTTGTAATCTCTTGCAATCTTTTGTAATCTCGTTACCTCTTGTAATCTTGCTGTAATCTTTGTAATCGTTCTGTTATCTTTGCAATTGTTCTGTAGTCCTTGTCATCTTTGTAATGTTTTGTAATCTCGTAATCTCTCGTAATTTTGTAATCTTTTGTAATCCCTTGTAATCTTTGTAATCTTTCTGTAATCTTTGCAATCTTCCTGTAATTCTTCTAGGTTTGTAATCATTGTAATCATTGTAATCATTGTAATCATTGTGATCTTTTGTAATCTCTTGTAATTAATCTGTGTAATCTTAATGTAATCCATTTAATCTTCGAAATAAATTTGTAATCACTGTAATTGTAATCGGTGTACGCCATTCACTTAGTGATTAACCCCTCGGAAAAACCGAACGTTTCGAAAAATGCGATAAAAAATATTCGCAGATAAAACCAGAAGGTCGTATCCGCCAATATTTTTATTTCTTTTTGGCGGATACGACCTTATGCAATTAATGAAAACCATTATTTTTTTGCGAAGTTAGGACTGAAAGGTTGTATCCACCAGTACATACGACCTTCTGCTTTTAACTGACCTACCATTAAATTTCAACGTTTATGAAAGAATCTTCGAGTCTTTAGTCTAAATACGGTTAAAAAAAAATATACGACCTTTTGCCGTTACGAAAAGCAAAAAGTATATTGGCGCGTACGACCTTATGTCATTAGACACGCGATATGTGTTTTTCCATGGATCTATACTTCCTGTCTGAGCAAGGAATTTTTCTTCGGCTTGTTTTTTTGCGTTTACAAGGGAAATATGAAAATTTTCGTACTAAGAATGATCCATCAATCACCGACAAACGATTCTACGTCGATTTGCATCAAAGATTATTGAATACGGATTCATCGAGGGGCCAAGCAAAAAAAAATTCCCTAGGAAATTTTGTTAATTAATTTATTAATTAACAAATCACCGACAAACGTCCGCAATAGTCCATCAATCACCGACAAACGACCGACAAACGATTAAAAATATAAAATACGTAATTGGGGTAGATGAGGGGCTAACTATAGGGAGCTTGCTATACGTATGTATGCGAATTGACTTTTGACAACAACGCCACCTGTGAATCAACGACGTGGAACTCTGGATAGTTGTCTGCTCTCCGCGTAATTGATCATTTTCTCAATCGCAGTTCCAGGCTTGCCGCTAGGTAAGCGCTAGTGTCGCCGGTAGGGACAAACAAAACGAGAGGGGTACGTTTCTACAGAGTTCGTTTCTACAGAACACCTCTTGTACAGAGTTCATTTCTACAGAGTTTGTTTTTACATAAGTATAATTCTACAGAGATTGATTCTACAGAATGATTTTGACTGTGTTCCGACAGAGGTCTGCGTATAGGTTCGTTTCTACAGATAAATCTTTCTACATTGTTCGTTTGTACAGAATGAATGTCGGAAGATCGTTCGTACAGAGTTCGTTTGTACAGAATTCGGTTAGCCGGTTCGTTTCTACAGAACTTGGTCCCACCGGTTTATTTCTACAGAATTTGGTTTTACCGATTCGTTTCTACAGAGCTCGTTTGTACAGAATCCTTTTCTACAGAGTTCGTTTCTACAGAATTCGATGAGCCGGTTCATTTCTACAGAATTTGATTTTACCGATTCGTTTGTACAGAGTTCGTTTCTACAGAATTCGGCTAGCCGGTTCGTTTCACCTATGTGAAGTTGGCCCGCGACTTTCGAATTTCCTAATGATTTTGATATCAAACAATTGCTCCTTAATTGCTCCTAATTGCTCCGTTGTTTTTATTAATTGCTCCCTCACCGTTTTTGAGAAAATCAAGAAAAACAAAATTGGTCCTATTTGATACGGGCGACGCCATTGCAAATTCTTATTTTGACTACTAGAGTAAAAAAGCGATGTCAAGATGATTGCTCCCTAATTGCTCCTAATTGCTCCTGAGTTTCTCCTAATTGCTCTCCAATTTTCATCAATTGCTCCCTCATAGTTTTTCAGAAAATCGAAAAAAACCGTACGTGTGCTATTCTGGGCTCAAGTGAGTTCCAATTTAAATTGAGATTACGAATGAATGGACAATGATTGTAACGAAATGAGGATTGCTCCTAATTGCTCCCCGATCGCTTATAATTGCTCCATGATTTATATGAATTGCTCTCTTATCATTTCTAATAAAAATTGAGAAAAATGTGAGAATTTTTCATTTCTAGGTTAGATTGACCAGCGGTAAATTTGAACCAATGCAGTATGCGTGATGGAATTGAACCCGTGTTTTAATCGAATGGATTTTGCATCGGACGAACAATGAAGTAATACTGATTGTCAATCAATCGGTTGTGTTGCTCCGTTATTTTCCTCATTTGCTGCTTCGTAGTTTTCAAAAATATTGGCAAATACGGGAATGACATATTTTATAGGTTAGATCTACGGCGATAGACTGGAAATCTCCTTACGTTGAGAAGAATGATCATTCAACCAAGGAGACGATCGATTCCAATACCCAGTAAATTACTCGTAATTGCTCTATAGTTTCCATTAATTGCTTCCGCGTTACTTCTGAAATTTGAAGGGAATCTGCGAAGCGTAATTTCTAGGTTAGGTCAGCTGGCGGCAGATTTGAATTAGTTGGATATGCACACCATGTAATTGAACCCGTGTTTCGAGTCAATGGGTCATGATTCTATCACAGCATTAGATGATTTCAGTAGCTCATTAATCGCTCTAAATTGCTCCATCGTTATCATCATTTGCTCCTCCGTAGTTTTTGAAAAGATTGGGAGATACGGGAGTGACATATTTTATAGGTTAAGTCTACCGGCGATAGACTGGAAATCTCCTGACGATGAAAAGAATGATCATTCAGCCAAGGGGACGATCGATTCCAATACCCTGTAAATTACTCTTAATTGCTTCCGCGTTACTTCTGAAATTTGAAGGGAATCTGCGAAGCTTAATTTCTAGGTTAGGTCAGCTGGCGGCAGATTTGAATTAGTTGGATATGCACACCATGTAATTGAACCCGTGTTTCGAGTCAACGGGTCATGATTCTATCACAGCATTAGATGATTTCAGTAGCTCATTAATCGCTCTAAATTGCTCCATCGTTATCATCATTTGCTCCTCCGTAGTTTTTGAAAAGATTGGGAGATGCGGGAGTGACATATTTTATAGGTTAGGTCTACCGGCGATAGACTGGAAATCTCCTTACGTTGAGAAGAATGATCATTCAGCCAAGGGGACGATCGATTCCAATACCCTGTAAATTACTCTTAATTGCTCCGTAGTTTCCATTAATTGCTTCCGCGTTACTTCTGAAATTTGAAGGGAATCTGCGAAGCGTAATTTCTAGGTTAGGTCGGCTGGCGGCAGATTCGAACCGATTGAATATTGACGATGTATTTGAACTCGTAAATCGAACCACCGGATGATGATTCGAACGAACCATTGGATGATATCGGTAGCTCATTAATCGCTTCTAATTGCTCCGTTACCCGCATCATTTGCTCCTTCGTAATTTTCCATAAAATTGGGAAACATAAAAGCATGTCATTTTGGAGGTTAGTTCTGCCGGCGATCGATTTGGAATTGTATTTCGTATTAACTGATGATGATTTGACTAAGCTGTTGGTCGCTACTGATTATTGTCCATCGTTGCATTTGCTTCTCAAATTTCAAATATTACTCTTCTATGGTTTTCTGAAAATATGGAAAAATAAATGAAACACATTTTGTATTGGTGATGTTACTAGAATCCTTACATATAATTTTAGGAAGGCCCATGGACAAATTAATAAATCAATACATCAATTAAAAAAATGCACAGGTAAGTTGAGAATTCAACAGATAATCGATATTATCGATATAAGGACACAAGGTCAGTACATGTTTTTCGTGTGACACAAAACGAATAGGAACGTGTACCACAGTACTGATTCTTCCTTAATTTTAGTGGTCGCCACCTCTTTCATTCCGAGTTCATTATCAGAAATTTATGACGAATTAAAGTAATTGAGGAGGAAAGTTTTTCACTCATTCAAAATCAGACATAAATAAAAAGAAAAAAAATATGATATTGTGGGTACACGAGGTACAGCAACTTTATCAAGTTGATGTATCATATATTAGTGGTGTACAGATGAAAATGGAAGGACAAGAATACCATTTGATATGGGTAATGCATAGAATAGTGGCAAGAAATCTTAACAATACGTTGATTATCATGGAAACGCAAAGAGAACCTTATTGTACTATGAATATAAAAGAAGGGTTTACAACTTTGGCAGGGCCCCTGAGAATAACGTACTAGCAATACTGTTCCTTTCGATCATAAGGAAACATCGAACAATTGTCTCAATTCCATTAACAGACCAAAACGAAGTGATAACGAATCACAGTTCAATACATATATTGTACAAAAGTAGCAAGCTGTACGTTTTCCTGCCTTTGGAAGCAGATTGATAATATACAACAGAAATGGCTACAGGCCGAGATGTATACATTTTTGGCAACTACTTTGACCAACTACACTAATTTAAAATCACAGAATGGTATCACATAATGGGGATAACAAGTGAGCATTCATTTGCTGAGTTCAATTCCGTATCCAATTAAAAACATAGTAGTTAATAAATTTCTACTTGTATATGGCTATACTACTCCTTTGGCTACTATTTAATGGGTTCAGTTGCAGGATTAGTTTAGTACGGTGTTGAAATCATTATTTTTAAACTTGTTCCGATATTTTTCACATAACTACAGTACTATTTTGCCATCACTCAACAAAATAAGTTTTATCTTTCGATCAAGTCTTTGTTTATTTATGTCGCAATGTCAGTCGAGAAGCTCGTTTCCCATTTTGAGAATTGAGGCTGCTGAGACTCCCAGTCTTTTCCTTCAGAAGCAAATTAGTGTTGTTTTTCTCTTTGATCTGATTCTGCGAATCACTGCATCCAACCTTGATCCAATACATCGCTTACAGTGACTGAAAAACATGAGTGTTCGATGTGGCGTGTATGCCTGGTGCTGTAAGGTTTTTGGATTTACGTGATGTTTGTCCTTGTACGAGTAAGTTCACGTTTTACTTCCTTGTAGGAGTACGTTGACGTTGCAGTTGCCGTGCACGTTGACGGTGACGTCGGTGTTGAAGTTTAGGAATCCAGGCGATTTGCGATCTGGTAAAAAGAAAGCACAAACATTTAAGATCGGGTCAACATAGACGACTGATTCATCTGTACTGAGGAATTTAGACTTTCGGAAAAATTTCGAATGTCGATCGTGAAATTTATTTGAGGTTAGGTTGAATAATTTCGCTCCCATTATTATCGTACGTACACAATTAAGTCCTTAAAATCGTTACTGCACTATATTGGAATGTGAGAATTGATACAGTTGACACTTAGAAACTTTTGTATTTTGCCGCCATAACTATTAAATTTATTTGTAAATAAATAAAATAAATTGCAGAATCAAAACAGGCGAAGTAAGTCGCACCGCGAAGCGATATTATTGGTCAATTCTTTCAGTTTCCACCAATAATATCGTAATGGAATGGTCGGTACACTGAGCATATACCACTGATTATACACTGGATGGCGGACTGCGCCCGTCGAGTGAAGCCAATTGAACAGCGCCATTTGCTGGTTCCCTATTTACAGCGGGCAGTTTAAATTGAAAACAGATTCACGGGCGCCCGTGCGCTGATGAATGGGAGCGCGGATTTCGCTTTCGTATGCTCAAAACAATTGGCAAATTGTATGGTTTTTTCTGTTCACACAGTTTGCATACACCAGAATTTCTACAACTCCTACACTTTTACAAGAGCATACATTTTTTCTTAGATTTTACAATAATTGATTTTTTTCAGCCGATCAGCTCCACTTACAAGCATTTATTTGGCATGAATTTGCTTATTCGATCAAAAACAATTATACTATATCTTTTATAAACCTCAGGGATATAAACGGCGGTTTATTGCCCTGTTCCAACCGAAAAAACCGCTTTATTTCCCTTTGGTGTATAAAATATCGTATGCACCACAGAGCAAACGTTGTTTTAGACTCGTGCGATTGTAATCCTCGGCTTCGCCTCGGAATACAACCTCGCACTCGTCGAAAACAACCTTTACCGCCCTAGGTGCATAATATACTATTAATAATCAATTGCTGTTTTATACCGAGTTATTATTATCATTATTAATATTCTATATTATTCACAACATAACCTATATTTGATTTTCGACGACGAGCTAACTTTTCAGAAATCGAATTTATTCAGCATTGTCCCATAAACGTAATCACCTATATGTTGCGTCGTTGATTATCAATCAACGGTTACATGATCCTGTATGAAAGAAAATATGCTCGACGGGCGTGATTGTTTTTTTTATTACTCTCGACTGACAATGAAACATATTATATCCCTTTTTAACGTAACTCCAGTACAAAATCTCAATTTTTGAATCGTATACGTTGGTTTTCCTTGTAATATGAGAGTCGCAACCCTCAACCCGTTTGAATTTCCCGCTGTAAATAGGGAACCAGTTCGCCCCGCTCCTTCTTCCCCCCAAGTCCCCTCGCCCAGCGCCAAGTTGCCTCACGCTCTTGCGGCAGAAAGGGTACCCGTCCGCTATCCAGTGTATAATAGAGATCAGTGGCATATACATATACCATGCTATATATTATGTCGCGTGTCGCTGTCGCACATGAGATGGAACCTTGATGTTATTGTTACAACTGGGACCAGCAATGAGCAAAGTACAGGAATGGCTGCAACTGACTGGCTATGCGTGCGTACGTTCATTTTAAATCACAATTTACGAAAGCTCAAAAAGAATGATTAGACAGTGGTGTAGATAAAACTTAATGTAAATATTAGGTTGACTCACCATTTTGATTGTGAAGTCCACGATCTCTGTGCTCCAAAATTGATTTTGCTCCAAAAAATCGGTGCTCTAAAACTGTACAGCTCCACTGAAGAAGATGAGTGACTGCATTATGGCTTCCAAGTATAGTAGAAAAGCCTCCATTGGCATACTTGAAAATTCGAATCATTATTTGGTTCCCGATTGATTCACTGGTTTGAGTACTGTTTAATTTAGTCTTTAACAATCGTCTGGTACGTCCACATACATCACTGAACTGATTTTAATAGATTTTATCTTTTTAGGTTCGTCAACATATTGTACATTTTTTATTATGTCATCTCGCTTCTGCCACCTTCCAGTTGCAGACCTAGTGAAGGCGACGTAGTGTCCCAATCCTTCTTTAACTGCAGGTGGTTTGTACTGCACAACTCCACACAGTAAGTACTGCTTGCCGTCAATATGCATGGAGGTCGGAACGTCTTGCAAAGAACTTGATATGTTCGAAATGCCATGACGCTTAGCCCACAGAGATTCCTCATAGATAAAATCGGTATTTACCCACAGGTACGGTCCAAGTATCGTCTTTCTGTGTGCTGTCTTCTGGCCGCATTCTTTACAATATCTAATTCCTTCGTTCAATGCGATTTGAACCTCCCCGGACATAGTTTGGATGCCGTGTTCCCAAACTTGAGACGCTGTTATTTCAAAGGTCTCGAGCCTGTTCTCATAAATCGATTTACATGCATTATTACTGCAAGTTAGGATTAATTCTTTAGTGCATGGATACTCTTTCATAAGCTTTTGAAAAAGGGTGTTAGCGTTAGTTCTACAGTCGATTCTGTCGTTTATACACAGTGTGGAGTGTTGAGAATGTAAGATACGAGCTCGACTCTGATAAAATTGATTATTTACTCCATTCACAGCGTATTCAGCTACGACTCTCAAAAATGCTGGATGTTGGGTAGAGAGTTTATGTTGGTAGTCCACAAAGTTTCTGAATTTTTCGAAATTGCAGTAGGCAGAAGCTAATATTTCGACGGTGCTGTCGAACGCGCATGTATTTTCGAAGGATATTTTCTGGTCTTTTATTTGCCTTGGTAATAATTTGTTGCCATTTTGAATGTTCCCTTTAGATCGCTTACCCTTCGGTTTCTGAAGTTTAACGGGCAATGTGGGATCTGGAGTCACATATTCCCCACGCTTTGGCCTAGAGTCTGGTTTGATGGGACTCTTACAAGGTTTATCAACTACTGCTGTGGCTTTTACATCTGTGTCTTTGACATGTTTTTCCGATTTTAAAACAGTCATATTTGATTCGTCGAACAAAATTGTGAAGATATGTTCGTCAACTTTTTGATAGGAACAATTGTCACCAATATTTTTATTTTTTTTTTTGTTTGCATTGTCGATTGGAGTCCTATATTTCCAGCGAAATCAATGTACGTAGTGGCGTCGATTTTGTCAAGTGGAATATTTGTACGAGTTGTCAGTGATTCTGACGATTGCTCGATGTTTTTGATCAGCATGATCTCAGAGCTGTGACTTCCGGATACTGATTCTGGTTTCACATTACAGTTGAATGCGGGCAATGAATCACTGCCATCTTGACATAGGGCAATTATGTCAATGTTGCTACTTATCGCTTTTTCATCTGACTTCAGAAGACTGTCAAGGTGAACACTTTTATTGGTGGACTTGGTTTCAAAATTCTCTTTGGCACTTACATTGGCAATGGGTAAAGAATCTCTCTTGTCTGTCACAGGTGGGATCACTGAATGATGTTCGAGAGGTTTGTGGGATTCCTCAAGCTCGTGAAATATTGTCCCAGTTTTCAGGCCTACCTCTTTTTCTTCCGCTTCGAGAAGATCCACAAGGTGAACGCTCTTTTTATCCTGATTAGAATTACAATTTGACAAACATGTGTTAGGCTCACAAGGGATTTCAGAATCGTCGACAGGGTATTTCCAACCTTCTTTAATGTTTAAATGGTCGACATTTGTTGGTTTTTTTTTAACTTCTTTTCCTGTAATTGGTACAGTATTTTTTAATTGATTGTATTCTGCTCTGGCTAGTTTTAACGTTGAATCAATGAGTCTTGAATTTTTGATAAAGAATTTGTCCACTCTTATGGGCCTTCTATTTTCCAATAAAGAATCTTTGATATCTGCAAAGTATGCTTCAGATCTGGTGGAGGTGGCAACAGTTTGTTTGGAGTTGAAATGTTTTCGCATGACGTTAGTCCACGCTGGAAATTCCTTGTATAATTTTACCAGACATTCTGTTATTTCGGGAAAGTAATAGGGATTCAAGTCTTGGTTAAAATCTGTTGAGCCAGCAGTAGTATGATTGCTAGGTTTCAGGATCGCCCCCTTTCTAATAGTTTCGATGTGATTTGATATCAAGTTCTCTTCGTTACTATCAGTTTCAATTTCTGATATTCTTGCTTCACCTTTTTCTGGATCGTGGTTCCCCATTTGGTATTTATCTTTCCAATCATCAGAACGAAACGTAGCAATTTTCTCGATCAACCATTTAGTTTCTTTCTTGCACTCTGAATTACTGTCAACTTCGTTTTGGCTCACAGTGAAAACTGCTTTCAGCGCTGCGTCAAAATCATCGAGGCTTTGTACTGTGGTCATGTACCCTACGCACTTACAATAGAATAATTTTTTTCTGGCATCTTTTGCTTTAGAGAAGCACTTGAATCTGCTTACATTTTTAATTAAATGTGCTATGTCAGATAAGCAATAAACAGTGCAGATGTTGGTGCGGTGCGTCTTTCAAAATTTGAAGCACTCGATGAGGTAACTGTATTTTAGCCCATTACAAGATAGACTAAGCGAATTCTGCAATGCTCTTGCTCATATCAGTAACGACTTCTTTGGGAATTGCAGCTCCAGATCTGAAAATCATTCAACCAAAACGTTAAGAAGTTGACGTCTTGTCGTTCAGTAATAGTCTGAGCAAGTGGAACGATTTTTTGCCAATCCTGCGACACAATGATATATATCAGAAGAGGCCCACTGATAGTGTGATCAAAGCTGATTGATCCTTCTCCCAACACAACCGGATGCATCCACGGAAACAGGTAAGCCTAATTTCTGGAGGTCGTTATACAGGCTTATTTGTTCCGGCAGGACTAATAGGAGACGAAGAATTTGTTGAATCCAACATCTCAGTGTTTTATTGAATTTCTACATCACATCCCAACTTTTCGAAGGAATCCCATAAACTTATCGAATCGTCCAGACCAAGTTCCTCATCTTCTTCACTTGCTGTCGCATTTTCCTGTTGTTGGACTCGATGGCAAGTGAGCTGGCTCTGCATCCCATGGTCCATTTCTCGCGTTGGCGACCTCTCGCCGATACACCCGAGGTTTTTTGTGTCTTAATTTGCCGCGCCTCTTACGTTGCTTTCCTGAGTATGGACGTTTTCCGGTAGCGTGGTATCCTTTCGTATTTACAGTTGTGATACACATCGTTACATTTTCGTTATTTATAGGCTCCTTACTGCATTCTCCAGGTTAGTATGGCTTTACACCTCTTGCAAGACCCATGAATTGTTAGGAATGGTGGATTCGCCATTTGTACAGACGACTGCTCGAAAAGGTACGCACAAGGCAGCCTCTTCACTGCCCATACTGCAGTGACAATAGTAGTAGCCATCCTTCTGCAGAGTATAATATGTTCGGCCGTTTTATAGACCACATCTTGTGGCTTTATTTCATTCCAGTCTGTGACGCTCAGGGTAATATCGAATAGCAACTTTTCTCGCTTGTCGTTTTTCGCGTATTTCGGATAGGGTTCATAATTATCGTTTGAACCGTCAAGTTGTGAATTAGAATCATAATGATTAACATTGCTAGAAGGACTGTCCGTACCTGGGTCTTCCACTGTATAGTATCTTGGGCTATATTTTTCAACCTCTTATAAGTTGCTAAAACGTTGTTTCTATCTTGTCTGCCGTAATGATACAAATTTACTGGCTTCATTGCATTGTTCCACTCCTTACAAATAAGCGTCCATACTTCATCCTTTTTTGCTTTCAATTCTCCATCCGTGCGGAATATGTCGTATTTCACTAAAACCTCTATTATGATTGTGTCTGCGACGGACGGCGTTGCACCAACCATGATGACGATTATCGTTATGTTTCATTAAATGTTTATGTTCGGTAAATATATTTTATTGAATCATTAAATATTTCAATTACTTCACTCATACTTGATATTGTCTGGAAATTGAAACTCCCACTAGCAGCAGAGATTCTTATTACTTTGTCTGTACTTTCGTTTGTTATGATTTGTTTTGGCTAACAAATTTTCTCTCTGTTCGATTTCCACTTTTTAGATTCGAATGTTTGGGCCGTTCACTATTGCCGCATGTGTCGGTTTTCTGTACGACGTAATTGGGTACAGTACCTAGTGTAAAAAAATAATCACATCGAACGATTTGTAATTTTAGTTGTCGGCAAAATAATATCCATCTTTGTCTTCCCACTTTCAGTAAAAACTTCCGGTTGAAACGAGTCAACAAAATGTTGAGGCACATCTGACTATCACTTATTAGCCATAATTTTGGGCGTCTAATGGAGTTGAATTTCACAAGTCACGATTTATCCGTATCCGCTTTATATCTATTATCTAAAGTGATAGTAGGAAATACACTTGATTCCGATTGTCACTTTTAGTGTAGTTTCGGGCATCGAAGGAAATACGTACTCTTTATGCAGGTGTAATTTAGGAACACGGCAGCACGCGCTAAAAGTTTGATTTTGATTGAGTGGAAAACATTCCTCCTCAATTACTTTAATTCGTCATAAATTTCTGATAATGAACTCGGAATGAAAGAGGTGGCGACCACTAAAATTAAGGAAGAATCAGTACTGTGGTACACGTTCCTATTCGTTTTGTGTCACACGAAAAACATGTACTGACCTTGTGTCCTTATATCGATAATATCGATTATCTGTTGAATTCTCAACTTACCTGTGCATTTTTTTAATTGATGTATTGATTTATTAATTTGTCCATGGGCCTTCCTAAAATTATATGTAAGGATTCTAGTAACATCACCAATACAAAATGTGTTTCATTTATTTTTCCATATTTTCAGAAAACCATAGAAGAGTAATATTTGAAATTTGAGAAGCAAATGCAACGATGGACAATAATCAGTAGCGACCAACAGCTTAGTCAAATCATCATCAGTTAATACGAAATACAATTCCAAATCGATCGCCGGCAGAACTAACCTCCAAAATGACATGCTTTTATGTTTCCCAATTTTATGGAAAATTACGAAGGAGCAAATGATGCGGGTAACGGAGCAATTAGAAGCGATTAATGAGCTACCGATATCATCCAATGGTTCGTTCGAATCATCATCCGGTGGTTCGATTTACGAGTTCAAATACATCGTCAATATTCAATCGGTTCGAATCTGCCGCCAGCCGACCTAACCTAGAAATTACGCTTCGCAGATTCCCTTCAAATTTCAGAAGTAACGCGGAAGCAATTAATGGAAACTACGGAGCAATTAAGAGTAATTTACAGGGTATTGGAATCGATCGTCCCCTTGGCTGAATGATCATTCTTTTCATCGTCAGGAGATTTCCAGTCTATCGCCGGTAGACTTAACCTATAAAATATGTCACTCCCGTATCTCCCAATCTTTTCAAAAACTACGGAGGAGCAAATGATGATAACGATGGAGCAATTTAGAGCGATTAATGAGCTACTGAAATCATCTAATGCTGTGATAGAATCATGATCCGTTGACTCGAAACACGGGTTCAATTACATGGTGTGCATATCCAACTAATTCAAATCTGCCGCCAGCTGACCTAACCTAGAAATTACGCTTCGCAGATTCCCTTCAAATTTCAGAAGTAACGCGGAAGCAATTAAGAGTAATTTACAGGGTATTGGAATCGATCGTCCCCTTGGCTGAATGATCATTCTTTTCATCGTCAGGAGATTTCCAGTCTATCGCCGGTAGACCTAACCTATAAAATATGTCACTCCCGTATCTCCCAATCTTTTCAAAAACTACGGAGGAGCAAATGATGATAACGATGGAGCAATTTAGAGCGATTAATGAGCTACTGAAATCATCTAATGCTGTGATAGAATCATGACCCGTTGACTCGAAACACGGGTTCAATTACATGGTGTGCATATCCAACTAATTCAAATCGGCCGCCAGCTGACCTAACCTAGAAATTAAGCTTCGCAGATTCCCTTCAAATTTCAGAAGTAACGCGGAAGCAATTAAGAGTAATTTACAGGGTATTGGAATCGATCGTCCCCTTGGCTGAATGATCATTCTTTTCATCGTCAGGAGATTTCCAGTCTATCGCCGGTAGACCTAACCTATAAAATATGTCACTCCCGTATCTCCCAATCTTTCAAAAACTACGGAGGAGCAAATGATGATAACGATGGAGCAATTTAGAGCGATTAATGAGCTACTGAAATCATCTAATGCTGTGATAGAATCATGACCCGTTGACTCGAAACACGGGTTCAATTACATGGTGTGCATATCCAACTAATTCAAATCTGCCGCCAGCTGACCTAACCTAGAAATTAGCTTCGCAGATTCCCTTCAAATTTCAGAAGTAACGCGGAAGCAATTAAGAGTAATTTACAGGGTATTGGAATCGATCGTCCCTTGGTTGAATGATCATTCTTTTCATCGTCAGGAGATTTCCAGTCTATCGCCGGTAGACCTAACCTATAAAATATGTCACTCCCGTATCTCCCAATCTTTTCAAAAACTACGGAGGAGCAAATGATGATAACGATGGAGCAATTTAGAGCGATTAATGAGCTACTGAAATCATCTAATGCTGTGATAGAATCATGACCCGTTGACTCGAAACACGGGTTCAATTACATGGTGTGCATATCCAACTAATTCAAATCTGCCGCCAGCTGACCTAACCTAGAAATTACGCTTCGCAGATTCCCTTCAAATTTCAGAAGTAACGCGGAAGCAATTAAGAGTAATTTACAGGGTATTGGAATCGATCGTCCCCTTGGCTGAATGATCATTCTTTTCATCGTCAGGAGATTTCCAGTCTATCGCCGGTAGACCTAACCTATAAAATATGTCACTCCCGTATCTCCCAATCTTTCCAAAAACTACGGAGGAGCAAATGATGATAACGATGGAGCAATTTAGAGCGATTAATGAGCTACTGAAATCATCTAATGCTGTGATAGAATCATGATCCGTTGACTCGAAACACGGGTTCAATTACATGGTGTGCATATCCAACTAATTCAAATCTGCCGCCAGCTGACCTAACCTAGAAATTACGCTTCGCAGATTCCCTTCAAATTTCAGAAGTAACGCGGAAGCAATTAATGGAAACTATAGAGCAATTACGAGTAATTTACTGGGTATTGGAATCGATCGTCTCCTTGGTTGAATGATCATTCTTCTCAACGTAAGGAGATTTCCAGTCTATCGCCGTAGATCTAACCTATAAAATATGTCATTCCCGTATTTGCCAATATTTTTGAAAACTACGAAGCAGCAAATGAGGAAAATAACGGAGCAACACAACCGATTGATTGACAATCAGTATTACTTCATTGTTCGTCCGATGCAAAATCCATTCGATTAAAACACGGGTTCAATTCCATCACGCATACTGCATTGGTTCAAATTTACCGCTGGTCAATCTAACCTAGAAATGAAAAATTCTCACATTTTTCTCAATTTTTATTAGAAATGATAAGGGAGCAATTCATATAAATCATGGAGCAATTATCAGCGATCGGGGAGCAATTAGGAGCAATCATCATTTCGTTACAATCATTGTCCATTTATTCGTAATCTCAATTTAAATTGGAACTCACTTGAGCCCAGAATAGCACACGTACGGTTTTTTTCGATTTTCTGAAAAACTATGAGGGAGCAATTGATGAAAATTGGAGAGCAATTAGGAGAAACTCAGGAGCAATTAGGAGCAATTAGGGAGCAATCATCTTGACATCGCTTTTTTACTCTAGTAGTCAAAATAAGAATTTGCAATGGCGTCGCCCGTATCAAATAGGACCAATTTTGTTTTTCTTGATTTTCTCAAAAACGGTGAGGGAGCAATTAATAAAAACAACGGAGCAATTAGGAGCAATTAAGGAGCAATTGTTTGATATCAAAATCATTAGGAAATTCGAAAGTCGCGGGCCAACTTCACATAGGTGTTCGTTTCTACAGAATTTGGTTATTCGTGCACAAGGTTTCATTCCGTAAGGGCCACGGACTTATGGACGGAGCGAAACCTGAGTTTATCGGCGAGGGGAGGTGATTATCCGGGGAGTACATTAGGTAGCATATCGGCCATATTGATAGGTGACGTTTATGCGCCATATTCAAACCAGTCGCTCTAAATAATACTTCCTACCGGTGAATTATGGCATTTAACTTGCTTTTCGCGCTGGATTTGGTCGTGCAACCGACTGCCGCACGGTGAGGCATGTTGGTTACAAGACTACAAACGAAAAATAATAAACAATCTAGTTGAGTATGAATTTATCGTACATTCTAACCTCTAAAATTATCAAAACATATTTGTGAGCACGTGGTTGGATTAATATCATTTTTCAATTCAACTGAAAAGATTTATTACAATCCTTGTCACTTATGATTGCTGTTTGTTTTGGAATATCCACCCGAAAGTGCAAACAAACAGTGTGTATACGGTGTATACGCCGTGGTATACGCGTACTATATCTATATAGATGTCACCTATCAAAATGGCTGACCGACGGATTCCCCTTCCGTCTTTTGGCACAGGCCCCGCAAGGTATCGCTCCGTCCATAAGTCCGTGGTAAGGGCTCAGTTAAGCCGGCGACACAAGCCTCTACGCTACGCTCACGTACAGGCGCTACGTTTACTCACACATAGCCCGCACCAATCGAATTTAGGATGGCGCTGTGTGAGTCTACGTCGATGTTACGGCTCCGTACTACGGATGAGTTTGTGTCGCAGGCTTTACACAGAACGCGTTGCCTCACCGTCATGCCGCGTGACGCGACGCGCTCTGTGTAACTGAGCCTTAGGTAATGCGGGTTTGGAAGTTAATCGAGAATTCAGTTCTGCATTTTCATGCCCTGCTTGAAGGCCTTGAAGCATCAGATAAATAAATACAGTGCTATCTAGATTTGTATATGGGGCATTCCATATCAACTCGACCAATGATTTTCCCTAACCATTTTTGATTCGCTTTACGCTTTCCCATGTGATTCTTTGATCTAAAAAAAGCAGTCCTCATTTTTTTTCCCCCCAGTAACCGTCATTTTCTTTATGATCTATCCACCCCATCTGAATATGGATATTTCTTAACACCTGATAGAATTTTCAAAAATCTCATTTTTCATTCCGATCATTTCGACACCTGAATTTTTTTCCTATTTTTTTTTCCAGCCTTCTAAACATTCAGTATAGGCAATCCTATCGAGATTCGAGAAGCTACACGTGTGCGCCATCCGAATAACGTCAGTGCATTAGTTCTTGAGATATCGTGTCCACCGACTTCAACAATCAAATTTGGAGAAAAACGCGGCAACGGCACAGTTTTCAATATTTTTCAATGAAAATTGCAGACAATATTGTTCAAATGTTGCTCTTTCATATGCCCGGAAGTTTTAATAAAATGATCATCTTATTGTATGGAAAAAGAAAGAGTGCAAATGTGTTTTTTTCTTTAACCTGTGAAACCCATGTAACCCCTCAACCTATAATCAACATTCAAATCGGTATTTACGTATAAATATGGATTGAGTATAGTGTCATTGACAGGCCCGGCAACTTCTGTGTGGTTGGGGTGGAGACGACCACACTCGGAATCTTCCATGTGTGGTTTTTCCACACACGGAATTCGATCACTGCAAACCGAAACTCATTAAATTTCACAGGCCACGCTATAAAATTTCCTAAAATCCAAAGCACGAGCAATGTCTGTGCGGAAATATTGGACCAGGTAATCGCGTCTTTGAATAGCCGATTCACATCGAAGACAATGCATTTTCTGAACACCTGCGAAGATTTTGTATTGGGAAACCGGACTGATGGTAGAACAGTAACAGACTTTTATAAGGACGATTTGGATTTGGAAAAGTTAACACCGCATTCCGAATTGTTTCAAGATATCCTAAAACGGCGAAATCTGGAAATGAAAAGGTTGAAGAGCGTTGTTGAGTACATGCAGAAAAATCCAGAAATTTCACAGTTGCTACCAGAGTTCAGTAAATTGCTCAGACTGTTGCTCACTATTCCAACTTCTTCTTGCACGGCGGAACGCTTGTTTTCAGCCCTCAGGAGACTCAAGACGTATCTGCGATCTACTATGATACAGAACAGACTCAATATAGCATCGCTATTCTACCAGCTACGTGTCCACCGAGAAATGACAGAAAACCTGGACACAAATGAGCTTGTGAATGATTTTATAAGTAGAAATCCCATCAGGAGAGCTACATTTGCCATGAGTGAATTGAAAGTTTGAAAATTGGAAAAAAATGTTATTGCCCCCATTCATCCCCAGATTCGCCACACACGGAAAATTTATAACTTGCCGGCGTTGGTCATTGATGATGTAGCATGCAGGCCCCGTGAAGTATTCTTCGTCTAGATTTGCATGAACTCATAAATAATGCTGTTTTCACTACTTCGAAAGCACTATTATAAACGATATATACGACTTAAGCTGAGTTTGTATGTTATAAATACCGATGTACTAATTTTGAATGTATTGGAAGGACTTAACCGTTCACGATCGGCTGATTGTGAGTTTAGAAAATTAAGTTTCTGGATGTAAAATGTGTATGACTAGTTTCAAAAGAATCTGCGAATATGTTTTTTCGTGAAAAACGGTCGACCAAAAATATTCACAGATGTTTCCTTGATGTTGATCTATAACGTCATATGAGCGAAGATACCTCCAGGCACATAGAAAACATTGAGGATCGGTTTTGGATAATATTCGTAATTAGTACAAATTATAATGAAAAACAACATACGCCGTCATAAATACTTCACTCCACTATACCGAACGCACTTATGAATCATCGCAAAAGAAGAAAGGATTGAGCATGAAGCTGCAGTACATAGACTTTGAACAGTTCGTTATTACAGTTCTACCAATTCGCATCTACTTTGAAGTTTCCATCGCCAAATTTATTTTATTATTTGTCAATTTATTATTTTGGCTATACTATCGATACATGGGAATCTCGACTAAACACACAACGATGATGCCTGGGGTGGAAATGCAAATTCATCCTTCATTTTCTCCTATTGGAGTGAATTCTGTACATAAATGTGCATTTTTATTGCAACCCTATCTTCTGTATGTTATCGTCTCAACTGTATATGCTCATTTCTCATTTTAGGTGCTCAAAACCAGACAAAACTATGTATACACATAATATTGTTTTCACCACACCTGCACGGAAAGTACGACTTTTTCACTCCCGTGAGTAGTAATTAGTATATTTCGATACAAGTGTGAAAGGTTTGTTTTGGCACGAGTGGGAGGTTCGTCAACCGAGCGAAGCGAGAGTGACAATCTTACGAGTGGAAAAACAACTTTCGCACATGTATCGAACAAAATTTTATATCACAAACGCGGGTCAAGTCTGAATATACGCACGCTTGCTCGCGTAAAGTCGCACTTCACGCACAGAGTGAAATAATAGTGTATTGTGCTACAAGGGAGGAAAGAGCGCGATTTTTGCCGAGTGCGAGGTGTGTTGCCCGAGCCAAAGAGCGCGAAGCGAGCGGAGCGAGGACAGCACGAGCACAAGCTGAAAATCCGCTCCTCCCGTGTGGCATATACTATTTTTTACCCGACTACGATAAAATGACCATATTTCAGCCCTGGAACGCGGGTCGAAAGTCATCAATTTCGGACCAGAGGGAATAAAAGTAAATTTCCGGGCAAAGAAGTGGACTTTTTCACTTTCCGTGGAAGTGGGATTCACTTTTCCTTCCCTCTGTTCGAAAATTGATGACTACTTTCCGCCCGCGTTGCAGCGATGGAATTAGGTCATTTTATCAAAGACGGGTAAAAAGAAGTATATGCCACACGGGAGGAACGCGATTTTCACCTGGTGCTTGTGCTGCCTTCACTCGCTCCCAGCTCGTTTCGCTCGTTTACTCGGGCAGCAAACCTCGCACTCGGCGAAAATCGCGCTCTTTCCTCCCTTGTAGCATAACATGCTATTTATTCATAGTATGGCCAAGTAAAGGACATGGGTTCGCGAACCTTACGGTATTTCGGTCAAATTGGATGGTATTCGGATACCTCTGACATAATGTCATACTTTGGAAGATCGCATTGAATTAGAGAAACAAAGATCGGTTGTCCCAAAACTTTGAGAAAATGTGAAATTTTGCCATGGCAAAGCGAAGGCGTACGCATACGTTATAGCCCTTATCAAATCGTTCTGAAGGACACCATTCATAAAATTTTGTGCGGGGTTCCTCTCATCGAGATTTGTCTCTACAACGTTGCACACGAACCAAGGCCAAGGTAAGTAATTACTTTCTACTATACTAGTGTTTCCAAGATTTTGCCGATCAATGTACAGGGTGTTTCATTCTAATCAATCCAGGCTGATATTCCGGAAACGATATGTACCGTTGAAATTCGACCACTGATTTTCCTTTGCCATTTTTTATGCGATTTGCATTTCTTTATACGATTGCTCCCACTCTGGCTTCCTCACGGGACAGTAATTCAACAATAACTTCCGAAAACTTGAAACAAACTGAAATTGATCATATTTTCGAAACCGACACATGCAGAGGTGGAAACGGCATTATTGATATTTATATTTATTGTCATAATATTATCATTTTATATTCCAAGCGGAAAAGATACAGAGATATGAAAAAAAATCCATTGTCGACTGCGGTCTAAAACGATGTGAACCGGAAACAAAATCTTCGCGAGTCCTTGGGAAAGCCATATTGTTTGTCTAATGGCATAAGAAACAGCTATAAAACACCTGAAACAATGAAATTTAGCGAAAAAACGGATTCAAACAGCTTCAAAAACTTTTGTTGATATAAATGGATATTTGCCCTGAAAATGTGGAATTACAGTCAAAACGTCCCTACATATATACCATAACAGGTCATCCTGAATTTGTTCAGTGCATAGGAAACTACAAACCCAGTTAATCAAAGGGGGTGTATACACCTCTGAATGGACTCAATTTCTCAAAAAGGAAGTTTTTTCTGCGATTCCGGGAGTAAGAGCGAATCACAAAAGATCATGATATTTGTAAAGGGTTTGACCCTTATTATCCATACTTCACATTAAGTATTACTTTCAGTCCAATGGGAGTTACGCCAAATATTTTATAAAAATCGACCTTAGGCAGTGTATCATCTGGGGTATTCCATAGGAAGCGGGACAGGTTTCGGCCGAGGGTGCGCGAATTTGACGTCTGTCCAGAATCTACTCCTTACCACCTCGCGACGAGTTTTCCGGAATTTAGACCCCGACTGATTTTCGATTTTCCGTGAGACATGATTGAAGGAATTGTCTTACGGTCTACTCGATTCACTAAAAAGATTCACCGAACATAGTTCAAGGCGTCACAAAATTTTCGGTCACCGCTTCTTTTTTGTTCGCCAGCAATCGATTATGGAAAAAAAATTCTAGAAACAATAAAATTTTTCGTTACCAGGACTTAATTTGTTGAAATGAAGTGCGGACGTCAAATACTGACATAGAATAGTTCGAAAACAGCTATTATGAGAATTGTATTTTTCTTAAAATTTTCAAGATTTCCTCAATATTTTATTGCTGGCGAACAGAAAAAGGGATGGCTGAAAATGTCACCATACTTCTGTAACCCCTTGAACTATGTTCGGTAAAATTTTAAATTGAATCAAATAGACCCTAAGACAATTCCTTCAATCGAGTCTCACGAAAAATTCAAAATGATTCAGGGTCTAAAACTCCAGAGAACTTGTCGCAAGGTAGTAAGTAATGAGATTCTGGACGAGAGTCAAATTCGCCGACCCTCGACCGAAACCTGTCCCATTGAAAATGTTGATGTGATAAATCATATAATGTTATCAGCGGAATCATCTCGTCATTTATCATATGATTTATCTTGTGAATTTGACCAAATATGTGGAAAATTACATGATAAACTATATGATTTATCATGTGATTTTTTACATATTCGTTCGAAATCACAAGGTAAATCATATGATGAATGACACAATGATTTCGCTCATAACATTATATGACTCATCACATGAACATTTTCAGTAGGGTTCGCATGGAATACCCCATGTACTGGCTACGAGTCCCTGTAATTGGCACCCCTACTTTCCTCCATGGTGAAGTATCTTTCATTTGATTTCATCGCATTTGCGTTCAGGTGTACTCGAATTTATTACACAATGGTCAAATCAGTGAATTGAAAAGTGAAAAGCCAAGTAAACGTCAGAGACTGTATTTAATCCAAGTATTCAGTTTTCACGACCTACAGCTAGCTTCGGAGCAAGTTTTAAGTACATCGAGTCCACCAGAGACCGTATCTAATCCAAGTATTCAGTTTTCATGACCCGCAGCTAGCTTCGAAGCAAGTTTTAGATATATTAGAGCGATGAACGTTTTCTGGGGTCTATTTCTGGATGTTTTTCAGACAGCTATTCACTTTCTTATGAAGCAGATGATCAAAAGATGAAGTCATATCCTCCTCTGGATCCTGAGCATTGTTTTCATAGTCTCAACGTTTTAAAGTTTACCATTTCCGATCCATTCGCCTTTCTGCGGACTACTTTTGATCCAGCGGTTCAAGAAAGACGAGGCCGGATACGCATACATCCTGAAAAAGCACATTATTGGATATCGTATGGATCATAAATATGTCACCTACAGTCTTATTGAGTTGGTAGAGAGAGTGAACCATATGCTTTCAGAAAACTACCTGCGGACCTTCCTAGTCCCTACGCTTGGTCAAATATGGCTTCTTCAAATGGATGCGAAATCTTATCGAGAACATATGTTTTCAAGGCGAATTATGGGATTGGATGAAATCTACGAAAATCATGATTTTCAGGGGTAGGTTTACCCTCATTATTCATATTTTACATCATAAATTACTTTCAGTCATATAGCAGTTACGATAACGATAGAAAAATAGAGATTCTCTCGGTCCTCCTATGGAAAAAGGGTACCGGTTTACCGATTTCGGATGTCTTGGTCTCAAATTATTCAGTAGAGATGCCATTATCAGACAAACGAAGACATTTTTAATACTGCAAGAGTAGCTCAAGATATTGATCTTTTTCCAAGTTTTTGCTGAATTTTTCGATTTTTCCACATTCTTTACCGAAAATGCTAATACCAAAACTTCGTCTACTCGTCTGATAGAGGCGTGGATTATGAACAATTGAAGTCCAAAATGGCTCGAACCGGTCCAATAGTACTCCTGATTCCTTCCCAGGAGCGGTCAAAATATTGATTCGTCAGGAATACATTTTTATCCTTTTTGCTGCGAAGAAGATTTAAGAGGTCAACTATGCTACTGTGAGTTACTAATTGGGTCACCGGTCGGGTCCAATGCATTCATTAACTTTTGTGGCATTCTTACCAAATCTGCGCCTCAGACCGGCCAATGCAAGGTTGAACGCTTGATATCCAACGCCTCTGCCTACCATGAGCTTCCTTATTTTTGAAAGGACCGCAGTCCAATTATATCAGCGTTCATGCCGACTCCCTCCTTATGTTGGTTTGTAAGTAACTGCATTAATGTGGTATAAATTTTCATCATTCACCGGGGTTCCGGCAGCGTGTTCGCAGCTTTGACGCAAATTGAAAGCTGTAGTTGAGCAGCCACGATGACAGTCTTTACCCACAGTCTTCAGCAGAATTTCCGATAGTCCTCTCAGAACTCTTGAAAAAGTAATCACTGCGATGTGAGCTGCGACTTGCGATGAGAGAACGTCACACTACAAAAATGAATACTAAGGCGAATGAGGACTATGGAAAAATGTTTCAAATCGATGACCAAAAATTAATGTGGTTATTTTCACAAATCACTCTCCAGCTGTAGAATATAGGGCTTGTGGGACACCTTCCGTATTTGCTTTTATGAATTCCATCCAATCTATAAATCCTAACCTCTAAAATGGAAATGGTTCGTTATAACACTACTGTTAGCTTCCCGAAAATACTTTTATTCTTTACAGTAGGCCCGCTGAACTTAGAATATTACTCGAAGCACCTATATTCCTGTCACACTTGGTTCGAAAATTAACAAAGAATAACATGCGACGGTACGATTTCATCCAACTGTCAAAATCACAGTAGGCTAGCAGACCAGAAATGTGCGTCAGATGCATCCTCGGGGTTGATGGCACGCCGTATGGCGCGCTGTGGAACCGATAATTTGAATGACTGTTACTTTTCTATTTTGACAAATTTTGGCTTACGGACTTATTTACAGAAAGTTTAGACTCATCGTGTTTCGAAAGTACAAAAAAGAAGGAATATTTTTCTTGAAAATTTGAAGGTGTAATTCATACCCCTTCAAATTGAAGAATTGTCCACCGCAAGTGGCGACTGGTCTATTCCGCGTTCCGCAGTAGGGAACATCCTGCGGGACGCTGTGTGACTTCCACATCAGTTAGTTATCGAAGCTTGGATAGTTAACAACGATCTTAAACATTGTTCTTCCTTGCGAGTGCGGAGGTGTCTTATTCTGCGGTAAGATATAATATTATTCATCTGTTTTAGCGAGAGTCAAACAATATATTCCGAATTAATCGGAATTAATTTGGATTCGGGTTTGCATCAATTTTGGAAATATCGCAAACTAATTCTAACTCACTTGTATTATTAGAAATTTAGAGAATTTGAGACAGAGACATTGAGAATTGAAAAATTAATTGGAACTAAACAAAATTAATTCGAATTATAGTGAACTCATTGAATGACAATGAAATAATGCGATTTATAGCGAATTGATTTGAATTATCATGAATTAATTTGAATTATAGTGCATAATTAGATTGGAAATATTAATGCGAATTAATTCAAATGAGAAAAATTGATGTGTCTAGTCCGGATTTAGTTATTTGCCACTCGATACTAGATTACTTCAATACCAATGCCCAACGGTTTTTCCGTATTCATTTGTTTTTCTGCAACTTTGTACTCGTCGCTTACAGTCTTCCATCTACAATGTAGTGCTTGAAATACGTATGTTTGTCTGCTCATCCTACACACCTCGCAATTGTACAGGACCTCTACCTTGAAGAATATTATTATTACTATTATTATTATTATCATTATTATTATTATTATTATTATTATTATTATTATTATTATTATTATTATTATTATTATTATTATTATTGTGGATGTTACTATTATTTGACGTGAGGTACGTTCAGGGGCTGCAAAAGCACTTACGGTGTTGTTGAAAAAAAAATCGATTCAAGCACTTCCAGGTGACATGTGTGAATTATATGATCCATTTTAGAACTCAAATTTTACAGTCCACTACATCGAACTTACTCAGAAAATGTCGTTTGATTCAATTATTATTTTCCTATCAACTCGGATTAATTCATTCCATGAGCATGCTATGGCCGGTCTTTACCAACCAAGTAGCCGTGTCACTTATTTCCACTGATATCACAGCCTACGCGTTATAACAGGTGCAAAAAAGACCCATGTGAACCCGGCACCCGACTTGCAGCAATCGAATTGGTTTCCATGATTCTGAAAGGCTTTCGTATGTAGTTGATTGTAGTGAGAACCATTTCGTTTGTAGTTGTCTGGGAAAAAAAGTTATGGCGACCCGAAAAAATGGTATCCCGCGAGTTTGGAATTTTTTTTTTCGTATAGAGAATCGTTTGTAGTTGATTGTAGTAGACTCATTTCCTTTAGTACTTCGATGGTTTTCGGAAGAAAGAAAAAAAAATGTCGTAGCTGGGATAGGGTACACCCGTGTATCCTGTAACTGGACGGGTACAAAAAAAGGCCAGATATAACCCTTCATATCGTCTGCGAACTGAGCCAATAGATATCGCGTGTCTAGTGGTATAAGGTCGTATCCACCAAAAAGCTATTATAGTGTCCAAAACGCATACATCTATGAAAATTAGCCGAAAGAAAGAATAAAGGTGAAAGGTCGTAAGTACTGGCGGTGACATCCTTTCATTTCTGGATTAGAAAAAAAAATCGTGTTCACTAGTGATATATGGTCGTATCCACCATTTTCATTTATATTATTATAATTGTTTTACAAATCCTTTGAAAACCTCTGAAACGTATAGATAAATCAAGTTTCGGACGAAATTCCAAAAAAATTTATTTTCAACAAAAAAAAATTAACGAACTAAAGGTATAACGTCGCATCGACAATTTTTTTTACTCTTTATACTTTTGTTCTTACAAAACCTCTGAAAACCTCTGAAATGCATAGATAAATTGAATTCAGAATTTTTTATTTTTCAACAAAAAAATTTGACAAGGTAAAGGTATAAGGTCGTATCCGACATTTCTTTTTTTTTTTTTTTAATTTTGGAATTTCGTCCGAAATTCAATTTATCTATGCGTTTCAGAGGTTTTTAGAGGTTTTGTAAAAAAATTATATCATTAAAAAAATGTTCGATGGGACCTTATATCATTAGTGAACACGATTTTTTTTCCCAAGTGGAAATAAAAGGACGTAACCGCCCTACCTACGACCTTTCACCGTTAGTCGATCAATTTCGCAATTTCATGTTTCTGAACGTATTTTCACATTTTTAGCGAAAATACGGAGAACAAAAATTGATATGCCCTTTTACCTTTATGCATGGTAAAAAGTCGTATATTGGCGCACACGTCCGTATGCCATTAGACACGTGATATAGGCAATCCGTATCCTACAGGCTTATCATTCTCTATAGTAGCCTCGATTTCGTTTAAAATTGCCTCAAAATTGGAGTAAACACGGTTTTTCACCCCGAGAGCCCAAAAAATCGTTTGTAGTCGCTTGTAGTAGCGTCAATTTTGTTTGTAGTTCACTCAAAATTGACGTAGACACGGTATATAGGTCACCCCCAAAGCCCAGAAAATCGTTTGTAGTCGTTTGTAGTAGCGTCGATTTCGTTTGTAGTTGCTCCAAAACTGACTTTGATACGGTATTTCACTACTCCAATTTTGAGGCAACGACAAACGAAATTGATGCTACAGTATTACGTAACGATTTTCTGGGCTCTGGGGGTGAAAAACCGTATTTACTCGAATTTTGAGGCAACTTCAAACGAAATCGAGGCTACTGCAGAGAATCCTAAGCGGGTATAAGGATACGAATTGCCTATATTATTGGCTCAGTTCGCAGACGATATGAAGGGTTATACCTAGTCTTTTTTTTTGTACCCGTGCAGTTACAGGATACACGGGTGTACCCTCCCCCCAACTACGTCCTTTTTTTCTACAAAGCATCGAACTACAAACGGAAATGAGTCTACTACAATCAACTACGAACGATTCTCTATACGAAAAAAAAATTCCAAACTCGCGGGATACCATTTTTTCGGGTCGCCATAACTTTTTTTCCCAGACAACTACAAACGAAATGGTTCTCACTACAATCAACTACATACGAAAGCCTTTCAGAATCATGGAAACCAATTCGATTGCTGCAAGTCGGGTGCCGGGTTCACATAGGTACGAAAAAGAAGATGATAGCGCAATTCTGCATGAAATTCTGAAGACATACATCCCAAAATATCTTCGTTTCACGCGACGGTAATAACGACAAAATCCTTCTTCCAAAATAGTTGACAGCGGCAATTACCATTTTAGTTAGGGATCAGGATTTTGTGGTTATTGTTGCGTGAAACGAATATATTCTGGGATATCGGTGTGCAGAATTTCATGCGGAATTGCGCTATCATCTTCTTTTTCGCGGCTGTTACGCGTAGACTGTGATATGAGTGGAAATAAGTGACGCGGCTACTTCGTTGGTAAAGATTGACCATAGCATGCTCTTTCGTAATTATCAGATGTTGCTTCGAAATTTTTCAATCTGATTAGAAGATTCAAAAGACGCCTTCGAAAAAAACATGGACTTCGATCGGATATTTTTTGAATATTCCGAAAAATAATGATAATTTTTGTCGGAATTGTCATTTTCATTGCGGAATTCGAAAACGAAAACTTAGAATATCGATTCCACCATGTTTCTAATTGTTTTTCAAAAATTGATTTTGATTCTGTAAATTCAGGGAATTTCCGATGAAAAGCATGTCTACAAATCTTCCGCTTGTTTATCTCGAAGTCACAGTTACGATTTATATAAAATTTAAGTTTTTTTTTTCATCAATGCATTTCGATGATAATCAAGTTTTATACCTTATTCCTCAAATGAAAATAACCACCAACAAATAATAATATCTTTGAGCGGTTTCGCCGCAGAAAGCAGTTCGCATTGCAGTTAAGTAAGAAATTTCCGGCGTAATTGCAATGAAACGTGTGTGTTACATCATTCATTGGAATTCTTAACACGCTTTTCCTACGCGACTGTCCAACGATTCGTGTAGTGCGTGAGGATATTTTCAGCGATTATTGATTTTGTTGCGATGCAAACTCTGCTTGGGTTCACCTGTTGGGGTGCAGATTTCAATCAACCTGTAGGGATCGATTACTGGTTCGTGCCTGGTCTACGTATGGTGTCCGATTTTGTTCTGATGATAAATGCTGGCCTTGGTTGTAGATTTTGTCTTGTAGATTTTGTCATTACTGTATCTACGCAACGCTTCGGAAATTCCCTCAATTCTAACTTCCGTAACTCTTTAGTTGATGCTCATTCCATGTTTAGGATCTGTACTGTAGGCCTTACTGGCTTTTTGCTTCGGTTCGTATCTAGATCTGGATGAAAACTTCTCTATAACTCTTTTCATGATTTCGTGCTCATATTTCTATGAAAATGGGTAACCCGTTTATGCACAATTAAATGAATAAATTTTGAACAGATGCAGGAAGTCCGTGGAAAACACGTGAATTCCTCGAAGTACGTGTACGAGGGGTATGAGTATCACATAGATACGAACTCGCCGCACTTGTATCGCTGTTCAACAAGACAGACCACGCGTTGTCCAGGTGTTGCGCGGGTTGTAGGTCGAGGACCGGATGCCTATGTGGAGGTGAAAACTCAACATAACTGCCACCCACCCAATCCGACCATTTTCGAAGAGGAGACCATGAAAGCGGAGATGGTTGATCGGGCTCTCGAATCGAATGATACGCCGAAGTCCATCTTCGATGCCGTGTGTGCAAGGTTAATTGACTTACTCATCAATGTCCCCCCTTATTCCGAGAGGTTCAGGGGGTATGTGACTCTCGCGAGCTTCATAAAACGTTAACAAGATTAATAAATTAATAATAAAATGGTGTAGTATGGAGAGTTATATGTACAGATAATAATATGAAAGATACGGTTTCGAAGAGTGAAACTTCAGTATTAATTTGAAGAAAAAAGGTCGCGGTAGAATGAAAATTGTCGCTGTGGCAGGCACTGAAGCGCAGATCGCCGAAACGCTGTTGTGAGATCTGCGACCATAACTTCGGAACAGTTCATCCGATCGACTTGAAATCTGCCCTGTAGTTTCATGTCCTTATAGACTAATCGTAGGCTTGTATGCGACAGATTTTTGATACATTGAAATTTGGCAGAGTTACGAATGTTTTACACAGACCAGCCCGTTTTTTATACATCGAATAATGTTTTGACCTGTATTTTAGAAATACAGCAACGAATCGAAAATCTTTTGCGTAGAAGCTCAGTCCATTAGAACATGAAACTACAGTGCAAATTTCAAGTCGATCGGATAACCCGTTCCGAAGTTATCATGGCCGCAGTTATGAAAACGGTGATTCCGTAATCACTTCACATTGCATTTGTAATTAATAATTGAAACCGTTTTATTTCCAAATTACAATTGTAATTAGGTTCAAATTTCACACTACTTACATGTAATTAGAATGAAAAAATGTCTAATCAAAACTTTCAAATGTAAGTAGGTTCAAATGTCGCACTAATTACGTGGAATGAAAACTAAAAAATGTTTAATTACACATTTTGGACGTAATTAGTCTGTTTCTCATTGCTCTTTAAATTTAAATCAGTGAAAATACACTGTTTTCCAGTTATAAGTATGCCACTGGAATTTCGAGTTGCATACTTATAACTGGAAAACAGTATTTTCACTGATTCGCAGTGAGTTCTACCGAATCAAATTTAGAGAGTACTAATTACATTTAAATTTGTAATTAGTTCGATTTTCATCACTCATTACATTCGTCATTTGTCATTAGTTTGATTCACGATCCGATTGCAGATATCCTATAGAAATCGCGCAAAAGCTGCTGTTCCCTGCAATGAAAAGTGTAATGTACCGGGCACGTAAGGGAATCAGGCCCCTCATACCCGCCAGCCTGCGGGATTTAGCTGGTGTTTTGCTAGATTACGAACCCACCGCCCAGATTTACCGAGGCATGGTTGAGGCGGATGATGGCGCCATTGCATTGCTTTTCATAAGCAATGAAATGTTGGCGGTCCTCGAGACCACAACTGAAATATTCGTGGATGGCACATTCAAGGTATACTCAATCACTATACATGAACAATATAATACGGGGACACTGACAATTTGGCAACTTGACAATCAAAAAATTTTCGGGTTGACGAATTTGAGTACCTGAGGAGGAAATAAAATTGATTCTTGGTTGAGAAGAGTTGACACTATTCGCCATCTGAAAATTTCAATTCACCAAGTATGCCCTGGTGAAAAATTCATTTTTCAAAATAGATGGGAAAGAACGACCAATCATATCTCTGTAGGGTAACAATTAAAATGAAAATAGATGTTCACAGATATTAATTGAAATTTTGAATGAATAATAATTTTCAGGTGGCACCCTACCACCCGCCGATCGCCCAATTGTACACGATACACGTACGTGTCATGGATACGGTACGTTTCTCCCGTCTTCGTAACTTTTTTTATAAGCCGATAGCACGTAACGTACAAACATTATTTTTAGGGTCTCGCTGCTGTGTACGTTTTATGTAGCGCTCGTACAATGGCACTCTATACCGCGATTTTTGCCAAAATCGTGCAACTAGCGCCTGGTATCAGCGCAACTTTGAGATTCGTGATGGGAGACTACGAACGTGCTGCAATGAGCGCCATCCGAAATGTATTTCCCCGAGTCAGCCTGCACGGATGCTGGTTCCACTTCAATCAGGTAAAAGCTACGATCATACTTGATTGGTACATGACGAATAGGATGATTCTTAGAAACGTACCAGTCATATTTCGAATGCAAAATAGGGTGCTTCACAGCACCATGGTAGAGACTCGTAGACAAATCTGGCGAAATGTCCACCGAATCACAAATAAGTTTAGTTCTTCAGTTTTTATTAACCCGGTTGATGAAATTGTCCCCAGGCTATCGGGAGGCGTTGGAGGCGTTTAGGACTCTCTGATGCTCGCACGAGAATCCTGAGCTTGGCCATGGCGTTACCGTTGGCCCCGGCAGAAAGATTCGCGGAAGGCCTCGGATTATTAAGCGATTTGGCCGACGATATCGGCAATGCCCATCCACGAGTGTTGGAGTTCATGATGTATTTGCGAAGGCAGTGGGGCCCGCTTGCGGAGGTTGTGAGCGTTCATGACTGCCCGGTCCGCACTAACAACTTAGTGGAATCCTTCCACAACGAAGCGAAGCGAAAGCTCGGAGGGCTCCACCCAAACATTTGGAAATTTATCGGTATGAATTGGTTTTCCTTTTCGGTTTTAAAATACAAATTCAAAGCTGGAACAATCGCATTACGCGAATCAAAGCTACACTCCATGCATCGACAAGTCGCAACTTCTTTGACAAAATGTGTTTCTGTGTGCATCTAGATAATTTGAAAGAAATGGTCGTAAATCAGGCGACAGATCTCGCGCGACTGCGTGCTGGGAATAGGCCAAGACGTGCCCGCACACTGAAAAATATGGGCAGGGACATAATCATCCGAGATGCGCAGCATGATCTCGGCGCTGACAGGTAAATCGTTACGTCGAAAATTGAATATAACTACTGATTCTATTGACTATTCAGTTATCACTCATCGGCAGTAGCAATTTGAATAGAATTGTCCGACTTGTTTTCAATTGGTATCGCCGAATCGATGGAAGGGAGCTTCTTGAAATAATAATCACGCGGAATTTCACCCAGAAGTTTTTTTGAAATGATCATTTTTGGTCTTTTATAATATCGATACATCTCATTATATGATGGTACAGTGAGGAACCGATAAAAGTGAGAAAAAAAAAACAATCATACTTAACCCGGGAGCATGCATTTACTATTATACACATGTATATCTTCTGAAGGTTAACATTGATGGAGTTCCTTCAACGCTGTGCGACTAGGGCACCACTGGCGGATGGTTTCGTGCTCGGGCAAGAAGCCGAGGAGGAGGAAGGTTAGATTAGTAGTGTATATATACCTAATTTTAAGATACATACCCACATTTAAATATTTGTTGACCAACTTGAAGCATGCCTGTATTATAACTATTCATATACAACAGGAGCAGCAGAACTGGAGGATGGTCTTGTGCCAGTCGGCCTAATGGTAGCCCAAGATCCCCAAGTCGACGAACTGGGTAATTTTTTTCGTTATCGGCATTCTAGGATGACCTACTGACAGTAGTTACTCTCAACAGTTCAACGCGGTGAAAGACGAGGCCAAGGTGCTAGACGCGGTGGTGCACCCCGACCAGAAATATTGCCTGGCCGAGGTGCACACAATGATGTCCGTGGTCGAGGTCGGGGTCGGGGCAGAGGTCGTGGCAGGGGTCGTGGCAGGGGTCGAGGCGCTGAGCGCATTGGAGTGCAAGAGGAACCCGCCCTTGAACAACCAGACGATCCCGAGCCACTCTTGAACAATGGCGATCCGATACAAATAATGGATGATGGTAGGCTCGATGAATCCCATATAATTGAAATGTTTCATTAGCTACTGAACACATACTGTAACTGACATATCTGTAATCTAAGGGGAACAATATTATGCCTCATTCGCGTTTGCTCAATATATGATATTATACTACATGACGATCAACCAGCAGGACCAGTGGAACCTGAGGCAGCGGCACTGGCCCCAGCCCCAGGACCAGCACTGATACCAGCCCCGGGACCTGAACCGGCACCGGTACCAGCCCTGGCACCAGCCCCAGGACCAGCACTGATACCAGCCCCGGAGCCTGAACCGGCACCGGTACCAGTCCCGGCACCAGCCCCAGGACGAGCCCTGGCACCAGCCCCAGGACCAGCACTGATACCAGCCCCGGGGCCTGAACCGGCACCGGTACCAGCCCTGGCACCAGCCCCAGGACCAGCACTGGTACCAGCCCCAGGACCAGCTTTGGCACCAGCCCCAGGACCAGCACTGATACCAGTCCCGGCGCCTGAACCGGCACCGGTACCAGTCCCGGCACCAGCCCCAGGACGAGCCCTGGCACCAGCCCCAGGACCAGCACTGATACCAGCCCCGGGGCCTGAACCGGCACCGGTACCAGCCCTGGCACCAGCCCCAGGACCAGCACTGGTACCAGCCCCAGGACCAGCTTTGGCACCAGCCCCAGGACCAGCTTTGGCACCAGCCCCAGGACCAGCACTGATACCAGTCCCGGCGCCTGAACCGGCACCGGTACCAGCCCTGGCACCAGCCCCAGGACCAGCACTGGTACCAGCCCCAGGACCAGCTTTGGCACCAGCCCCAGGACCAGCACTGATACCAGCCCCGGCGCCTGAACCGGCACCGGTACCAGCCCCGGCACCAGCCCTGGCACCAGCCCCAGGACCAGCACTGATACCAGCCCCGGGGCCTGAACCGGCACCGGTACCAGCCCTGGCACCAGCCCCAGGACCAGCACTGGTACCAGCCCCAGGACCAGCTTTGGCACCAGCCCCAGGACCAGCTTTGGCACCAGCCCCAGGACCAGCACTGATACCAGTCCCGGCGCCTGAACCGGCACCGGTACCAGCCCTGGCACCAGCCCCAGGACCAGCACTGGTACCAGCCCCAGGACCAGCTTTGGCACCAGCCCCAGGACCAGCACTGATACCAGTCCCGGGGCCTGAACCGGCACCGGTACCAGCCCTGGCACCAGCCCCAGGACCAGCACTGGTACCAGCCCCAGGACCAGCTTTGGCACCAGCCCCAGGACCAGCTTTGGCACCAGCCCCAGGACCAGCACTGATACCAGTCCCGGCGCCTGAACCGGCACCGGTACCAGCCCTGGCACCAGCCCCAGGACCAGCACTGCTACCAGCCCCAGGACCAGCTTTGGCACCAGCCCCAGGACCAGCACTGATACCAGTCCCGGGGCCTGAACCGGCACCGGTACCAGCCCTGGCACCAGCCCCAGGACCAGCACTGATACCAGCCCCGGCACCTGAACCCGCCCCAGGAGAATGTTGTGTGTGTCTAGCCGCAGCTCCAACACACGCGTATGTGCCATGCGGGCATCTGTGTTGCTGCCAGGGCTGTTCCCGGAAGTGGCGTTCTACTTGTCCCCTATGCCGAGCCAGGAGCTCGCGAGTCATACATATACGGCCGGTATGAGCGAAGGGTTCAAGAAAAGGGCATACAGGGCAAGGGCAATACAGAAAATATAGGGTATTCCAGCCATTATCGCCCAAGATTCAAATCGGAACTCTTTAATTGTCTTTCTTGTTTTAGACCATGTGTGTCTATTGCACAGGATCGTATGAAATTATAAAAAGAATTAAAAAATGTCTATTAAAATCTTGGGCAATAATGGCTGGAATTCCCCATATGTATACATAGACGTATAATATATTACAATTTAATTATATTATTATGTTATTATTATATTATATAATATAAATAAATCCCCACATCACAACACACATAGCTCCTTTTTTTTTCAAGTTTTGTCTATTTCTATGAAGCATACTCAGAGAACATGTAACAGATGATATCAAAGTCCGAAGAATAACGTAATTATATCGAGTCAATTTTGAGATATCATTTAAACAATTTCATTCTACCCATTTGCTAACATTTTTGCGACTGCATATCCGAACTGTTGATTTTTTTTGCACCTGTAGCTGACAAGAACGTTTCCTGCTTACTTCTTCCTCAACAATTAATTTTTTGCATGTCATATGATTATTATTATCATTATTTTTACCTGGCATGGTTATGGAACTGTCGCCTACTCAGGGGTGCAAGGGGGGAATAACTCAAGATTTGACAGGCAATTATTTTATGACTTGGAAGAATCTCTATGAATTTATTCAATCCATAAGTAATTTAATTTTCCAATTCAGTTTGCTTAAATTTATCTTTACTAGAACCTGCGAGGACTCAATCATTTCTAAATATGATTCGGAATTTGCAAGGTGTCCGCCTCATGCAATTAGAGAGGCACGTTGCTCTTGGGAATTACCTCGAGAAGTACAGAACGTCTTTTTCTTAGACATTATTTGTGAAGCGGTGAATGGAGATGCAAGCTTGATTTTTCTTCATTTCGATTGTCAATTCGCTTACTGGCTTTCTCATAGAGGAGAGATCCATGCAGTTGAAGAAAAATTTATCAACAATCGGGTGAAGCGATTTGTGCGTTCCCACATAAAACGATAAGCATAAAATCTTGAAAACCGTTCCAACGATCCGAATGTAGGTTCGAATTCAAATTCGAGTTTTGCTCTCAACCCGTCACGTAGAATGTTACTGTGTAGTACCCTAGTTTAGAATTTTATCTAAATCGTTAACGTGGCTGTCGAGATTCGATTTTCACTGTTTGAAGTGGTACCGCACAATTCGCTATACGTTATTGTGAATAACTGATTTTTTTTGAAGCGTATAATGGATACTTCTTGAATGAAAATATAGTTAATAAACTGGCGATTCCGACTTCAAAAATCAAGTTTGAATCGTATTACGTCGCTTTAGACATCGTGTTGACAAAGTGCCTGTTTCGTGGTTTTTAAACGTACCTCTTTATTGAGTCGGAAGCCAAGTTTCTAATCTATCTGAATACGTGTCAACTTCATTGCAACTGAAAGAATCTATTGAGGGGAAGGAGTACAGCTTTTGCGGCAAATTCACTGTGTTCCGAAATATTTAATACCGAGTCATTGGTGTTAGTTTCCGAGACAACGCGCAATCAGTACAATAATCGATGACAGAATTGTCCTGGTTATCTATTTTCTTCGCCACCATTTTTTTCCGTATCAATGAACACATTCTATTCTTTTCGGTAGTTGCGTGAACGGGAGTCGTAATTTCCGATGCAGAGGGTAGTGAAAAATATGCCCCCCTTCGGCTCGGGTGTCAATCTCACATGCAGTTTGGAATAGCCTACTTTCCCTCTCTAGGTGTGTAGTACACTATTTTATCTCATTTTAAGTGGAGAAATTGAAACCTTGCAAGAAGTGCAAATAAGTTTTCATCGACAGAATGCGGCATGAGCCATCACCGATAGTTCATCAGTACGATGTTAGCGCTAACGTTAACTCCGGTTGCCATGGTAAATCAACAAAATATTCTGTTATTAGCGTTAGCAACCGGAGTTACCCTAGCGGATTGGGTTACGCCAGAAATACACCGAAAATACCCCGTTAAAAATGGTGTAAATTTGGTGATATTTCGGTAAAACACCATTTTGTGTCCGATTATTATTTTATTCATTTATTTTATTTTATATTACTAGGGGCTCCGCCCCTCCGCGCTTCGCGCGGCAACCCCGCTCGGCGCTACGCGCCTCGGGCACTCGGCGCTTCGCGCCTCGCTTTTCCTAGGAATGGCTGGCCTAACTTTTTCTAACCGTCAGTGGCTGTTCTACCCATTTCTAACCCTTCTTGGGACACTCATTTTTCCTAGGAATGACTGGCCTAACTTTTTCTAGCCGTCAGTGGCTATTCTAACCATTTCTAACCCTTCTTGCAAAAACAGACGAATTATTGTTAAAAGACCTGTATGCCCTGGCCTGGACACCCAGAACTATAGCGCGATAGACCTGGACACCCAGGGCGCGATAGACCTGGAGACCGAAAACTATGGCGCGGTAGACCTGGACGTCCGGAACTATGGCGCGATAGACCTGGAGACCAAAAACTATGGCGCGGTAGACCTGGACATCCAGAACGATGGCGCGATAGACCTGGAGACCAAAAACTATGGCGCGGTAGACCTGGAGACCAAAAACTATGGCGCGGTAGACCTGGACATCCAGAACTATGGCGCGATAGACCTGGACACCCAGAACTATGGCGCGATAGACCTGGAGACCAAAAACTTGGCGCGGTAGACCTGGACATTCAGAACTATGGCGCGATAGACCTGGAGACCAAAAACTATGGCGCGGTAGACCTGGACATCCAGAACGATGGCGCGATAGACCTGGAGACCAAAAACTATGGCGCGGTAGACCTGGACACCCAGAACTATGGCGCGATAGACCTGGAGACCAAAAACTATGGCTCGGTAGACCTGGACATCCAGAACTATGGCGCGATAGACCTGGACCCCAGAACTATGGCGGGATAGACCTGGACACCCAGTACTGAGACCTGGACATCCAGAACTATGGCACGATAGACCTGGGGACCAAAAACTATGGCGCGGTAGACCTGGACATCCAGATCTAAGACCTGGACATCCAGAACAGACCTGGACATCCAGAACTATGGCGCGATAGACCTGGAGACCAAAAACTATGGCGCGGTAGACCTGGACATCCAGAACTATGGCGCGATAGACCTGGGGACCAAAAACTATGGCGCGGTAGACCTGGACATCCAGAACTATGGCGCGATAGACCTGGAGACCAAAAACTATGGCGCGGTAGACCTGGACATCCAGAACGATGGCGCGATAGACCTGGGGACCAAAAACTATGGCGCGGTAGACCTGGACACCCAGAACTATGGCGCGATAGACCGATAGACCTGGAGACCAAAAACTATGGCGCGGTAGACCTGGACATCCAGAACTATGGCGCGATAGACCTGGAGACCAAAAACTATGGCGCAACTATGGCGCGGTAGACCTGGACATCCAGAACTATGGCGCGATAGACCTGGACATCCAGAACTATGGCGCGATAAACCTGGAGACCAAAAACTATGGCGCGGTAGACCTGGACATCCAGAACTATGGCGCGATAGACCTGGAGACCAAAAACTATGGCGCAACTATGGCGCGGTAGACCTGGACATCCAGAACTATGGCGCGATAGACCTGGACATCCAGAACTATGGCGCGATAGACCTGGAGACCAAAAACTATGGCGCGGTAGACCTGGACATCCAGAACTATGGCGCGATAGACCTGGACACCAGGAACTATGGCGCCGTATACCTGGACACCCGGAACGGCGCGATAGAACGCGAATATAACCTGGATGCAGAAAACTACGCCGAAAACTCATGACCCAGATGCTGACACACAGAGATCAACAAGTGTCAGAGATCAAGCCTAGATTCTGACCGTCCATGGTTACGAGCGCCCATAGTTACGCCCATAGTTACGGGACACCCATAGCAACGACGATTTTATATATATAAAGAGATATGATATGTTGAGGTTATTGATTGTAAATTTTGATTTAGATTAAGATTGGATTATTGAAAGAATTATATAAAGTATACTTGATGTTAGCTTAAGGTTTGGATTGGTATTGTCTGTATATTTATCGGACGATGCCTGGAATATATATGTTAATTAAATAATTTATCTATTATTAATTTATTATATTTTGTATGCTACATTTATTAATTATTATTATATTATTACGGCTTGGGAATAGCGCACAGCAATTAGGTTTGCTAAAATGCTTCCCAGTTTACTTTTATCTTTGTCTTTAAATTACTTATCATTTTATATCTTATTTTGCGAATTGTAAGTGAGATGAATGAAAGTGTAAAAAAAAAAATGTAAACAAAAAGCCAATAAAATAAATCTCTAAATCTCTAAACGACCCTCCGATAACTCTGGCTAAAGTTGACTGCACAGAGGAAGGAAAGGCGACGTGTAACAAATTCTCCGTCAGCGGATATCCGACCTTGAAGATATTCTCGAAGAATGAGATGGTCGCCGATTACAACGGACCCAGAGAAGCAGCTGGTATCGCAAAGCACATGAAGGTGATTTTTCGTTTCTGTTATGAGAATTTCTTTTTATTCGTTATCTTCCACGTTCGACTCCTCAGGCCCAGGTTGGACCAGCTTCCAAGGAACTCACTGGCGAAGACTGCCAGAAAGCTTTCCTATCATCCGACGAAATCGGCGTCATCGGTTACTTCGAGACAGAAGAAGATAGAAGATAGAAGACAGAAGAAAGAAGAAGAAGACAGAAGGAAATAAAAGACATAAGAAGAAGACAGAAGGAGATAGAAGACAGAAGAAGAAGATAGAAGACATAAGAAGATAAAAGACAGAAGATGAAGACAGAAGGAGATAGAAGATAGAAGACAAAAGAAGAAGATAGAAGACAGAAGAAGATAGAAGACAGAAGAAGATAGAAGAAGATAAAAGACAGAAGAAGAAGACAGAAGGAGATAGAAGACAGAAGAAGAAGATAGAAGGAGATAAAAGACATAAGAAGAAGACAGAAGGAGATAGAAGACAGAAGAAGAAGATAGAAGACAGAAGAAGATAGAAGAAGATAAAAGACAGAAGAAGACAGAAGAAGATAGAAGTCTGTCACAGATAAAAAGGCGGAATGATTACCTGCTCCTTGATCGAATGCCTCTCAGTAGCGGCGGAAATTTCTTTCTCCAAATCGCCGATGCGGTTCACGTGCTCCTTCAAACACTGAAAGATTTCGAATTCAAAGAATCAAGAATAAGATTGGTTCGGATTTAGTGAATTATACCTTCTTAGCATGTTCTTCGAGCTCCTCAACCGCTTCGGATAATTGAGCCTCCAGGGCCTCGACCCGGTTCGAAGATTCTTTCAAAGCCTGCGGAAACGATCATGAAAAATATTCGGCATAGCACGACACCCACCCACCACCCAGCGACGAACGGGGCGGCGGAAAACCTAGTTGATACCGTAAAAAGAAAGGTAACATGTTTACTAAAAAGTGGAGCCACGCTAACTCAAGCGATTCAAAAATTCTTGTTTGATTACCGAACGACCCCTCATACGGTAACGGGAAAGACCCCGGCTAGTTTGATGACTGGTCGTGAATTCAGAACACGATTTTCTATGCTCCGACCTCCTCCGATAGAAAATCGCATTGAGCAGTACCAGACGTCAAAAATACAAAACTCGAAGGGTAAAAGACAGGTACATTTTGCAAAAGGGGACCTAGTAATGTTTCGGGACCACAAAGGGGGAAAAGATGTATGGATTACAGGAGTGGTTACCCGAGAATCGGTTCCGGGGGTTATGTATGAAGTTGCGAGGGAAGACGGAAAAGTCTTCAAACGTCACGCGAATCAAATTATTAAGAGAGAGAAAATTGTAAAGAAGCCAGATCAAAACAAGAGCGGAATTGACGACCCCACGGGTCCACGTCGGTCAGCTAGACTGGCAGAGAAAATGGCTAAATAGTAATTGCATGCATAACGATAAGTTAATTGTAAATAGAAAAAAAAAAAAAAAAAAAAGGAGGAAGGGGAGAGAGAAGTAGAAATAATTTATGAATAGAAAATGATTGTAAAATAGACATAATTTATTAAATAAGAAAATTAAATTGTAAATCTTTGTAGCGTAGAAGAGATAGTTAATGAATCACAGGTTTCTTCACCTCAGATTTTTCAGCTAATCTGTTCTGGCTCTCCTCGAGTTCAATTCGCAGTTTTTCTATGCTTCCTTCGGACTCTGAGACTTGATTTTTCAGAACTTTGTTGACTCTTTCGGTCTCCGTTAAATTCTCTGCGAGCCTGACTACATCTTCTTCGGCGAAACGCAGCTCCTTCTGAACCGATTTCAACGAGTCTTTGTACTCTTTGTTCTTCTCTTCGACGTCGACGAGAGAAGCTTTGCACAGGGACGATTCTTCCTTCGCCACGTCCAACTCCTTCGTGAGCTCTTCAACTCGCTGTGATAAACAAGGAAAAAAAACGGATGAGAGGGAGAACTTTTATTCAAAGTATAAAAATTCTTACCCGAGTTTCGTACGAATATCCCGTCTTCAAATCGTTGTGGTCGATCGTGAGCTGTTCGAGTTTCTCCTTGGTCTCAAAGTCGATATTTGAAATAATCCCGCGCTTCTCTTCTTCGTTAGTTTCGACTTCGACAACGACCAGAGTTTCGGTCTCCGCGGCCTCGTCGCTGACGACACTGGTCTGAATTTCTGCGTTAGTGGTAGCTGCTTTGCAAAGTTCCGCCACTTTCAGGCTGTGTATTTGATCTGGGATATCGCCGAGGGTAGATTTGGTAGAGTTCAACTGTTCCCTCAACGATTTAGTGTCGTCGTTGCTCTGGGCTAGACTCTTCTTCAAAGATCCGTTCTCCTCCTCGGATATAATCAGCTTCAAGGCACTCAGCATTTCATTCTTCGAATCGACCTTCAGGGTCACGTCTGCGAGCGCCTTGGACAATCTCTCCATCTCCAAGGCCTGTTCTTTAGCGGTGATCGAATGATCCTCGTTCTGCTTTCTCAGATCCTCGTTCTCTCTTGAAACGACCAGAAGTTTGGCGTTCGAATTGTTCCACTGGTCCTTGACGTTCTCAAGAATCTCTTCTGTCTGTGCCTGCTTCTTAATCTGAGCGTCTAGACTGTCTTCCAGAGATTCGACGAGCTGAGTACCATCCGCCAAGCAGACGTTGGTCTGCTCAACCTGTTCCGTAAGATCTTCGATCTTGTCCAACAAGACGACGATCTCTGCGTCCTTTTTCTTGTCGCTGGCTTGAGTTGCTTCGTAGAGCTGATTGAGGGCCAGCCACTCGGTCTTTGCCTCGTTCAGATAAGTTTTCAGCGTCTAAACAAGGGAGGATAAACAGATTGATTAGATTTCAGGGACTTCTGGATGGTTTTCGACCAGGATTCACCTTTATCTGCTCGTCGCGAGCGGCGAGCTGTTTTTCTTGCTCTTTGATCACTTCTTTGGCGTTAGAATCACAGCTCATGTTGCTCTGAGCCACTGCAAGGAGACTCTTCAAGTTTTCCAAGTCTTTCTTAACGAGTGAAAGCTCGAAGGCTGAGTTGTTGTTCTCGATCATAGATTTCTCTTTAAACTCTCTAAGCTCCTTTACGGTCTGCTTCAGGGTTTCAACCTTAGAGTTAAGCCGAACGTTCTCAGCTTCCAGCTCCGCGAAGTTCATTTCCTCGTCGCTTTCGTCTCCGGTATCAAGACGACTCCGTTTTCTATTAGATAATTTGTCCAATTTATCCTTGTAATATTGTTCAACTTGTTTCACGGACCATTTGAGCGTGTCCTCCTGCTGCGCTTCGACGTCTTCCAAACGGTTTCTGCAATTCAAAGAACAGATTCAGTCAGAATTTCCCTGATTTATCCCCGAAGGATCGACGTAATTACGCACTTGAAATTCGTCTCCAATCTTTCAATCATCGCGGTATACATGTTCGACATCTCCTTTCGGATCTCGAAATCGGTGCTTAGAACAGAGTTCTTCAGCTCTAATACTTCTTTCTTCAGCGTCGAATTCTCTCTGAGAAGCTCCTCGTAATCATCCACGTGAATGTACTCGGTCCTCTCGGTGTTGCTGCAGGAGTCTTCTTCACCTGTAAAATTTTAATGATTGGATAACGTTGGAGTCTCGGTGTTGTCGTCTGAGATAGAAGCCGAATCGTGCTCACCGATACTTTTCAAATCCGCGAGGTCCCAGTCCGTGACGGTCGTAACGCTCTGCGACACCATCTGCGAGAATCTGGTCAGCGAGGCTCGCCGTTTGACTCGAACAACCGGTTCGATTACGATCTGTTTTGCGATTGCGGAGAAGTTTAGGACGTTCTGAGTTTCGATGTACAAATTCGGTACCGGATTCACATTCACGATTAACGCGATGTGCTCTTTCCCAGACAACGCCGCCTGGAACAGTCTCGTCAATTTAGACTCTCTGAAGGGTCCGATGATCTCGTTCTTCATCTTCGACGATTGCACTTCGAAAATTGATTTCAGGCATCTCCCAAGAACCAGGAGACTCGTGTTGATGTTTTGCGCCTCTTTGAGACGATCTCCGGCGTTCAGTGTCTTCTTCAAGCGCTCGGAGCTGGCCAAATCGCAGAAGGAGAACCTGAAAGTGATAAAACAGTTGAAATTTCAAAATCGCAACGAATCGGACAGGCGTCGACACTCACGTGCTGACTTCGACTTCGCTGGGTGTGATACTTGAGCAACTTGATGGTGAATATGGAATGAGATCTCGAGCTCCTCGCGTTAAGCGCAGTCGCGGCAACTTTCAAGTTGTGTTTCCCGAGCATAAGAAGCTGGTAAGCCTCCGACCCCGAGTTCACGCAAACCATCTTCAGGTCTCTGATGAAGGCTTTCTTGCTGGTCGTATCGGTCGCGAGTTTGAGAGCGGGTCTCTTCTTCTGACAATCATTAGAGAGCAAATCGTATATCGTCTCGTTATAGATTTCTGCAAAAGAGACCCAGACTGAGTAGTTAGCATCGCTCGTGTTCGTCGGCTTCAGCGGAGACTCGTCCCGAAGCAGCTGCTGCATGCTTCTGTACGCCTGGACGTAGCGATTCTTGTCTATAGACCCGAACGACAGCAGCTTCGTCTTCAACTTCATCTCGTAGGCTCGATTGTTCGCGGCCAGACTCACGATGTCCGTGTTGTACAGAGGCTTGTAGCACGGCGTGGGTCTCGGATCGATGTTGCTGAATAAGAACTCCAATCCCCTAGGAATTATTCCAGGAGACTCGGTCGTTCCCCGAAGCGTGAAAGATTTACCGGCATTCGTTGTTCCTGGAAAGATAAATTCGGCATTGGCACACATTCGGAATTGTTAGACGATCCAATGGTCATTTTTTACCGTAGCTCATGACCGTGGCACTCCGACCGTTCAAGAAATCGACCATATGCTGCTTTACCGCCTGTTCGAAAAGCTGCAGCTGCGTCGTTTCGGGTCCAAAAGTATGCGTGAATGTGAACTTTCTGGACACTGTATCGCTGCCTTTGGGTCTCTTCAGGGAACTGGCATTGTTGTCGAGGCTCGGTAGCTTTGTGAGCAGCGTATTAGCGTCGAGGATCTTATACGCCTCTTGCTGTTGCTGCGTGAGTTTGGTCTTTGCGGTGAATGGCCTGAGTCGAAGATAGACCTTCATGGTGTCCCCGAACACCGAGAGGGACGGAATCGAGGAGCATGGGGAGCATGGAGGCTTACCAGCTTCTTATGCTCGGGAAACACAACTTGAAAGTTGCCGCGACTGCGCTTAACGCGAGGAGCTCGAGATCTCACTCGATATTCACCATCAAGTTGCTCAATTATCACACAGAAAACACACCCAGCGAAGTCGAAGTCAGCACGTGAGTGTCGACGCCTGTCTTTGCGGTGAATGGCCTGAGTCGAAGATAGACCTTCATGGTGTCCCCGAACACCGAGAGGGACGGAATCGAGGAGCATGGTCTGCTCGAGTCTATCGACTCATCCTCGAACACGGATTTTAAATTTTTCTCCGAATCGTCCGAAGGAAGCGCGATCTGGCCGTAAGCCAGGATGCTAGGATCTCGACTGTAGATGTAAGACAGCTCGCGCTGGCGTCCAGACGGCCGGATGGACTCCAGCGTGTCCTCCATCTGAGGATAAAATCGGTACGTGCAGAATATGGAATCGCATAGCGATAATAATTGACGATCGCGGGGCTTTGCTAGCCGGTGGACCGATGGAAGCGTAACGGACATTTTTAAATCTTACCTTGTTTGTTTGGGTCGCGGTTATTTGTGTTGATTCAGCTCATTCGATGTCGCTTTTTTATGTTCTCGTGTATCGGAGAGGATATTGTCTGTGAGGATAACCGCATAGACGGTTTAATTTCGACACGAATAACGACGGAACGCGATGTTTGGTGAGAGCACGTTTTTACGACACCGACTCGCACGCCATGGCGGTGTTATAACTCTTGAATTCAAAAACCGTTGCAGACAGGGCTGCCAACTACCGCGTTGCACTGTACCCTAGCCGGTGGAATCTAGGGAATGAGATTTTTTGTCGATAATTTATTACTTTTTTGAATCATTGGATACAATAAATATCAAAGATCTTCATAAAAGACTGATTCGAAGGACGTTCCGTCGATATTGAGAGACAAATGGGCTTCAATGGGATCGAGAATGGCTGCAGCCGAGTTTCCAACGATCGATATGCGAAGTGTCGTTGTCGGAGAACACAATACATGGGGTGCTTCAGACACACAGCGACATGATTGGTCCTTTCCCGTAGATCCGAACAATCATGTCGCTGTGTGTCTTTTTTTTGCCTTGTTGGAAAGCACCCCTATTTTCGCACCGATGGATGGTTATATTAATCTTGTACGCTCCTTTGATACTTAAATAAAAGAACAATAACACATCGGGGCAATTTTGAACCGTTCATATTGTCTGCGGCATAATTGTTCTGATCCCTGAGTGCTTTCCTATTTAATTCTGTAGAAACGAGCATCCTTAAATAATTGGTCTGTAGAAACGACTTTTCAGCTGGATTTCTGTAGAAACGGGCCTATACTAATTCTGTAGAAACGATCTTTGTCGACAATATTTTCTGTAGAAACGATGCTCTGTAGAAACGATTCTGTAGAAACGGTGTCGACTCTTTACATTAGGGTGTCCTGTTTTTTATTTTTTATTTTTTATTCCACCGGCCACCAGTCATAACTTTGGTAGTTGGTCTGAAACGAATCCACACCAAAGATGAGCATTGTAGCTCAAGTCTAAGAGGTGCCTCAATAATTTTTTTCATTTTAAAGCGCCATATCGATGAACGGCTGTACGCTCCAATGATATTTTTGGAATGGATTAAATGTGTAGTCTGGGCTTCATACTGACCAACTTTCTGCATAAAACGTACTTATTGGGCCTTTGGCTTATTCAGACCGGGTTTAGCCTGAAAAACTCGTAAATTTTTTTTATTTTTTTTTCAACACAAAAATTTAGGCAAACATTTATTGTCATGAAAACAAAATTTCGCCAAAGTTTAAATCTCCTAGCCCCATTATTCGACCTTTTTTTGTAAATTATGGCGTTATCGCGTTTTTAATTTTTTTCTTGGAATTTATAAAAAGATATCGGACCGACAAAAATCACAGCTAAAGAAGACATCGAGGCATATACAAACATATTTTATTTCATGCTTTTTGCAAAAAATTGAGCTGGTTGAAAAAGCAAGACATTCCATCTTTCTTGTAACTCTGATTTAATAGAGTCGTACCTACTTGTGTTTAATGTTGTTCTGACACTTCGAAAATACTCCAACCTGTGCCCAATCGCAAGAAATCGTCGCAAATAATTTCCAAAAAGTGCCACAAATTATTTTCCTAGACGGCTTCATTAGCTATTCCATAATAAATTGTATTTAAAAGGCACTTATCTTTTTATTCGTGGCTAACACACAAAAATTCATCAAATTTAATGTTTATCCATTCCCTCAGATCATGATATATATATTTTTTTAAGTTTATTAAAATAAAAAATGAAAATGTTGATTGAGGCACCTCTTAGACTTGAGCTACTAAGCTCATCTTTGATGTGGGTTGGTTTCAGACCAACTACTAAAGTTATGACTGGTGGCCGGTGGAATAAAAAAATAAAAATAAAAAACAGGACACCCTAATTTACATATGTCAATGAACGCCTAATATTTCATACTACATTATATTGATTTCATAAATTGAATGCGCGAACCATTTTCAGGATCTTATTGAAATTTATTCATTTTCAATAAGGATCTTATTGACTCACAACACGAGCAAAGATCTTATGAATGTACGACGCGAATAAGGCTCTTATTCACGACTTGTCTGAATAAGTATCTCCTTGTTAAGAGGCAGCGATAAAATAGCTATTTTTATGTATGGCGATACTATAGTTACAATTGAATATGATCGTGTCAGTACTCGTCAAAATCAACATGTTCATCTTTCAAGTGTTGAATACTATACTGTCTAGTACACGATTCTGTGAAGAATGAAGATCTGCCATAAAACACTGTTTTTAATGGAACCGGCTGGCTTCTAGGTATGTATTCCTAAAGGTGGATTTTCATACGTCGCTCTTTCTGGCGATAGCCGTGATCACGTGACTATACGATCGTCGTTTGTTGGAACACGTGACTACACGGTTTTCGCTAGCGACATAATAACACCACGTAATAAAGCTGAAATTGTTCAGCTTCTTGTGTGGTCGCTCAAGAGCACGCCAATTCAAAATGAGTGATCAAAATTTTAGTTCATACAGGGTGTCCTTCAAATATATCTATTTTTCGATTGAAGAGAGTAATGTTATCGGTTATGTATTGTAAAATTTCAATAGCGTAAACCTCTGTTATAATGAATACCAGGCTCTACGATGCTTTTCTAATATATTTATTTCAGATTGAAGAGTAATGTTATCGGCTATGTATTATATAATTTTTAATTTCTAATTTTCAATCTTGTAATTCGGTCACAAGTCTATTAGTCGCTGAAAATGAGCGATCGTCGCTGGAATGAGCGACGGATCCCTTTTCATGGACTAAATTTGCCACGGCGATATATTAGATGACGTCATCCATTTGTCGCTAAAATGAGCGACTAGCGACAGCATGAAAAGGCACCTTAACAAGCAGGTATGTATTCCTAAATCGAGAAACAAGCTTTCAGACTATTTCTCCCATTCTAGCCAACTTCAACTTGTTCAGTCGTTAAGAACTCACCCTGTATATAGTACAATCTCCCAAACGACTCAATTTGAACAAATCTGATATATATATATATAAAAAAAAAAAAAAATAGTTTCCGAGGATAGATTTTCATTCTGGAACTTTCCACTACTGAAAATAGGCATATTTAAAATGGGAGTAACATAATCCAAAAAAACTTGAAGCACTGATATATTCTTTCTCTCTCGCACATTACTGTGAACGATATAATATTAACAACAATACAGTAGTCCTGAACTGAAGTAAGTAATAACAACTAAATGTAAGGTAACATACTTTCTATACTTATATAAACTTAGGATCAAACGATTATGGTCAGACAGTATTGTGTTCATTACAGAACAAATGCAGTATTTTAAAACGCTATACTATTGTATTGGGAATGACGTGAGTACATTATATATTGACGTATGATATTTTTCACAGGAACAGATTATCTCGTGAATTATTAGGTTTCGCATTGAGCATGTTTCTACGACCCTAACAAGTCGGGTGTTTATCCTATAACACTTATTAAACCTACACGTGGAAGAGCTCCTGTTGCTCGTTGAGAAAACCTTGTGTCGAGTATAAAAAATAATTTGTGATATAAAAATTAAGGCTTTGCGGTGTGGAGCTTTTGTACGTGACTTCCACGTGAAGAGGAAAATAGTTCTCATTAACTTCTTTAAATTAATGAAACCGATAAACTTTCAATCAACTTGAGGTTGATAAATGGAGAGTGTGCTTTCCACCATTTTTATAATACACAGTTTTAAACAAAGGTGAACGATTGAAATATCTGCGGTATAAAAATAAAAATTATCACAATGATATAATTTGGCAAAGGCAAAGGTGGTACCATTAATGCGAAATATTCAACGGTTCAAGGAATGGAGCCTTGCGAAGTGAATTAACTCACTTGAAACTAATTAAGACTTATCATAAATTACAAATAGGGCTGCCACCCGACGAACAAACGACAAAGATTAACTGGGTCACGAGCTTCTTGAATCAATTTTTCCACTTGTCCAGCGACACTAGATGCAGAGCCCTCTTCTGTCCCTCTTAGTTTCTGGTCCAATCGTAGAAGCGCCCGTTCTGCGAGTTTGTTCGTTTCTGCAGAGGCTGTGAAATATTGATCATCACATGAAAGTACGCATTGGGGTCAGAGAAATAAATAGTTTTATGATCGAGCTGATGCCAGATGTCGACTCTCACTGTTAGTCAACCATACCTTTTTGACCTTCGGACGACCCCTGCAAACTTCCTTTCTGCATACTGTAAGCCTTGGCTGGAGTGATTGCCCAGGAAAAAAGTGGATCATACAGAAGCACTTGTAAAAGTGTTAGGATGACCTCCCGGTGGTAGCGAAGAACAGTCATTGTCTCTTCGCAACTTCGTCTGAGGACACCGTCTACACCCGACACTCCCATCGCAGCTTCGATATCTCTGGTTAGTCGGAAAGGCACTGTTTCCGGAGTTGGCAATACTTTACCTTGCTCAAAGGCGATACCTGCGTAAATTAAATAGCCCATTGTTAAGGGTTCATCTCTCAATAATGATGAAAAAAAGGTGGTGATCGAACATGCAAATGTTATGAATAATTCAGGAGCAAATCGATAATACTTCACCAATGTGGACTTGACATACCAAAGTCAATATGAATAACTTCTGCTGTTGATTTGTCGACTAGGATATTGTTAACGTGTCTGTCTCCCAGCCCCAAGATGTAGCCTATTATTGAAGTCGTCGCCACACTGATAACAAAACAACAAAGTATTTTTCAATAGTTTCAAAGAATTGGCGTATTTTTTTCTTGGAACAATGTTCCATACCTGTGCACATAGGCTAATCTTCTTTCGAACCAAATTTCGGGTGACGAAAAAGTCTCCAGGAAAAAGTAGTGAAGAGCTGGGTGAAGATGTTTACAACAATCCATGAAAACCCTCAGCTTCTCTGTATTAGATTTTTTTGATACTGCCTGCAAGTAGTGAAAATGAGATGAAAACGAATTCTAATAATCTACACAGTAAATCCAGACTATAAACATGAAAAAAAAAAAGCTTTCAATATGTCAAGCGTTGCTAGTTAGTGAGACAACAATACCTGTAAATTCTTTCTGCATTGTCTAACCGGATAGTCAGTGGGATAATATTTCTCATGGAGTCCTGGCGACTTGCTTGAACCCTCGAGAATCAGACCGATTGGCACTGTGTTGTCACACCACTCCAAAATTCCACATCTTTGCGTGAGCGGCACTACCTGAAAAGCGTCAAGGCGTTTAACACAGCTTCAAAAACTTTTAAAGATCTAAATTTATCCTAATTCAGTTTATGGATCTTTTTTCGGTCAGTTGATTGTCGAATTGTAGTTTGATAATTGAACGCCCATTGTGAAATGCTGGAGTGTTGTTGAACCCGAAGGAAATTCTGAAGCTGTTATGAACGTAAAACGAAATGTTTTCAAGAATATTTACAAATTCTCATTATTTTTCATCGACCGAGAGATTGAGTACCTTATATGTCCGGACGTTGAGTTTCCGCTTGTTGGTTTCTTTGCTAGTTCTGAGAAGCATATTCATCACAGTAAACACTTGTTGCATTACTGCGTCTTGTCTCAAATCGTCTTTGCCCTGAAAAATACGGATATGAAAATATTTCGATGCAATTTTAAGGGTATCAGATTATTATTAGCACAGTTGATACCTTGACTAGCTGATTTCTCCGTTTTCCGTCGCTCCCATGGCATGTTATTTTTTTAGGGGCATTTATACCTCCGACAAGTTCAAAGCTGTCGCCATAACGTTGTACTGTAATGATTCTATTATACACTTTGTCTGGTCTTATATCAATCGATAATGTCGGTACTAGAGTATGCTCCAGGTTTTGTATCTGAACAATAGATCGCGAATTCTTTGGCACTGGCATTTCTGCAACAAAGTAAAAAGTACGCATGATTAAATTATCTAATCACATCTATCACAACGGAAATAATTACTTTGAGCCACAGCCTGTGGAGTTTCGAAGTTTGCCAACATGATCAAGGCGTGTGCTAATCTACACATTTCCTGTATAATCGGATCAATTTTAGTAGACATCAAGTGGTCGATCAATTTCTTTGCACCCAGCACCCGTGGCTCAGGCTTCTTGCTCTGCTTCTTTTTTGCTTTGATAAATTCATAGTCTTTGTGCAGGTTCATCAATGACAACAACACTGGCAAAGTATGATGTGGATGCTCAATCGCACATCTTTTCAACAGATTATAAATCTGGGTTGAAAACATATCATTTGTATCTGTCATGTGTGCTGCCAGCTGCGGCACGAGGAGAACAAATTTGTAGGATGGAAGCTTATGCAACTGCGCTTGTAGGAGCGCACTCAATTCGATGTGCTGCATATTGTCCAGCCACAGAGATATCAATCTGAATACCAACAGGTTGTGATCTTCGCCCTGTTGCAACGTGTGAATGTAATGTCTGTGAAAACCATTTCAATTAGATAAACTTTGTTCATTCAATTTCAATTAGCAATTCCGAAAAAGTTCAACGTTAGACGAGGCTACTCACTGCAGTGCCAGCAGCAAATAAATATTCTTCTCTCTTTCAATATTTTCTAACTCTGCCATATCATTACTGCTCTGTTTCTTGTTGATATAGGCTGCTCGTTTTTCGTCGCCATCTACCGACGACAACTTTTCCGCAGTCTCTTCCGAGTAAGCAACACACTCCTTGAAACTCTCGAATTGTGGAGATTTAACGTAGGTCATTATTTGTTGGTACTGGGCGTCAGCGAACTGAGCCAAAGCCGCGTGAGTATCTAGCTTGTTCTTTTTGTCCTTCGTTGTAGGATTACTTATGCGTTCACTACATTCCAAAGATTTCAGATAATATGTTTCGATAACTTTCTGTACAAAGAATAACCAACCGTCAATAACATCAGGAAACACGAATTTCAATCTGGTACGTATGTGGATTTGAAACAAAGAATAGTAAAAGCATTACCTGTGGATTCTCTGACTTTGTTTCAGCCATCCAATTGCCATATACTTTCAATCCTTGCGCATTTATACTAGGACTCAAAGAGTCCGTGACTAACAAGTTCCGCAAAAGATGCCGGCCAAGATCCTGGTCCCCGCGCATCCAGGCCAACATTGCTTCTTGATATTGTAAGACGTCCGTTGCTTCAGCTGATAGTTGACCCTGTCTTGCTAAAGTAGCTGTTTCATATGGGAAAGTGTCAAGATTTTGAAAACTCTCAGTAGTACTGGATGAAATTATATTGTTGCTACAGAAAAATACGATGGAAGCCGGTGCCAGAATGATGAATGAATTCTACGAACCTAATGCTCTGGCAGCCATTTGAAAATAGCCATACTTCTCAGACAATTCAGTCACTTGTAAGTACGTATCGACAAGGGCATCTTGAATAACTTGGCTGTCATCTGCTTCTTTAGCTTGCAAGAGTATTGTTCGTTGGGACAGAATCGGTTCGATGTATTCGAAATCGTCAACTCCGATAGAATCTTGATTATTCCACTTCTCTATGATCTGATTATACGTTTCAGGTTCGGCGAAGTATAATTCTTCGATTTCGCGCAGCATTTGGAGCTGAGATAATGCAGGATAAACTGTCTTGCAGCTCTCTGAAAGGATACGAGTGTTTCAGTATGCGGTCACAGAGTACAATACAATTAGAGATTCATTTCCACCTATAAACTGATGAACTTTTTACAATTCCTCACCCAAACTGATATTACGCAACGTGCTTATAACGCTAAAACGTGCATTGTCCAAGCTAGACTTTAAGCCTTCTGTGTCAGATTCGTGGAATGCTTTGAGGGCATGATAATGGAACAGAGAATAATCGTTGCTGACTATATTTTGCAAACGAGCAGAGTTATCTTCTTGCAAATTTATCATTTTCTGTGTCGTTAGGAGATCCCAGTCAGACAAGCGCCAGGCACATTCGTACCGATAGCTGCCATCTATGTCTCCTTTGTCAATGGTCTTCACGAAAGCACCCAACAAATATTGAAGACCAGAATGCTGCAGTGCATCAAGTAGACCTATCACAAATAGCAAAACATCAAATGGTGAAAATTTGAAGGAGCAACGATATATTCTTGTTAATTTCCAATCTGTCATTCGGGTGCAATGTTCGCTTACCTTTGGTCGCAGTTTTGTTGCCGAGGGACACTTCTATATCGTGAGCAAGCAGCACTTTATCCCATTGCCGAAGCTGAACATAATGTTCTATCCTCGCGGAGGGGTTTAGAAAGTATGAGGCTCCACATCCATAGATGGCATCTGGATCCCCAATTCTTATGAACGCCTCTCTAAGAATTTCTTGCAAAACTCTCCCATTTTCGCAGTCAGTTTCACAAATGTAGTCAATGGAGGTCAAGACGTAATCGATCGATGAGCATTTGCTAAGGAACTTTTCGCACCATAGCTCGGCGTAAAGTACCGATGTGAAGTAGGCTGAACAATATTGAGCAGCTTTTGCTATATGCAAGTAGTTCAATTCGAATTGACAATTGTCCGCATACTGCGATCGGAGAAAGTCCACAACATTCAGCATGCACTGAACAGATTCGTGATTGAAACAGGTATGTGTGTGCAAGTTGTTCTGGTGGAAATTGTTTTTGTAATGACTGCTATTCGCGTAGTGATAATGGAAGAACGAATTTATACTGTCGCATATTTTGTTACTCAATGTTTTCTCCATTTGTATTACCAAGTTGACGATCCACGGTAATATCTTTTCACAAAATGTTACGTTTGCCCTACAAACTGGAATCAAATGCTTCAAGTACGATCCGTTGAAACATTCCAGGATGTTACACGTGATATCAGTTATCCAATCTTTGTGGGAACCGTTCAACGATCCAGTCCACAATTCTCTTTTTTCTCTCATGAGGTGATGGAATTTTGTCTTATCAATTGCATTAGTATCTTTCCGTTGGTTGACGTTAGTTACAAATGGTCTGATATACTCCACATGCAGGAAATCTTCTGATCCTTGGATCTTAGATTTCAGTTCGTTCAGAGTCTTGTTGGCTGATACCTTTTGACCCCAATAAGAAGCCATAACGATGTACAAAACATCCGAAGTTGCGGTGAAGAGTTGTACATCCGAGTGAATTAAAAGATTCGATAAGAGAATGAGCACTCTGTAAGTGAAGAGTAGCATTGGATCTATGGGTTGTTTGGAGTGATCTTTTTCCGGTTGTAAGATCATCGTTGATAAGTCAGCTGGTCCAAGTTCACCTAGACATTTGGCTGCCCTCAGAGCGATGTCAGGAACAGAGGATGTTGTCAACTTTACCAAGACACAAATCAATCTATGTAACTTGCTGGAAGCACAGTCTTCGGAAAATCTATGCATGGATCCAAGGCACTGGTACATTTCTTTCAGTTCAGTTTTCCTCGTAGATAATTGTTCGTTCAAACGATTTAGTTCCGTAGAACTGCAATATTCCGTACTTTCGTCTCTTGTATGTAAGAAATGTTCAATTTCTGTCTCTAGACTCTGCTTCGATCCGATATTATCTTTACCGCGTGTGTCGCGCACTTCTTCGAAAACGCTGTCTACAGGGAAGGAGTCCAGTCTTTCGATGGCGTCACCAAGTACATCATTTTGCTCCGCAATAAGAAATTTCATTATATTATATGCGTGCTTGCTTCTACCAGCTCCCACAATCGGTATCAGACTGGTCATGATCAATCTTAAATTCTGTTTAATCTCTTCATGTCTTTTTGGTAGAATTCGTTTGAGGAGATTGTCGAAGTAGCCGCACGCCGCTTGAGATATAGAGTCCACTTTTGACTTAATAAAGTATATCAGCGTGTGAGAAATATCTCTAACAACATACGCCGACATTTCATCAAAGTAGTCTTGATCGATTTCCTCCAATAACATCGAGCAGAAATAGACGTAATGATGAAGGGCCTTCAATTTATGCTCAATTGAATTTGCTTCGTGAATACTGCACTTCAAATTCAACAAAACTTTTTGCAGTACGTTCTGTTTCAAGATAGCAAGAAGACGCAGCAGAGAGTCACTCTTCCCAATCATGATGTTATCTTCCAGGTATTTGAAACTCCGCTTGATATCTTGGTGCTTAAAATGTGGAGGATCAGAAGCTGGATAAGTCACCGAGATCGTGGATTGTGTGAAGAACCGCATGGAATGTTCTTCGTCGTGTAAATGTTTGATTATGGTGATTATAACACTCTCTAGGTTCTTTTCGAGTAGAATGGGTATTTCCTGGACTGCCTGGAATTCGTTTTGATTTAGGTTCAACTGATTGAAAACCTCAGTTGCGCGTCGAATATCAATAACACTTATACCCTTCGGTGGCAGTAATGGATTTGTAGAAATGTGTGGCAGCATCCACGAGATGAGGCGCGGGAAACAATTCTCTACTACTTCTTTGAGCGACTTGCCATACTTTTGACAAAGATTTTGCGCCTCTTTCAAGTTTCCTTGCCTAATTAGAACAGGAACGACAATATCCATGTACTTGTGATAAAATTGCACTTCGGATACACATTTGACAAGAGTGATAGGAAACTTTTGAAGCTGATACTCTTTTTCTAGCCAGTGTGTCAGAAGGTAGTTCAGATTATTTTCGATTAGATCATTCGAGTCTGCCAGTCCAAGAGAGATGCTGATTCTTTCTAAAACCTTCTTCACAGTAATCGTATTGACATTTTTGTCAACGGTAAGTTGAAAGATAGACAATAACGCTTCGCTGCGGAAAATAGCACTCGCAGAAGCGACAACAGCCATTATGTGCAGCGCACTAGCAATTCGATTCCGTCTCTCATCGTCTTTGACTTTGTCTGTGAGTTCGCCTTTAACAACGAATAAATTGGTAATGACAATGCCCACTTTGTCGAACAAATCTCTCAACCAATCGAGACTTACTTCTTCAGAAGCAAATAATACATGTAAGCAGTTGATTGCCTTGAGACGGACCACCTGAAACGGGTTTTGAAGGTACTCTAAAAGGTCTTCCACAACGGGTGCTCCATTCTTTGATAGTGTCCAACTGAAGGTAGGATCAATTTTGACAATCGTTTCAAGACATTCAATGTACGTTATGTACGTCATTGGCCCATACTTATTCTGTTTGAGGAATTTGTGAAACGTGTCTAGAAAGCGTAGTGAATTTTGACGATGTATTTCACTGCCATTGGCTTTCAAATGGACAAACAGCTTAGACAAGATTTCTAAAATGTTGCTCGAGGCTTTCGTATCTTCGTGCCAGTTTCGAGATAAATGTTGTAGCAGTTTCAATGAGCTGTCCAAGATATTCCCAGAAAATGTATGCACCCCACAATTGGTCAACGATTCCAAAACGGCTACAGCCATCCTGAAGTCAAATATCTGATCTAGATCGTAATTGTCCAGCTTCAGAAGAGTCATCTGTAAATTTTCCTGTACTCGAGACATCACGCTGCAATTGGCCATGCCACAGAATGTAGCCAATATTGTACAAGCTTTCATTCTGATATTATTCTGGTCTGACAAGGAATCGGTCTTCTGAGTGGAGTCATTTGACTTTAAAAGTCTATGCCTTTCCGACCAATCCGTCATATCTTTGATGTAAGCAACGCTCGTGTTCCCGTCATCCATTTCTGATTCTCTATCTATTTTGCATAAAGTGTCGACATTGGTAAGCAGAAAAATATTCTTCAACATTTCGAGTTCTGTTGACGATCGGATAATATCAGCTACGTCGTTTTCGTACGGTGTTTTGTAAAAAAGACACAAAGCTTGGAGGACGTTGATCAGATTTCTTTTCAGATTTTTCTTTGACTTCACCATTTCATCGATTACCAGTGATATTTCTTGTAATGAACTCCTGATGACTGTACCAAGTGATTCTCTAATTTTTTCCGAAGTTATATTCAACTGTTCGAAATTTGAGAATACTTTAGCAATCACTGCCGTCTGGACTATGAGAAAATGAATGGTTTTCGACTTGCTCATCGCAACGGTTTTCTCAATGAGATCCTTGATCAGTAAATCACGGTTGTCTTTCGTGTATAAGACATTATCTCTTGGTGTACGGGACCAGGCGATATTCTTCTTTGCATCAGTTTTTTTCAGTAAATCACTCTCGATTGCAGTCAATAAGTGAATGCGTTCCATACTTGAGACATCGCAGCGAAGTTTTTGGTAAGAAAGAGAATCTTGTGCTCCAGATTCGAAATCTAGCCTTTCCAGCGTGGATTGATGAGCCGCATTTGGGACATTACTTTGATCGATGGTACTCCAAGATTTCAGCGTCAAACCAACCAATAATTCGGAAACATCTTCGATAGGAAACTGAGCGTTCCACTTATCTTGAGGCACTGCTAGAACCCATTGCAAAAGTTGCAATTTTACTGGCATGCGATTATTCGAAGCGAATATACTTTCATCACTTGTCGGTCCCATGAAATCTTGTATTTTGTCGCCTTTGCAAAATGTTAGCAGAGTGCGGACACTTGGTTCGGACCATTTGACTGTATCTTTGAGGTATAAGTTCAAGAAAGCATTGGCATCGATAGCTTTTTTGTGGCTTATAAGGGACTGCAAGAGCTTATGAACTCGATCCTCGTTCTTGTTTGAGCTCACTGACCTGAAACGAATGTGACAAAGTTAATGGATAGTCGTGGGCGTGAAAGCGGTACAAAGTTCCCGCGACACTAAAATCAATATGAAATCTTATTGGATGAAGCCTTGATTATTTTACCTCAAGGTGATGCTCCATACTTTTTCCCAAGCTAATTTGATCCCATTATTTTCGCTCAAATTGGTCGACAGTGATCCTTCCAGTTGTACCATAACTTGCCCAAATTCCCACAACTGGTCCATTATATCTTGATCTTTACACGTATTTAGGTAATCGATTAAAAATTCCATCAATGGAAGGAAATTGCTATCTTTTATAGAGTTGGGATACTGCGTCATCAGCGCGATCAGGATTTGTATCGAAGTTTTGTACTCCTTGTGTGGCGCAGCTGTTAGACTATCGATCATGCCTTGGATACCGATGACAGTTCGGCTACGCTTAGAAGGTTGTCCGTAACTACTTTCGTCCAGGCATCGCATTTCATCGTCAATGCAGGTAAGATCATCTTTCAGTTGCCACGAAACTAAATCATCGAAAAATTATTCTATGCATCTTCTTATATCAAACAAACATTACAAGTTCAAGGCATCGTTTCAAAACTCGTTGATACACAGCAGTTCAAACGATCATTACCTTCGCAGGCTAGTCGAACAAAGCTGTTGGACACAAACTCGGATTTACATTCGTTAAGTATTGTCACGTAAATCAAACGTAATATATCGTTCCAGTTCTCCCAGTTGCAAGCATAAGCAGCGTCGTCGTTCTGCGTTGCACCGCCGGGATGGTGGGCGCGGACGATGAGCAGGATCCAATCATACTTGACACAGCTACCGTTCAAACGAATTGCAGATTCCAAGACGGTCTCTCCAAACTCACAAAGGGCAACTCTACTCTCCGGACCAACAGCCTCGCAAACAGCGTTAACGAGTTTAAACGTATCGTCGGCGAGATTTCTAGGATCAGTTTTTGCTGCTTCCATTACTTTGACTGAAAAACGCACATTCATGTTCAAAAATTGTCTAAGAATCTTGTAGTTCATATAATATTTGATGACTTGTGAGAGACTCATAATCACATTTCCAATTCATCATACCTAGAAATGGAAAAATTCCCTTCACATGCAGAGCGAGATGTGACTGTGTGCAACCATGTTTCACTATTTGACACATGGCTTCCAAAATCATACTCTTGTACGGACAGGGATGCACGTTCTGGTACATAGCTTTGCAAGTCTCCAGCAGCTTCTCCCACTGATCATACGACATGTCGAACTGATATTTCTTGACAGCCAGCACATGGTTCAGCAAAATAGCGAGATAAGCTTTGTGGTAATCAATGTACTTCTGACACGGTAGGATTTGAAGGATCAGGGAGACTAAATCGCTGCATTTTAGGACTATTTCAGAACTATTTGCTTTCTTAATTGTCTCCAGCATAGTCATGGAGTAATTAGTCCTATTGATTGACTCGGTATCTTTAGCACGTGAGGATTTAGATGTTGAAGCTGCAGATCGTTTCTCATTCACTTCCTGTTGAACAAAATAAGTGAATAAATAGTGCAAACAAACAAAAATAAATAATGATTTTTCAAATTATTTCTACCATTAAGTGTGTGAAAAGTTATCGATTCTCGTTTACAATACTCACAGATAATAATAGATTATGCACAGAATGCACAATATTCGCCCAACTCGTTCCCGCTCCTCTTTTCTGCCTGGAGTTCGAATGGAGTTCTTCGACAGCTTCGGCACTGTCGTACAACTCTTTCAACTTGGTGATACATTTCTGAAAAGAGCCACAGATATTTCCAAGAAAAGGGAATGTGGCAAAATGAAGGGAATTTTCCGTTAACACGAAAAAGAGTCCGGTCGGTACTCAGTTGTAGACTCGTGGTGATTTTAGTCTAGCCATATGCAACACTTGAATATATAAATTGAATCAACAAACATGGGCATTCGTTGTTCAAACAAAATTGTCTGACAAGCTAGAATATTGTAAGAATACGAATATCCTTTCAGTCCAAGGTTTCAGATAGTTTACCTATCCCAACTTTGAGCCATGTGACTGGGGCTCTTAAGCAGAATTCGCACATGCGGCTTCTTTTTCATTTTTTCCTACCGTTGAATTAACTAATAATAAAACTAATTCAACCTTTAGTCTTTCTAGTTTAAAAACAAATATTCTTAAATAATGAAATTATCTTGTTGCGCGGAGATAAACTTGCACAATCTGAAAACGTGATTACAGTATGAGCAGCAAAACCATCGAACAAATATCTACAAACGTTGTCTTTCTTCTTGATATTTGAATCCAATTCTGGTCACACGATTGTTTATTCCTTTCAAGTAAAACCAATTGATCCGATGCAATTCAAGTATGGTCCCGAATTAGATCAACGTCAAATATACAAATAATCAAGAGTAATCTCTCACACAGTAATCGATTGATTTAGTTATTGGTGAATCAAAATGATCTAATAATAGTAAGAAATTAGGAAATAGCTAAACATTTCCGTCTTCTACCCAATAGTCAAACTTCACAGAGTCTCCTGAAGCAGAATTTCAATTTTCATACACATCAACAATGAATGCATGTCTCGGGAGATGTTGAAATTTCTCAAAGACAGTCATATTAGCTGGTTGTGTGAACATGGCAAAAGCAAGATATATGGGTGATAGAGAAGAAGGAAGAAATACATGAATATGAATCTACAGGGTGAATTCCTATCAATGGAACACTCTGAAGTTGGCTAGAATCGATCAACAAGGTTTTAGACAGTTCTGAACTCATTCCTCGATTCTAGCCAACTTCAGACTGTTCCATTGATAGGAATTCACCCTGTAAATGCTAACAATATTCATATTACAAAAACAGTAACAATGATAGCACTTCAAACTTCTGTCATCGTGACAACGATACCAAGCATACATTCCAGGTCCTCGGACATGAAATACAATTGATTCCACTACCCCGACACAGCATTTGGAATATGAAGGCAACGAAATTACGACACCTCAAGTTTCGCTATTTTTTAAAATCAAATCCACAGAATATACGAAATTTCATCATTTTTAAACAAATTAAAAAATTCTTAGCCCTTCTCGTGATTCTGAAAAATAATTTTACCGCTGGAGCAGTAGAGAATTTTTATTAACGAAGAAAATCGAGGAAAGAATTATTTCTACAAGAATGTAAAATTTATTAAGTATTTCTGTCCGCTGTCACATTAATTGTGCGTAATTTTGCCTCCGTTACAATTTATCATATACCGTATAAATAAATTCAAATACCTTTCTGTCTGTGATTTTTTTAGATTGCGCAAGTGAGCAGATCTCGATGAACTGTTGCTCGTATCGCGGCATCTTCGCCACTGTGCGCCGGTCTGTGAATTAGAGGTTATGAAAACTTCATAGGCACCAAATTCTCCGACTGTCATTAATTCACGGTCAACAAATTGTTTACCCGATCTATCCGATCGTTTTTACGTCACAAAACAGACTTTTGTTTCCTCTGACTATCTCAAACTATCACATTTCAGTTCGCTTTAACGAACATCGCAAAGTGCGACGCACATTAGGTCTACCTTTATGTTTTCACTTTTTAGCTTTGTGGAACGCGGGTCGAGTGGTTTGAATTCGAATTTGGCGAGTTGACGACTACTCGCTATTCCGAGTGCTCAAAAAAACAAGTGAAGATGGCGCCAGCTCACCCTGGGCCTCCCGCCTTCTTGAGACTCATTGGTCATTGGTGACCAGTGTTGCCAACCCTAAAAAAAAAATGAAGATTTTTTTTTAAAGAAATCTGCTAATTCTTCTAAAGAAATTCGCTAACTCTTGCAGAAATCTAAAGAAAATGTGTGTCTTTTGAAAAAAAATCTTCGTAAATTTCATTGGATTTGTAGCAACTATAAAGATTTATTTGACATTTTTTAACACATTTTTAAAAACGTATTGACATAAAAAAACGTGATAAAATTCGAATTCCTATGCAAATGTAGCATCCATAGAAATCCGAAGAAATCTAACGAAATTTTAACCACCTCCTAAAGAATTTCTCGTTTTGGAGGTTGGCAACACTGCATTGGTCGTTGCGAGCACATGTGTCGGTTTTGTAACGGCGTACATAACCTTAAAATAGCACTCGTGCGGTGAAGATCGTGCTTCATGTTACAAACAGTGAATAGCTGTATTGAATAAAAGTGAAATATGGGTAAAGTAAAACCGAGATTGGGGAGTCGTAAAAAAGCGAAGCGATGGGCGAAGGGACAAAGCTCCAGTTCGAACCCAGAAACTAAGAAACACAGAGACCAAGCACGGACCAGATTTTTCCAAGAAAATTTCGGTGAGGGTTTACAGCCTTTATTTATTATTATAGAGTAGAGTAGTTCGTTTAATTTTTAACAATTTTGGGGAACCGATTCCTCGCAGTAGTCGATATTCCTTATGTCGAACATTGAAACAGTTTTGTACCCCATAACCTCTTCCTTTTCGTCGATATCTGAGTCAACGAACAACAACATCTCTGTCAAATGATTCCAATTTTTCTCTGCGAATATTTAAATCAAAAACCACAAGAATAAAAAATATAATCAATAGACTTTTTTGTGAGGGATGAATTGAACCAAATTAATAATAAAAAAAAAAAATTGGCTATCAAAATGACGATCTTTGTAATCTTGACGATCAAATAAAACAAGTTTTGATCCCAAGTTCGGCACAGAATCAAAATAATAATAGGTCTGAACCAGATTATACAATTGACCACAGAATTGTCAAAATATTGACAAAACCGCTTTTGTTTTCTCTTCCCGTTTATCTTAGCTGATTTTTTATTCGATTTTAAGCCCCTGGTGGCCTGACCTCGGATGCCCTTCACAAGCACAACGCGATACAAGGAGGACATGCAACACAGAGGATCGAGGTGGATGACGACGAGACAACGCAAGCAACTACCTTCAAAACTTTTGATACATTTGCGAGTGATTGGAGTAGCTGTTCTAATATTTCTTTTGGGAGGTAAATCTTGGGTATTTTTTTAACGATCGTTCTTTTGTAGAACCGCTTTATATCCTTTCTTCAGAATTTACTCATGATTATACATTTTTCTTACAGGTTCTTGAGCGGCTTTCAACCCAATTCAGCCATGCATAAAGAAATGTTGGCAGTTTTGGCTGCGGTCACCGAGGTCATCAAACAGAACGGAGGAACGGAATCTTCTACAGAATATTACGCTGCTTTGGTGAATTTATTATTGATATTGATATTCATTAGTTTAAATAGAAACTATGGTTTCAAAACTTGGAATACGTGAATTATGTGGAGATGCCTTCATTAGGAAGCAAAAAATATCCGTAGTACAATGTGAGATCTGTTCCTGTGGCCGTCTAAAAGCTCAGAGAAATGTGGTGCATAAACTGAGATTATCGCATCTTTATAGATGACGACGCTAGAAGCAACAGAGTCCGAAGAGTCAGTAGCGGCTGTGATTTCGCTGTTGGGAATGGGTCTCAAGACGGTACCAACAAACGTGCTAAGATCGCAGTTCAGTCAAGCTAGTCAAACCTTTCTTCAAGTATTGACCAAATATGCGACCAGTGAGAATTTCCTCATTCTAAGAACGGTGAGCTGGACCAGTTATGATGTGACCGAATCCAATCTAGATGAATCAAATAGAGTGACTACGTAACAATCGAATTATGTTACAGTGCATCGGCTGTCTTTCAATATTGTTGAGATCCCAAGAGGCAGCAGTTTGGTCGAGTTCATCAACGACGCGAGTACTCGATGCAATACTCGCATTCACCATCCACTCAAAACCGAAGGTCCGGAAGGCGGCACAACACGCAATTTGTTCCATCCTCAAAGGTAAACGACAGGCAGAGAGTATCTGAAATCGAACGTTGTCATTACTTGCACTCATTCGTTGGTGAAATTTGTATTCATCATTTCAATTGAAATTGTTTTCTGTTGACTCTTTCCAGGCAGTGACATAATGAAAGTTGAGAATCCGCCTTCGTATCATCCGGCAGCATCGCAAGTAGCGAAGCATTGTCTCGCGCAGTTAGAATTGGCTGGTCAACCAGGTGGAATCACAACTACATTACATATTCTCACTATGTTGAGAGAAGTCTTGCACCAGCTTCCCAAATCCAACGTCAAAGTATGAAATAAAATTTCCTAGTAATAAAATTGAGGGTTTTAACTGTGATTTTCGTTACAGACTATCTGCGAGGGACTACTCAAGATCATGACACTCAACAACGTGCTAGTGACGTCTTGTTGTCTTCAAACTTTCCACAGTTTGTTCATCTCGAAACCTTCGGAGACAATTCTACCCTCCAATTTGAATGCACAGATAATTAACGCTCTGTACGATTATCAACCAGCCCCAGGAGATACGCAGCCCACTTTGGCCTGGCTGGCCGTGATGCAAGAGGCGCATTGTAATCTCGTAGTGTGAGTGATATCAGTTACAATCGATCGACGTAGCGGTAAATCATCTAATTCATCAATTTTTTCAATCCGTATATCTTTTTGCCCTCAGAAACTCACTGCCTCTTTGCGCAGCCAACTTACCTAAAATTTTGGAAAAGTGTACAGAGCTTTGGTTGTCCGAAAGAACCGAAGTACTGACAAGCGCCTCGCACACAATTAAAACGCTTCTGCAAGTCTGCGCTGCGCCTTTGTGCGAAACCGAGCAGAACGTGAGAAAGTAAGTATAAGATTGATTGAATTGAATGTTTGTCCATTCAGAATCAATCCTGAGATATAGTAGGTAGTATATTCACCATGAAACATTGATTAATTCCTTATTATCTGTGTTACTATGAATAGGTACAAGTCGACAATATCCAAAATAATCCAGCTCGTACAGCAGGGAATGAAATACCAATACCACTCCGCATGGCATCACGTTCTTCACTTGCTCGCAGTCATCTTCCAGGTAAACATGAGATAGAGGGTGAGAGATGAATATAGCCCATTCTTTAATCCGTTTTCTATTTTGTACAGATTGCTGGAAAAACTTGCAAGGATCAATTGGTAGGGATATTAGTAGCTTTGGCAGAACTGAGGGATTCGTATAAGTTCACATACAACTCAGAGGTCGAGTTTGCAGTTGGAGCTGCTATTAAGTCGATGGGCCCTGAAGTTGTTCTGAGCACAATCCCGCTACAGGTACTTTCATCGATGAGTCGAAGTGTATCGAGCTCAAATTTGCTAACGAAATAGGATTTTATCAATATAATCTCATTTGTACTTTCTCAGACTTCGGAAAATAGTATCGACCTGAACAGAAGCTGGCTCTTACCGACACTGAAAGAAAGCATCAGTCAAGCCCCACTTGCATACTTTGTGAAGTCGTTGCTACCACTAGCCACCATGTGCGAGTAGGTATTGAATTTTTGTAATTTTTCGCTGACAAACTAATCACGTTACGTATGAATTTAGGCAGAAATCAATCGCTCTGAAGTCTAAGAACGACGGAATCGGTGGTCACAGCTACCAGCTTCTCACTTCTCAAATATGGTCTTTACTTCCTAATTTCTGCAACAACCCGGATGATACGAAAGAAAGTTTCAAGGTACGAAACTAACGTGACTTGCTTTCTACAGCAAAGCAAAGCATCGCTGACAATAACTAGTAATTGATATGCATTTTCGAATTCACAGAACATTGCCCGAATCTTGGGTACTGCGATAAGTGAGAGGAAAGACCTTAGGCTATCAGTAATGGCTTCTATCAGAAAACTCATAACCCGAGCAACGGAGGACAATAATGAAGAAGACGTCGCAGAACTGGCCAGATTCGCTAAAAACTTTCTCCCTTTACTATTTAATCTCTACACTACTAAGCCTAATGGTTCCGACGAAGAAGGACAACGGCTTGCAGCTTTGGAGACTATCAAGGTGAAATTATCTCTTGAAACTTGTACACGGCGTTTTTGCTTCAGTTACAATAAACATTCGTGTTATTACAGATATATCTGACGATCAGCAGTAAGGAATTGGCAGCGGAGCTGTTTGATCGCGCTCTAGAAAGACTCCAAACTGCTGATATCGAACCTTTTGTCAAAGAAAGTATATTGGATTTAATCAGAGTATTAGCTTGCCATACGGATGGAGATAGACTGCTGTCTGTCTACAACGAATTCATTCCTGTACTTGCGGATACCAAGAATCCAAAAGAACAGAAAAAAGCATACAGGTAACAGGATGTTCCTAGAAAACGGTTTTCCTTGTTATTTAATCGCTCCAAAAAAGATTCGATCTTTATATAACATGTGAAATATTGAAATCGATCAATTTGAAAGTCAACAGTAACGGAAATTCTTGTCGTGTGGTATAATATTGAATATCGACGTGATTGCAGATTCTTAGAAGAAATATGCAGCAGTGATAAAGAGGCTTGCAAAGAATTTGTCCAGCACAATAGACATACGATTCAAAAACTTTTGTTGAACTCTTTATCTTCTACCATCGCCAGTAGCAAAGGGGTTTGTAGTATACTTTCTTACGCCCACCCTAAGCAGTAAATTTGATCCTGTACTATAATTCTCATACATAGTTTTCGTAATCCTGTAAAAATTATATCCAAATTGAGATATAAGCGAGGAATCTGTTGTAATAGAATAATCTGACTAATTCTGTGCGTATCTAGGCTCGTCTTCGATGTTTGGAACACCTTGTAAAGTCTCAGCCTCAACTGGAGCAGACAAAACTTCTGAAAGCTGTAGTCCCAGAAGCGGTACTATGCATCAAAGAAATGAATGAAAAATGTCGTGCATCTGCGTATCAGCTGCTGAACACCATCGCTGAGCAGCTTATGAAAAACACACAAAGTCTCGAAGTATATATCGAAATGTTAGTAGCAGGTCTTGGAGGAACGCCAACACTTTGTAGCGCTACTCTGCTCGCTCTTGCCTCTGTTACATTCAATTATAACGGTAAGAAATGATCATTATGCAAAACTATTACAACATTTCGTAGGCAAAGCTAATCGAAGATTTGAATTATTCAACAGGTTCGTTGGGATTGGAAACCGTGAAAGAAATTTTAGAACATGCTTGCAACTTGGTGACTTCGCCAACTCGAGAGATAGCCTTGTCAGCGATATCGTACATCAAGGTTTACCTCTCGATCATGCCCTCGCCTACTATTGCACCGCTGTTACCCACCATCGTAAGTCAATATTGATGTACTTGAACAGACAAAGTTACAATAGATTTAGGTATAATTGATATTGTCGTCGCCCTGATTATCGTTTTAGGTAACAGCTCTCTGCGATATGACCGAGGATTGCCGGAGACATTTTCGCCAAAAATTCCGTGACGTTCTTGTGAAATTGATAAGAAAATACGGAGCGGATGTGATAGCAGGAATGGTGAAACCCTCGGACAAAATTATGCACAAGAGAATCAACAACTTGAGAAAGATACAAGCGAGAAAACAGAAATTGAAGGAGCAGAGCCGACTCGCTAGTGCTAACAAAGATGATACAGAAGACGACGAGTTCAACGTTAAAGCTAGACCAAAGACGTAAGTCTGGATCTGGACGAAATGAATATTCAAGAGACAAAATTCCACAACTTTTGTTCATCGATTAAAAAACTGTACTTATACCACATTTTCCTGCGTTTTAGCGTCGAAGAAATATTGGCGGACAGTGAGGACGACTTCGAAGATATGGACAAAGACGAGCCTGATCGAGGCCAGAAACAAAAACCCAGAAGGAAAGCATGGATTCAAGAAGACGAAGAAAATATCGTCGACTTCATCGATGCTGCAGCTGCTAAGAATATTACTGGTACGTTCAATTTCCCGGAATATACATCAGATTCATCATATCCCAGGCAGGCCTGTTATCGAAAGATTGTAGTATAAACACCAAAATCACTCGAAAATTTGTTTTAATAATCGTCGAAATTTTGTTCATTACTTTAGCAACAAAACCTGGATCACTTGTTCCGACCCAATCCAAAGGAAGGTCAAAGGATAGTGGTTTTAAATTTTCTGGAGATGGTCGTCTGATAATCAAGGATGACGGCAGCGACAGTGATGCGGAGAAGAAGCCGAAAAAATTGCCTTTCATGGCAAATGATTCAGACAATGAGAGCGGTAGGAAATTTTTCAAGAATTCAAATTTTGGGATTCAGTTTTGCGGTGTATCTGGCGGAAAAATTCACCAAATATACAAATCCTGGTTCGAGTTGGAATCAATGAAATGAAAATGTTTCCAGATGACGAAGACACCAAGTCAACGGTATCGGCGGTAAAGACTGGCAGAAAACGAAGACTTAGCACGAATTCAGATGCTGCTGGTATGCATTCGGCACGCCCTGCAATGAAGTATCAAGGTATATCATACTCGCAACCGATTTGAGAATACATTGTCGGAATGGGTGCAGCAATCGATTATTTTTACAGCGGGTGGATCGGGTATCCATAGGCCAATTGCGGCGCAACCTCGGAGGAGCAATCCTGGTAGCGAATACTCGGCTAAAAAGGCTAAGGGAGATATAAAAAAGAAGGGGAAACCAGAACCTTATGCTTACGTGCCGTTGACACGATCCTCATTGAATAAACGGTTCGTATTATCGATTATAATGTACTATATAATTTGTGTGAAGCTATTTCGAACCGAACCAGTCCTGCGATTTCGGTAGTCCTGAATTCTTCAATAGTATAACAGAAAATATGTTTTTACAGTAAGAAGATGAAGAATGCCGGCAAGTTCAAGAACATAATATCAGGTGCTAAGAAGGGCGCACGTATCGGAAAAAAGAACAGAGATAGACCCCATTAACCCTAGTAAAATATTCCGATTAAATATCTGCGTGAATGAGTGAAGAGAGAGAGAGAGAGCAAATTTATTCAAGCCATTGGCAAAGTCCCCAAGATCCCGAGGAGAAGAGAGAAGAGAATATTTGGCAAAAGAATGATGATTTTTTTTATTCCTTAGTGAAACTGAAAAAGAGATGGATTTTTTATTTTGTACTTCAGATGATAGTTTCGTACGTATAATTGTTACTCATTGTCATACTTTTGCCAAGCACCTCAAATCACTGTGTAACGAACTTGAATTATGTATTTGATTGTTTAATAGTAGTAATTCGATAAAAATGATTAAAAAAAAAACATCTTGAGGAAGAACACTTGTTGATTATTGTTAGACGATATGTTATAGCTTACGGCCAAATGTAATCAATTTGTCACAAGATTTACATCAGTAAATTCGTTCACTTTGCAGACCCGCTGAGACCTGAATGAGTTCTCTGAGAATGGTATAATTTGAATTAAGGATGTATAGGCTATACAATCTCAACCAAAAGTGAGTCTCGTCGTCAATATTGAGTACTTCGAGATGAGATAAAAATCGGAAAAAAATCAACCACAATCAAGATGATAAGAGTAATCATTTTCAATAATAATAATGCCCAAAAGTTATCAACAAATTGTTTAAACAAATCATTGTTTAACAAATTTCCTGGTGACGTTATTTTTTTCATGTCAAATGAATTCGTTAATCTTTCTGAATACACATGAATTTTTTCAGAATTTTGTCACTTTTTTTAAATTTCCGTTTTCGAAAATTTCTAAAGGCTGTATTTACAAAACTATTAGTTCCACGCCCCGGAAACTTCGAAATTGTAATCTACATCGTTTCCACAATAACATATCCAAAATTCAGATTTTTTTCTTCATTTTTCAAAATTGAAAACGGAAATTTCAAAGAAGTGACAAAATTCTAAAAAAATTCATGTGTATTCAGAAAGATTAACGAATTCATTTGACATGAAAAAAAAATAACGTCACCAGGAAATTTGTTAAACAATGATTTGTTTAAACAATTTGTTGATAACTTTTGGGCATTATTATTATTGAAAATGATTACTCTTATCATCTTGATTGTGGTTGATTTTTTTCCGATTTTTATCTCATCTCGAAGTACTCAATATTGACGACGAGACTCACTTTTGGTTGAGATTGTATGGCCTATTCTATTTTTTGACAAATTAACATTCAAATTTTGCGCGAAAAGTCACGTGCTGTCATCTACTCTCCATTCGTCAACCAACTTTTCAGGCTGGATTTTCATTGGCAGTATTTTGACGCGCAGCAAGGTACTGCCGGAGGCTCATTGGTCGTTGATCCAGTGGCTTAAGGTGGATTTTCATACGTCGCTCTTTCTGGCGATAGCCGTGATCACGTGACTATACGATCGTCGTTTGTTGGAACACGTGACTACACGGTTTTCGCTAGCGACATAATAACACCACGTAATAAAGCTGAAATTGTTCAGCTTTTTGTGTGGTCGCTCAAGAGCACGCCAATTCAAAATGAGTGATCAAAATTTTAGTTCATACAGGGTGTCCTTCAAATATATCTATTTTTCGATTGAAGAGAGTAATGTTATCGGTTATGTATTGTAAAATTTCAATAGCGTAAGCCTCTGTTATAATGAATACCAGGCTCTACGATATTTTTCTAATATATTTATTTCAGATTGAAGAGTAATGTTATCGGCTATGTAGTGTATAATTTTTAATTTCTAATTTTCAATCTTGTAATTCGGTCACAAGTCTATTAGTCGCTGAAAATGAGCGATCGTCGCTGGAATGAGCGACGGATCCCTTTTCATGGACTAAATTTGCCACGGCGATATATTAGATGACGTCATCCATTTGTCGCTAAAACGAGCGACTAGCGACAGCATGAAAAGGCACCTTAATAAAGCTGAAATTGTTCAGCTTTTTGTGTGGTCGCTCAAGAGCACGCCAATTCAAAATGAGTGATCAAAATTTTAGTTCATACAGGGTGTCCTTCAAATATATCTATTTTTCGATTGAAGAGAGTAATGTTATCGGTTATGTATTGTAAAATTTAAATAGCGTAAGCCTCTGTTATAATGAATACCAGGCTCTACGATACTTTTCTAATATATTTATTTCAGATTGAAGAGTAATGTTATCGGCTATGTATTGTATAATTTTTAATTTCTAATTTTCAATCTTGTAATTCGGTCACAAGTCTATTAGTCGCTGAAAATGAGCGATCGTCGCTGGAATGAGCGACGGATCCCTTTTCATGGACTAAATTTGCCACGGCGATATATTAGATGACGTCATCCATTTGTCGCTAAAATGAGCGACTAGCGACAGCATGAAAAGGCACCTTTAGGCATGTCGTCTGCTGCTTTGATGAACCACGTGATCAACGACCAATGAGCCTACGGCAGTACCTGTTTTGTTAGGTTAGGAACAAAACTTCAGTGCTCTCGGTACTTGGTACTTACCCAACTGATCTTTCAGTGGTTTTGCCACTCTGACAATGTTGAGTCTTAAAACATTTGAAAACCACGGATAAAAATGCTCTTGAATTTTTGTCATCCGTGTTTGAGACCCGAGGTTAGCTGCAGTACGATCAGTACCGAAGGATACGACGTGACTAATTTAATTTCTGAATCGTCAAACGGTTTCTTAGCGTACTCGTGCATAAAACCACCGATAAACATTGACCTAACTTTTATCTGTAACGTACAAATCAGTCGAGTTATAATCTGGCCAGCAGTAGGCCCGCAAAAATCTTCAGGATTTCAGCTGTTGGCTAAGTCGACAGCCGATTCTAGCGTTCCGTACACGACGCTGTCCAATGCGTACCTCGACAACGCCGACTCGGGAGTTATTTTCTGTAGACGAGACATCAACGAGACGCTTACTTCGGTCACTCACGGCTTCCTGCATCGGTACATCAAGATCTCCGACCACCGAGCTGTGGACAAAGCCACCAATATCAGGATATGTATCGTCAAGACAGAAAACTCAGTTCCCGCTATCGGGAGGATAGAAGTTTGGGGCAGGGTCTCAAGGTGTTGCGGAAGGGACGTAATCGCCGGAGTAAACGCTTTGTGGAACCAACACCACAGTCCTCGTATCCCAACGACGAAAATGGCTGTGGAGATTCCGTTGCCGGATGACGATGTTGAGGCTGTGTGAGTACTCCGAAGTTGCCAGGACGATATCAAAGACAAGATCTAACTTCTGTTAATTTCTTCCAGGGATAAGAGTACGAGTTCTCTAGAAATCCCAGAAGATTTCGTAGACCCTATCACATACGAGATAATGGTGCAGCCAATTGTCCTACCCAGCGGTAAGATCGTTGATCAATTCACTCTGGAACGGCACGAGCGGAACGAGGCTGTATGGGGACGATCGCCGTCGGACCCGTTCACCGGTATCCCATTCGGAAATACCAATAGACCGTCGATAGCAACCGCGCTCAAAGCTAGAATCGACAAGTTCCTATTAGAGAATAGCGACGTAGACGAGGTGAAAAAATTGCCGAGAACGTTGGGTCGCAGGAGGATAGCGCAGCTCCAAGATGACGCAAAAATATTGGACGTTACGGATGTTATTGCCGCTAATTATGCAAAGTCTGCGAGGAATGCAGCAGATCTGAAAGCTAGTTCTAATTACGTGTTGAAACGGAGAATTCCTTCGTCTTTAACGAAGAATCAGCATAAATTACCAGTCGCAATTACGTTAGAGAAACAGTCTGTAGATTTGATGGATTGTAAAAGACGTAAATGCAGCAAAATCGCGAAGATTTTTACTGCGAGTCGTAATATCGAAGTGGAGGATAATCATGAGGCAGATATGAGCAGTGCCATCGATGGCGACTTAGAATTAAATATTAGATCTGTGTTGTCGGGTCTCAAACGATTTGGCACACCAAAAGCCAATGAAATACCGAAAGTAAAAAAAAATTGTTCATGCTGCACGAGAAGTGCACAGTATTTATTACCTTGTACGCATATCGTATGTAGGAAAGTTCTTACGTTGGCCAAAACTTTAGAATGCCCGTCCTGCGGTGTGCCGTATAGGACAAGTGACCCGAAGAGAATTCACGAATAGTCTTGATTGATGAATTTTTATTTATGCAATGTAATCGGTTAAGGAAAAGATTGTTGAGGTTTTTAATAAACATTTTTATGTATATGCAAATTCGTTTATTATATTCCTAATAAAAAGTAAATCATATAAAACTCATATTATTCCGGCAATGCACAATAATTTCTAGACATTACGTTTGAACGTTAAATAAAACCGGAGATGGGTTTTAATTTACAATACTGTTTTAATTACTTTTTCAATCATGTTAGCTTTATCCCGGATATAAGAAGCATTGTGAAGCATCGCTATGTACGCTATAGCCCTCACCGTAGTTAATTTTTACATTTTTAGATTAGCAAGCTGATATGCTGTCGATTAATAAACAACAGAGATTTTAATATTGTAATTAAATAACAGGGTTTGACTGACTTGTCTCGCTGGACAAAAGCAACATTGACCACTTTTCGGCGAATCTTTTCTTAGACTTCAACAAATTAATTTACACGGCACTTAATTAACTAGTATCATGAAGGGGGGTGTAGTGTATAAAATGGTTGCGTTGATTATCACAGGAAAAGTATTTCACAAGCTATGATATTTAGCAATTATGAAGTTTTTGGTTCGTATTTTACCATCGGTATAAAAATATCTATTCTATCAATACGAGTATGCATATCGTATCATATTATATTCCTTGTATGCACATCACAACAGCGGAACAAAAAATCACAGAAGAATAGCGATCGTGACGAATGATTTATCCAATTCATAAAATTTTCTGTCATTTGTAAACCGTGTTCAGCTCTTCAAGAACATGTATCGATTTATATTTCCTCTGAGTAAAAAAAGACAATTGTCGACAAAGTATATAAAGTCAGCAATGTGATTGCGTGTGTGTGTGTGCCGTTTTTAGTAATCATTAGAGTTACTGGCTTGATGATACTTCATATTGTGCTCGTGGATCAAATACAGTAAAGTAGACGTATGTACGATTAAGAATATTTTCAGGCCTCTCTTTCTATTGCCTTTTCCGTACAATATGTATAATATTAAAACAACCTTTGGTCAAACGATTTGACCATATCTTAAATGTTTCTACAAATTTACATTCCAATTAATGTTCAATAAATTACATATTTATAATGGAGTTTGGTTCTGTAATTATCAAAATCAGTAAGAAATAAATATATATATATATAGTATATAATTTACCAGAAATACTTTGAATGTTTAAGAATGTTGTCTACAAAACCTGGAAACCTTTTCCTTGGCTTTGCCTTTTGGCAGCGTTCAACAACGACAAAAAATAGTTTCTCGAATCAGGCGCGACATAGAATGTTACGGTGTTGTCAGCCGGAGGCATTACCGGCTCAGAACTGTCCGATTGTGCATCACTGTCAGTTGGCAGACTAGCTAAGCCCGTACTACTCGTTCTCACATACTCTTCAACTCTTGCTCTCATCTCTTGATCCATCTGAGGAAAAATCATTGAAAATTATCTCGTTAGAACGACTAATTGAAACATCGGTGATTAGATACCTCACGATATTCTCGCGGTGACGAGGGAGTCGCAGGCTGTGTAACAGCGGGTGGACAATGGAGGCATATCATCGTTGTATCCGAGGGATGATCAACGCTAGTCAGTTCGTTAAGGGTGAACACTTTCTCTGTGGTATCCTCGGCAATGTTCACCACGAGTAAAACTTTTCTTGTTAAAACCAGCGATACTGCCTGATTACTCCCCTGATGAATCACATGATCCGCGTTGATTATGTGCAAAATGTTATCACGACCGGCTATCAGAAGGGGCATCAAACGCCATGCGTATCTAACCGGGGCGTTTTTCCCACCACTAGAGTATTGTACAACTGGTCTTTGTCGAGGCTGAAGAAATTCCAAAGATTTTAGTTCGTTAGTTACCACAAATCTGATGAAATTATCAGACCAACTAACACAAGGCAAGGAGTTCCATCCAGCACCCTGCAGTAATCCTTGACCAGTGAGAGCGACCAGCTCTGCAGCACCACTCAAAGGCTTAGTCACCACTCCGACCAATCCGAGACCAACCCCAGTCATGACGCCTCTGGTAGTTGCTTCTCCGGACCACACCTGTTGCAGAGGATGATGTGCTAGCCCGGCTACAGCAGCTGTGGCAGAATGGATTGGGCGTATGAATGGTTTTTAGATTCTATGAAAGTAGATCTCGAGTGTTTTTTTTTTACCGAGAAGACTCATTCCGAAGCCTGTGAGACCTTGATAAAGACCCTGTGCCATTCCTTGTGGTCGCATTCTTCGAGATTCCTCCTGACGTTGAAGGTGTTCCACATCCAGGGTTAATCGATCTAAATTTCTAGCTACACTAGACGCTAGTTTCGTGACTGAATTCACTGTTCCTGATAAGATAACACAATGTAGGAATATATAAATGTCAGATCATACTATAGTCATGAATGATATTCATTTTTGCAAATTGTCAAGCGATTGGTGAACCACTGAGAAAATATAATTTGTGAAAATACCCGCGGTAACGTGTTTCATAAGACTTGCAGATCCGTGAGTTACGCCAACAACAAAACCCCAAGGTCCATGTAAGAGGCCTTGGAACGGCAACGAGACAAAATCTCTGAGGCCAGAACCCAGAGCCTGGGCAAGTCCTCCGGGGGATCCGAGAATTTCAAGTGATCCGACAACCCATCCTATCGATAAAAAACAGCTTGCAATAACTCGATCTTTTTCCACGGAGGGTAAACACTCGCTTACGATTTTTCATGATGGAAACGAATAGTTTTTCCAAAATAAGGATATCAACGATTCACCACTTACCAGCGCCGAATATAGCTCCGGACAAGTAATGCATGGTCAGCGCATTGCCAAGTCTGTATGGAGTAGTTAGTAGATTCTTTCTTTCGAATGTGCCAAAGTACAATGGAGAATGATCCAGTGCCAAGTAGAGTCGTACGGATGTATGTACACTGAGCAAAATGGACACTGGATCTATGGTGAGGTGCTGGAGCCTGAGAGGAGAGCTCAAGATTTTAGCGTCCATCATTATGTAGTCTGGTACATAAACGGAAGAAGATATCGGAGCTGTTTGTAATTTCTTGACATTATCAGGCGGCATCACGAAGCAAGGGGGCACCAGTGAAGTCGCATAATCCAAAAGTTGCGCTATGTACGTATCCTCGATGTACGCACTGACTGGTGCTAGCGTTACTCGGACATCTTTGACGCCTGTGAGTAAAAAGGTATTGTTACAGAAAGAATGCAAGAACCACAAATATGAATCAATCATCGTAGTACATGAGTAGTTAGAATCTCACCAGACGCCTCGCCATCATTCTCGTAAGTGACATTGATGGCTAACAGTGAACTTTTTTTCAGCTGCGATAGAATGTTGTTTAAACGGCTGTTGAGAGAGAAAGTAAGCTCCTTTTTGAGTACTGGATTCTGGCCTATCAGTACAACTGGAAAGTCAAAGCCGCCTTGGTCAAACATTTGATTGTCCAGTTGCAAATCTCCGACACAAATCCACATGGATAAAAGATTCTGCTTGGGTTCCATCGTGAAAAATAAATCGCTTATTGTTAAGCTAGCAACCTCTGTGGTTTGCGCATTGTCATTAACATCTTGCGTTATGATCAGCGTGATGCCTCGAAGGTAAACTGTGACGGAGCGTTCCCGACTCCACGCATCTTTAGACTCTGTAATCGACTTAGAGTGATCCTCGGATTGGTCAGCTTTAGTATTTCGTCTCGCTTTTGCGTTAAACTGTTTCATATTATGTTGCGAAGATGCGGGGGAATCTGGACCCGAAATATCCTCTTGAGCCGAGAAAAAGCTCGTAACTGATGTAGAACTCGGAGAACTCTGAGGAATCAATGAGGAATGTAATGATGCTTAGATTGGTCTGGAGGAATGAAACACTTACGTGAGCGATCAAAGGAGTCATACTTTCATCTGAGATATTGGCTAATTGACGATTGTATATCGTCTCGACGTCGTTTGGTTTGTTTTCATTGTGGAATAATCTACTTCTAATATCCCGAGCAGATATTTCCACCTAAACAGAATTTGCGAGATAAAAATTATTAGTATCTACTCCAATAACTCGTCCATGTTCTCAACTCACCTGCGATATAGGAAGAATATTGATGTAAGTAGTGTAGCACCGAGTGTACATGATCAGCTTTATATCTCCATGCAGCGGAAGCCGAACATATTGATCTGATGTTAGAGAAGTCATTGCAGACAGGCTCACACCTCGTGACCAGTTTAGACTTTGTTCTATTAGAAACAAAAATCAGCATTCAAATATCTACCAAAGATTTCCGACGATTGGTAACCGACCTGAAATATCGCTGACATTGTTTGACACTGCAGCCAAAAGTAACAGCGGCGTAACGCTCAACGCCGGAGAGTCGGGTAAACGACTACCGACAGCTGGAAGAGAGTAGTGGCAAGAACCACTACTCTCTACGTCACAGATCCAAGAGAAATGGAGCGTTTCAGCCAATACACCAGCTGAAAATATTTATCAAAAAATAACACGACCCGTAATGGCAGACATAGAAACAGTTGGAACTTAGAACTTACTCATGTCTACATTTGCCTGGCCAAGAAGAATCTTGAAATTACATCCGTTGTTGATCAGCAATTGTGGGTGTTTGTCGACATGAATGGTAATGTATGTAGTACCTTTGTCTTCCTGGGTGGTGACCACTATCGGCATTGTCGCAGATCCATTCTTTGAAATATTATTCAATTCCGTTAACAAAAATGGCAATTAGGGAGTAGTAAACGGTACATAGTAATAAAATCTATGTCCTATTGAATTTCCTTACTTACAGGAATGGCAAGACATCGGCGGCTCATACCTTGGTCCACTCTTATTGGGCAAGACCAACGGTGGCCCAAACTCAATGATATATATAAGGCCATGGGATCGACATTTTCTTGGTCGTCTAACAAATACCATTGCACTATCGCCGTGGCATACCTGCAGCGATGATCATTTGGTTTATTTAAATTCTGAGTGAATGAGACATTTATTGATAGGGTACCGATGACTCACTTTTGATCCTCCGATGGAAGAAGATTCAAGCTGTACGGAGTTAGATCGGCTGGTATGTTTATATTGGATGATGTTTCCTTCACAGCGAGTGTGGCGATACATAATTCTTGAGAAGTTAAATTCGAAATCAAATGGCTGCTCGATACACGAACTAATCTCATATCTTCGTGCATGCTCGAGTTGACGCTGACCATACATATCTGTTGACAACGTTTTCATTCGGAATTATAGTGGGTTGTAAGAAGATATTTTGATCATTGATAGTATTCGCAGGGAGTGATTATAGCAACTCACACTAGATCCACAATCAACGGCCGTTTTCATGTTACCCTCGACTGGAATGAGCCCCCCAATACGTGGCATGTAAAAGCTTTGACTCCAGTCTGGACGAGCTAGTTGAAGTGCTGGAGACGTGTAATAAGTGTCACCGAGCCCGATACCGAAATTGAATGTCCCCTGGAACATACGAGACGTTTTATTCAGCACTGAGATCATTATAGTAGAGTTTTTAGAGTGAAGAATTAAACTTATGCTTACGTCTAGTTTTGGTGGAGTAACGATTCCGTAGTGAGGGACTTGGCAGAGTTCGATATCCTCTGATACGAGAGACAAGTGGCATCCCAAAGAGTTCAATATGAAACACCACGGCTGCAGCTCCAATAACAGTGTGCTAGAAACTAGCCCAGCTTCTTGGTACTTTACCTAGGACACATCAAACTCTCATCAACTCTTCCTCAGTTTTTTCCACAAATAATGTTGACTATGTTCTAATAGTTATTTTAGAGTCTTAGCAACATAGATATAAACGAGCTTATACTTGGACATGGGTTTGGGGCTGTTCTGCGGATATCCACTCTGGTACATCATCTGTTTGAAAGGGCCATTGCAGCTTGTCCTTTTGACTTTCTAGTTCCTTCAAGATCTCTTCGATGTCTTCAATCTCTGGTCTCTTGAAAAATTTCTTCTGATCAACCGAGCTGTACGATAGCGGTACGTAAGGATTTGACGCAGATATACCAGACCTGATGAAAAAATGAAGAGAATATTTCGGGTTCGATAAGTTGTTGATAGAACTGCGATTAGACTATATCAGAATCCTTACTCAAGCTGGAACGTCAACTGATGAAAGTGTTCAAAAGTACCAGGGCAGTATAATTGCTGTCTTTCCCCACGACCAATAACACTTGCAGATAAAGAAACTTTCAGAGAAGGAGTTTCCATTTGTACCTTTGCTGGTACAGGCAAGTAGGAACGGATCATATAAAGCGGACTCAAAACAGCCTGAAAGAGAAAGACACAAATACCTATTGATGATGTTGCATTAGTTGGTGAAGAAAGTGCAGTTATCATTTAATACGTACAAGAATTTTGCTCTTGCCATGGATAACTTGAACAACTATTCTCACCCAGATGCTGAGAAATTGTCCACGTTCTTGTAATGGAACTGCGGTACATGGAACACAAAAATGTATTCATCAATTACTGCACAAGAGGTGCAAAGGAAACGTGGTTGCTTACCTTTTACTAGCCACGGCTGACTGCACTTTGTATTAGGTTGAAGTGGAATGTCGCCTGTCCAAGACAAATTGGTCAAACTAGAAAACCGTAATCGCATAGCCATGTGTTTGTCGTTTTCCAATACTATGGATGAGGGCTGACTTCTTCCTCTGATGATATGCACATCTCTGGATGGAATGACTGTAGTTTCCGTGTCAACTTCGTACCTGACCAGTTTCATTTCGAAATGGTCGACCAACTGATTCGTGATTATAAGCTGGCCGGAGAAGGTGATTAACTTTTGTGTGGCGGACAGCGACGTCACGTTGACAAAAATCGTTGTTCCTCCAGACGTGTTGGTGCCAAAATCTATCACCTGTATTCCATTCTTGTTAACAGTGAAGGGCTTACTCCAAGTCCAACTGCCATCTTCTACAGCGACGCGCAACGTTTGATTGTTGAAATGTCTCCAAGAATAGAAGTGGCATTGTCTACTTTGCAGCATTATGTTATCATCTGTTCCACTTTGTCCAATGCGAATCGGAATGTTGCTGTCATTGGCGACTACGTATCTCGTCAATACAACTACATTCTTGTTTTCATTATCGAACGCGATCGCCCATAGGTGCGCAGAAACGGCTAAAGTGTGGCTGATTGCCGGTCCGAATTTCAATGAAAACGGATTACATATCACAGAAAGCTCCACGCTATCGGCTATTGATAATTGGACTTTTCCTTCCAAGGGGTCGAGAACCTCGTGCATGTTCAATAGCCCGTAATCCAGGACGCGAACGCTGACTACCCCACCGATATCGACCATTACAGCTCCGTCTGCCCATCTGTTGAGGACTATGATGGCTTTCTTGTGTTCGCAAGTGAGGTAACATTGTGTTTCCGGAATTTGGCTATCCAATGTATAGTTTTGAAGCGGCGGTGGCAGATTGTTGTAACTGCTAGGGTCAACGTAATTGTAGAAGGCTACATGAATGGTACCGATATTTAATGCAGCTTGTAAGTTGGGTACGATTTTAGGATTGAAGTACGAATCGATCCTCAGACAGGCAGCGAGAGCTCGAGCCGAAACTAGTGTCTTTGCATAAGTTTGATACTTTGTTTGCGTCAGAACAACACGCCATATGCAAGCGACTGCTCTGGCTGGTGTTTTGTCAGGAAAATCCAGGCGATAACTATCCGTTTCAGAAAGATAGAAATCTGCGTAGTGCTGAAATGCAGCGTGACTTTCACTCCAGTACTCTATGCTGCATGGTACTTGCTCCTCGCATTCTACCTCCACTACGGACATCTGAAAAATATTCATTGTTACTCATTCACTGGCAAATCTCAAACGATTCAATTCTATACCTTGAATGGTACTGGGGAGACGTGTAATCTCGTGAGTGCTCTTGGCTGAGGATAGCGCCAGGCCATTGCTTGTTGTGGACACGTCAAGAATACTACCTAGAGTAAAGAATGAAAATCAGAAAGTTATGTGCATCAGATGTTGAATATATTTTACAAGTATTAAGCATACTTGATAGGGAAAAGGCAGTTCGTCTCCGTTTCCATCGATGAACTGGAAGGCACCAGCTTTTAGATCGTCTTTATAGTACTGCTCGGAGATGGAAGACATTGACTTCTTCACAGTTTGTTCTTCCTCTGACGAAGTTGTGAATGAGTTTGCGATCATATGACAGTCTTGTATCACTGTGAATAATATTTTTATTTGTTCGGGCCCGATGTCAAGGTAGAGACTTTCACTGTCCGCCTGGACTTGTATCTGCGGATGATTGTCTGAATCCTGCCATGATTCCCAGAGGAGGTAAATTGTGATGTTACAGCACCACGGGTTTAACAGCACCTTCATATTTCCATCAGATAAAACGGAAATGATCAACGAATCCATAGAAAGATTCTCGTAAACCCTTTCAGGTCTGATAGCAGTCGATGTATTCCCAGTCAGAGCAGCTAAGCTGATGACGATTTCCGACTCTGATTCGGTTTTCAACGACAATACGATTTGTTTTGTGGATACATTCAAATCTGGAATGTTGTATTTATTGTATGGAGCCCTCGAAGATGATTGTTCCGTAGTTAGGTTTGAGTTTTTAAAAGAATGTGGGGCTAGTTTGGCGTTATTTTCATCCAAGTAACACGACATAAGCTGAAATCAAACAACCTTATCGGACCCATGCTGGAATACTCTAAGTTTTAGTTCCGGTATAGCAATCGATCAGCAAGTGTACCTTGTTTTTTATAGACTCCATGGAAATAAGTCTGGACAATGAACAGTGAATTTTTGTTGGCCTTCCCATATTGACGGAATACTGAGGATTCTTTGTGGGGTGCCAATGGCATTTGATTGTCACAAAAGAAGGCGGTATCCCAGTATCAATGTGAGGATCTCCATTCCTCGTCTCCATCAAACTTACAGTAAAATCTGCTTCATTAGGTATTGTTGTCAATTGTTTCTTCTCTTCGTTCCCCAGAGCTATCGCTATGTCAAAGCACGTTATCTGTAATATTACCATGCTATGAATTTCCGATAATTACACAGAACAAATAAATATATTGCCCAGTCTTCGTTTTTCTTATAAACTATGACGTACTTGTAGTTTCTGTGTTATGTTTTGTTGAGAGATGTAGATGTTTGGCTGATCAATCATGACGTAGAAGAGTGGCTGTTTAACATCTCCGTTGTCCTCGTCTTCTTCGTTTGCATCCTGAAATGTGGCACATGAATACACTTTAAGTCTGATATGTTGTTGAGACGTTGAAGTATGAATTTTCAATCAAGATGAACAAATAATAACCATGTGGTACTCCGAGTTGGAAGACATTTCTTTTGTCTCGTAAAGGACTAATGTGATTTTCCCACAGTTGACCAGGAACTCGAACGGTGACAGCAAAGTAGCGCTGCGTCTTGACGATTTCCCCTAATGAAAATGTTGCATATTAGAACGTTTCTTCATCTCTTTTTCCAATCCAGATTTTGAATTCGTTAAATACTCACAACCACAGTCGAGTTCATACTAGACATTTCAAAATCAACGCCACTGTCCTTGGCAAAGTCTATGTCCGCTTCTTCTGATATTGGTGCGCAGGAAGGCTGCCTCGTAGCTGACAATTTAACCGGAAATAAAGAGTCATAGTTCTCTTTAGCGTTCCCAGAACAGAATGTTTCCATCTCAGTATAGAGCGTGGAAATGAGTTTGATCTGATTCAAGTTTATCGTTACATTGATATCAGTCAAACAATTTATTTCCACAGCATTTCCGCAGACGATAGTATCAGGCTTGAATATAGTCGCAGGCGCAATGATCAAGCTGAGGTCAAACCTGCGACATAAATATGAAACAAACGTTAAAATGACTGTTTAATGACTCTTCTTCAATTATCGCACCTCGTTATTATTGGAAATGTAGAGAAGTTTGGTTCCATGCTGCTTCCGCTGCTGAGTTTGTTCCATTCTAACGCTGGGTTCTCATTCATAGTATACAAGTAAGATTGCGACGATCTCTGCGAGACGAAAATGAAAATAAACATTCACGAATACAAAATCCTCACATTCTGTATCATCAACACATCAATTTCTAGCAATAATACCTTAGTGACACTGAGTTGGTAATTTTTCCAAGTGGTCGTATCCGCGCAAACGCCTTTGACGTTAATTTGATACTGTCGATCCTCAACCGCGGATCCAGGTATGCTCAATATATTTGCTTGTGCAGCGAGTTGATATATATCGGATCGAATAGGTATCCTACAAATAGGATTCTCCGCATGTGGTGTAATGCTGATGCCATCTAACTAGATTATTAATACTAATTTTAAATTGGCGTAACACAGCAGGCAATTTATTCCATTCAGTATGTAGAAAAGGTCTATAATATATAATTCGATAAGATATTTATATAGCGTAACCTGTATCATCAGTAAGTCGTGTACTAGTCCATATCTGGCAGTGGTGGAAGCAGGTAACATGAGTCTACAGCCTTTGAATTCAAGATACACAAGTGGCAGCGAATCGTTCCTTAAATTCGTCAGATTGCTCAAGGTGGATGGTCCAAACTTCACCTGCGCGGTATCAACGACTTTGCTATCCAAAGATCGAGTCAATCGCATGAAAGGCTCCACGAGCTCTGCGTACTTGCCGATGATACTTAACGGCAAGACAATGTCTAATGTTTGCATTTTGATAACGACCTCGCTTATGTATCCGCTTATGAATTGACTAGAATCTGACTTTGCATCCATCTGAAATGGAAGATACAAGTTATTGAGATCCATAAGTTGAGTTCAGATGCAGAATTCTAGATTTAGAGATCAGGAAAATCACCCGATGCGTTTTATGACGTTTTTGAGCGCCCCAACGAGTGTGTACATTCCCACATTTTGCTCTGGTCAAGGTCAGACTTAAGAAACCAGAGTCTTCGCCTTTCTCGAGATTATCTTCTCTACCGCACATCACTAGTCCATTATATTCGCCAAGATCCCAAATTTGCGCTTTTGGTGCTCTGCCAAGGATTAAGTTCAATTGATTAACAAAAAAAGTCTAAGTATCACAGCGATTAATCTACCTCATGTAATTGAAAATCGTAGCCGTAGTAATCTTGGTCTTCAGTTTTAGATAAACGGGCTGTAGATCCAAGGATGTGATAATATCCTCCAAATCGAGTACCAGTTTCAAAGACGGCGTACTTGGCTGACCCATCACGTATAACTTCACTGCTAATTTGTTTATCGTCCATTGAACCCAGGCTGTTAAAGTCAGACCATCCTTTTCTACGAAATTCAATACTGTTATGAAAGAACTCGTTCAATAACAAGACCAATTTGTCATAAACCTGACAGAAGTGTTATTATTTCATTACCTTGCTGAATGTCTTCCTTTGTGGTGGATAAGGTTGAGGTAGTAGCGCTATCTTCTCTGAATAACGTTTGATCTGGACTAGATTGAGGCAATGTAGGAAGAATGGTTTGCGTATCGCCTGGAAGATTCATGACGCTCTTAGCATTCGGTGGACATACATTGGAAATGACATTGAGCACGTTTGACGCAATGTCGCTCATAAATAAGACCTGGGGTGAATAAAAGAAGCAATATAATCAACCGGGCAATTGGAATTCGTTTAGGCTACACGAAAGAAGCTTATCATCGTCGAACCTGTTCCTCTGAGACGGATATCATGATGGGTGTAGTGTCTACATGAACGCATAGACTGAGAGCTGTTAATTTGTTCTCCATGGGAGTTTTCAATACAGTAGAAGATTCCGATGAAGTCTTAGCACTTAATCCAACGGTAGCGTTCAAAGAGAATTTTTTAACAAAGTTATTCTGTCCGTCCTTTCGGAGTGTATAGCAGTGAAAATCATTCACGTTAACTGTCCATGGAAAGCTTTGGGTTTCTGTAAAATATTCAAATGTTCAGTTATTGACTGGATTTACATCCTATTTTGTTAGAGAAAAAATGTATTAACTTACTCGAAGTCCACATAGTTGTTGGTAACTTTACTGGTAAGTCTTTGAGACACGTGGACAATGATTCCGCTTGTATGTTAGCGGAGTTGAGGTGGAGAAACGGTGTTTTTATCACAAGCATTTGCAGATTTTGATTTTCTTTCAATGCCTGATCCTTCGCTTGTTCAATACCTAGGATGCAAACGTTGTTCAATAATCGTACCGATTTTCTTTATGTATATCCGTAGTTGAGTAACGTACCATGGACGCCGATGCCGCTCATTGTTGCTGTTGGGATATAGACAACAATATGTCCTATAGATCCACTCAGCACAAGTCCACACCATCCTGGATACCAATCGACCATCCTATCCAATATCCCCATTTTCTGTAAGTTCTACCAGCAATAATTACGGTTTATGATGACAAAAAAGCCTTTATCAGATGCAAAATTCAATCCATTTTCACTTAAACGCGAAAGACTCTATTAGAGTATGTCAAAATTGATTGATTTCCATTAATTGAATTCATTTTATTGTTCTTTTGTAACACTCCGAATCTAGACTGAGTATGCTTACGCCTTTCGATGATAGAGTTTCGGTCTTTTGATCCGACTTTGGAAGACCCTCGGGTTTGGAGAGTGGATTCGACTCGTCCATTGTTATCACAGATTTTCGTTTCTCTTTGTCCGACGAACTGTGAACGCTTTGATTCAGGCTTGGGAAATTCTTTTTCCTCACGGATGGCTCTGGAGATTGTTCTCCAGGAGTTTGATGTTGGATTTGAGGCTGAGGTACGTTGGCTTGATCTATCTTATAGTAAACTGGACAGTACTGTAACCACTGAGAAAGTAAAGGATCCAACGACCCTCGTATCTCTGAGACTTCAAACGAAAGAATTGGTGGATGAAGCTGCTTGCTCGGATCTTTGGAAAACTGTACTACAGCTTTTAACAACGGCTTGAATTCTGTTTCACTGTGCATAAAATGTTAATCAATCATTTTACTATGTAAGAACACGAAGTTGAAGCAAAATTCATGTGAAGCTATGAAGCTATTACCTCTGATTATCGCTTTCAGGGCCAGAAACAACGAACGCCTGTTGGAAGTCATTTAGTAGGAACATTTTGACGGACGATAAGGTGAGAATATTTGAAACAGTGGTTACAGATGATATACTCTTCCCACTTATGCCTTCCAGGCATAATTCCAGATATACAGGATCTGGGCCAACGATTAAGAAACATTGTATGACATTGTATCACATCGAGTGACACATGATCTCGTCCTGTGTCGGAGATAAGTCCTTACCTTTTTCCTGACAAGCATCGCTGAAGAGGGATGAGCATATCAACGGATTAGCTGTATTCTCAGGATTGATTACAGACGTTACAATCGATGTGGCGACCATGAGCTTAACTTTTGTCCCAGTTATTGTGATACCGTCAACTTGAAAGCAGTGAAAGACGTGAGTCATATCCAAGCTGAGCCAGTATTGAGGGTAGAGCAGCATCTTCATTGAATAACGAATGGTGAAAGGCATGACTATAGTCGTTCGACTATTTTTCGTCAGATTCAGTTGACACTTTACGCCGTATGCCTGCATGTAGAAGAATTTGTAACAATCGATGTGAAAATAAAGAGTTCGTGGTTCGAAATAACGAAATAGACTCTGTCTCACCGCTCCGTCAATAAGCCTGTGACAAGAATTCAACATGTCCGACGGTAGTTCAGCCTGCTTGCATGCACAGGCTACCAAGCGATGTGGATACATCGGCTGGTCTATGTCGACTAGTAGCTTATCCCATTCTACGCTCAGAACTGGATCATCCGATAGCGCAGGTGTCATCGGTGCTGTCTGGACAGTAAAAGAATGTAGGTGGGATGATTCGATATTTTGCAAAGTAAAACCATTTACCTTTTTTTCAACAAGTTTTCTTTTCCGAGGTAAACCAGTGATCTGATGATCAGCTAATTGCAATTCGACTGCGCCCTTGATTAGAATCAGTTTAATTTCAACCCTTGATATGTTTTCTCTCAGAGCATCGTACTCTTCGACTGTAACTGGCGGTAATTCATCGATGGTCGGCTCTAAGAAACAAATTTGATGTTTTTAGTGTTTTGACCTTGAGACGAAAGCATGTCTTTGCGTATGTTACCTGGTTTTGGAACAATGTAAGGTGCGTAATCATATTTCATGGCAGCTTGCTTAATGGATTCTGTGCGGTGGAAGAGACCGGAACACATTCGTATCGTCAAGTCGCCAACTATGTAACGGACAACTCTGTGCTCGTGAAAATTACTGCAAGTGGAATGAAATCGTAAGAAAGTAGCATACATCCCGGCGAGTTAGTTCTATTTTTACCTGTATTCGAAGTTCGAATTGAACTCTGATAATTTTTCAGGTGTAATATCGTCAGGCAAGTCGATGAGGTAGATATAATCCATCACGAATGCTGGACATCTTTCGAGCAAACTTTCCACTGCAACGTTCAATTCGAAATAACGATAAGCGTACTATCCTAAAACGAAATTGAAAAATGAGGTTTGTACTGACCAGAAACAGTGGCGAGATGGTAGTCTATGCCGTGCTTATAAACCCTCTTTTTTCCCTTATTCTCTACAGCATCTTCGTCGAACAAAGAATTGTTTAGATGATTGTTTCCCACTCTGCCAGCGGAAACATACAAAGGTGGCTGAAAAAACAGGAAATTTAGACGAATATAATTCGAAAAAGGCAAGGCTGAGTCAAGTCTCATTTTGAAATCAGACCTGTGCTCCGTCGATAACTTCTTGGTGACCACAGCTGCACGAGCCTCGGGGAAAGAGATTAATACTTCCAAGACCAGCCTGCATACTGGTCCACGTCATGTCTTGATGTAACACATCTATCACAACGCCGTTCAGTTTCAAAGAAAGAAACGATTTGTATCTGGTTTTGCGGGGTTTGTAGAATAGTTGCTCCTTCACACTGTCCATAGTCTAGAAGGAATGCAGTAGAAGTTGAGGTCAATAGAAGCGGACATAGAAATCATTCCTGGCATCGATCACATCGACTTGTTTCCTTTAACTATCGAGCCTTTGATGATATTCAAATTCTGTCTAATCGATTTTAACTGATTCGAGTTCTTTATTTTTTATTTTCAACGGCCCTGAGATCCTGATTCCGTATACCTTGAACGTAACAGTTGCATCGTCAACATAAAATCCCATGTGTATAGTGTGGCCACTGTAAGCCATCAGTTGTTCGCTAGACCAATCATTGTCCCAATGAACTGGCAATAAAGATGGAACCATATTCCATGCCCAGCCGGCCCAGCTTCCGCCTTCCTGCTGTGATCCAGAGTCTGATTCCACATCATCTGAAGATGCAAATGCATCCATGAGTTTGATACTGACTGCCTAATGGTAGTTTCGCACCAATGAACAATAATGTCAGTACCTTCGTGCTCGGTTTCTGTAGCATCATCCATCGATATCAACGACCTTTCTTTACTCAATGGCAACATTTTAGTTTGCAAAGCCATTACCAAAGCTATCAACCTCAACAGCATGGGAATCTGTTGCTCAGTCATGCTAAACTCCATTTTTTCACAGTGTAGATCGAGTCTAGTTACTGAAGCACGTCTTGCAGTGTTACTGTGATAGTTGACTATGAGTCGTATGGTCATTGAACACCGGTACAATACAGGATCCTGTTGAAAGTAGAATTTATTGAGGAAGATTCCTTCACTAGTTTCATTTGATTGTTTTTCGGTCTTCACTCTGTTCAGAAAACTCAATACTTGACGGAATCATGTATACCTGATAGACTTCTATTTTCCCAGATGCATCCATTTTATCCAAACATAAAGTTAGATCTTGTATAGCTATGACCTTTCTGAGAAGTACTTCATAACTGCCGACATCTGCGAAGTTAATCATTGTTATTGGTACTTGGTTGTATAATCTCTCTTTTGGTTTTTGCCACAGGAAGACTGCATACCCGTGAATGCTGGTTCCCATTTATTATTAACAGTCTGCATGCTGAGGAACCTGATGTTCACACTCAGAACTATGTCTTCCTCGACATATTTAAGTATCAAGTTGTTGCAGTTGATCGTTATATTGTTAACGACCTTGGTGACCATGCTCTTGATGTACCCAGGAGGTGCTTCTTCCCTGTTATCAATATTTTCGGTTAGTTTATGAAGAAACAATTTTTTCCGAAATATTTGAACTTTCTTCTGATAATTATGACGTTGTCAAAAGGATTAAGATCACTGCAAAGAAATTCTATGTAATATGAAGAATTAAATATGTGAAATACTCTGTTTCTTCTTTTTTTTTCTTTTGCGGTCTCCGCACGGCGTTTTCAGCTTGGTTTTCATCTTTGAGCTTCAGGATACACTCTGAAATACCGGATACAAAAGTCAAATCAATCATCTGATTTGAAAAAAACAAATTTGAAGACAATAAATTTCAAACCAGTAATACCTATGGTATTGATGGTGACCACAATCGGCTCAGAAGTGATTTTCACCCATGGTACATGGATCAATAGCTCATGGATATGCCCGCTGACAAAACTGAAAGGAAGATTTAGCTGTTCTTCCAAAACTTCTAGCCTCAAGTCAAGGTTCTGAAACGAGGCATCTCCGCCCCATAATGAAACCTGAGAATTAAGAATTGTGCTACATTAGCCAGTCACCCATCATCCAAAAATCCAAGAACTCTGGATGAAGGGGCATGAGAAAAAAATGTTTGCAATCCTGGAGAATGATATTTATAGAAATAGGTATATTGCATGTTGATGAAAGCATGGATTTTCCACTCGTCACTCATTTTCCTCGAGTAGCGAACGAATTCTCTGGGATTTCCTCGAATTCTTATGGTTTTTCCTGATCAGTGGCCGCCACGTGGCAGACTTAGCTACTTCTTGCATAGTATACTTTTTCATTATACTTGTTTATTCATTTGTAGGTACAGAAGTGTGGATGAATGAAGCGTAATACAAACCTGTGACTGTTCTGGCTTGAAGTTTTTAACGTATTTCTCAACATAGCTGAGTATGACCGGTGTTATGTATGATTCCAAATTGAACATTTTAATTGGCACTTGATCTCGCTATACATACTTTATACAAAGTTATGCACAATAAATTTCAAAAGCTCAAGTTCGTGGGTTGTAGATGTATCAATTTATGTAGTCAATGCCCTTATATTTCTATGACTCACAATCTCAGCTGAAATTAAACAAATACATCAATTTAATTTTTCTGTTTGTTCGGAGCTGAAAGACGAGTCCAAGGCTCGTTACTATATGAAGCCAAAAATTATTTCGTCAACGTCGTAACTTTCTTATAACAAAGACCTACGGGTTTCAACTACTCCCTCATATCAGGCGTACGATCAAAGTACGTAAGATTGCTAGCATAAACGTGATATGCTATCTCTGGTCACTTTGATGACCGTCGTTGCATCTTAATTGGCGAGGAGATCGCCGGTGGGATAAAAGCAGTGCGGAGAAAATAATAGAACAAAAAAAAAATAAGAGATGGAATAAAAAATAAAAAATCTTATGAAGTGAAAAATTGTAAAATTCTTCAAGTGGTGAGTTTGAATTGAGATAAAAAATATTGTCAAGATAGAAGACTTGATAAAGTGGAAGCAGATTTCTTTATATTTCGTGCGGATCGCAATGGTTGAATATTTTTATTGTTCGATTAATCTCGAAAATATTGAGAATATTTACATACTGATACGTGGGCGCTTTAAACTTGTTCACGATAGGTGTGTACTTGTTAGTGATAATTTTCTAGTATCTCTCGATGCCATGTCACAGATCGAAGTGGTTACCCTAACCTCGGAATATTCACCTTTCTGTGATTTTGTATGTCAACATTTGTTTGAAATTCTTCCATACGAAGGCAGTTTGCGAAATGACATTTCCTCGATACGTAGACTTTATTGCCTCGCACAGTATCTTCGTTTTTATCTACAGAAATTGATGGTTTTGGGTGGAACTAATATTTCGTAAATAGTCCATTTAGCAGACTATACTACTCGGATATACGAATAGAAACAAAATATTCGCACAACAATACTTTTGTTTTTGACAAACCCTACTTCAGATCTAACACACATCGAGTCATCACATCTATGCAGTATGCGCTATTCGGCGACTGACTAATTTAAGTTACCTAGGGTCGGTATTACAGCGTCTTTTACGATATAAAAACAACTCGGTCGGTAATGCAGATAACAGGCGGGGGGAAATAACCAAATTAGTAATTTGAGTCAATTGATTATAATTCGAATATACAATTGGAATTAATTTTTTTGATTCGAGTGATTTCATTATAGTTTTAAATCAATTTACACAATAATAGACGTAACTTCGATTAATTGGAAAAAAAATGGTTACATATTCTTAAAAAAAAAAAAATGTATACATTGAGACTCAGAAAACTTTCTCTGATACAAGTTTTATTCACTTTTTTATTTAGAAAGATTGAACAAGTTTCGAATGAACCCGATTTTGCAGAAAATATATTTTCGAAGCAAAATTATGTTCGAGAATAATTAATAAGATTCCAAAACGCATATTATAGCTTTCTCAATAGTTAGTATTAATTATATTCAAGAATAAATCAATGATGATGGTACAAAGTTGTATATATCTAGCAATTTTTTTCTCTAAAATGTCGTAAAAACGTCTGAAACATTGCACATAAATCAAGACACTCGATCGCGTACAGATCAGTCACATCCGTTATTTTTTATTATTTATTTTCTTCTAAATAATCCAAAAAAGGTGTCAGATTCATGATGTTGGTGTGTAACAGTGATTATGTTTGTTAATTATAGTTGTGTATTTTTAAATAGTTGAGGAGCATGCGAGATATTGATTGCTGAATCGAAAATAATTAAAAAAATTATTGGAACATGTTAATAATTTCTACACTTCTACTTCTATATTCCCTGTATATCGTCAGACGATGTGCCTTGTTGATCTCTGCACTTTGCAGCACATACTTATGTAGGTACATAGGACCACTTACTGCGCAGTGCCAAGCCAAATCTACAAATAGAAAAAACAATTGAGTTATTGTTAACGAAAGTCTATCACGAGTGTTATTGACGGAGTCTCGCCACGATCAGCTGAACTGACGTGAGAGAGTCCGTTAAAGAATTCAATTATTGTGATTGTGCCGAAGAAGTCTTTCGGATTTGTTGATTCCTGCTGACGATTTGCGCTGCTCTACGGGGATTCCCAATAGATTTCAACGGTTCCGATCGAATCCCTGGAATTAATTTGCAATAAGAAAAGTTCATCGGCAAGCACAGTAATGTTTTGTTTTACTGATTTTTATATTTATTAATAATATGAATGGAGATTCAATCGGAAATTCATATTTTCAAAAGCGCATGCTACTTCGTCTCGGTGTAATCTGCATTGCCGACTCTGTTTTACCGACCCTCTCTCATGATCGTGATCGACACGCGCGAATATGGACAAGGAAATTCTCCGTCGTGATTGGACAGACGCGGGTTCTGAAAGTAACTCGATAGGTGGAACGACTCGCGTGTTTCGTGGAAATTCGCGTGAGTAATCCAGTCTACAAAAGTGTATTATAACATTCGATGGATGAACATCCTAGATACGGGATACGTGAGGAAAGAATAACATACGAAATATAAAGATGTCTACTTTGGTTCGCGGCGTGTTTACTGTTAAATATTTACATGATACGTGATATTATTTATTCGAAAACGATAAGTAAAATGCGTTTGTCCCGTCTCTGGTCGAAAGTGTGTCGCCCTAATGGCTGCGCCCTTTAACTGGTACAATCAGCAGCAGGCCGATAACAGCGGCTTATGCTGTTCAGTAACCACGGAATGCAATGGGAACAATTCGTCAAAACACACCGCGGTCACCGTCCCTCTCTGCATCCTGGGCGACGTTCAACTTCGGTTTTTGTGCCCCGAGGATTTGGAGGAGGTCAGAGCCCTGTGCGAAGATTGGTTTCCCATAGGTAACGACGTCCCGTTATTTTTTCATTCACGCTACCGCTAGATAAATACACCAGCTGATCGCTGTCACGTGATAAAAAGTCAAAGTCAACAACATCAACACACAAGGCATCCCCTTTCGACCCTGATGCTAATACCTGTTACCTGTGATTCAGATTACCCGTACACATGGTACGAAGAGATAACGAGTTCGTCTCGATTTTACGCCCTGGCTGCGGTCTACGGCGGTGTGATAATTGGATTAATCGTAGCAGAGATAAAGCCGTACTGGAAAGTGAACAAAGAAGATCGTGGTATATTGTGCTCTAGTCTCGACGACGAATCTTTAGTCGGATATATATTAAGTTTAGGCGTAAGACGTGCCTACAGGCGCAACGGCATAGCCTCCCTTTTGCTAGAACAATTGTTGGCGCACGTAACGGCCCCCGAACGTTCGACGGTAAAAGCTGTGTTCCTCCATGTCCTTTCGAGCAACGCTCCGGCGATACTTTTCTATCAAAGATGCCATTTTAGACTGCATAGCTTCCTGCCTTACTATTACTCAATTCACGGCAAATGCAAAGATGGCTTTACTTACGTACTGTACGTCAACGGCGGTCACGCTCCTTGGGGTATATGGGATTGGATGCGTCACGTAGCTGGAGCTATAGTGAGTCTCGGACCTTGCAGAGTGCCGCATTGGATATGGCAAAGACTGCTGTGGGCAGCGACGCTTTTGTCATACCATAGGTGATACTAGCTTCGTTCTTCCATTGCCATAATACGTGTACAACCCCATGATATGCTTTAACGTGAGTCCAGAGCCGAGTGCTCTGGCTTGAGATTATACTGCCAAAAGAAAAGATAACGGACGAAAAAATTATTTAAAAAAAAAAAACTAAATAGTACACCAATACTGTACCAAACCATTATTTATTATTATTATTAATATATATGTACTACCAATGATACACGGTGCCATGATCTACGCTCGATAACGATTATATTTATTATCCTACACCTAGGATATGTAGATTTTCTTACTTAGATAATTAATTAATAGTGTTTAATTTGTTTACGATATACTATAGGATAGTATACACATATTATGTAACCATGACGAGGATATTCATGATATTTACGCACCAAATCGTAGTTGTAAGTTACGAATAAAGCGGAAGTCAAAACACTATTAATGTAAGAGAATGGTGTTCAAGATAATGTTTTCTATACTCCTGCAAGGGAGGGTTCCTAAATTGTGAACTCAGATTTGCTTAAGTTATACTTTAAGGTGTAGGATATAAACATTGGCTAAAGTTTTATCAGTGTTTTAGACACACTTTTAAAAAAGTCCTAGTTTTACAAGGCTTAGAAATTATCAGCTAGTCGTGACCCCTCTTTGAGTCTGATGTTTATTTTACATGCCTCTGAGTAACGATCCTCATCAAAATATACTCTCCAAATATAATTCTAGGCCAGAAAAGAAGCTCACCAGAACCCTTTTGCTGCAAGATTATTCAAATTCGTCCAGTTGGTCAATATTAATCCAAAAGCGCAAGATAATTATTTTGAATAATTTGTCACTTGAAGATCTAAAATACAATAAGTAAGCAGTTTCGAAAATCGTCTCATTTGGTATTCAATACGTGTCCAAGAATATTCGTAGAGAATTCGGGTCAAGAGTTTAGGAACCTTTCCTTGTTGATAACATTTTTAGCCAAAAGCACAAGTATTGAAACTGATTTTCAATTGAGCGAAGACTTCATTACATACGTAATTATTAGTTATTTTATATTTACGAGAGTTGTTCAAATTGAAGCGCACTGAAATACTTGACTGGTCTGCTCAATCAGGTCGAGAAATAGTCCCTGTATCACATTGTTTTGTTCAGTAATAGATTCGAAATTCCATCTTTAAATGCACATACATCAACTTCTATAATATCAACAGATTGGTCGATCCCAATGGTTTATCTCGGCAGAAGAGGAAAGGTGTAAACCTGGAATTTGGTGACAAGGAACTTCAGCTTTGATCGATGCTTTTCTGACTGATCCTTGTGTCTATGGATTAAAAAAAAAAAAAAAAAAACCACTAGCCTCAAGAAGTACTTCTATGAACTTTAATCAGTATTCGAAACTACGGAATGTCGGAATACATTGTTGAAGTAATGTTACTTTTAAGATAATTGGATTCAAAGGATTTTTACTGTTCGAACTCCGACCCCAGTGGCACATATTGGATTATTTCGAATTCTAACATACCTACAAATTTTTTTGTAGTATTTGGAATGTACCATTGTATGTTATTTTTCACTAATTTCACTGATATACTTTCCGAACACAGTACGGACTCTTCCAAATTTTTACTTCCGAGTAAGAATGAAAGGAATAAAAAGTCCGGTAATTATTTGTCTTCAACACAAAATACACTCTGTTCCCTATTAGATTTCGTGTATGGCTTTATGTATTTCGTAGAATGTGTTGAGTTTATATTTTTATAATAAAATAAATTGTATTAATATTCGATAATATGTGTGTCACGGTAAAGAAAATCCTGTTTTTTTTTTGTTTGTTTGTTCAATTTATAGGTATGAAATTATTGTTTGCATTCGATGTTTATTTATAAAAATCTAATTAGTTGTATTGTTTAATCAATTTTCCGTTTCACTTATTTATGTATAACACTATAGTTATTCAATACATGTACAAACGTTATTATATTCGCAGTTATATATTCGCACAGATGTACATATTGCAAGAACTTTATGTTTATAACGAATTAACCAGAAAGAGAATCAAATATTTGCAGAGTAATTTTGCCCTCGCATATTTGACATGTGCGCCGGTACATAGTACATACACATGCGTGACGAAAATTGAAATAGGTGAAAAATGTCTAGAGTTTAAGAGATCATTAAATATTTATTTTTTATTATTGTTGTGTTGAATTTCTCTGTTGTTCGTATACTACATACATTACGTTGAATAAATATTTAGTTATACATGCTATGTGGCATCCCGCGTTTTTGAGTAAAATTCAATTTTTCATTTTTCATTTAATTACAATATTATATTGGAGGTACAGTTCAAAAACATCAATTTTATCTAACAATATAATATTATTATTTATTTATTTTTTTTGTTAACCCACACGAGGTAAATTATGTAGGATAGTTACTAATTAACTAACTAAAATCGAGCGAGAAAAATTACGGTTGTTTGGATACGATTTTGTTATATTACTCAGAAATAGAAAATTCAAATCGTAACTTTATTGGTATCAAAATTTACATCATTACATCTACGAATCAGGTTCCAAAAAATTAAGTGTGTATAAAGTGGGTCCAAAAGTCTCTTGACCGACCTAATCTCCAAGCGGAGATTCTTTGTGTTGATGAAAAAAATTATAATATCTATTTCAAGAATAACGAGAGTCAGAAATTGTTTACGAAAACTAATACGCCTAAAGGTGAGTGAATGTATATATTATAAGAATTTGGTCTACGTCTTCAACGCCATGTGGGCTTCGGTCAGTAAAGCGAAAGAAAACTGGCTGCATTGAAGAATCCTATCTTCTCCCAGAATTCAGCTAGCGAAAAGTTTATTGAGAACCAAGTTTGATGAGCTTTTTTTTAATTTCAACGGTCAGCACAGCCACAGGTGCCTCGTGTCTTCGATCGTGTGTATAAATCGGCAGATACATACGGTGACTGCGATGCTACGAAGACGGAAGGGCGAGAGCTTATACGCTTCGCGCAACTGATCGAAGGTACAATTTACTCAGGTGGATTAAAGAGAAAAAACGTTCAAAAAGTATATGAACGCTAGTGCAGCAGCTGTGACCTTGATCAGATTAATCTCCTGCGTCCCCGAAGCCCACACTTTGTTCATAACATTGAAGAGTATTCAAAGATATCTGTGAATCGTGCTAAACACGGAATATGTAATTGTTTCCAAGTTCTCCATCAGTCGGGTTCATTGACTGACAACTGATATCCGAAACGCCGAGAGAAGTACAATTCAAGAGTCAAACTATGCTGATTAACTTCGGCCGGTTAGCCGAGGTAGAATTGATCGGCGTGTAACTCAATAGATTGTTACTTCACTCTGGCGTATGATCATCTCATACAAAGCCTTTGAGGAATTTCAATGCAGTTATGACTGTCAGGCCATGCGACGAGTAATTCACGTTTTCAAGTGCAACGCACATCTCTATGAGAATATCCTACAGTTACACGAATCCAATCAACGGAGCTAAGGAGCGGGTGTAGATCGTGGTCTAAACGACTTATCCAGGACCCCCTGGTGTGCTTGTAGCCAATCGTGGTTCCACCTTCAGCTTGTACGTAATTTTGTCGTATCAGGTATTGGCGCTCTATACCTCCGACCGTACAAGCAATCGCAGGATATTAGTACTGGGATGACGAGGTGCGCTTCCGACACTTCAACGTTGTGAACATCTTGAAGAAGAAAACAAACAATCAACCCTAGAACCCCAATGTCCATTTTTTTCACCTTTAAACCCATATACTGGGTTGCAAACGCTCTTCAATCGTCTCAGTAACATCAAATACTTTACACTTGCACTCAAATTGTTGTACTATACACCTTGTACATAATGAAGGCAAATTTGATGAACATTCATATAGGTGAGAGGATTGATTGAGGATGTATTGGCCATGTACAGTCCCAACCACATTGACCTTCGCCGACAATTATTGAATACTTCGAGATAAGATAAATATCTGAAAAAAATCAACCACAATCAAGACGATAATGACATTCATTTTCAATAATAATAATTCCCAGAAGTTATCAAGAAATTGTTCAAACAAAACATTGTTTAACAAATGTTCAGAGATCGTTAATTTTTTTTCATGTGAAATGAATTCGTTAATTTTTTTTAACACACATCAATTTTATTCCCGTTTTCGAACATTTTTCCCGTTTTGTAAAGGATTGATAACTTTGAAACTATTCGTCACATGTTCCGCAAACTTCGGAATTGTAATCTTCATCGGTTTTAGGAAAGCATATCCAAAGTGCAAGATTATTCCTCCATTTTTCAAAATTTAACATTTTCGAAAACGGGAATTTTAAAAAAATTCATGTGTATCCAGAAAAATCAACGAATTCAATTTACATGAAAAAAATTAACGATCTTCTAAAATTTGTTGATAACTTTTGGGAATTATTAATATTCAAAATGAATATCATTATCGTCTTGATGGTGGTTGATTTTTTCAGATTTTTATCTTATATCTCGAAGTTTAATAAAATGGGAAGAAAACTTATTTCGTGAAAAAAATAAAAGCTTTTTTTCGTGAACTGATTTGTAAATTTCTAACGGAATTTCAAAGGGTACCTCTTGGACTTTTATATTGACAAATATAAAAAATGATAAAACCGGCAAAACCCCAATAGAATAATGGCTTTCTAACACGGTGCGTGTGTCTTTTTTATGTAAAAAGTATTCGGTTACATAAATGAAAATATACGTTGTATATAGCTACAATGATTGTTCAATCTCGGCCATTGCATCAAACGCTGTGAATCAATTTCACTTTCTTCGTTAGAAATAGTACATCATCTCATGTATATTTCCTTAATTTGAATTTTTCGTGCCTGAAAAAATTGATTTCACCGAGGATTTTACTTATATAAATTAGAATTGGGAATTTAATTTAATATTCGACTCGAAACATTTAAGTTACGTAAATGTACGCGAAATATACACTATTTCTAACAAAGAAAGTCAAATTGCCAGTCGTTGATATTGAATTATGGATAAAGTCCTAAAGAATTGTCTGCTATTTCAGATGCATCGCATGCGTTCGAAATTTTTGTGGGGACCGTTTGTACTCCAGTTTGGAATTTTAGGGCCAGCATTCCTTCTTTTTGATAATTTATCAAAGTCATGTCACCCTTGATATTTCATAAGGATTTCAGCATACCTGGCGTCGAGAGTCTTGATTTCCGCCTGATGACATCGACGCTCTGCTGAAATATTCCTTTCAACGTAGCCTGGAAACTTCATGAACCATCGACACACGGTGATAGTTGCATCGCGTTCTATGGCCATCATGACAACATCGAGGAAAGTGAGAAGAAGAGGCGGGAAGCTTGGCTAGTATCCATACGGCTCGTTTTCTCAGGATTTCAGGAACACTGCAAAAAAGGAACATACTCATGCGTTTGCTCGTAACAATTCAACAAAAATGACACATATTGATAGAAAATAATGCACTTTCGTAACTGTACGCGAAGAGTATAGTATTATAAAATTTGGAAATACTTTGCTTTATACCTTAATCTACAGCTCCATGCTTCTTCGACCCTGATCCGGTAGTTTCTTCTCGGTATCATGCAAATACGATATGTCAGCACAGTTCGAATCTGCAGTGCAGGTAGGTATACTTCTCAGCGGATTTGAGAGCGGGTTCATCTTCTTTCTTTTTGGCTCACATGAGACATCCCTTCTCACGCGTCATTACCGAATAGTTGCAACTAATGACTTTTCCACAACGTTGAAGAGGGACGCAGTATACATATAATGACATCGCGGCGTTACCTAGATATGAAAGTATTTCAGAGTTACTTTTGAACATTGTTCCAACGGTATAATGAGCAAAGAATCCCCGGAACGAATTGAGTGGAATTCAAGGTCAACTCCGAATATAAGCAATACAACCGGAAGATTCAGCTATATTGAGATTTTCGAAGGCTACCAATCACCACTCCAATCAAGAAATGAAAAGGGAAACTCTGTAACACATATGTTGCATTTTTACACAACACAATTTTAATTCTCTTGGTTGAAGCAATAACGAATCCAAATCAAACATTGCTAAATCGAATGAAGCGATATTATTTCGCGACACATGAGCTTCAATCACAAATTTCTGCGATATACAGTTAAATTCAGGGCCATTTATTCAAATGTACCTGCAACATACTCATCAATTTCATTTGTCCATCACACTGTAAAAAATGTGGCGTTGAATATATAACGCCAATTGAACGAATACCTGATGAATTCTATAGTGCTCGCAGACTCCGTTCCATAGATACCACGATATGTAAGCATGTCTAAAATTGAGATCGATTTATTTACGTTGAGGCCAAAATCCAGTATTATCGAGTAGTATAAGTCCGCAATGTACAAACGGTCTAACGATTACGCGAATAATTCTGAAACCATTTTTGAAAAACTGACCTTAACTCGAGGAGGATGGATACCAGCCAAACGAACCGTCTCTTCTTCTGACGTCCCTCAACGTTGTCATGAGTCCCAAGTAACGCGATGTAACTATCGCTGTCAGTCGAAGGGTTCCACTTTCCAGGATTCGCTGCACAAAATATTTCCGGTCCAGATCGACCTTCCACGGTCTCAGATAGGAATCGTCCACGACAAAGCGCAAAGAAAAGACTCTTGTTACCAGATGTACGGAAGGAGATTATCTGTAAAAATATATGTGAACACAAAATTTCGTCAAGCACTCATCGTCAGAATCGCACTGAATGTAAACATCATATGAAAACTGTTATCCCGCAAGAATGAGATTCATTTTTAACTAACGCGGAACTCCTGCAGTCTATTCTTATCTTCTATATTGTGATAGCTGGTTCATTGCAGAGTATCGTTGGAAAATCTCGCATATCCAGTTTTACGTATGTCTGAATTGAATATTAAGCGAAACCCGCCAACTGTTATAATTATCGCCGGACTTGTAATCCTTGCTACACGAAGCAATATCAATCGCGTCGGGGTAACGAAATTGGCGAATAGTTTAATCGAAAAAGCCGAGCAAACACTGGGGAAGCGCGATTTAACGACTCTGTTGCGGTTACTTTGTGAGCTGTAAATTACATGATGAGCAAACAACGCCTGTGCTGTATGATCGACGTTTAGAATACACCAGCCTGCAATTACATGTTATAGGTAACCACGCCTCACTACGTCGACAGCAACGCGGATTTTCCGCATGAAAATCAGGCTGTTGTCTGGACATAGGATATGCGGTAGCAGATTTTTAGAGCTGGATCAAAGTTCAAAGGCAGCTCCCTCGATCGTCTCTGATTATTATTCTATTTCGCACTTTCTCGAAAAATCTACAGTTTTATCCTCCGCAGAATGATTTACTAATCAATTTTCATAATAGTGTATACGCTGAATTGAAATGGTTTGTTTATCAGTCATTTACACAATATATCACATAGGGATAAATGTACATACGTAATATACCTCATCGATCCGAAATACTTTCAAGTTATCGTACCTACTATTTATATTAAATCGCATTGTTGGCTTATACGATGATTACCTACCACTAATATTTGCATATTTGCTATGAACCGGAAACTTGCGTTAGTCTGTATACTATGTATATTGTGTAATCCGGATGCTAACAACGGATCTAATTGCAGAATGCAGATTAATTGAAATGCACTATTATAGCTCGAGATTAGCCCCGAGAACTTCCGTGCAAATATTTGTCATGAGCCGGTTCCGGACCACATGCTTATGTTTGCCCATTGCACTCTTTGTTGGAATTCAATATACCCTAGTTGTAAAATGAGTTCAGTCTGCCTGCAGGAAAAACGCGTCCATGCAGGAAACCTGGAGTAGGAAGACTTCGCGCAGAGTTTTTTTTTGCTAATTTGTTTACTGATGACATTGCTACTAAGTTGGTCAAATAGCCGAACGCTATTTTATTCCTGCTCCTTTTCATATGCAATGCCTTTTCGCTGAACAAGACTTGTGTCTGCGAAAATATTCAGAAAAATTCAGAAGTGATTTCGAAAGTTAGAAAAAATCATTTATAAAACATGAATCAGACCCGAAGTGCTGGGGCAAAATCATTGGTCGCGTTGGCGTGGAATGCCTCGTGCATGTATTATTATGAGGGAGCCTGTTGCAAACATGTTTGATTTTTTATTGATGATGATGACAACTTTGTATTTCAGTCCTAAACATTTGAAGTGAATAATAAGTCATTCTCAATCAATTTTTTCATAATTTTTTCATAATTTGGTATTGCTATAATTCACGTAGATTCAGAGGAGTTTGCAAGACGTTTCTTCATTCCAAGTAAAAGTATTATAGAAAAGTTTTCTGTACGATGAGATGAAATTTTATAAAAGTAATCACCTAAAAAGTAATGGAACCATTATTTTTCCCGAGTTATTTGTATACCATTCTGATTAGAGTGCCAAAATTTTGACCTCAAGCTTGCGGTTTGGATTCTCATCCAAAAAAATCAAACTTTTTACAGATACATCGGACAATCTGATAATTTTCAGAGGTTGCTCAACGGGGTCGAACAATCAAGCTTTATCCCTGAACCCTAATTTTTCTATATTATCGTCCAAACTCGTGAAAGTGTTCCAAATTTGTCTCGAACATATTGGTGTTCACAGACCGCTCAATACCTCCGAACAAAGTTATCTTGCCCAAATGTAAAAAAAAAATCCACTAATCGCGACTCTCACCCCCTATATACATTTTTTCTACTCGACAGCTCACAGAGTACACCAAATTTGAATTGAATCATTCATATTTAGAAGTTGTTCAATGATTATTTTTTGTTCCGATCGATGATTGAGCGACCCCTCAATATGAATCGATTCCATTCGAATTTGGTATGTTCTGAGAGATGTTGAGTAGAAATGAATATAGGGGGTGAGAGTCGGGGTTCCTTTTTTTTTACATTTGAGCAAGATAACTTTCGAGTGAAATTTAGAACACCTTCATAAATTTGGACGATGAAGAAATTGGAAGGTCGAGAGCCATGAAATACAAAATTTGCAAACTCTAAAATTGTCCGAATACCTTCATCTCTGAAGAGTTTCATTTTATCTGTAAAATCTTTTACGTTTTTGGGGCGAGAATCCAAATCGCAAACTTGAGGTCAAAATGTTGGCACCCTAATTCTGATGAAACATGCAGTGCTGACATTCAGTTCATTAGGTATATATGTATTTATTTGCGATTCCTGACGAATTTATCTCTTTAGAAGTAATGAATAAACATCAGATAAATAGCGAAGCTACAGGCATTATCCATACATTTATAAAAAATGCATATTTCCCTTAACTTGCGTTTAGTTTCACAAAAATAGAAAATTTAGATACTGAAATAAGTGTAATGCAATGAAATTTTTGCCTCTAATGTGTATATATATATATACATATATACCATAAGCCTCCTGATGTATGTTTCGGACCGTAATAGAGTTTTTCCAAAAATGCCAACTAAAACCTCAATTTTTTTGACGTATGATGACGGGAAAAAACCATCAGAATATAGTGTACAAGAATTTTGGAAATTCTGTTTGCCATGTTTACCCACAACGGTCAATTTTTGAATAGATAAAACCTGAAAATAAGTGTGACACACAACTTGATTATACGTATGCAATTTGTATTGGTTTTATGATTCATCGGAATAGTTTCAAAAAGCTCGAACTGGTCAAGGTACATCCAGGGAAGTTGAATCTGAAGCGCCCGTGATAGGCAACTGGACATACACCTGTAATTTGGTTGGCAATGCCACGTTGTAGCTCGCCTCCGAAAAAATTGCCGAGCTACAACGCATGGCATTGCCAACCAAATTACAGGTGTATGTCCAGTTGCCTATCACGGGCGCTTCAGATTCAACTTCCCTGGGTGTACATTCCGCTATATGGAAAGTTAACGTATATCAGTATTGAATTACCAGAGACGGCTCTCATCGTGCCCAGTACCGATATCCTGCGATCACCGACACGGTCGGAATTTTAGACCACCAATGCTTGACGCGACCAAATTACGGATAGGTTGAGGATGTGACATCAATTGGCTACCAGGACACCATGGGCTGCTGGATTAGCCGTTTAGCCCACGATCTGCACCCGCTCCTCGACTCTGATGATTGGATTCATCCCGCTGTAGGATATTCTCACGGAGAGATGCGTTGTACTTAAAAACGTGAATTTCTTGCGGTGGGTCTTGAGAGTGGAAACTGAATTGAAATATCTCACAGTCTTCGTATCAGTTGTTCGTACGTCGTAGTGAAGTAACAATCCACTGACTTACACGTCGCTCGATTCTTCGTCGGATAACCGGCCGAAACTAATCAGCTTAGTTTGACGCTCGGATAAATGTTTCTCTCGTTGTTTCGGATATAAGTTGTCAGTTAATGAACCAGACTGACGGAGAACTTGGAAACAATTACATATATCGCGATTGGCCCGATTCACAGATGTCTTAGAACACTCTTCAACGGTGTGAACAAAGTACGGGCTTCGGGGACGAAGAGGATTAATTTCATTGAGTTCACCACCGCGGCATGTCAGTTTATTTATTTTTTCAACGATTTTTATTTTCAACTACTCGAAAATTTTGTATTTTTTATTTGTTCTGCGATGCGTTACAAACTCTCACCCCTTCCGTCTTCATAGCATCGCAGTCACCGTATGTATCTGCCGATTTATACACACGATCGAAGACACGGGGCACCTGTGGCTGTGCTGACCGTTGAAATTAAAAAAAAGCTTATCAAACTTGATTCTCAATAAAAATTTATGTTGGCCTCGTGCAGATCAGTATTCTCTTGTTCTTCTGACTGAAAAACTAAAAGCCGTGGAGGAAATTCAATGTACTGACGTAAAATTTTTCTCATTTGTTTTTTGACCACAAAATTGACAAAATATAGAACAATTCCTCCGTCAAGAACACGTATCATCATGTTGTATTTTCAAACGATCTTCGCTCGGACGTTTCTTTAGTCTCTTTCGAAGTAATTTAAATCCAATAAATGCAAAGAATGAGTTAATTTTAGTCCCGATAAAGTTACGATTATATTTATGTAATTCCGAAAAATATAGTCTGACACTTGTTGTATAATTTCTTTTTTGCTAACGTACTTCAGAATATAATACTTTTACAGTTGACCATTGTAGAAGTTGACCATTGTTCAAACCAGAGAGGAAAACAAACTGTAGCCAGCCTCTGAAATGCATCCCTTATATAGGGAATTGTGGAGCTATATTGATAATACGCCCCTCTATCTCTGGGCTGCCCGTATCCCCCCCCGTTACACGACTCCGTGCGCAAAATCTGGCTCGGCATCCGATCCCCGTACAATATTTGAAACATCCCCTTCTTTATCAGGATCAAGTCTACCCCTAGAAATTACCCTGGGAAAGATTAAAACAGTTTATCTCATTATTATGCTGCAACACCAATTGAGCATGTGGGTCGAAAACGGCTCAGGCCATGCAGCTCAAGTCATTTTTTTCAGAGACGCTGAAGTTCTGAACAATCTTAGCTATGTATAAGGGCAATTTCACCAATTATCAACCGATGTTTGGGCCCGAATAAATAGATTTGCCTCAATATCTTTCCTCGCATTCTGTGAACCAAGATTGGTGGATTCACCAAGTTTCAGCCAAATAGGACTTACCGTTCACGAAGAATAAGATATTCAATTTTTAGGACAACATTTTTTAACGCATTTTTGACGTACTTCCAACGTCACAATAAAAATTCGAAAAAATACGTTTTCTATGTGAAAAACTCTCAGCTTTTCGAATTCATTTTTTATTTTCCACTAACTCTGCTAAAACCAACTCAAAAACACGATTTTTGACGAAAAACAGCGATTTCTCTTTGTGCTCAATGTTCTATTATTCGTTTGAATTTTTATTCCGAAAGCTGAGATTTTTTCAGTAAGAAACCCAAATTTTCAGAGTGGGACGGCTACGTGGTCGCATGTGAGATAAATGAGTGAGATTTTGAATTTCGGAAATCTGATGTCATATTCGGATTCAGCTCGGGATTTAGCAACCTCGAACACCTGAAGATATACGCACTTTCATCGGAATCAAACTGTTTTTCGAATTTGCTTCCGCCGTATTGGATCCGCCATTCTGAATTTTGGAAATCTGATTTCAGATTCGGATTCAGTGACTTCAGAAACCGTAATACTGAGATTATAATAAATATATGAACATTTTTTTCAAACAAAAGAAGGCACGAAAATCCCATTTTCGCATCACTGCCAAGGGGTTAATCGTATCTCACATGCGACCACGTAGCCGTCCCACTCTGAAAATTTGGGTTTCTTACTGAAAAAATCTCAGCTTTCGGAATAAAAATTCAAACGAATAATAGAACATTGAGCACAAGGAGAAATCGCTGTTTGTCGTCAAATAACGTGTTTTTGAGTTGGTTTTAGCAGAGTTAGTGAAAAATAAAAAATGAATTCGAAAAGCTGAGAGTTTTTCACATAGAAAACGTATTTTTTCGAATTTTTATTGTGACGTTGGAACTACGTCAAAACTGCGTTAAAAAATTTTGTCCTAAAAATTGAATATCGTATTCCTCGTGAACGGTAGGTCCTATTTGGCTGAAACTTGGTGAATCTACCAATCTTGGTTCACAAAATGCGAGGAAAAAAATTGAAGCAAATCGATTTTTTCGGGCCCAAACATCGGTTGATAATTGGTGAAATTGCCCATAGGTACCCTGTGAATCCTGGATGTATTTGACGAACTTTTATAACTAATTCTGTTCATTAAGAATATTTGCTAATATATTATATCATGATTTAGGAGATCACTGCTTGCTTTCGACTTAAGGCGTTATTCGACCCATAGGCTCAATTGTAGCGACATGACAGTTCTGAAAAGTGTATAACACATGAAAAACATTTTTTCCCTCTGCAATGACTGGACCGATTGAATCGAAAACCAGCCAAATCAATTTCACTATTAGGTATAAGTAGCAACTCTTTTCTAAAATTAATATACTACGTCCTACTGCACACACTATAACCGTTCAAGACAAATTATTATAGGTGCACGTTGAGGAAACTCAGCTTTTGATGTACAACTTCCCTGCGCCAATTTCCTGTGTCCCCCAATCTCGCGATCAAACGATGTCAACGGCCCCTGCCCGTTTTATAAGAGTGGAAAATTTTGCCCTTATTTTCGACTATTTCAAGGATGGTCCACTGTTATACCTCGGTGGTTCACTTTGATCTCTCATGAAACCCTTATTTCTCTGCCCTGATTGATATTCGGGGAGTTGTAGTTTCTAAATTGCCTTGTTGGACACCCTCTGTCATCAAACTTTCAGAATTCTGGATCCGAAAAAGGATTTTAGAAATAGCTCGAACTTTACTATGAAATAGTGGTTTGAATTGTACGAGTATTACGTACGATAAGACGATATTAAATTATGGTATTGATGGTATCGGATTTATGTTATAAGAATTCTGTACGATGTGGATGGAAAGAATGTGATTTTATGTGAGGGTCTTGAAGTACTCGATGATAATATGATAAACTGTCCGACTACAGCAAGCATATTTTCTACAACGACGGAACGAATTATCGCAGAAATTCTATTTCAATTTGGATCAATTTCAATACTTCATTGAACATGTGATATGCCAGAAGAATTCGTATATTACACGCAATTGAAGGGATCGTAGGGATAAGGGAGGTACATATATTGAATCTTTAGGTAAGCTGCTTTTACGGAGTAGTCGAAGGCGTGTATTGATCCTTTCAAACCTCATAATTACAATTGCACGAATTATCGCTTGTAGGTATATTACGCAATAGAAAAAATTCTTTCTTCGCTAAGAACTGACTCCAGAAGGACTGAGAATTTCAGTGAATGTGTCAGCGAGATGTCTCAAGTTGTCGAGATAGCTAAACATTCCTGAATCGTGCTATGAAAGACTCTGGATTCCACTTACGCACAATTTCAGGAATTTACAAAAAAGTTCGGTGAAAATCTACTCACGGAAAAATGTTCCGATACCGTGAACACTTCAGAGTATTATTTCCACATGGGATAGCCGCCGGATTTCAATTCTCCGTATGTGAGCTGGGTATAAAACTCAAGTGTTCGGGTGTACGCTGGTATATTGGCAATGTAACTGCAGTCTGTAACCCGAGCCTGAGTATTCGTGTAAACAGGATTGGGGATGAATCAATACATATTTTCCAAACCCGCTGGCAATTAATTGAAAACTGGTAATTACAATCCGAGTTTAATTGACTTGAGTATTATTGATCACTGAACTATACCACAATCACAGTCTATCAAATAAAAGAGAGATTCGCTTCAAAGAGAAACGAATTTCATTCCAGCTTCAACGACCTGCATTACTTCCCTGTTGAAAAAATATCTCAACAAGATTCGTTCCAGCGATCTGGAAGAATAAATAAATCTGTGATTTATCTTACCTTGGAATTAAAAAAAAATATCTTCTTAGAACGTAATATTCTAGACAAAATATCGATTTGAATACATAGAACCAAGAAAAATCAACTACGAATGGAATGCAAATAGAAAAACGAATAATGGTCTAGTGACAGACTTATTCAAATTTGAACCGATAATCGGATAAAATTTAATCATGCACGGGAAAAAAAAAGATGTAATTTCTACATCTTCGGCAGTGATTATTTGGACAGCATCTTTTTGGAGTTAAATCTACAGCAATTGCTGTAAATTTTACTCCAAAAATAACGAAATTATCAATGGGATTAGTAAACCTTAACGCATTTGCTGTAGATTTAACTCCAAAAAGATGCTGTCCAAATAATTACTACCGAAGATGTAGGGATTACATCTTTTTTTTTTCCCGTGTGACTATAGGTACAAATAATTATATATCTCATAACTATATACCAAAATCTCAGTTTGTTAGACCAACTGATTTTGCCCGTGAGTGCAACATGGTCGATTACACGTCAAATCGAACGATCGATTTTCCTGACCCTATTTGATCTGTTTGCCCTTTTACACAGTGGAAGTACACGTTGAGTGAGTATTTTTTTACTACAGCTGGTCAAATAATCAGCTTTTAGCGTTTTTTCGATTTTTCAAGCCAACATAGCGTGAAATCCAGATATGAGCAATGAAAAAAGTTCTTCTACAAAAGTTTCGCGTCTTTCTTTGAAATTGCTGAGAACAATTTTTTGCAATTTTTTAGTGCCTCGCGAAACCGCAGTTTTGGTAAAAAATCTTCGGAAATCTTCAGTGACATAAAAGTTATCGAATTATATAAATATAAATTATCGAATTGGCTTAAATTTTTACACAGCATGGCTTTTTCAATGCCGAAGGGTGTTTGAAAATTTCAAAGTGGGCCGAGCAGTGATTCAGAAAATACATCAACAAATATTCGCACAGTGGCGAGAATTCGCCGAATATGCGAGGTCGCAAAAAAGTTTTTTCGGTCACAGTTAAAAAATTCAAGGTCGATCGCGAGTACGCAAACAAGAATAATAAATAATGATTTCGAATTTTGCAAAGCAGATCAGAAGGGGTCAGGGAAAGAATCTCGTTTCTTCGGTCGATTTGACGTGGAATCCCTGGTGAAAATAATTTATACGACAAACTACGAATTATACGAATGCGTAGAGAATCGTAATAATTCGTAGTATTTTCCATAGAAATCTACGAATTTCTATGAATAATCATGAAAATCTACTATTCATTACGATTATCAATGAAAAACTACAACTGAAATGAATTGCAATAATTTATCGTGAATCGTTGTGGAAATCTACAAATTTCCATGAATTACTACGAAAAATTTCTCAAAATCTGTTCAAAAATAGTTTTTCGTAAATCGCCGTAGAAAAATACGAATTTCTACCGCCGAAATAAGAAAATCGTGTACCTGGCTGGAGTGAAAATAATTTTTCGTAAATCGTCGTAGAAAACTACGAATTTCTACCGTCGAAATAAGAAAATCGTTTACCTGGCTGGAGTGAAATAGTATATTTCGATACAAGTGCGAAAGGTTTGTTTTGAGACGAGTGGGAGGTTTGTCGCCCGAGGAAAGCGAGGGTGACAATCTCACGAGTCGAAAAACAACTTTCGCATATATATCGAACAAAATTTTTCATCACAAACGCACGTAAAGTCCGATTACACGCACGCTTGCGTGCGTAAAATCGAACTTTACGCACGGCGTGCGGAAAATAATTTTTCGTAAATCGTCGTAGAAAACTACGAATTTCTACCGTCGAAATAAGAAAATCGTGTACCTGGCTGGAGTGAAAATAATTTTTTGTAAATCGTCGTAGAAAACTACGAACTTCTACCGCTGAAATAAGGAAGTCGTGTACCTGGCTGGAGTGAAATAGTATATTACGTACCTAGGCCAGTAAAGTAAGAAAAGTCTCAGATCACATGTAATTGTTGGCCGAGGCGAAGCCGAGGCTGACAAACATGTGATCTGAAGCTTTCTTATTTACTGGCCAAGGTGTGTATACTATTTTTCTGCTCGACGCAGCCGGAAAGCGGCAACTTCGTTTAGCGCAGCGGCCAGAAAGTTGCCACTTTCCGGCCGGAGGGCAGAAAACAATTTTTCGTAAATCGTCGTAGAGAACTACGAATTTCTACCGCCGAAATAAGAAAATCGTGTACTTGGCTGGAGTGGAAATAGTTGTTCGTAAATCGTCGTAGAAAACTTCTACCGCCGAAATAAGGAAATCGTGTACCTGGCTGGAGTGAGATAGTTATTTGTGTATCAAGGGCGCAAAAGGCTATTTTACGAGTATGCAATTTGCGGCACGAGCCGAAGGCAAGTTGCTGTAAAAGCAGACTCGTCATAATAGTCTTGCGCCCATGATGCACACGATGTTTTTCTCATCACCTGGTCTGCAGAAATGCCTCTTTTCAGACCGAGTGAGCGGGCGGAAAACAGGATTTTGCGCCCTAGGGCAGGAAAAAGTCTCTTTCGCCCGCTTCTAGCGGGCGGACACAGACGTTTCCGCCCGAGGGCGAAAAGATCTGTTTTCCGCCCGCTCAAGAGGTATGAAAAGTGGCATTTTGCGACCGGGTGTGAGAAAAGAGGCATTTTTGCAGACCAGGTGTTATGAAAAAAATCGTGTGCATCACGGGCACAAGGCTATTTTGACGAGTGTGATTGCAGCACACTCACCTTCGGCTCGTGCTGCAAATTTCACACTCGAAAAATAGTTCGCTGCGCCCTGGATACACAATGTACTATTTCAGACGGCCGAGTGAGCGGGCGCAAAACAGATCTTTTCGGCCCTCGGACGGAAAGTCTTCTTTTGCGCCCGCTCAAGAGGTATGAAATAGTTATTTTGCGACCGGGTGTGAGAAAAGTGGCATTTTGTGACTGGGTGTGCGAAATAAAAATTGCTTAACAGGGCGCCCCAAACTTACGGGCCTAGGGCGGCAAAATGTTGAAATCCGGCATTGATAATAGTCTTGGCAGAGGACAGTTTCCTGTTGGATTCTGGGTAGACGGGGTCAAAACACCCGTTGATCAAAGGTTGTACGTGGGGAGTGGGAAGGATGTTGTAGTCTAGTAGAGACCAGTACGTAATATCCTTATCAATCATTTATTCGGTATAATAATAGGTAAAGGCTCAGACTGTATACCATGGGGTTGGAAAAAATTCAAACAAAAAGTAGAAATAAAATCTGGAACTTGGACTAATTCTCTGGTTTGTCTTCAGCTGCAGGTCTCGTTCTTGTGAAGGTTCATGTTTCCTTCGCACTCAATGGCAAACTATTCCAGCAATTTAGCAATATGAATCAAATGACAAGTGTACGTCTCCAATGATGCCTATAGTCATGGCGTCGATCCAAGTTTTAATCTGCAGCGTTTTACTTATTCGCTAATGAATACGTCACCCACACAGTTTGTGGCAGCCTTATCAATTCAGGGAAATTGAACTTCATCTGCAAGACTTCCAAATTACGAGGAGATCTTGATATCCTTCCTTTGAACTTCCTTTGTCCATCCGAGCTGTCCGGGATCCGATGGAGCACAGTGAGAGGCATCGATGTATCGGTACAATCTCAGAAGACGACGGAAATTGATCTTCTCCCGCAGGACATCATGACTATAATAGAAAATCTTGTTGTCTGGTTAGAGAGATTGTCTCTTGATTTCCTTTGACTTTTCGATCTGTAGCATCTTCTATGCGTAAGATTTGCTGGTGTGTGTGCTTGCATGCAGATGATGTGTAGCATAGCAGTTAAGGTCGATACGATTGCTTGTTTAATGTGTGGATTCTTTCTCATAGAAAATGAAGGTCTTAATTGTTCAAACAGAAACCATTGTAAACGCGATTATGAAAGTACTGGATCGCCTGAGGAGTTGTCTCACGACCCGGCATGACTAGACGCATGATAACGAGTTCAGAAACTTTGAGAATGAGGACCTACGAAGGCACCCTGAAAAAAGTACAATTCACAAAATGAATATAGACATACCTAAAGGGCCCGATGAATAACTATTGGGTGTTATACAGTTATCTCGCAGATTTGCTGGATTCATATGATCCATTACATTGCGAGAAAATCTAGAATTGTGTAGTGCACTCTACCCGTTGATATCACGCAGTTCCCGATTCGCTGAAGTTTCAAAACAAGAAATGAATTACATCAGATTTTATTCGATTTCATGGATTTTTCCATGGGACTTTGCAAAGAATTCAATAGATTCGAAAAGACTTCAGAAAACTTCAGTGGACTTCACGAAAACGTCAAAGATTCCATGTAATTGTAATTGATTCGAAAAATAACGACGATGCAGCAGAATCCAGTAAATCATCGGACGATACCGTAAACGGACTTGATAACCCTATTTCCGCAAATATAAGGTCAGCAATAAAAAAAATCTTAATCGTACATTTTCATTGTACGAATTAACTTATAGATATAATGCGCTGATTATATGGAATTATATCATCTAAGAAAGGTTTTGTGTGAAAGAAAGAGGATCATTCAATGGTGAAATTGAAAAAAATGGTGCCGTTAACATAGAAGCTGTGAAATAGGTTCTATTTTTTGCATACAAAATGGAATTGAGAATTATGACCGTGACCAACGATATAATTTCGTGACGGAATTTAATCATCTATTATTTAATATCTATTTTTTAATATCTATTTAATCTATAATCTATTCAATATCTATTTAATTTAATTTAATTTATTTAATATATCTATTTAATATGATCTATTCTATCTATTTATTCGCACGTAGAGTATATCTAGTCTTTTTCCAATGATATTATCGTGAAATCCATAAACTTGGTCTATCCGGATATTTCTTATCGTGATGAGCAGTGGTTCGTTGACAACAATAAATAAGACCGTGCGATTCACCGTTTCGAATTATTCGCCTGATTCTTTTTTCTCAGAGATATCAGAAATTCCTCGCCCACCCGATTTGTCAAATAAAAGTAATAATAAATAATAATACTTTATTTAATGTCCATGATAATATTGGATAATGTGTAATAAAAGAAAAAATTCCCTAGTTGCATGGATCTGGGATGCAGAAATCGGCAAAAATGATGATTCCAGGGACATTTTGGTCATATATTGTCAATTGTTTTGGAACTCGCGAATATTGTTTGATCGAATTGAAAAGATTGTTCCAATTAATATTGGCAAAGCATACAAATCTTTATGATTTAATAATAATATTTACAGCCTTGATAATTGGTAATATGCTGAAAACCTGTGAATTGAATTATTTAATTAAAAATTATATGGTGAATGATGAATTTCTTTCGTCAAATCTCCCATTTTCACAAAATTCGTCAATTAGGTGGAAGTACATTTTCAATTTTTCAAAAAATGTCACTCACTAGAAAGAGAATTATTAATTGTTCTAAAAATGGTCAATTAGTGAAGAATAATTTGCTAATTATTCCAGAAATCAGTAATGCAAAAGTTTAAATTTCTAATTTTTCAAGAAATCAGTAATGCGAAAGTTTAAATTTCTAATTTTTCAAGAAATCAGTAATGTGAAAGTCCAAATTGCTAATTATTCAAGAAATTAGTAATGTGGAAGTCTAGATTGCTCATTTTCGTAAAAATTATTCATAGTTCCTGGTGTCCAGGTCTTTGGCGCGATATTATAGACCTGGACCCCGAAAACTATGGCGCGATAGACCTGGACACCAGGAACTATGAATACAGCACAACGATCTTTAGAAAAAAAATAATCGTCGAGGAATTCTTTTGTCATTTTATTTATACGACCCTGTCTTTTTTCGCTTCATTTATCCACCATTTTTTGAATAATTGGTCGTTCATCCTTCAATATAGTTGATAATTTTTACGAAAATGAGCAATTTAGACTTTCACATTACTAATTTCTTGAATAATTAGCAATTTAGACTTTCGCATTACTGATTTCTTGAAAAATTAGCATTTTATTCGTCACTAATTATCCATTTTTTGAAAAATTAGCATTTCATTCGACACTAATTATCCATTTTTTGAAAAATTAGCATTTTATTCGACACTAATTATTCATTTTTTGAAAAATTGGCATTTTATTCGACACTAATTATCCATTTTTTGAAAAATTAGCATTTTATTCGTCACCAATTGTCCATTTTTCGGAAAATTAGCATTTTATTCGTCACCAATTACCCATTTTCTAAAAATGAGAAATTTATTTCCAACTCATTGTCAATTGACCCGATATATAGTATTATATTTTTGAGGTATTGATCATTTGTTAACGATTGTCAGAATATTTTGAGAAATTATGATTTCCTAATAATCACAAATTATTATCGAAGTAATTAAAATTTATTTGTAAATTATTATTTACGTGGTCGGTAAGTTTCAATTTTTGAGATAATGAATAAATGGAAAATGAAAATTATTTTTTTGCCGATTTCTGCTGGGATGACACATTCGCAATCCGAAGATGGGATCAGTCATGCTGGGAAGAAGATTAACGAACGACCCTGGTGGAAATAATTTCTACGCCAAAGTACGAAAATTTCTACGATTTTCTACGGAATATTTTTACTATTTTCTACGCCAATTTCTACGAATTTCTATGAACATTTCTAGGAATTTCTATGAACATTTCTACGAATTTCTACAAACATTTCTACGAATTTCTATGAACACTTCTACTATTTTCTATGTCGTTGTAGGGCAATTGGAACACTGTCGTAGTTTTGGCGTAGAAGTTTTCGTACTTCTTTTCGTAAATTTTCGGTGTTTTGTGTAGAATATCGTAACATTTTATATGAAAATAATTTTTACCACAAGCTACGAAAATTGTATGATTATCTACGAAAACTTCTACGATTTTCTGCCTGTTTTGGAACAATTTCGTAGTATCTGTGTAGAAATTTTCGTAGAATGTAGTACTTTTTCGAAGATTTTCGTAGATTTTTCCATAGAAATTCCTGCCAGTGGGGGATTCGAACTCAGCCCACTTCTCCGGGCCACCCATCCAAGTACTGACCGCGGCCAAACGTGCTTAACCTCGTTGATCACCAGAGTTACGGTCTTCAGGTCACTCCGTTTCATCTTTAAGATTTTAATACTTTCTGGCAATATCAGGTTAGCGACTGACATGCATGGAACTGCAAAACTTTTTCATGTTAGTCAAGTTTCATCTTCCAGCAGCTTTTCGATGAAAATGATACATTATCGTAATTTGACGTAAAAGATCGTACTATTGCACGGAGATGGCGAATAAGTGTGATACCTTTTTTTTCGCTATTGGGCTTTTCACTTCTGTAGTGGAAAAATGTAAATTAACAGAATTTTTCGGATAATACTAACGATTCTCCACGAAAGAACATTCCGCCTCATTCCATTTGTAGATTTTCGAACAGTGTCGTGGTTATTCGTAGAACTAATATTCCGTTGCTTGTGGAAAGTAGAATTTCGAAAATTCTCATAAAAATTAGTAGTTTTCTACTGCTAAAATCGTAGTCCTCAAACCAATAGAATATCAGTTCTACGAATATCTACGACGATCGACAATCGATGTAAAGCTGAATAATTTTTCGTAGTCTTGGAAGTGAAAAACTACGGATAATCATAAAAAAATACCAAAATATACAGTCTTCAAGTAACGGAAGTATCATATCTACGAATATCCATGAAAAAATACGGAAAACTACACGGAATTTTGAATTAGTACGAAAATCACGATTTTCTGCACATTTTTAGGCTTGAATTTGATCGTTGTTTGACGTAGAAGTTTTATTATTTTGAGTACAATTTATTTTCAGATAAAATTGTACGACATCCTATGAGACTCAACGAGCTTCGATATCGTTATTTTGAATTGAATATTTTTTATAAATCCTAAATTCGAAAATAATTGGAGTTCGTTGCAGAACCGTACGAAATTGTACAACATGCTATGAAATTCTACGAGCTTGAATTTTCTTATTTCGAATTAAATATTTTTTTCTTTATACTTCTTCATATTTCTTGAAAAATCGGGAATAATTGGAGTTTCTTGTAGAATGGTACGCAATTATACAACATTCTACGAAATTTGAAAAGATGGTGTCGAAAATGGAAGATATTCTAAGAACTTCGTAGTTTTGTACGAAAGTTTACGCTAATTAATGTAGGCAACAAACAGTTGACGTTCGTTCGAGTCATAAATCTCATTACTTTGTTCGTACTTTTCCGTGGATATTGGTAAAATTCACGTAGACTCTACGAATATCTACGATAATCGACGCGAAATAAAAGGTGGTGTCGAAAATGAAAGATATTCTCATGAAAAAAGACGTTGAGTTTCATAATTTGTTATAGAAGTTCGTAGTTTTGTACGAAAGTTTACGAAATTTCATGCCAAAAAAAATTCTACCTCATCGTGCCGTAGATTTCATTTATTCAAATACATAACTGTAGATTTTCGTTTTTGTTTGAACTTAGCGGTATAAGTTCCACTTGCCGGAACGAAAACGGGCGTCAAAAAGTGACTTTTTAATGCCTGTGCCGTAAAAAAACTATTTCACGTCTTGATCGTATTTTCTCTAGTATAAGGTCGTAAGCGCCAAAAACACGATTTTGGTGGCAAAAGGTCGTATAATATTTTTTTTTCGCCATTCGCTCTAAAAATGATCAAAACGTATTAGATCAATTGAAATTACGAGGTCGAAAAATGTAAATGCAAAAGGTCGTATGTTGGGCGAATACGTCATTCTTTCATTACAATTTTTGAGGAAAATAAAAACAAATGGTAAAAGCAGAAGGTCGAATCCGCCATTTTTTTTCGTTTATTTGGCGGATACGACCTTCTGCAATTGATGGAAACCATTTTTTTCTGCGAAGTTAGGACTGAAAGGTCGTATCCACCAGTACATACGACCTTCTGCTTTTAATTGACCTAGTATTAAATTTCAACGTTTATGAACGAATCTTCGGGTCCTTAGTCTAAATAAGACGCGATATGTCGGTTACTCAATCATCAATCTTACGACTTATTGTTAGAATCTTAGATCTTAAGTTTTATTTTACTTATAGTTCTTTTCTTATAAAAGTAATACTTCTTTTTTTTAACTGAATAAAATCAGTGCTTCATCTACTCACCTTTCAATTCACTTTTCCCGCTTTTATTCATCCTTACTTGTCTAATTCATACTCCCCTTCGATCCTTCGCTAATCAACTTCAACAACAAGTAAGTACGATCTTTCTAAGATTAAAGACACCCTAATCCCGGTCGATCATAACGATTTCGTAATTCGAAAAAGGTTCCAAAATATTATAATTTGTTTTTATACCCGGCCTAATTTTACCGAGTATCATTCGTTCGCAACTATTTCAAATTATGGCGGGTCCCAGTCACAAGCATTGAACGCAAGTGAAAGTTACGCCACGTAGCGGGCAGATGCAGCGATTACTAAAAGTAAAGACAGGTTCAGACAGGCTTGCTCAATATTCGGCTAAAGCTAAACACAGTTGGAATTCGGAATTCGGGTACCGGCGACTTGAGATTCCTCCTGAAACCAGAAACACAGGCAAGTAGTCGAAACAAAAACATGTCAGGTTCGAATATGTTCATTATAAGGACCCGTCATCCCTCAGTTATCGAAATCAGAGGCCAATATTTCTGAAACATAGGTTAAATACGCGTCTCGACGCACATAATTTTCCCGCGTATCCGAATTCTTGTCAGTTCGAATTTCGAAACTTACAAAACTAATTGCGATGTAGGCTCGATGTAACCTGCCTCTTTTCTTTGGCCGCTTGATGAGGATCACGTCCCGTTGAAAATTGATGTCCGTTGACGAGTAACCGAAGATTTTATTGACATAAAATGTCGAGGATACGAAGACTCGAGATTCAGGGTATCCGGAACTTCGGTCCCGGCGAAGAGGGCAAGAAGGCACCGACCATACACTTCAGCCATCCGCTGACCTTGATACTCGGACCGAATGGAACCGGCAAAACGACTATCATCGAGTCCCTCAAGTACGCCACTACCGGAGACTTTCCTCCCGGATCTAGCGGCAGATCCAATTCATTCGTTCACGATCCCTTGCTGACCAACGAGAGCTCGGTAAGCGTGACTGAATCCGAAGACGAGTTTTGACTTACGTATGTTATCGTTACCAGGTGAGGGGCCTAGTGAAGGCTGAAATCCTTGATACCAAAGGGAACAAGGTGACGGTGTCACGGAGAATGGAAATGGTGCAGAAAAAGTTTGTGAAAAAATTTCAAACGCTAGACTCGACGTTGTCTCGGGAAGATAAAGACACGGGAAAGGTAGAAGGGACGATATTTCGCAACTATTCTATGATTCATCGAGATTTTTTTGTTTTCCGAATCTAGTCAAAGTCGATAAGTCATCGTTGCGCGGACCTGGATTTGGAGATGGGATTGGCTCTGGGGGTATCGAAGCCGATCTTGAATTATGTGATATTTTGCCATCAAGAAGATTCGACCTGGCCGTTAGAGGATGGGAAGAAGTTGAAGGAGAGATTCGACCAGATATTCGATTCTGACAAGTACAACAAGGCGGAGGAAAAGATCAGAAAGTATAATGTCACGTTGAAGGGAAATTTACGAATTTTGAAGACAGAGAGAGGTCACCTCGAAGTTATACTCGAAGAAGCTAACGAGAAGAAGAAGAGTTTGGATCAGTTTGAAAATCGACTGGGAACCTCGATTAAGAGGGTTTCTGAAATTATGCAGAGAATGTCTCCGCTTACTGAGCAAATAAAGGAGATTCGCAACACCGAGAATCATTACATCAACCTGAATGCAGAGAAGGGTATAAAAAATGCTTCGCATCATATCTGATCAACGAATGCCAATTTTCTATCACAAGTTTCAATCAGGGATTTTATCAAATTTACAGAATCGAAAAAAACTGAATACGTCCTTTTGAAAGAGCAAATGGACGAGTTGAAAAGAAATATAAAAATCCTTCACGAGGGAACAACGGAGGAACTTCGCAAAGAGATCGAGGCGTTTGAGAGTATACTTTCTGAGATGGAGAACGAGATGGGAATAGTAAGTTTCATAGACACACGCTGGATTTTCGGTCTCTCGTTGTACCGACAAAAAGTTTCTCAGACATCGCAACAGCTTTCTGACTAAAAAAATCTGCATTTCAGTTGAAAACTAAATTGAAAGAAATTACCGCAGAAGAACGCAAGCTGAAAGTCGTTATCGGCGATCAGCAATTAGCGATTGGGAAATTGAAACAACAGGCTCAAGCTCAAGAGCGGAATGTTGCGACTAGAAATCGGAAACTTAAAGAAATGCTACCGCAGTGGGGTCTGGGAAAAGTCGGCGAAGAAATCACAGAAACAGGTATACCTCACTTTTTTATCTATTTATCTTATCCTTCGTCACGTGCTTCGATGTCTTTCTTGTTTCGCAGAGGCCGCCGTTTGCTTGGACCGATTTAAAGAGAAATTGATCCAAATGGAACTGACTATCAAAGATACACTCCTCGAACATCAAGCTGTGGAAATGAAATTACAGAAGGATTTGGACGATACCAGAGATGAGAAATCGAAGCTTGAATCCGGGAAGGTCATGCTGAACAAACAGATTGCTGAAAAGCGAAGGGAAGCAGCTAGAATGCGGGCGCAAGTGGACGAGGTAGACTCTCCTTCCTTCGGAACTGAATAATAGAATTCTTAATCTATGTGCGTTCTGTCTTTGCAGGTGAACACGTCGGCCAGCAGACTGGATACGATTGATTTAAAGCTGAGAGAAGCGGATGCGGCGGTCGACATACTCGCCGAAAGTTTCAACGCCGTTGAAGAAAAGAAGAAAATAGAAGATCAAATCAAGGAACTTGATCGGATGGAAGCGAGCTTGGATAAAGTGAACAAGGAAGTGACACTGCTTCAGCAACAAAGTTCATTGCAGGCTGAACTCGACCTTCTCAAGTCATCGCTGACGGCAAAGGAGAAGGACATTCAGAAATTGTAAGTTATCACAGGTTGAACTCTTGATAATCTCAAACATTGATTCGAATGACGTTTGTTTCATCAGGAGAAATAAGCACCAAGATACTCTGAAGATGCTTTTGAATGTCGAAGTCTTACCAGAGTCAGATATGAAACGGGCGCTTGGTCGTCTTCAAGAAAAACTCGTGAGTTTGAACATTGAATTCATGATACAGAAAGTAATCACTGTAAGCCAATATTTTATCAACTGATATATTTCAGACCGATCAAATCAAAGATTTGAATAATCGCATTCAGAGAGAACAAAGAGAGTTGACAAGTCTGGAAACAACCAAGAAACATCAAGAGCGTGAATTTCAGGATAAAAATTCTGAGCTCGAGGGTAATGGCTGCGTTCTTTTATCACTTCCGAATTTTTATTCTGATAATAATTTCCCATTTCACACGGAATTGGCTATAAATTTGAAATTATCGTTTTCACAGGAATCCAAGATGAAATATCCTCTTTGTGCCGCGGAAGAGATTACGATGAAGTTTTGCTACACGCTAAAAAAACTGTACGTGACCTAGAAGACGCCAGAGGAGTGTACCGTTACAAAAGCTTGGCGTACAAAGATTACATCCAAAAGACAAACTCGTGTTGTCCTCTTTGTCACCGTGATTTTACTAATCCACAAGAACTCGAGGAATTTAAATCCGAATTGAATGACGAAGTAAACAAGTATCCTAATCAATTGAAGACGTGCGAAGAACAGTTGAAAGTCCAACAAAAGCGATACGATAGTTTGCTACAGTTGGATCCCCTGGTTAAAACAGCCACAAAACTGGAAGAAGATACGTTGAAAACTCTGAAGTAAGTTGGACCGACGGAGTAAATTATTCAATCGGGGATCCGCATGACATGTTGTTCTGATGATTATAAAAATTGCTTCTTTGAACCAGAAATTACCTGAATCAGACGAAACAAAAAATGTCAGAGTCTCATACTCGCATTGAGAATTTACAATTGGAACTGGCCGAACCGGATAGTAAGCTGGCCCAGTGCAAGGATATAGTTGGCGATGTGGCGCTATGGGATCAGTATTCGGCGGAAGTTATGAAACTCAATCAGTCCATCACTCGCGTCAAAAGTTCTTTGCCCAACCAAAGTAAATCAATTTTACATGGCTTGATGATATACATATTTCGATCCATAGTTGAATCTCATAATTTTCTCAACAGTTGGAGATAAATCGATGCAGGAAGCTCAAGCTGAACAAGAATCGCTGAGAAAGGCAGTGAGCAGTGGCCGTAAGAATTTAGAGGAGTTGAGATCATCCCTTAACTCGCACAATGATAAGTTGCAAAATGCGAGAGAAACTAAGAACAAACTTATCGAAGAGCAGTTGAAGATGACGTCCGAAGTGCAAAAGCTGAAACAGTTGCAGGATAAGTTGAAAGATTTGAGCAGCGAAGAAATATCTCTTCAAGAAAACGTACAGGAATTGCAAAAGAAAATTGGGCCAATAAATCAGCAGCTCGAAGCAAAGGATAAGTTGTTGCGAAAGACAAAGGTAGAGCTTTTGCTTGGTGAATGATCGTTCTAAATTTATCCTGAACTATGGATGACTATGTTATTTTTGATACAGAAAGAGCATCAGGAGATTATGGATGAAGAGCGAAATACAATTTCTAAGAAATCACGAAGCCTGCATGATTTGGAAGTAACCCAATCCGAAATCGACGAATCCATTCGTCATGGGGTCGTAGATTCGTTGAGGAGGTCTGAAACCGATATGAAAAAGTACGAGAAGAAATTGGAAGAACTGGAGAAGAGCGAACGCGAGACTTCTACCAATATCAACAACATATTGAGTCAGATTTCCAAGCAAGAGACACGCAAACGTGACTTGAACGACAACAAGGCGCTGAAGCAGAAGATAGCGAGCGCGGAAGGACTCCAACAGACGATCGCAGAGTTGAGGTCGAAACTAGGTGGCATGAATTATCGCGAGCTGATGGAAAAGAAAAAGAGATTAATCGACGAGGAAGAAAGTCTCAGTCGAGATGTATGCCTTTCCATTTCGTTATCTTCAAATAATCTGGATATATTTTCATTTCGTACTCTCATCCGTGTTTTAGAAAAACAAAGAGCAGGGCAGTCAGGATGAAATCGAACGAAACATCAAGCAACTGAAAAAAGAATTAAACAAAGACACGTACAGACTGGCCTTAAGAAATTACATTAACAAATGCGCCGACATTGAGGCGAGTATCTACAGATGTGCAAAAGCTTGAAAACTTGAAAATACCAAACCGCAATTCCGTTACTTGTATGATCCATTTGCCTGTAACATATTTTTGTTACCAGGTGCATGAAGAAGCGATCAACAACCTGGTAGCGTATACGTCAGCGTTGGATAAGGCGATCATTGAGTATCACGAAGAAAGAATGGCTTCGGTGAACAAGATTATTCAAAATCTTTGGGAGCTCATTTACAAAGGAAAAGATACGACCTCTATTCGGATTCAGACGGAATCTACTGATGGAATCGGCGACAAGAGGAGGACCTATAATTATAGGGTCGTTCAAGAAAAACAAAAAATATCCATGGATATGAAGGGGCGCTGCAGTGCGGGCCAAAAGGTCAGCAACAACATTTCAATAACTCCCAACTTGTAACTGACACAGGGATGATTCGCAAACAACACGTTGGTTTCAATTTCAATGTTACACAGGTCCTAGCCTCACTGATAATCAGATTGGCCTTAGCTGAAACATTTGCTAAGAACTGTGGGATATTCGCATTGGATGAACCAACTACAAACCTGGATAAAGCCAATATGGATAGCTTGGCTCAGGCATTGGCTAAGTAAGTTCAATGCAAAGTATAGGTATAATCCCGATTTAAGTCATTATCTGACTTAAAACTAATTTTTTTCAGAATTGTGACCATCCGTTCAAAGCATCAGAAGAATTTCCAGTTGATTGTAATCAGTCACGACGAAGACTTTGTTGGTCACCTGACAAAAGTCGATAAAGTTAGGAAAATATACGCACTTTATCGAAATGATCGGTAAGTAATTTTGATTCATGTTCTTCTCACTGTATATTTTTCACTGTATTAGGAACGCTTGTCTTTAATAATTCAATTAATATCTGGTTCCAGAGGACTGACTGAGATTAAAGTTGTGTGTACCGATCCCACTCATGCAGCAGTGGCGAGTGGGTCAAGCAATCGAGAATCGTCTGGCGAAGAAGCTGATGCCGAGACTGAAAGCCGTTCACGTAAACGGAGACAACTTGCCGAGACTAGGGAGCGACTGTTGAAAAATGATTTGTCCATTAGCCCACCTCGTAAAAAGAGAATTACGAAAACAGACGGCTAGCTGTCGAAGTTCGTTCGTACTGGTTTGTCATTAGCTGTACTGCGCAGGAAGGAATTGCCTTATTCAACAACCAATTGATACTTGATAATAATTACCTATATATAAACATGTTACAGGTGTATTGATACGTTTCTTAGTTTTACTATCTTTATTTTTTTTAATTTTTGTTTATGAGTATTGATTATAAATACTATGTTACTATTCACAATAAAATAAACTACTGTTCATAATAAACCTTTGATTATATTTTTACTATTATTATTTTTTTTTTTCAGCAGGCTAAAATGAAATTAGCGGGAGGAGAATCATTCCAATTTGCGACGTTTTATCTTATCCATTTTTATTCTTATGACAAAAAATCGATCATTGATACTCTGATAGAAAATTCCAAATAATTCCAAAACATTTTAATCCACACCCTGGAATATAAAGAATCCACTCCTTCCTCGAATTTCTGGTTCCTTTCAGGTACTACCTTATACCTACCTGATTTTCGAGAACCCTTTTGTTTCCCCCCATTTCACTGACTATTCAATTATACTGGAAATTACATTGGGTGGGGGCCCCATTGTGATCGAGGAGGATACCGAAATCTGGGCAAGTGCAGGGAAAGAGTTCATTAGTCTCGGTCTACTGTTGGACGTGTGATATAGAGCTGTAATTTCCCAGTGCATCCACTTCATTCATGATTTTACAAAATACCTACTAGTATCTTTGGTCAAGTTTTGCAAACAAGTGTGGATCTTTGCTGTAACTCTAATTTGTAAGTATGTATTAATAAATTGAAGATCGTACTGCATAGAAGACAGTACTATATACATAAGGGCAATTCCATATCAAGTGATCAAGGCTTTTGGGACAAATTTTTCTGATCTTGACGTCGATCTCAGAAAAAGTAGTTCACGATGAAGAAAAAATATTCGCTGAAGCTTTTTTTTTATTCTCAACTAGGGGCTCCGCCCCTCCGCGCTTCGCGCGGTAACCCCGCTCGGCGCTTCGCGCCTCGCTGTTCGGCGCTGCGCGCCTCACTTTTCCTAGGAATGGCTGGTCTAACTTTTTTTAAATCTTCAGTGGCTGTCCTAACCATTTCTAACCCTTCTTGGGACACTCATTCCTATCCGTTACACCCACTGTTACTACATCGAATCCCGTAGACCTGGAGACCGAAAACTATGGCGCGATAGACCTGGACACCCAGAACTATGGCGCGCGATAGACCTGGACACCCAGAACTATGGCGCGATAGACCTGGAGACCAAAAACTATGGCGCGATAGACCTGGACACCCAGAACTATGGCGCGATAGACCTGGAGACCAAAACTATGGCGCGATAGACCTGGAGTCCAAAACTATGGCGCGGTAGACCTGGACATCCAGAACTATGGCGCGATAGACCTGGAGACCAAAAACTATGGCGCGGTAGACCTGGACATCCAGAACTATGGCGCGCGGTATACCTGGAGACCAAAAACTATGGCGCGGTAGACCTGGACATCCAGAACTATGGCGCGCGGTAGACCTGGAGACCAAAACTATGGCGCGGTAGACCTGGACATCCAGAACTATGGCGCGATAGACCTGAGACCAAAACTATGGCGCGGTAGACCTGGACATCCAGAACTATGGCGCGATAGACCTGGAGACCAAAAACTATGGCGCGGTAGACCTGGACATCCAGAACTATGGCGCGATAGACCTGGACATCCAGAACTATGGCGCGGTAGACCTGGAGACCAAAACCTATGGCCCTGGAGACCAAAAACTATGGCGCGGTAGACCTGGACATCCAGAACTATGGCGCGCGATATACCTGGAGACCAAAAACTATGGCGCGGTAGACCTGGACATCCAGAACTATGGCGCGCGGTAGACCTGGAGACCAAAAACTATGGCGCGGTAGACCTGGACATCCAGAACTATGGCGCGATAGACCTGGAGACCAAAAACTATGGCGCGGTAGACCTGGACATCCAGAACTATGGCGCGATAGACCTGGAGACCAAAAACTATGGCGCGGTAGACTTGGACATCCAGAACTATGGCGCGCGGTAGACCTGGAGACCAAAAACTATGGCGCGGTAGACCTGGACATCCAGAACTATGGCGCGATAGACCTGGAGACCAAAAACTATGGCGAATATAACCTGGATGCAAAAAACTTATGGCGCGATAGACCTGGAGACCAAAAACTATGGCGCGGTAGACCTGGACATCCAGAACTATGGTGCGATAGACCTGGACACCAGGAACTATGGCGCCGTATACCTGGACACCAGGAACGGCGCGATAGAACGCGAATATAACCTGGATGCAGAAAACTACGCCGAAAACTCATGACCCAGATGCTGACACACAGAGATCAACAAGTGTCAGAGATCAAGCCTAGATTCTGACCGTCCAATGGCGCGATAGACCTGGAGACCAAAAACTATGGCGTGATAGACCTGGACACCAGGAACTATGGCGCCATATACCTGGACACCAGGAACGGCGCGATAGAACGCGAATATAACCTGGATGCAGAAAACTACGCCGAAAACTCATGACCCAGATGCTGACACACAGAGATCAACAAGTGTCAGAGATCAAGCCTAGATTCTGACCGTCCATGGTTACGAGCGCCCATAGTTACGGGGACACGTTTGGCCCATAGTTACGGGGACACGAAACTTTTTTATATAGATAAAGAGATATTTTCGAAGTTATGCAACCTCTTCGTTTGGGCGCATTTTTTTGTTCAAAAAATCATAAATCCGGCTACGTTGGTGATAGGGAGATCAAATTGGGCTCATTTTCTTCGCAAAAGAATAGTTTTCGGAAAAAAATAGGGCATTGGGATTTTGGATCGCTCAACATAAAATTGTCTCCATTTCCCGAAACAATTAGAGATTGCGGAAAAATGCATTTTTTTTAATCCGAAAAAAATCACAGACGTAGATATATGTATCCTCTCACTACTGTGTAATTTTTAGAGTGGGAGAGCCAGGCGTTTTTTTTTTTTTTTATGGCCTAAAATGTGTATCATTTTGATAAGTACCTTTTATCGTGTAATATTTTTGGCAGACTACTCAAGTATTTAGAATTTAAGAACGGGTTTTTCGGTTCAAATAATATCTTTAATCAAGTATTTTGGGCCAAATTATGTTGCTTCAACTTCAAGATTAATAATTATTTCAACTAACATTGAAAGTTCTGCAACTATACGTCCAACGAATACTCATAATCCACGTAAGTCCTTTCTATTTCCGAAGAATTATCGTAACGCAAAATGTAATCTCTTACGTGGATTATGAGTATTCATTGGACCTATAGTTGCAGAACTTTCAATGTTAGTTGAAATAATTATTAAACTTGAAGTTGGAGCAACATAATTTGGCCCAAAATACATGATTAAAGATGTTATATGAACCGAAAAGCCCATTCTTGAATTCTAAATACTTAAGTAGTCTGCCGAAAATATTACACGATAAAAGGTACTTATCAACGTAATACACATTTTAGGCCATAAAAAAATAACACCTGGCTCTCCCACTCTGAAAATTACACAGCACTGAGAGGATACATATATCTACGTCTGTGATTTTTTTCAGATTAAGAAAAAAATGCATTTTTCCGCAATCTCTAATTGTTTCGGGAAATGCAGACAATTTTATGTTAAGCGATGGAAAATCCCAATGCCCTATTTTTTTATAAAAACTATATTCTTTTGCGAAGAAAATGAGCCCAAATTGATCTCCCTATCACCAACGTAGCCGGAGTTATGATTTTTTGAAAAAAAAATGCGCCAAAACGAAGAGGTTGCATAACTTCAAAAATATTGAGAATAAAAAAAAAAGCTTTGGCGAGTATTTTTTTTTTTTCATCGTGAACTACTTTTTCTGAGATCGACGTCAAGATCAGAAAAATTTGTCCCAAAAGCCTTGATCATTTGATATGGAATCGCCCATAACTGAGTGTGGACCATCTCAACGTTACATCGAAGAGAAATCAATCGCATGTGCTTGCATACTCAAATTTGTAAAATTTCAAAAATCCTTCCCATAAAGAACTTGCAAACATGACACATGTATTTGTTTTTTCATTGATTGTTCATTTCTAACTAATACCAATAGTTCTTAAACAATTCATTTGAATTTCAGTATTATCGATATTTGTAACTTTTCGAAGAGTTGAATACATGAAGTAATTGATTCAAGTTTTTCTAAACGTATTCGCGTCCAGAGATAATTGCAACTATAATTAGAAGAGTTTTCTCATTTTATTCTACGACGTTTCGCGAAGGGTTTTCAAATATCTGCGCAGACCCACCACGGGCACGCGCATATCTTATGCCGTCATGTACGGAAGCCGGGTGGGGACATCAGATGCAGACTGTGTCAATCGGTACGATTGGTGTTCCGAAACGCATTCATGCCGATACACACTGTCGGCATAGCGCGCGTGACGTCATTTAACATCATCAAAGCCCAAAAAAAGAAGCGTCCATCGCGTTTTCCTCCGGATTTTGTTTTCCTCTAATAATCCCAATAAATGATTTGGGACAAATTGTTTTAACTAGAAAATCAAATATATCGGTATCAAGCTGATAAATAACTTCACACCGATAGTGAGCAGCGGTATTCTGCGGCGAAGTGACATCATGCCGACAGTGTGTGTCGGCATTGCGCTGAGAAGTGACGTCATGCCGACAGTGTGTATCGGCATGAATGCGTTTCGGAACACCAACCATACCGACTGACACAGTCGTCTGCATCTGATGTCCCCACCCGGCTTCCGTAGTCATGTCACGTGGTGTTTGACGTTTCGGGTGTCATACGTAGTCGTAGTTTGACAGATTTTTTAGCTCATTCGAACCCCATTTAACCTGCATCACATTACGGCATAAAATTTAGAGTTCATGCAGTTCTGTGAGACCCTCGGGAAGCGATTTCACCTTCAACTTAACCTAACAGCGCAGCACCGCGTTCTCTACTTTTAAACAAGTAACACATCAGGAGCTACAGCAGGAAATAATTGCGTTACCAATTTCGAAACAAATTCACGACGTCTCAGTCCGCATGAGGTAGGTATTCATCATCAATCATTGTTGCTATCCAGAGATCGGGTTCGATCATTGGTACACAATATCCTAATGCACTAATATTAATCGAACTAAATGTCCTGCTATACATAAAATGCATAAAAAATACGCACTACCCGTATCAAGACGTTTTGTTATTATTCATTAAATTATTGTCTTATTGTAGTCAACTGCGATGGATCCCAACACAGAAATCCGCAAACTGAAGCCTGCAGTGTTGTGGAAGCTGACCAGAATTCTCGCGCTTTCCGATTCATGGAAAACTGTTCTGGCGAATGTGCTAAAAGACGGGACTGATAACGTTTATAAATTCAACACCGAACACATAAGGTAACCCTATGTGGAACCCCAGAAAAACAAATTTTTAATGCCAAATTAAATAAAACAGCTCTACGATAGTATTTCTTCTATTCCGCCAGGTTAATCGAAGAAGCCAGTCGCCAACAACAGAAGTCAGGTGCGGAGATCTTCCTCGAGGAATGGGGCACAATGGGAAAGCGGAGACCCACGTTGAAATCGATGTTAGATCTCCTCGTCAGGGCGGAGCTGTTTTGGGCCGCAGATTATGTCGCGGTTGATCTGCTAAAACGTAATTAACGCCATCAAAGATATCAGGAAATAAACTCTCTGCTACTAGATATTCACCACGAGTCGAATTGAACAGCTTTTTCACACTTTCAGAGCCTCCACCGGAGAGACCGACATCTGGACCGGCTGCTGAGGTTCGCATCTCTGACGACGAACTCCTCAATATGTGTAACACGGCGTCTTCGTTGGACAGTGCTTTGAATGAAATGGACTACCCGTCTCAACTCTCCGCTGAAAATGCAGTCCAGCATCGGGAAGAACAGGCGCAAAACGAGACGCGACTTCTCGAGAAGGAATTCACCGAACGCGTATCGAATTTGAGAATATCTCCGGCAAATGAGGGTCACAACAATTCCAATCAGATGCAGTTCAGCGAGATCAACGTTGAAAATCCAAGCAAAGATTCTAATTTGATCAAATTCAGCACTGACACTATTCCCAGTTCGGGGGCAACTGATTTTCATGAGAAGTCTTCTTTGGCAAAGAGCGCTTGCAATAATGGCGGACAGATCATTTTACAGAAACATAATATAGCTTGTTCAAGTCCCCCGAACAACAATGGCGAATATAGCGCCCAGCAAACGATTAGAAAAAAATATATTCCGGTACAGCAAACCAGTTCAAGTACATCAGACAGTGGGTCTGCTTCTTATCTGGATAGTCGCACCACATTTGAGCTGCAGACTAGCGAACTTCCAGCTGTTCTACCATGTATCCAGACAGGTCCCACATACAGTAGGACCGAATTGAGGTCAAACGAATTACCCCGATTTGTTGTTGAAATCGGTAAACAAGGTGATGCGGGATCATTCGCGGAACCGATTCTTTCAAACGGTTCAAGTTCGTCTACATCTTCCAATTATTTGACCAATGTTACAAGGTCGTCACACAACAACACAGAGAGTAATATACCAAGTCTCCATTTTGATTCCGAACGCTTGGAAAATACTGAGTTAGTATCTGCAGAGCTGCCGCAATTTGTGGCTGCTTTAGGACACCGTCAGAGTCGGGGTAGTTCTACAGAGATTGGTGATGAGGGTTCGGAGTTAGCCGATGAATCTTCCAATGGAAAGTACACAGGCCAATTCGTTGGCGATAGCAACGATTCGAGCAATCAGTATCTGCTACTGAGTTCGCAAGAATTGCCGCTCGTTATTTCAGAAGGCACTGAACGGCACAGACGATTGGAAGAGGATCTGAGGGAATTGCAATCTGCAGAATTGCCTATATTTGTTGCACGATTATAAATTGCAAAAACAATCTCTTTTCCCACTGACTCGACTGGATCGGTCAAATCTACCACGAATATTGTAACATCTCGAGTGATGAATTTCCCCACTAATAACAAGTAGAAATAGTTATCAAAAAGAATATGAGCCTGTGATGAAGCCTATTTTACCCACAACAATGGAATACAGGACTTCCTTAACTTTACATAGTTGTAGGTCTCTGTTCTGATTGAACAGATTTTAAGAATCTTGACAAGGCACCCAACATTGTACCTCGCAATCACAATAGCGTCTTCCACGTACGAGTAACGATATCGACTATTGATGCAAAGTTCTGTATGAGGAACATTCTAGTTCATTCAAGAGTATACATCTTATAGTGTATCTTCGCAACAATTCAGTAGAGTGCTGAAGGATTAATAGTATGTAACGTTTGCTCAACATTCCAGGCACAGTACGAAACTTATAGTTAGTCAAGGTATATTCACTAAGCTCGTCAGAATTTGGTTGTGCAAATTTATTCATCCGCAACGCTGTAAATATGGAATGATGCTGGTGAATCAATCATTTCCAAGTGGGCATATAACAGAACAAACAATTGTAGTATGACATTGTTATTTTAGTTTTTCAATCATAAATGCTTATATAAATGTTGTAAATAAATATTTTTTTGTAATATTGCAGCTAATGTTCAGACGAGTGATGAAGCAATCAGTTAAAACTACATTTATTATGTTGACTTGAGAGTAAACGTTATCCTTTGGCTTTCAAAAATATAATAATCAGTGTTATGGCCAATGCGTACTTAATCCAGAGCATAAAATTTCTTTAGCTATCGCTACTGTTACTTTCCTTCATAGCAAAATAAGCACTTTGGAGTTCGCGTAGATTAGCTTCGAGTGTAGCTACTTCGTCATACTTGTGAGCATCTCTCGCTTGCTTTATGTATGCACGAAGATTATTCATCTGCTCTATTATCGGATCCATAGAGGATGTGAGCATCGGTGCGGCGCTGGAGGGACCCCATCCTTGCGATTGATCGAGAACAAGCTGGAAAACAGTCGATATCGTTAGGCGCAAGCGAGATTTCTTAGAAACCTATAAAATTACCTGATCGTTTCTTGCCACATTAACGCCATTGTTGGATATTCCGTCTCGTTTTTGTTGTTCCTTTCGTCGTTCTCTTTGTAGTTCTTCCATTTCCAATTGCTTTTCATACTCTATCCGGGCTTCTATTGCTTTTCTACGTTTTTCTTTGAACGCTTCGTACTCTTCTTCGCTAGGCAAAGGCTCCGCGTTCAGCAATTGTTCTTTGATGAAATTCGTCGCTGCTGATCTGACCATTTGCTGCAACCTCAATACTTGGCCTTGGGGAGGATTATCAATATCTTTTACCCCCAGAATAGAGATTCTCTTACTGATCAGGTCTATGTTCTCAGCTAATTTTGCGATCCTTACACGCAGCACTTGAGCATCCTGGAGATTGTACGTCGTTTCTCCTTTTCTAAATGTTCACAAACGAAAATTAGAATTCATTTGCAGGTTTTTGCAAATCAATGTGGAACAGATTTGTGATTGTACCTCAACGAGTCGCACATCTTGTCGTACATCACCGAATGCTTGTTGGCTTCGTCTATGTATGAACGCATCTTTTCATAGAACTGGCAAATAATTGGCTTTGACAGTTTTCTTTCTTTCAATCGTTCCCTGGAGCTCAAGAGTTCGTCGCAATGAACGCACAGTCTGAAGTGTTGTTCGCCACTCGAAGGATCGTTAACTAAGGAGAGAACGCTGTTCAAACTTCCGCTAGATGGGGATCTTGCCAGCTTGGATAATCCTATACCAGCACGTACGAAACGACCAGCTACCGGAGACCCAGAAGACGTTGGGGATATCGCCGAGTCGTCTTGTACAAGGGTAGGATTCACCATTTTCCCTGAAAATAGGTTTCGCACATCGATAAAAGCAGTTTTTCTTATTAAAACCTGATTGTATCATGTGAAACTATTCGCAACCAGAGGATCAAGGGTGCCGTTTCTTCCTCTCTTCGTTTACTGACCCAAAGAAACCTCCGGAAAGAAGGATATAAGTATTTCTTACGTGCATCTCCGAGTGCCAGAAACATTGTACAATCGTGGCACATCACAGCTCCGCAAAGTCTGCAATGATGTTTTCTTCTAGCGATGTGGAAGCTTTTTGCGCAAGTTGGACACAGATTTACAGATTTATCGTCTATCCATGGTACGATCGATTGCTCGTGCACTGTAAGTTACAATGAGAAACAGTTGCTGTTATTGTAGAAGATAATTTACAGTCTGTTGTCAAAAGTTGTCTCGACTTTGCCGAAAACAAATTCGATAATTTTCTATCGCCAATGAAAATGAAAATTGTCGATATTGGATCTCAGTGAACTGGTAACTTATTGCAAATTTGTATTTGGGGGGAAATCATTAAAGAAAGCTCCGGAAATCGTTCAAAATTTCTGCGAGTTTCCTTTGAAATGAAATTTCCGGCCCCTTCCAGGTTCTTTCTGTATCTACCTATTTAGAATCAATAAGTTAAGTTTTGTTTCTCGTAGAGATAATGCAATATTCATTATGTAGCCACGCTTCAACCGATTAATTTGTTCCCGAACCATTTTATTTACGACCATAATGAATAGCCAACGATATCGGTGAAGTTAACCAACTGAAACACATTGCATATTTGATGGTATTTCATTTCGTTTACGACCTCGTCTGCTGATAGGATCCAGCGGCAACTCATTCAGCAGCTTGTCCAATCGTATCAAGAGCTTGTTCGTTTCGGTAGAATACCTCTCAAGTCTTGCGTTTCGAATCTCGGTAAAGTACCTGGTGTATGATCTAGTTTCACCTGTTAAAATAAGATTTTATTACTGAGAATATGCGATATCTGATGCCAGAAGCTGAATTTCTCTATCAAGTTTATGTCTAGGAAGTTTGTAATACTCCAATTTCAAATGATACTACATTGAATAAACATCCAGTTGCGATGTGATTGAATATTTAGTAGGTAGGACAAAAACACGCGAAAGATTCTCCTCAATCGTTGCATAGAAGCGATTGAATGTTTCCGCGAAGAACATTGAGGTGTTGGATATTACCTAGCTGCTGAGGTTCCCAGTCCCTGTAATAAAGGTCTAAGCTCGATTCCTCGTCTTTTGGTGCATCAAGGATCGTAAAACCTTCGATAGTTTCATCCTGTTTCATGATCTTTTTCTTCGCCTTGCCGTACAATTCTGAAAGTGTTATAGATCGAGTAGTTAACGATGAAGCGGTTGTGTCGTAGAATGAATATGAGATGACCTGAGATTAGAGTAATAATTATCTCGTCGATAAGTACCTTTCAGGGTTTTCAGTATTTCGGGATTATCATTGTGAAATTCTTCGAAGTGTTTGGTTAGGTGATGCGGAGTCTTTAGATCCGTTTTGCAAATCGAGCATAAGAAACCCTCCAGTACCTGACCGCCTTCAGCCATTTTTCAGACAAAGTTTTTCCGGTCTCACGAGTCCAGCTTGCAGCACGATATTCACTATTTATTTATCTACATCAGAACCGTAGGCGACCCAGGGGGTGTCAGCTTGACATTTGACATGAGAAACGTGCACGGGCGCCACCATCTTGGATTAGAGACCAGCTGACTCCTCGATTCATCGAATCGAGATTTTGCGGGAAACTACGAAGATTCGAATATTTAAATTCGAATCTCGTTGAGTCATTGGCTGAAGATTATCTGGGTCTCCGGCCAACGGCCAACTGTTGTCAGTGCTTTGAGCGACATCACTGTCAACCAATATTAAATAAACTTATTGAACTGGGAGCAGAGTAATGAATGATTGCAGTGTGTTTCAGAATGTTATTCATTCATTGAATATAATATTATGTACATTAGGCTGTATGTCGGGTAGCCGGATGTCCTGTTTTACCGATATGACATGACCAAGTCTGTCCTCAACTGTGCATAGTTCGAGAAGGCTGTATGTCGGGTTGCCGGATGTCCTGTTTTACCGATATGACATGACCAAGTCTGTCCTCAACTGTGCATAGTTCGAGAAGGCGGTATGTCGGGTTGCCGGATGTCCTGTTTTACCGATATGACATGACCAAGTCTGTCCTCAACTGTGCATAGTTCGAGAAGGCGGTATGTCGGGTTGCCGGCTGCCCTTTTTTACCGATATGACATGACCACGTCTGTCCTCAACTGTGCATAGTTCGAGAAGGCTGTATGTCGGGTTGCCGGATGTCCTGTTTTACCGATTCCAGTCACTTGGGTTATAGATCCAGGACGACAGGCAGCCCTACATACTCGGATGCTTTTTGCAAGCGTCCTGACTCCTGTAGGAGGTAGGGGGGAGACCGGGTAGACGCCGAACAAGAAACATGTTTATGGGGACTTGGACATCGCTTACTTATTGCTTTTAGCAAGTAAATGAACAGACGATAACAATAATACACAGACTCTTGGACGAAAAAATCTTGATGTTTGGGGGGTAGAATGAAGTAGGTACCCCGAAAGATTATAGTACCAAGAGTGATCATGAATTGAACTTTTTTATTTCTCATTTTTTTGAATGGATATTGATTATTTTCTATTCGAAATTTATATCCTAACTAGAAAATGGATGATGATGATATTTATTTCGTGATGGACCGAGGTAGGTATCACAAAACACCTGAACATAAACGGCAATGCGGCGTGCAATATAAATGGCACGTGACGTCGATTTTGAGGGCAAGTAGCCCGACAATTTTCCCCCTAAATGTATTCAAATTGTGAGATAGACACCATCTGGTCCCGGAAATCTTGATTTTCTAGCTACCGCATCTTAGCCCGGGTATATATCCCCTTCTATCCTGTTCTCGGATGTAATCATTCTTTTTTTGGATTTAGCGAATTAAACGTGAAGGTTATTGTTTTCAAATAAGGTTCGTATCCAATACGATCAGCAGGAGCGAGAAGTATAATAAATGGATACAATGAGCGCGATGACATGTTGAACAGGTGCTCGACAATGGCCGTTGCAGTTACCTAGAAAATTAAGTTTATCGGGGTAATAATTAATGAGGTTGGTGCAAAAATGGTATAAGTGTATTTTTCTCAATATTAGATAGTAACGTTCGAGGTGATTTCGCGTTTTTGAATTCAGCTCAAGGGCGGAATCACGTTTACATAATGGAATGTCTAGAAGAACATTCTACCATTTTATGGCAAATATGTTTATCATTTCACAAAGGCCACACTAATCATGACCCCCTACGTTCGTAGGGGGGAGCTAGGCTGTATAACACCCCACGTAAATCCAAGGCTACAAATGAGGATTTTAATTTACAGACCTTCAAGCTTTCACTGAAAAAAAAAACGAAAGATTGACCTTGGAAATGCTTTGGACGGCCCAACAAAAAGGTTCATACGATTGAAATAGCAGCCCCGAAAAATCGAGCTCCCACTAGCAATAAGCAACTACATTTTCTCAGACTGAACAAAGTTTGACGTTTCGGCACCAACCGATTATAACTTTCCAGTTACGAAGCCACGATGATGTGTGCATAAGTGACGCAATTGGACCTTCAATGTTGTTTCATCGAAAGAAGGTACTTCCAAAGTACGAAACTGTGCTCATCTCGACTTTTTTTTTTGTAACTTATAGGTCTCTTTGCACTGATCCTTCCAATTCTTAGGCCTTGACAAGTGTGGATAAGCAGCTCCAGCTCAAATTGAAAAGTAATCGAGTGATCAAAGCGGTAAACAATAACAGTAGGTCATTGCATACCCGCATCGATTGTAGTCGAGATAACCTATACGTTGAACAGTGAGCAGGTACGGGGTTTATTCCTCGTGGTTTGAAAGACACAAACGTTCAATTAACGTAATTGAAACAAATCTAGACGATGAATCTTCTGATGAAGAGCAGCAATGAGAGCCTGTGCGAAAGGACCATATAAGGGAGGCTGTGGATCTGACAAGGCCGTTACATACCTAGACACCATTTTCAGTCTTGTTTAGTATTAGTTAATTTGAAGAACAAAAGTCATTCCTTCTTCATTGCCTTATCAGTTATATTTGTTATTTTCAGAACGAGGGTCAGACTTGTGTCCCTATACGTCCCTAATCTTTCGTACCAGACGAAACCAGCGAAAGAGATATACTTCAACATTTACTCGAGTTTAGTATGAATTAGGTCTGTTAGGATGTCCCGCATTTTGCTAAGTTGTTCAAGATAAGTTGTTGCCTCCTACAGTATGGCTAAGAACTATTTATAGGAATAATAATTACGTTGGTTAATGTTTCTTACTCATTTGTTTACTTTATGGTGTTGTTTCATCTGCTGACGTTTTTGTATCATATATAACCCAATTTTTACTGTAATAATTAGTTTCTAAAATCATTTTCATGATGTATCCGTGCCCAATGCTTCATAGTTACTACCAAAGATGTGAAAATAAAACTCCTAGAAGAGTTCTGAACCGGCTGATAGACCAAGGTAAGATTTAAAATATGAATACGTGCGTGCTACATCTTACTTCAGATGAAATCATAAGTTTCTGGAAAATATTCCGGACTGACCAGATCCTTTGTGCAGTGATCTACTCAGCCGTTGACTATTAACCATGCATCGAAAATAACTCGTGATCATGCTTCGATCGATGAATCCTCACGATGATTCCAGTTGCCTCCCAACAAGCGCTTGGTTTAACCCAACAAGACACTATGAGACCACATAACTAATTCATCTCTGAGAGTCTGAAAGTGAAGCTCATAATATCATATTGTGTCTGACAAAATTTGTAACACTTGTGGATGTTTTTTTAAAGCTAGATCTTTCGAATTCGAACCCATCTCACATTTTTCAAATACCAAATATAATAATGTCATAAGTCACGAGACTCGCCGTCGATTATAATCGAGTTGTGATCTGCTCGCAACCGCGTATTTCTGTACCAATCTTTTGAACAAATAGGCACTCAAGCACTCGACTTTTGTTAAGTACATGATAAGTGTACGGTTGATACATGTTGCATGCCATGTGATTAAGATCTGCAGTTTCTTTTTTTACGATTAGAAGTGAAATTTTTAAGAAATTTCGTAATTTCTTAATTGCTGCGTGCACGTATTGGATGGAATAATGGGTATCTGTTTTCTCTCCAGCAATGCTCAAGGATACAGATTGCACAGAGTTAGAACCCCCGATATTGAGACTGAGGTCAACGCATCCACAATGTTACGCTCCTCACGTGGATGTAACACGTGCCAAGTGTGCTTATGGCCGGCAAGCCCTTCCCAAGCTGGTGAATCCTGTGTGATATCTATGAAATCCATCGAGATAGTATCTCTACGTGTTACTAAATAACGAATGCGATAAAAATCAGTTTATATCCTGCCGTAATCTCGTAAAATATCCAATGTGAAAACATTACAGCTGTTGTTATGAAACGATTCTATCTTTGTGCAAAGCAGAGTCCTCCGTCAACAGCCCCACAGTCTTTTTCCAAAGTTTAGCTGATCCAAATATATTGTAGTCCGATCAAAATGACACTCAGGCAAAAAATCAAACGTTTCAGAGAAAAGAGCTGCACAGTAAAGACCCTCTCGTCGTGAAACAAGCTGTCAACACAATTGCGGACTTAGTGCACAATCCGGAAGACGCGGCAGAAGCTCTGAGGCTTCGGATACCAGACAGGTTAAAGCCAACCACACGCGTTTTCTCACACGTAACAGAATGATGGTTTTACGAAGCACGTTTACCTTCAAATTATCTAGACAGCGCAAGCTGGTCCGCCTGAAATCTGAATCAATGTTTTTTAAGGTTGCGGAAGTCAAAGCAAATGAAAAACCAATATTACAGTCGCAAATAAACATGTTTCCGTCTGTTTTGTAAGATACAACAGATATTATAATTGCGACTATCTATTTCCTTGTTTGCTAACGACCCACGCCTTGCTGGACAGGAAATATTCTTGTCGCCTCTCTGTCTCGGTGCTTCACATGCAACTAGGAGTACAAAATTAAAATCCTTCCGAATAGATTTTTGTCTCAATCGCTTGCCTTTGTAGTAACAAACAAGCCTCCTATCCTCTAAGGATTAGAGTTGTCTCATTCATGATCGACATTTAGACGAACACAAAGAACTGTTTGCTCAGATTAGCAGACCTTTTGGTGAGCGATGAATCTTTCATTCGTGAAAGAGTTGCTATGATATACACCTCGATAGCCAGTCAGTCTGACGGCGGAGCTACACTTATGAAAAACCCATTGATAGTCTGCAACTTGGCGAAAGGTTTGGGCGATCGTCTCGCATCCATCAGACTAAAGGTAGCACAGGTCATTGGAATGTTAGCCAGAAACTGGAAAGGTAATGAAAAATCGGTCATCGAGAAATTCTGAACAGCCTTGTCAACACGGTTTTCTCGTTTCAGCTGCAGAAGATCTCTGCATATTTGGTTTTTTGGATTTGATCGTAGACAGAATAACGTACGAGAAGATAGACGTTTTGGTAAGTTCCTAATTATCAACGCCTGCAGTTATGTTGTCCAATCTGAAAAATTTGGAATGACGATTCAAGATGGTTCATCTGGAAACGCTGATATCTCTCCTGGACAGAACCATCAGGGTTCACGCGATCGAGATCGGTATAATGGAGAAGCTTGTGATATTGCTCCAGCGAAAAGATGAAGAGGTTTTAGCCAACTGTCTTGGATGCTTAGGAATTTTATGCAGTGAGCCCATTGGAAAGCAAAAATCGATTGACATGGACTTGCTTTGCACCGTGAAGCGGTTTCTCGAAGACGAGGTACTGAATCTTATATCAATCCGAATGATTCATGCTTCAGATGACGAAGCGATGATGGAACGAATCTACATTTTTTTTCCTCAGAGGAGATCAATCCACACGAAAGCAGCATCCGTAGTTGTATTTGCGACTATAACTACAGCAGGAAAATTGCGAGCTCTCAATTTACAGATGATCGGGCGTCTCATGGAACTAGCTACCGATTTCCACTGTAGAGAACTTCAGCTTTTGGCATTCAAGGTACGATAATTACAAGCACGATTTCCGAGTCAAGTATGAATCCTTAGTGATTCAATATTTCGTCAGCAAGTAATGACCGAGGGTTTATACTGGTTATCATGGTTATCCATTCTCACTCGGGATTCATCGAATCAAAGTTCAGAGTGCAAACTTATAAATAAAATAAACCATCTTGCATCCGCTTCGGTGAGCACATATATATCGATTATCACTGGCCGTCACTTTCAAAGATCAGGAATTGAGATTAAAGGCTTCACAATGGTCGACAGTGTATGCCACATGATGCAGCTATAAAACAGAGATTATGGTCCGAAGTCTCATGATACCTATTCTGTTTACTGCACACAGTCGGAAATTCCCTCCCGGATGCAATGAAAATGACTGGACATCTGCGAATTGCTCCTCCATTTTTAGTCTTACCAATGTTATTCATATTACGAATAATATGCTATTAATAATGATGTGATTCCTGATCCTGCAGCATGTCAGTTCCATGCCCCATCTTATCTCGATCAATGTATCCCAGTATGTTTCCGGGTTATTGGAAAAATCTTGGGAACTCTTCCGAGGTTAATCATTACATGCGGAAGACTATTATCATCAAAAAATCACAATTTGTTATCTAAACTCTGATCTATTCCACAGTAGATTAAGAGTAATAGGTGTGTAAGAGTACGCATTTCGATTGCTAAGAGTGCGCGCGAAATTTTTAGTTACTGGCTCTTCATGTTATTTTTATAGACTTCGTCGTCACATTTTGGGTAATGTCACATCGGTTTTTTTAGAGTGAGTTCGTTACTTTCGGATTTCTCTTCGGTTTTGTGTTTATTTCCGTCAAATTGAGCTCAAATTTTCATTCCGAGCTCATTTCCTTTTCTTCTACCAACTAATCAGACTCTGAATAATGGACTGCGGGCTGTTAGAAGCTAGTCAAATTTGTGAAAGTTGACACCAACCGTGTCATCCCTGTTACAACAATAGAACTGTAGCATCATATACGCTTGATCGAATCTGTGACAATAGAACAATATTGAAACAAGTGGGTGATATCAGCATCAGCATCAGCATCCATATGATACCGTTTTGCTAGAACGTCGAAATATTTTATTAAGACACGACACATTTTTTTCAACTTACGTAGATGGACATCTACATTATTGATTTTTTGTGTCCAAAAACTTCGTGAACGTTACATTGGTATCCTCTGTAACGACTAAAAACTCAAGTGCGCAACAAATCGCGGCTGCATTGCAAAATATGACCACTCCGCACTCTTATCTGCAACGCGTTTTCAGAGCGTCCCACTCTATCTGATAAAACGCGAGATGAGTTCGAAATTCTACACGTAACGTTATATTCCTCGGAAATTGACCGTTCGCAAAATGTTTGTTCAGCCCGAAGCCTGGTATTGGATTTTGGGGTTCTACTCACGCCATCCCCTAATTCGGGTCCAATTGGATAAAACAGTGATTTCAAACGGTTTTGCAGGCACTAACCAACATAGCTGAGGATCCGAAAGGCAGGTGCGTGCTGTTACAGTCGCATACCATGTCCATAGAGAACATCGATACTTGTGAAGATCATACCACTGAAAGGCACAAAATGATTTTGTTGGAAACCATTCGGTGGCGTCCTTAAAAAAGTTTGACTATAAAAAGCGGCGTGTAGTTATTTATGTTTCCTATCAAAGGAATCGTTGGAGGCATCAGCAATCAAATGATTCATTGCTCAAAGAAATTAAAAAATTCAAATGAGGTGATGGCTTTGGTATTATAGACATTTCAAGACCAATGAAATTTCAAATGTATTTTTTTGTAAAATATTAAATAAAATATGTATATTATTATATTTTTATCTACGCAAAAAACACGCAAATACTAGCGGATAAAACCTTTGTAATTGATAAATGTGACGGAAAAAAATTAGTTATGGAAGGTCGTATCCGCGTCTGACACACGACCGTTCACCTTTCTGCCCAGTCAATCATGGCGTACTAGCGCATGTCTCTTCTTTCAATTTGATAATCAGAATTCGAGAACCTTGAGCTGTTCGTGAGTCAGTCGAAGATTTTTGCCTTTGTGTGAAGCGCGACCCGGAGATAAACGAATCATTGGGCAATGCATGATTGGCCAAATTTTTCCTCGAGTTCCTGTTGATCAAAGGCTCAATGTCAAAGAATGATTTACATTAACGATGTTGAATCGATCGAGCGTGAACGGATCAATTCTTTCAGTCGACGTGACCGGTGAATCCGACCCTTGGTCGAAGGATGTCAAGTGAAAATTTTTATGTTTTTGACACTTTTTATTTCGCGGTACTAAATAAAATTTTCACTTATTCCAATTAATGGGAATGGTATTGTCTTTTGTGAATGGGGCATTCCACGTCAAACCGACGCCTATCATGAGCGTGACCCCCTGGGATTTTGATGCCCAATAGATTTTTTGGTTCGTTTTGGTCAAAAATGATGCCTCTCATTTCTTTAAACTTTTCCGCCATTTTTGGAGGTCGTATGGTGACCTCAAATATCATCATCAAGATGGACATTTTTAAAATCGCTGATTTTTGTGTGTATAAAATCAGGGACTCGAAAACACATCTTTTGGTCACAGTCCGATCATGGGATGAAAATGCTAAAATTTTTTTTGTCAATTTTTGATTTTGAAAAAAAATATAAAAATATTCTAATCATGGTTTTTTGTAGTACAAAAAATAAAACAAAAGAAAAGACAAAGGTTGTCTGAGAATTTCAAAGTGGGCGGAGCAGTGTTTCAAAAAAATGCAGCAACAAATATTCGCACAGTGGCGAGAATTCGGCGATTATGAGGTCGCAAAACAGTTTTTTGGCCACGATTCGAAAATTCAAGATCAATATTCATTATTCTTGTTTGCGTACTCGCGATCGCCCTTGAATTTTTGAAATGCAGCCGAAAAAACTTTTTTCCGACCTCATAATCGCCGAATTCTCGCCACTGAGCGAATATTTGTAGATATGTATCTTTTGAACCATAGCTCGGCAAAGAACCATTTCAGCATTCTCATTGATAATATGAGACATTCAAATCCTCAGAAAATTGGCCGGAAATTCTATTGATGATTACGATTTCAATATTTAGAATCTCCTAAAAACCATTTCCGAAAATTTCAGAGCCACGATCCTATTTCTGCTGGAAAATCAATTCAGGACATATTAGATTCAAACCCAATCACTTGTTCATTGAGAAGCGGCTTTGACTTTGCAAGTGAGAATTGCTGGTCCCACTAGATTAGTAGGTCCAAGGGTTGTCTCATTCATACCTCAAACAGTCGAGAAATTAAAGATTTTAGTATAAAGGATTTTAGTATAAAGGCTCTCTCTTCAATTACTGCATGTCATTGGTGGTAGTATATTGGTAGCCTATACCCTGCAGGCCTAAAATGAAGGTAAGAAAGACGCACTTCCTTTTGATAACCATATCATGTATGAAAATATGTTCTAGGAATTATTTTTGAAAGACAATTTTTCAATCTCGAATTAACTGTTTACGTGCATAGCCTAATAATAATAATAATAATAATAATAATAATAATAATAATAATACTCATACGTTTGGCGGTATAAAAACAACGAAAGTAAGCACAATCACCTAGACCAGAATATCCACAAAGGTGAATTTAGAGCTGGTCTAGTAGGAAAAGGTTCAGCACCGGCAGACCGGCTAAAATTAAAATCAGAATTGAGTCAGAAAAATGGATAGCTGTAGCTCCACCATCCATGGGAACGCCTTCGTAGTTACTGCATCATTTCCTGGGATATCTTCGCGACCTCTGCTGCAAGGCTCACACTGGCTAATAATTACTAATGTCGCTTGCGAATTCTTGTCACGTCCAAAGGGAAACAATCACAAGGTCCAGATTGTGGACCAAATTATAGCGTAACTATCTGAAATCAAGTTAGCTGTAAACGAGCGTTGGAAAATTGTTGCTTTTTGCAGAGCTTTGAAAGCTTTGCCCGTTAAAAATCATCCGATTTTGGGAGACTTCGTCCTGCTCATGAGGAATCTTAGCGCGACGACATGACATGGTCTCACGATTCTATCCCCATGACTCTTTACGCCGAGGTTGTTGACACTCTGAGTCAGTACTTTACACCAGCCATTATCTCGCGGCCTTCGGACCGGGTCTTTACACTATGGCGAGTAGGAAACTGGAAAACCCATTGATAAAAAAAGAAAAAAACGCATCCATTGCGGGGTGCCCCATAGGTACCTACATCTCGACTTAGCATATGGACAGTTTCTTATGGCAAACTGAACTTATTTAAAATTGTTAATTGCATCACACAAAAGAACGATATACTTCGCGTAAAAAATGTCATATTGATGGAACCTGACAATGAGTATGAAGTACTGCTATCGGTGTACTGCTAGACTTTCGAGCAATATTTACTCATGCATATATGCACATTGTGACAGGTGTTATTCATACGTTATGTGATTACCTTTTTTCGTGTTCGTTGACCGTTTTTAGTTTTGATATGTTAAAGAGGAAGTGTTCTTGTAGAAAATACTCTGAATGCCATCGGGTAGCTTACCCACTAAGGATAGTTCAGTTACTAGTCCGCAGAGAACGTGTAAAAGGATTAGCTATTTCTGAAGATTCGTAGGTTCTCTGAAGGTAAATGCGGTTTAGCTGCAAAGAGTTTGAACAGTAATTCCGGGGCATATAGTTGTGCGAAATTTCTTATAAATGAAGTCGTTTTTATAGTGGTTCACCGAACCGCGTGGTAAAAAGAAGCCTCAATGATAGGCTTGCCTCTTTCGAAAAAATCATTCTTTGTTACGTTCGTCGATTGATACAGAATGAAGAGAAAATCCGTGAGTGAAATTTTGAAATTATGGTACAGTTTTTCAACCATATTTCCAACATTTTCAAATTTCGTCTAATTATAGCGGTTCAATTTACCCTAGCGTCTACATCTCCATTTTGTCTTCATTTTTCCCAATTTCGACTCTCAACACACTTCAAAATATTGTCCATTACCACTGTCTATTTTGATAATCAGGTTACGAGTTAAATATTAGTAGAGGTCCTGCATCCTTTTTGAACAATTTGGAAGAATTGACTGATACTGGGTTTCGCAATGACTTCTCCAATTTGTAAGCTATGTTGTAGCTGCACAAGAAGCTCGATGCTACTGTTACTGTTTTTGTCAGAACATTGGCTCGATGTTGAAGTGCTTTGTCGACGTTCTGGGATATCCCGTAACCGCAGCCCGATCCTCGCAAGGTAACCTGACCTCTTCCCAATCCTTAGTACACCACATTCACGCAAAACCCTTGAAATGTAACTGGAAGGTCTTGAATAGTAAAAACCAACCTTGAGAAATATTGTGAATTGAACGTTGAACCGGAAATGAGATTTCATCAGTCACCGTTTGCTCTATTGAAAGTGGTAAAAGCAATGAAAAAAACCAGCAGACGGACCGAATAGTGAGAAGAACCTCAAGATCAATCTGTTCATACTCCGTGGGGCGTCTACTTTATTCCCTACCACGCGGAACGCATTCATCCCTCAAAAATCGATTATAAAGGTTTCCAGAAATACAAGATTCGATCATATCGTGGCTGCCTGCAGCCGGATGTGAATGTCTTCGTTCAGAGCTGAAGGACGGAATTATCAACGACTATTAAAAGTTCGACGGGAGCGAATTGATCAGGAAATACCATCGAGAAGGAACGGTGTCCTCGGCGAGAGAGGTCGAGGTCAAGGCAGACGGTACGCAAACCTTCGATTGTGAATTCTTCAAAAGTTCGGCGATGGAGGCTGAGAATTTGCAAGGGTTATATCTCAATCAGAAGAAGAGGGATCGAAAAATGAGGCTACTGATCAAGAGCTTTGCCAGAGATTAAGATATCGCTTGCTTTCCGGTCACACGAGCCACGAGAACCGACTTGATCGAGCTCTATTCAAAGGAAAAAGTAATCTGTGGAGTAGAGCTTTCGATAAGGCCGGAAGCACAGGTGTTTGCCGCGGAGGCTGCCATAGATGTGAAGACTCTATCGGATCCTTTGAAAGATTTCGACAAACTTCGGAAGCAGAAGAATAACTCTTGCCATGATGAAACTTCACTCTTTGTGCTGAATTGAAAAATAATTTTGTGCAAGGTCGCAGAAAGCCATCAGACGCTGAATTATTGTCAAGCATTGTGCTTGCGGATTATTCAATATTTTTTACTTTTCTTTCATAAAATATGTTGTCAATCCTCGGAGGACTGGCGACGTCTACGGAGTGTCGTAAGAAATCGGCTAAAACAGTATTCATCGGCGATTCTTTAGAGTACAGATAGTAGTATCCAATGTAGTACCCTGTTTGATTTTTTTTCTCTTTATGATGATTTTTGACAAGTCACACAGTGGGGACCGTTTTGGCCAATTTTTGTACAGCACTCGGCCGTAGACGCCTCAATGACCTCGAGGATTGGCTACGGTGTGGAATAATAGAATTCGGAAACATTGTCGAAATTGTATATTTTGAACTGGAAAAAACTCCAATCAGATCATTCTAATAGGTTCCATGCGACAAAAATTCATGCTATACCCAATTTCTTTCATTTTTAGGTGTAAATTCCCCCTCAACGCAGTAATCATGGATTCTATACGAAAATATGAGTGATGAGGTGAGTTTTCAGATTTTCTACGTATTCAGATTCGTGAAATCACATTTGTAATTACAGTGGTCGAGTTGATGGAGTTCCTGCAGGACGTACGGAAGTATAATATAGGTAATGAAACTTCTTCAAAGAACCTTGTATTCGTAATAATCTGACAATGAGTGGCCATTGTGTAATTACAAAAAATCCTGATGAGGTGATTTACATGACCATTATATTTCCTCACGCAGGAAGTAATTCAAAATAATTGCATGCTTTATATACGAGGTAAAGGCGTAAATCAGAATGAAAAACCAAATTTAAATAATTGTGGTTTCGTTGAAGACTAGAGAATTTAAACAAAAATTACTAATGAATCATTAATCAGCACTGTCACTCTCTGGAAAACATTCTAACAGCGTTTGAGTTCACCGCTTGTGTTTTACGCTCCAGTGAAATCTATTGAAAAACCGAATGCCTACACTTTGTTAAACACATACACGCGTGTATTGTTGCTCTTTGATACACTTTATTCCTCACTGTTCATCGCGTGTACGAATTCACTGACAAAAGCCCTCTTCGAACCTTTTTGCAAATAATGCAAATAATTAATGAGGCGTTTCAGAAAACAGTATCTTCAGCCCGGATACAGTCGAATTGCGAAAGCTAATTTGGCGGAAGTCACCTCTGAAAGCTGGGCCGACAAATTACACATATGGAGTAATTTGTTTCGTGAACAGAGTTGGAGGTAAATATACCAGCACATCCGAACGATGGGTGATAGCTATGCATCTTTTACGACCCCAGACGATCAATACTAATAAGGGGTGCAGGAGGAAGTATTGATTTTCGCGGTTCGATCTAATCCGATGTCAGAATGAAAGCGATGAAACAGGCATTACTACGTTTTAACGCACATTTTTCGCGATGAATTTCGCGTTCTTCGTCTCTAAGAAGAACAGTGAACAGTTACGACAAAGGGGAACTGGGAACTGATATTTTTTCTGAAGAAAAGTAGGCTAACGAACTCGTGGGCAGGATCTTCGTCTCATGCAAATTATTGTCAGAGGAAATTTGAAGAAGTCTGTTCGATGTGACCAGCAGATCTGAAAAAGTACATATCAAGTGGACAAAGTTCTGCTCCGGTATTCAGAGTACATATCTTCATACAACCATTTCAGTTACTTGTGCGCATGTAATATGTAGTTCTTGTGATATTGTTTTTTTTTCTCACCATTCCACACTATAGTCAGTAGAATGACGACTGGTCCACGAACTCAGATCACTAGGTAAAAAACCCATTACCCATGAGACTTTCCGTAGTTCTTCAACCTCAAAGCAATCAGGGCTCCGAACTGTTAATTCTAACAGTAAAGTTCGCTGCGGTCAGTTGTGTAAAACAAGATCACAGATGATTTGTCGAAAAATTCAATGTCTACTACATGAAGTCTACTAGTACTGGTGTGTGCAGAGCAAGTTAATAAAGATATCTTAGATTTCCTAGTAGTACAGTCAAAGTAGACTAATTTCGATTGAAGCCAAAGATGTTTATTATGGTTTACTAATGAACATCCCAAAAGTCCATCTTGGAAAAGGGTGCTCGAATGTTCTTTCATCATATCTCGACAACTATCTTTACTGTCGTCACTGAGGTTATTATAAAAAATGAAGATTATTAAATTATTTACAACAAAGGTTTAATTCATTTTTTTCACATCTTTAATAGTTTTCGTGCAATCAGGGCTCATATATCGATATTTGTATTTTCTCTCATATAAGTTGATAATCTAAGTTATTAATAAGTAATTCTTGTACATCCTTGACAGGTACATTAAAAATTCGGTTCTGAGGAGGGCTCAAATTTGAGCCGGAACATTAACAATCGACGTCTTTTCATTATATCTTTTGGTATGTTCATGAGAGTTCATTAGTAGACCTCTAAAAACATCTTCGCAGAATTATAGTTATTCACTGATTATATCCGCTATTTTTCCCTACGTGACGGAACTATAGAGCACAGATCTAAAAAGCGTGCCACGAGATCGTGCATTCGCGTATGAGTCGTGATATAATTCCCGGAAAGCCTGTTTAGAAACTAACACATCGTGAATAAGAGTTGAAAAAACCCAGAGTTCAAGAATATAGGTATCCTATTTGTCAAAAGTGTCGCACCGTATGGAATATGCGGGATTAACGACGTCTGAGAAGTTTATCACGCCTCACAGCAGAATGCACTCAACTTTTTGAGGCTGTAGTGTTAAATCAGTACGCGCAGCGATTCAAGGTGGCGATACATCCTTCCTAGAACAAGCTGGATTGCAAAGAGTAATGGATTACTTCTGTTCGCAAATACACGTCCGGCAGTCCGGTAACCAGTTTTAAAGAACTGTCGCTAAGCTGTTGATAAATATTGAGCCAGATATGACGCAGCGACCATGAATCCAATGATCCAAAGAGGCAACCTTTGTTCATCTCACTTTCGGTCTGACTAAAAATGTCGAACCTTTTATTGCGTAAATTGGCCTTTTAGATGACGAGGATGGAGGTAATCGCGATTATTAATCACCGGATTCTTCTGTTCACTTTTTTACGTTCTCTGTTGGTCTACTTGCTAATAATTTGACCTCGCTGCAATCACCGGCTAAATGATTGTGCATATATGATTTAGATCTTTATTATCGTTACCTGATCTTATTAGTGAAAGGATGGAATCCGAGTCGACGCTACCAGACCAAAAATTTCGTAATACGTCTACTGTTGCCGAAAGATTGAGGTAATCTTGAGCTCCTTTCACATGTTGAGGGTAATCAAAAATAGGGGCGAGCGTGGAACTCACAAATTAGCACGAAGCTGTTTGGGGTTTAACTATTTACAGAGGTCGTGCGAAGTATTACTCAATTACAGAAACAATAAGGTGATGTCATTTTTGCGATAAGCAGAAGTTACATTCGACATTACACATTTTGTCTCACGAATAGAATACGTCTTAAATTTTCTGCAGTGAATTCAAAACCGCGGGAGGGCACCGCGAATAATCAAACCTTGTGTTTTTTTTCATTTGAAAAGGCATGGGAAATAAATGAGGGATCATTAATAGGCCGTAGCGGTATTACTCTACACAACAAACTTGATAAAAAGTGATAAAAAGTTGTTCTGTGGGAATATTTTGACTATGTCATGGATTAACCGCTAAAATCGTCGTGACAGTTTTTGAAAAAAAAATTGGCCCCGTGCAAAGAAAGATGCCATAGCAAAAAAAAAAATCTAACTGGATTACAAGTTGATCTTCCAAAAGATGCTGTGATGGTTCAATTTTGGCAGATTTGAAATAATTTGAAAGAACCTGTGGAAAAATATCTCGAGTAAACGAATTTGAAGATTTTAACTATCAGGATCTGAGGCAACGCACTTTTTTAGATATAATAGGATGCAAAAATTTAATGACTATTGCGATTCGAATGCGTGAAAAATAAATCCGAAATTGAAAATACAAATATTAAGTCTTGAACTTGGTTTAACTTGGTTGATAATCCGCCTTCAAAATTTCCAATTGTTACCTGCTTGCCTGTAGCTCTGAAAAGGGTAGAACCTGGGCTCCAGATTTCAGGGCTTACGGGTATTTACTTCGACGGGTCAAGGCAGCGAGAATATGCAAAAGGGTTCCATGTGGGCGTAAGACAATGCACCACCAGTGATATGTATATTGTCCTTAGTGATCATATATACCCCGTAGGGAAAATCCTATAGGGTGAGAATAGTTGTCAGAGTCCGGCAACTTATACCCCTGTGGTATTTCCAGAGCAAGCGCTTCACACCCTCAACTAAGGGGACGACACCGTACTTTAATTACAGGAATCCCCCATGGCCACCAGTCGACTAAGTAAGAGAATAAAGGTAGGATTATAACACGGTTCAACGATTAAAATTGCAGAGTATGGTTTTTCCAACGAGGCATAATATTTTGAGAGTAACATGCGCGAAATTTCACTCGCAAAATGAGAGCCCAGTAGCTAAATTATTTTCGCGGTCATCATTATTCGTGATATAACGTTTATGTAATATTATTCAATATTATTTACTCGAAAGTTCCAGAAATAATTCAGGAATTTTCATTACCAGCTGTTAGCAGGAAAATGATGATGGTATTAAAAACTAGCCGGTTTTACAATTAGCCAAAAAGCTTATCGCTTTTTTGCGTAAGGCACGATCGCAGAGTGCTGGTTTGTTTTGAAATAGTGTTCAAATCCCCCAAAAATTTCAAAATTTTGATTCGTGATTAGAAGGCTGAATTTCAAGCTCGCTATTATTTTCAAAATTGACAAAGATAGCAATCGCCATTTCTGAACCGGAAGTCGGATCGGGTCTAAAAAGAAATTTGCACATCTTCGGGGTAAAAAAAAGTATCCAGTGCAAATTTCATCAAAATCGGTTCAGCGGTTTGGCTAAGCTCGTGTTTACAAGCAACTTCAACGATTTGACACCGAGGCGCATGAGCCGGAAAAATCCTCAAAAATTCCCAAAATTTTGATTCGTGATCAGAAGACTGTATTCCAAAGCTCGCTGTTGTATCTTCAATATTGACAAAGTTAGCAATCGCAATTTCTGAACCGGAAGTCGGATTGAGTACACAAACAAAATTGCACATCTGCAGGCTGAAAACAGTATCCAGTGCAAATTTCATCAAAATCGGTTCAGCGGTTTCGCTAAGCTCGTGTTTACAAGCAACTTCAACGATTTTACACCGAGACGCAGGAGCCGGAAAAATCCTCAAAAATTCCCAAAATTTTGATTCGTGATCAGAAGACTGTATTCCAAAGCTCGCTGTTGTATCTTCAATATTGGCAAAGTTAGCAATCGCAATTTCTGAACCGGAAGTCGGATCAAGTACACAAACAAAATTGCACATCTGCAGGCTGAAAACAGTATCCAGTGCAAATTTCATCAAGATCGGTTCAGCGGTTTGGCTGAAACCGTGTTTACAAGGAATGGGCGGGTCACATACACCACTCTTGAAAATGTTCGAAAACGACTACCCAGGTGCCAAAACGTGCTCCCTACATGATTTTAGAATTTTTACTCGATCCGACGTTTTCAGCGATGGCGAATGTATAAGGCACTCCGTTTTTAACGATCGTGCCTAATGATGCGTCTATCCGGATAATCGCATGCAAGCTGACGTGTGGCATGGAAATTCGATTACGCTGACATTGTTCTTCCGGGTATGGACGCTTCCTTCTTCCTTCCTTCCTCTGTATCCTTCGTAGAGCTTATCTTTAAGTTGAATAGTCGTTAGTGAAAGTCTATGGTGGATTTTGCTATGAAAATCGAGTTTCACGTCATTTTTTGTTATGCCTGATTGGTCAATCGAATAGATATACTCGCAATATGTATTTCATACCCCACGACAAGTACGTGCACCCAAATAATTATCCGGCAGATTATCAGGTCGACCGTTTCCGATGATTGTATTTGAGTAGAAGAGTCTGGTGCATCGGAACTGGCCTCATTTGGCACAAGAGGAAATACATTTTTTGTATCTGAATTTCAAGTACATACGTACAATACTTTGGCAATTCGCTCAAAATGAATAGCATGGGTCACTTGTATAGCGCCTAAGGAGCTGCACATACAAAGAACTCACTGTGTTGGCAATTTACCTCAACAATAGGCGACTTAGATTCGGATATGCAAAGTTGTTACTGGACTAGCTGAGATTACGATATCGCTGAAAATACCCTCGGATACAATCTAAACGCATTATGATGATGCTGCTGTTGCAAGATAAGGTAATTACTGGTTTCTCTACAACCCGCGGGATTGTATCCTTGAGGAACAACTTATCTCCTTTTTACGAGAAGCTTAGCGCGATGAGCGAAACAATGTACCATTGACCTCATATCATTATTAAGTACTGTAATGTTTGGAAATTTAATCTAGACTGCAATTTATCTCAGCTCGAATCTGATCCCCAATTGATCTGCCAAAGTCGAGCTTATGTTTACAGGATATATATTTTAATGAGGGATACAAAAATGGAGAACAATCGAAATATGTTTATTCAGTAACTAGGGGCTCCGCCCCTCCGCGCTTCGCGCGGCAACCCCGCTCGGCGCTACGCGCCTCGGGCACTCGGCGCTTCGCGCCTCGCTGTTCGGCGCTCCGCGCCTCACTTTTCCTAGGAATGGCTGGCCTAACTTTTTCTAACCGTCAGTGGCTGTTCTACCCATTTCTAACCCTTCTTGGGACACTCATTTTTCCTAGGAATGACTGGCCTAACTTTTTCTAGCCGTCAGTGGCTATTCTAACCATTTCTAACCCTTCTTGCAAAAACAGACGAATTATTGTTAAAAGACCTGTATGCCCTGGCCTGGACACCCAGAACTATAGCGCGATAGACCTGGACACCCAGGGCGCGATGAACCTGGAGACCGAAAACTATGGCGCGGTAGACCTGGACGTCCGGAACTATGGCGCGATAGACCTGGAGACCGAAAACTATGGCGCGGTAGACCTGGACGTCCGGAACTATGGCGCGATAGACCTGGAGACCAAAAACTATGGCGCGATAGACCTGGGGACCAAAAACTATGGCGCGGTAGACCTGGACACCCAGAACTATGGCGCGATAGACCTGGACATCCAGAACTATGGCGCGATAGACCTGGACACCCAGAACTATGGCGCGATAGACCTGGAGACCAAAAACTTGGCGCGGTAGACCTGGACATCCAGAACTATGGCGCGCGCGATAGACCTGGAGACCAAAAACTATGGCGCGGTAGACCTGGACATCCAGAACGATGGCGCGATAGACCTGGACCCCAGAACTATGGCGGGATAGACCTGGACACCCAGAACTGAGACCGGACACCCAGAACTGTGACCTGGACATCCAGAACTATGGCGCGATAAACCTGGGGACCAAAAACTATGGCGCGGTAGACCTGGACATCCAGAACTAAGACCTGGACATCCAGAACAGACCTGGACATCCAGAACTATGGCGCGATAGACCTGGACACCCGGAACTGAGACGCGGGATAGACCTGGACACCCAGAACTGAGACCTGAACATCCAGAACTATGGCGCGGTAGACCTGGACATCCAGAACTATGGCGCGATAGACCTGGGGACCAAAAACTATGGCGCGGTAGACCTGGACATCCAGAACGATGGCGCGATAGACCTGGACCCCAGAACTATGGCGGGATAGACCTGGACACCCAGTACTGAGACCTGGACATCCAGAACTATGGCGCGGTAGACCTGGACATCCAGAACTATGGCGCGATAGACCTGGGGACCAAAAACTATGGCGCGGTAGACCTGGACATCCAGAACGATGGCGCGATAGACCTGGACCCCAGAACTATGGCGGGATAGACCTGGACACCCAGTACTGAGACCTGGACATCCAGAACTATGGCGCGGTAGACCTGGACATCCAGAACTATGGCGCGATAGACCTGGGGACCAAAAACTATGGCGCGGTAGACCTGGACATCCAGAACGATGGCGCGATAGACCTGGACCCCAGAACTATGGCGGGATAGACCTGGACACCCAGAACTGAGACCGGACACCCAGAACTGTGACCTGGACATCCAGAACTATGGCGCGATAAACCTGGGGACCAAAAACTATGGCGCGGTAGACCTGGACATCCAGAACTAAGACCTGGACATCCAGAACTAAGACCTGGACATCCAGAACAGACCTGGACATCCAGAACTATGGCGCGATAGACCTGGACACCCGGAACTGAGACGCGGGATAGACCTGGACACCCAGAACTGAGACCTGGACATCCAGAACTATGGCGCGGTAGACCTGGACATCCAGAACTATGGCGCGATAGACCTGGGGACCAAAAACTATGGCGCGGTAGACCTGGACATCCAGAACGATGGCGCGATAGACCTGGACCCCAGAACTATGGCGGGATAGACCTGGACACCCAGTACTGAGACCTGGACATCCAGAACTATGGCGCGGTAGACCTGGACATCCAGAACTATGGCGCGATAGACCTGGGGACCAAAAACTATGGCGCGGTAGACCTGGACATCCAGAACGATGGCGCGATAGACCTGGACCCCAGAACTATGGCGGGATAGACCTGGACATCCAGAACTATGGCGCGGTAGACCTGGACATCCAGAACTATGGCGCGATAGACCTGGGGACCAAAAACTATGGCGCGGTAGACCTGGACATCCAGAACGATGGCGCGATAGACCTGGACCCCAGAACTATGGCGGGATAGACCTGGACATCCAGAACTATGGCGCGGTAGACCTGGACATCCAGAACTATGGCGCGATAGACCTGGACATCCAGAACTATGGCGCGATAGACCTGGAGACCAAAAACTATGGCGCGGTAGACCTGGACACCCAGAACTATGGCGCGATAGACCTGGACACCAGGAACTATGGCGCCGTATACCTGGACATCCAGAACTAAGACCTGGACATCCAGAACAGACCTGGACATCCAGAACTATGGAGCGATAGACCTGGACACCCGGAACTGAGACCTGGACACCCGGAACTGAGACCTGGACATCCAGAACTATGGCCGATGGTCCTGCACATATATGTATACACACACACACACAGACAGATCAACAAGTGTCAGTGTCAGATAAAATCAACAACCGTCCATAGTTACCCATAGTTACGTGGCGAACGACGACGAAGGATTTTTTTATATATAAAGAGATAATAAAACATTCGACTCATCGTATCCAAAACGATCTGTATTATTAATATGTTAACTATATGAATAAACCGTTTTCACGGTGTCGAATTCTAGTTCTGGCCAGAACTATTCTTAACAATAGAAGCGTTAACTATTCAAATATCCTCCTGATTTTTTTTACTAGTCAATTTGTGACGCGGTTTATTCGGAAAGGTTCAAACTATCATAAATCGTTGTGAAATTTTATTATTTTTTTTTTTCGTCTATTGTAGTCCGTGTAACAATTCTTATCTGGTGAATTGCCAGATCTGTTAGTATCGTCTGCGTTTATAGTTTAGTTATTTTTATTTTTCTTCTTCTTTTATCACTGCGGTTATATATAATTTCGTATAATTTTAAAACATGGTCTTACCTCGTGACCACAGAGTGATTGCACCAGAAGTACAAGAGGGAATAGGACGCAATTTTTTATGTCATATTTTTTTTTTTTAACCTGGTACTCGATTTTCCTTCCTTTTTATCTTTTGGTTGTTGGTGTCACTCTGTAATCGAGAAGAAACGTCCTTTTTTCATTCTCGATAGGCGTGTGTGTGTGCAGATATTCACCGCATCCTTCTTGACTCGCGACGAACCTTATAGTTTTCATCCTGGTTTGAAAGCTTGCACAAAGCCTCGCCCACGTGCTTCAGAGTTAACTTAATTACACTCAGTTAACCGCCAATTAACAAACCGGCATTGTAGCCTGAACATTCTACGATCCACCCACTAGCTCTTGGGTTCGCTATATTCGCTGACCCATCCGCAACAAACACCGCTCAATTTACCACCGAAACCATCCGAATTGCACCCAACACGACGTGGATCATAACGACTAACGCGGTTGTTCGCTTATTTTCTTCAACCTTCGGTCGTGAAAATTGATAGGAAAATATTACTAAACTTTCGGAAAGACTGTGAAATGAAAAAAATTGAAAGTATCAAATGTAATGAAATCAAATAAATGAGAATTAAAAAATTGACATTTTACATTTGGACATTGACAAATTACATTTTCAATCACTCGAATTGAATAACTCTCATCAATTAGAAATTCTAATGAGAATGAAAAAATTATTGATTATCCATTCGGGTGATGAGGGAAAAAATGTGAGATTTTTCGTCAAAGAAATCATTGAGAAATTGATGAATGTCTTTATGGCATCGTTTCACCAACGGATAGAAAAATAGTCCTCTTTTCAGGCAATTCGCTACCGTTTTGTGACCCCGGGGCGATTATAATAACAAATTTTTTTTTTCCCCCCAACCTTTTTACGTCTACGTAACGGTGCAGGATGATGCGGTAGTTGAAGAGACGTAGAAGCAAAACTATGATAATGTATGAAAGTTTCTTTTCTCTGTATTACGGAATCTTGAACGAGCGAGTGACTTCTTTTCTTTTTTCTTTTTTTTTTTTTTTGCTGTTCGAAGCAGAGTTGAACCTTTCGAAATGACAGGTGAAATTTATTTAAGGCACAAAGAAGGCGCGAAGTTTGAAAAGTAAGAAATAAAAATGTGTTCAATGTAGCTATTTTCGACTACTTCTATACGTACACTTGGTTTTACTTGGCCTACTTTTTCACAAGTCAAGTTGTGTATGTATATGAGGCAAAACTTTGTACGAAGTTAGGACTACACGCGTGGTATTTAAATTCGTTAAATAACTCACAGATGGATGAATAGAGGCGTCTTGCGCCGAATCCTGCTTCATCCGTATAGGTACCCCCTAAAAGCTATCTAAAGTTCCTTCAGAGTTGATCCGCGGAAACTTACATTCCTGTTGACACGCGGTGAAGCTAGTTTTCAAATAACATTTCGATGATTAACTTATTGGCTCAAATCTAAGTTTATATATCGAGGGAGAAATAACTCGTTGAAATAACGTGTAAATAGTTAAATAATCATAAATAATCGAGTAAATAAATGAAATAATGTGAAATAAACGAAATGAAGAGGAAAGAATTAATTTGAAATAGAAAGAATGATGTTGAAATGAAAAAAAAATGTGTAAAAAGAGGCTATTTTACTCAAAAATCATGCGTCAAGCGTCAAGCGTTTGATTACGATTCGTTATTTTGGAATTCATATCCTACCGAAAAGAATGTTAATTTGTATTATAAAAGGAGAAACAATAAAAGTAAGGAACAAATCTACTGGGTGCTTCGCGTTACTTTGAGTTAAGGGTATGCTGTACTCGATTGTTACCGACATTCAGATATCTCCGAATATCCAAGTCCACAGAATTAAATCGCAAAATACAGCTTCTTGGCGGAATTCTACACGTGATTCCGCACAGATACGTCCGAAAATATTTTGGATTTACTCAAAAATGAAGGAATGGCATGATTTCTACGAAATTACTATAATGACTTCGTAGAGATCGTGCCATTCCTTCATTTTGTAGTAGATTCAAAATATTTTTGCACGTATCTGTTCAGAATCATTTGTAGAATTCCGCTAAGAAGCTGTTTTTTTTTTGCGATTTACTTCCGTGTACTTGATATTTGGAGATATGTAAATGGCGGTAACAATCGAGTGCAGCATGCCCTTAATTCGTCAACTCTTCATTCAGTATCGTGAAAAGTACCATTTACCCTCAGATATAGAAAAAAAAAAAATAAAAAATTGAAGTACAAGTTTAGAACCAAAAGTTTCACCGCTAAAATCGTTGTTGCGATTTCGTGACGTGGGTGTCGCGAATCATTCTACTACATCTTATAGTCCTTAACGAAATAAAAATAAAAAAAATAAGAAAATCGGATAATGTAAGAAAAAAAGAAGCTTCTTCTCTCCCTCTCTCTTCGTTGACGCACAGGATAAGTAGGTGTCGTACCTACATCCAATGGTTTTGAACAATTTCATGACGTCAGAGTCGAGTCGAGTCGTCATGGCAACGTACCTCGTTACCGATTCGTCACACTCTGTACATATATACATACACACGTACATACACTTGCACCCCATTTCTTTCGGGCTGAGGTAGGTGGAAGCTGTGGAGCGATCGTCGAAGAGACACACAGGGAGAGGGGAAATTCATTGTTCAAATTTTATGATTTCTTTTTCTTTTTTTCATTCATTTTGAGGAGGATTACGATACGTGACGGACGTCCGACTGGCCACTGGTCAGGGAAAAGTCAGGGAATTTTATGGTGACACTAAACAAGACAGAATTGAAAATCCTCAGCGATTTTTTTCTCTTATTCGCGTGGAAATCTTGACCAATGAAAATAGTAGGAAAATTTGTGATAAAATCATTTTCCTTCACCATTAATTAAGAGGATTATTCATAACTACTGATTAGTCTGAATTTCAGTCATGGAAAAATTATAATTTGGTCAGGAAAATTCAGGGATTATTTTTCTCTTTCTTTTTAATCTTCATAGTGGCGACGATGTCTGTTCTTCAAGGATGTATTGAAGGATATTACGCTCACGCGAACGAACCTAACGGACTTTGAAGAGTCACGGCCACCTCGAGGTCTTAGCCTAACCCAACCTAACTTGAGTGGGAATAAAACTATAACTAGGTAATTCACCTCAGTCTTGAATTTCTTGGGGTGGGAAGTGGTAATGTTCACCTGGCATATATTGAAACTATGACCTTCCAAATATTTTCCATAGACGACCGCACGCGGATCTCTATAAACGGGAATAAATATGACTCTTTATTAATCTGACCCGCGATGAAAAGACGTCGTTGTCACTGAATTTTATTCTATAAACTTAACAAACGTACGATGTGATATAAAATGTGTAAAAAATGGTCTTTCAACTTTGAAACTAACTTTCTACAGTCTTGTACGAGTTTGTAAATTATTTTTTACGGCACAGGCATTAAAAAGTCACTTTTTGACGCCTGTTTTCGATCCGGCAAGTGGTACTTAAGGTCAAAGTTGCGGTATAAAGTCTTTATTCCTCAACTTTGATGCGCAGTTCGAAGTGCGCATGTCAAAGTTGCGGAATAAAGTCTTTATACCGCAGGTTACCCCCTCTCTATACGCAGTTCGTGCGGAACTCAACTGGCGTCAAAGTGACTATTAATGCCTTTTCCGTAAAAAATATTGTATGGGGCGCGCGCAGAAAGTAACTGTTCGGCAAGGTTATGTTTTTAGTACTCGCCGTTGCTTTACAAGGCTCGCCTTCGGCTCGCCATATAGGTAAAACCAACGGCTCGTACGAAAAACATAACCTTGCCGAATAAACAGCTACTTTCTGCGCATGCCACATAAATATCTATTATGTCTAACGATAATTTTTGACAACCTCTCAAAAAATACGATCTCATCTCGATCCTCGTGTGACGAAAGACGCGAGTGTAGGCAGGGTGGTAAAAGTGAATAAATGTAATTCACGTTCATTCCCACGAGACTGCTGGGGTTCGAGGCGAGCAGCAAATCGCGTTTGTGTTCCTCCTGGTCCATAATTGGTACAAAAATAGCAAAGTCTTTTTTCACCGCCTAGGAAGGGGCATAAAAATCTCGTGCGAGGTTCTCCTTATTCTCATTCTTCAAGAAGAAGAAGAAGAAGATGAAGAAGAATAAGAAGAAGAGGATCATGTAGATGCGTTCTTGGAACGCGTTCGGGGGCCCCTCCTCGAATACGTACCCATACACGTTCATAGAGTATAGATACGCGACGGAGATGAAGAGGAGGTAGACGGGTAGGTACTGCCATGAGAGGGAACCGAGAACTGAGTTTTAGACGACGAACTGGAGTAAACAGGACAACACTTTGGCAGTAACCGTGAAAGACGCGGTAGCTCGCCCCGATAATATATTGACCAAATATGTTCAAGTTCCTAGCGAGTCGTTGGTCGCGTAATTTTTGTCCTTTTTCATATCTCTTGTTCGCTCTCTTTTTCAATTTTTTATTTTTTTTTTGTCTGTATGTGTGAACGATTTTTCGGTAATGATCGTAGAGTTTCAATTCTGTACATGTTTGAATTTCTGAATACACGTACATCTTATACATTGCTTTTTTTTTCATTTTCATACACGTAAAGAATACCTACCTGCCTATACTCGCGTTATTAAAACACGGAATATTTTTTTCTTCTTATTCTTCTTACTGTAATTTATATTAATTTCAAAAACAGCTGGTGAAAATAAATTCTTGAATTCTGAGGACTTGAATATACAATAATAATGGAATATCCAACATGAAATTCATATGAATCAACGAATAAAACACTTTTTTAGCGTTGATATCCTCAAAATTTTTTAGAAAAACCTCGAAAGTACCTCAAATTTCGTTATCTGAACCTCTAGATTCGTATTTTCTCGAAATTCGACGCTAGCGCTATCTAGACCGACGCCAGCGCCACATCCTCGACTAGCGGCTCTGTTTCCTCCCTAGCGACGGAAGTAAGAAGCTTATCATACGCTTGGCGCTCTGCCACTCTTCGGTTAAATTTGAGAACTTGTGAAGAGTAAATTTGTTTCTCACATTGAGTTAAGTGTCTTAAACCTCGAGAAATTCTTGTTATCTAAAACGTCGATAATTTTCCAAGACGGATATTTCGCTGCTTGGTGAGACTGTATGGTAGATTTTGAAATTTGTTGCGCGTAACTCGGTGAGATTGACTCCTGAGTTCCGAGTCTAACAATTCTGGATCCTGCTCAATCTCGATTTGTCAATATTTTATCCATCGTTTTAATAGCCGGTTGGACAATATTAAACCGTCGCCCTCCGGTTCGTCGTTCCCTCTAGTCTCTCGTCCGTCCGTCTTTCTCTTGCCTCAGGGCCTCCTCCCCCCGCCTCGGAGTCTCACAACCAAACCTAACCTAACACAACCTAACTTTACCTACGCTCTCCTCTGGTCTGGTACCCCGGCTTCGGTCTTATGTATACATACCTGCATATCCTCTGTACATACATACCCTGCCTATGTGCCAGGAGGTACACATACAGGCTTCATATTATACACCGGGTTGCTATATGCGATCCTCGCTACGTACGTACATACGTATAAACATATCTCCGGTGTGTGCTTATGCCACCTTATGTACAAAATACTATACGATATATGGGTGATTCTACAAAAATTGGAATTTTCCGCGGCCCTCGATTTTAAGTGACTTGGAAACATGAATAAAAATGATTGCTTTACCATAATCATAGGAAAATAATCGTGGCTACGCGGCCCGCACGAAAAAATACGGGATTTGTAAATTTTTTTCACTGAAAATCACTCAAAATGGGCCGAAATCTCAGTCCCCTGCCATGTCACAATCGCAAAATTGCGATAACGTATAGTATCTACAAGAAAAACAGTGCAATTTCACTTTTTCTCATGCATGTTACCTATAGTGCATATATTGTAGTCTACGATTATGACATTTTTAGTTTTGTTGTTGTCTTTGTTAAAATTTTATAGCGACAGTGAACTTGGTCACAACTTTTATGATCTCAGTCCCCTGTCGTTAAAACAACTGAAAAATTTCTATATTACGCGTGTCCGAAAATCAAGTGCTGTTACCTAACTGAAGTTTTTGTAGTAAAGTCAACATATATGCAGTTACCCGTGTAGAAATTGTAGACGGGAACCGGCCAGTGACTGTCCAGTTTTCCCGTATTCAACACGGGCGCTAAACAGTCGAACTAGACAGCCCCCAGCCGGGAATGTAACGCTGCACTAGACAGTTCAACTATCCTAGTTGAACTATCCGGGCTCTGCTCAGGTTTCCCATCTTATAATGTACATTAATCGACCGGGACCTCTACAGTTGCAGTAATATTCGGGTACCCAAATTATACCGGGTGTTTCATTTTAATCTTACACCTGATTTATCTCGGAAAATACTGCTCCACGAGTAATTATAAGTAGAATGCACCCATATTTTGAGGTTGGAGGGGGACGTTCAAAAAAATTCTTTTTTTTTGTCCAAAATTAAAAAATGGCGCTTCTAATTAGATGGCCAACATGTGTTGTTTTTTTATGGAAAAATGACTTTCTCGTTGTACCAAAAAAGTCATGTTTCCATCTGAAAAAAACATGTTGACCATCTCACCGCCGCCATTTTGAATTTTGGACAAAAATTTTTTTTCGAACGTAATTCCGCTCACTTTACTCAGTAGTTTCCTAGATAAATTGGGTGTAAGATTAAAATGGGACATCTGGTATTTCGATTCCCTTTGATTCGACAAAGTATAAGCATCAAATAATGAATAACTTCAGTAATTTTTTATTCCGTAATTATTTATTTTGCTGAATTTTTTCCTCATGCATTCCTGTAAATCAAGATATCTCCTATTATACATTTTTTTTCAGTATAATAACGTGACGTATTAGAATATTCAGTAAACGTTTTTTTTTACTTCTATTTTTTTTTAATGATTTTATCACACATGTATTATGGTTGTGTCTTTTTTCTTGAGCGCTCTGTAGTCCTCTGCCCCTCCCAATCGCGCGCGTTTCCAAGTACAGCACCGAGTTTGTCAAAAAAGTTTTTTTCAGAAAAAACAGCTAATTTGGGATCCACTGCCATTTTTATCTCAAACGCCTCTGGAAGACAAAAAAAAAAAAATGAATAAATAGAGTATTGATGAAAACTTAATTATTTTCTGTGTTGCAATATTCAATGAAACATGAGCGTAAGTGGTTTGAAAACAAAAACCATTTTTAATAATGTTGATCGTACTTGAATGTATTTATCCCAAATTTCTAATCATTTTACTGTGATGTCAGCCCACTCATGGGCATCATTTCGTTAATGTAAAACTTAATTGTACAACACCGTACCATTGACATTTTTTTAAAGAACAATAATAGATTGAATCGACCAAAATATTCAGAAATCAGCTAATAATATTCTCAACATTAAAGCTCTTACTCAATAAGCACTTGCAGAACTTCGTATCTTTCATAACTATTTTTTCGCCGATGACTTTCACTGCTGTGAATTCCATTGCCACGTCTTTTGAGAGCCACTTTTTCAAAATATTGACGATTATCTTAGAAAGGCTTTCAGAGGCGTTTATAAACATCTGTAATGATTGGATCTGAAACCACGTCATTTCATTAATAACATACACAACAGATAATAATCTCCCAAATTGTTACTATGGCCAAAACTTACAAACTCTTTGCGCAGCTCCTTGTCATCTGTCAATTCTACGTCGAAGTCTTTGAACGCACCCATTGTTTTGAAAGGGATATCCCGAGGGTATTTATCATCAAACGTGAGATGCGTTAGTCCTGGCACGTTCTCTAATGCTCGAATCAATAGATCTTTTATCGATAAGATATCGTCTTTCATTTTGTTGATATCGTATTTTATCGATTTTAAATCATGTTCCCAGTTTTTGATATCCGTTGTCGAGAAGGTTGAAGACAATTGATCTGTGAAACATGAAAAAATCCTTAGTAAAAAAATACGCATGACGTACATTTCCTCATCCTAAAAAAGGATACTTTCAACTGGATGTAGAATGTCTAAATATATCTATAAAAGAATTAGTAATAACGAAACGAATGCTCAGTAAGATACGAGTAACTAGTGATGTATGGTCCCGAAGATTAGAAATTTAGAATCTGTTCCAAGATATTCATGAATAACATTATTTTAATTTTGTCGGAACAAAAATATGATACTCTAAGTACAATCACAATTCAATGGGAACAAAATCGCCATTATTGACCTTTGATTGAACTTTATAATTCGAGGTTAGTAATATTTTGACAGTAAATAAGAGTTATTAAATTTAATTAGACGGAAATAGTACTCATTAGAAATTGACTTTCATTTAGACATCCCAAGATATTTGGATCTTCAGTTGTACAAAACGCACTTTCATTTATGAAGTCTAAAACTGGGAATTCCCTCAGAACATTTGGACAGCTGAATTGACTAACTGATTATGCTACCCTTTTCTAATAATAGATATCTGTACTGGATGGAACATGATTCAACACCATCTGAGGTAACGGAGTACTTGGATTTGTGGACTTGAAAGTTAAATGCCCTGAAATTATTACCTCATATTTGATATTATCACGATCTTTTGATTTGCGTGATTTGTCAGGATTTGTAATAAAGAACTTAATCTACCGTGTCTGTTTTTAGGCTCCCCTGCGACGCTTCTAGTATTTTTATCCTTCTCTATCATTTTCATCGACGAATACGACTTGGTTTTAGTGGTTTCTCCAAGCACTGGTATTGACTCAGCCGGAGCTGTGAAGAATTGTAGCTTTATTTCATATTTGGAGGGACATTTTACTGGGCACAAGTAAACTGATAATGATTTACCTGCAACCTTTGAAGATTTTGAGGATGAAGGCTTTCTAGATTTTTCATGATATTTCAGTGGAACGTTCTTTCGTTCTGATATTTTGTTATCGTTGCGATTTTTCGAAGTCGACCTGTTCTGGTCTTGGAGCGTTGACTTTCCACTGTAAGTATCAGGTTGACGAACTACTCTGTTAGGGTTGCGGTTCGTCACCGGTGATGCATCCCGATCTTCCTCGGATGAGATTTCACCAAAGTTGTCGTTATTAGACTCCATTGCTGCTGTAATAAAAAGGAGGATACTCCATGAAGTTAAAGTTATGAAAAATTAGTTGTACGTTTATATTGTATTTGAAGTAACATTTCACTGGACACAAGTGAACTGATTATCAAGTACCTGCAACCTTTGAGGATTTTGAGGATGAAGGCTTTCTAGATTTTTCATGATATTTCAGTGGAACGTTCTTTCGTTCTGATATTTTGTTATCGTTGCGATTTTTCGAGGTCGACCTGTTCTGGTCTTGGAGCGTTGACTTTCCACTGTAAGTATCAGGTTGAGGAACTACTCTGTTAGGGTTGCGGTTCGTCACCGGTGATGCATCCCGATCTTCCTCGGATGAGATTTCACCAAAGTTGTCGTTATTAGACTCCATTGCTGCTGTAATAAAAAGGAGGATACTCCATGAAGTTAAAGTTATGAAAAATTAGTTGTACGTTTATTGTATTTGAAGTAACATTTCACTGGACACAAGTGAACTGATTATCAAGTACCTGCATTGTTTGAAGATTTTGAGGATGAAAGCTTCCTCGATTTTTCATGGTTTATCGGTGGAACGTTCTTTCGTTTTGATATTTTGTTATCGTTGCGTTTTTGTGGTGTTGATGTGATCTGGTTTTCTACGGTTGACCTTGCATTGTAAGTATCACTTTGGTGAGCTACTTCCTTAGTGTTGCGGTTCGACACCGTTGAGACATTCTGATTTTCATCGGATGACATTTCACCGAATTTGTCATTATCAGACTCTATCAGTGCTGTATTAAAGAGACAGATAATTTTGACAAAAGCGACACCAGGATCAGGATTTTGAAGAGTTTGAGCGTGAATCTAACTAATTCAGCTCAATCAAACAGCTGATGATTAACATGTTATATGATCAAAAAGTCAACAAGTATTTTATAGGCGATGAGCTTTTTCCGCTGGCATAGAGGTTAACGTAGTTACTGAACGAATGAAACGATATCTGATGAGTGCAATATAGAAATGGGTAAATCTTTTGTATCTCATAAACGTGAAACTTCTCAGACCTCAATGAAAATTAAATAATACTAACAATCAATACAGCCTGCTTCGGCTTCGCTACTTGAACTGATATCTGGGACTTGCAATAATGTATCTCCAAGGCCTTTTTCCATTCTTTTTTTCTCCACTACTCGATGAAGCTGCTGACTTTTTTCAGCTTTGCTGGTATCAGGTTCGCTGGTGAATGCATACTGTTCCTTTCTCAACACTTTGAGTTTTTCCAAAGCATAGGAATATGTCTCTATAAACAATAAAACAAATAAAGATATTACGGATCCGATTTGCAAAATGCAGGGTACAGATAACATATTATTACCTAATACTCAGTACATTAGAAAACACAATATTATTGCACAAAGAAGTTTTTTAAATAAAATCGAAAAAATGCAAATCCTGGGAAAACAGCGAGCCGAGTTATAAATTCAAGACTGAAACTGACAAACCTTTCGAACAGAATTTCTTTAAAAGTGAGCAGAAACTCACCAGCTTGTCCTCTAATTTCAATCTCGTATGTTGGCCAGTCTTCATCAGGATCATCCTTCTCCTTTATCATTTTAGTTAACAGCGCAGTCTTGATTTTTGTATAAGGAGGAGGCATGTATTTAGTTACACACTTTTCAGTTTCTGCGTTGTAATCTAACCACTCATGCGGTACACACTCAATATTCAGTAATCCGTCACGACTCTCATTCAAAAATAGCACCAGCTGGTAAGAATACATCCCAAGCTCTGAAGTTTCACCTGCGAAAACATGTATCAACAAAGCTGTATCAACCATGTGTAGTACGGCCGTACTATGAAAAGTCGTTCAAAAATATAGAAAAAAACTATATCAATTAGACTTTGTCATTCATACTACAGTCAGGATTTGAAATAATACATAAGGTTGGCGAAGGAGGACGGCTCCGGTAAACTTTTGACAAAAGTAATCTTACATTTTTCTAATAACTTACGAAAGTAAATCACCAAAACATTCTCAGAAAATTTTAGATAAAAGTAGTATTTGTATCGGGCAACAATGTCAACCTTAGCAATGAGAGTACATACACAAGGAAGATTCCGTGCAAACCACTGTGGGAAATTCGTCGCGGATAAACTTCAAGGTCTATCATGCGGAGATGTAGCAAAGCATAGCGCTCAACAAAGTTCTATCCCGATGTCTTATTGTTCGATTCAATGGTCCTTGACACCGATTACATAGGTACGCACCCCCATAAGACATCGTGTTTCTAAATAAACTTGCTGCGCTATGTGTCGTTGCACCTCTGCATGGTGCACGCAGTCCTTCAGTCACCGGAGGTTGACATTTTTTTTTCAATAATTATGCTACCATGATTTGAAACTGTTTGAATGAATTCGTCAATCGTATTTTTTTCATTTATTTAAAAATTCGAAATTCAAGAAAAAAACGATTTTTTCTCAAATTTACAAGATTCCACTTAAAGTTTCCTACAATATCTGTAGGAATAAGAAACTTCATCATCATTCCAATCGACTTTGGTGACGAAAAACGAATTTCACGTTGACACGTCAACACGAGGTAAAGATTTGAGGTTATATGCCGGTTAGACACGTGGAAAGAAAAAGATACATACGAATAAATAACACAAATATTCAGTCCTTACCGCTGTTTTGTTTTCCTCTCCGCTCTTCTTGTAAGGCACTTTTTTTCTTTTGGTCCATTTTCACAATTTTACGCGAAGCCGAATAGACGCCTGTTGCACAACCGCTCGTTGGTATAAACAATGAGTCAGTGAATACGTCCGCTCATCGTCCTTTGAATCTAACCAGCGTTGCCAACCCTGCCTGTAGTAGAAACAGGCCGTCAAAGTGAAAATGAACTGTGGTACTTTGGAATTATCAGGTCCGTAAAAAGATTTTGCGAAGTACAATTTCGTTATTTATCTTTTATGGTTGTAAAATTACCACGATTTTTTTATTTCTGGACCGAACATCCGTACAGGAGGCGGAATTACCGTAGAAATACGTTCCTAACCGTATGGTTGGCAAAGCTGATATCCAACGGCGCACGCAATGCAGTATTTCAGTACTAGTTCAAGGTCAAGGCTGTTGTTGTGACGCTCTGTTATATCCTTCATCACTTTGGAAAAGCTAACCGTCGTAGATATTTGCTGTATCGTTTATCGTGGGTAAATGATCATAATCTCCAAATAACACCTGCGTGAGGATACTGTATCGATACAGTATAGTTGCTGAAAATGGACGCGAATGAACGAAAACGGAGGTTGACGCGGCTTCGTGTTCAGAAGCACAGAGCAGTGAAAAAGGAACTTGGCAACGACGATGACACAGATTCGAGTAATGAAAGTAAGTATCACTCCTCAAAAGCGTTATGCTCGTTCGCTCACTCATTCGATTGGTATTCTGATAATTATTGTTGAGGAAAAAAAATTGCGTTTCCCATTTCATTTCAGTAGAAGGTAGTCGTAGAAAATAGTAATTTTTTTATGAGTTCACATACCACTGCAATCTGGAAATGTTTTAAGTCTAGGATATAACATTGGGTCTTTTTTTTTTTTTTTTTTTTTAAGAAAGAACGATCAAATCGAGTCAGGTAAAAGAGGTTTAGGATTTGATCGTTCTTTCTTAAAAAAATGAAGACGTCGAGGGATGAATGCACACATACTGAATAACATTGGGTCATTTTTGTTGATGGTTCAAATAAAACAGATTTTGTCGACATTCCATGAGAATCTTCCACTGAAATTTTTTCAACTGCTGCGAATGGCAATAAACTTATACTCATTATTTGTCTTGAGTCAACAAAAATTGCAACTCTAGTCAAACATTGAGGAAAAAAGAGCTGCACGATAATGTTTGTAATCTAATTGAATTATGATGTTTAGAATTCATGAGCCGTACAATAAAAAATACTTCATTTAGAGAGTTATGAATTGAATTTTCATGTTACATTTACTGATCTAGGTAGTGGAACGTGTGACTTCGCTGCACCTGGCAGGGACCTGCCTGACGAACCACCGTCCCCAATGGATATGAGTGATGACGATGATCATAGACACTTACTAGCATCTCCTGATCATGGCACTGCAAGTAACCAGAGCGAAGACATCGATACCAGCAATAACTCAGCAGCAACTCTTGATCGTGACGCTGAGGATAACGAGAGTGATGTCGTTGATAATAGTGATGCCTCAGCGGCAACGTCTAATTCTAGTTCTGTGAGCAACCAGAGCAATAACGACAATATCAGTGACAGTGTAGACTCGGCAGCAACTGATGAACATAGCTCTGGTGAAGACAATAGCTATGATGATGAAGACATTGACGTACGACAGAATATTGAAGTCCGAGAACTCAGAAAATGGGCTGTCGAAAGTAACATTGCCGGTGTTCACCTTGATAGTTTATTAAAAATTTTGCGGCGAAGACTTCTTCCCCAGCTACCAAAGTCTTCAAAAACATTTTTGGGAACTCTTTTAGCCCAATACAATATAGTAGACATGGAAGATTGTACTGGAGAGGCTGGAGAATTCGTTTACTTGGGAATTGCAGAAGGGCTTCGTAATTGTATAAATAAAAATTTACACAGAACTGGTAGTGCACTGCAGCTGCAATTGAATATCGATGGGATGCCTATAGCAAGATCTAGCTTCGCACAGGTTTGGCCTATACTTTGTAAAGTCTTTTATACTCCAGATGTATACAAACCTTTTCCAGTTGCCATATATTGCGGTGCGTCAAAACCTAAATCTATGGAAAACTATCTAGAACAGTTTATCGAAGAAATGAATAGCCTAACACACGAGGGTATAATCATTGATGGTAAAAGGCTTCGAGTATGTATACATTCATTCATCTGCGATACGCCAGCTCGATCAATGTTGAAAAATGTAAAAGGCCACACAGGGTTTTACGCCTGTGAGAGATGTAATGTGCGAGGCTACAGGGTAAACTTCACTACTGTGTTCCCAGATGTTGATGCTGAAGAAAGAACTGATGAAACGTTCCGTAGGCAACAACACCCCGAGCATCACAGCAATGATGAGCCTTCTCCATTATTACTTTTACAACCTCCAATAGATATGATCAAATCATTCATATTGGATAATATGCACTTATTCTTTCCAGGTTTGATGAAAAAAATTTTAACCTATTTAGTTTCTGGAAAATTACCTGTAAAATTACCTTATGATCAACGGATCAAATTATCTAAGAGGTTACAATACTTGAAATCCTTTGTGCCGTGTGAATTTCAACGAAAACCGAGAGCTGTTCAAGACATTGCAAAGTGGAAGGCTACAGAGTTACGGTTCTTTTTACTGTATTGTGGTCCGATTGTATTCACAGGGATTTTGAATGATAAACTACACAAACATTTCCTATTATTGCACGTAGCATGTCGGATTTTATGTTCGCCAAAATTAGCCGTGACGCGCAATGCATATGCAAAGATGTACTTAAGAAGTTTCTTCTTGACAATGCCAAAACTATACACGCCCGCATCACAAGTGATCAATGTACACAATCTGATCCATGTCGCCGACGATGCTTCAAACATGCAATGCGATCTAAGTAAAATATCAGCCTTTCCCTTCGAGAACGCGCTAGGTACGGTCATAAAAAAATCTATCCGAACCCAAAACCGACCACTTGCCCAAATTTGTCGACGACTCCACGAACAACAAAGAGCTAAAAAAAAAGTTATGTTACCACCAGAAGTGGAAATTCTCAAATGGGGAAGATTTATCACACATAATCGCCGTTCCATACTGAAATGCAAAATTAGAGGCAGCTTTACAGTAGCTACAAAACCTCCAGATAACAAGGTGCTTCTCAAAACAGGTGAGATTTTGAGAATAGATGAAATGCACTGCGAAGCTAACGATGTGAATAATTTTATGATTGGTGGATCAGTCTGGGATCGCAAGAGTTCTATGTTTTTATACCCTTGTGATTCCAGACATCTGAAAATGTGGGAACTCCAATCCGTACCTTCATCTAAGAGACTTGAGTGTAATGGTCGTCAAATTGAAAATAAAATGATCATGCTGCCGTTACCACTCGTAAAATCTGAGGATGGCAATGTTATCAGATATGACAGAAGATTCATAATGCCATTATTGCATTCTTAGTAATCAGTTTGTTTTGCTTATGCTCCTCATTTTGTGAGTTGAAGGGGCACGCACTTAGAGAACGCTATTTTTGAATAGAGAAATAAAATATTCTTGCTCCCAGGAATGAAAATTGATCCTCCAATGGAGAATAATTCGAATTCGAATCAATACGCAGTAGCTCATACTATTGAATCAAGAATTTTTAATTTCATGAACCAAAAATAAAGGTTTTCACTTTTGAATCAAGTACAAATTTGGTACATGATTCAAGAATAACATTATTCTTTATTCAAATGCTGAATTATTTTTCATTCAAGGATACTTTTTTTGTCTAAAAAGATATACTGCATGTGTCTGAGGAAATGACACAAAAGCGAAACCCAGGCAGATGCCTATATGACAGGTGGGCATATCTGGGTTGGGGCACTGTTTCATTTTCTCAGACACTCGATGTATCATTAGCATGAGTAATATCATGTACCTAGTCATAATTGTCATACTGTTGTATTAACTTCAATTATTATTTATTGGAAAAAAAGGAAACAAAAACTTGGTAATTTTTTGTAAGTTAACGTAATATGAAATAATTGTAAAATAAAATAATGTAATATGAATAATAATGTCATGTAGAATAACAAAAAAAAACATGCTTATCCTGATAACGAGTATTATATCAAGGATGGTGTCATCACAGTAATTTAGCATTACTGTAAACGGATTCAGTGTCCTGGAGTTTTCATACACGAAAAAAAAAAACCTAATATAATCTCTGATCAACCTTGAAAAATATCAGCTCTGATGCACCAAAATGTAACTGTGGTACTGAAAGTTCAGCTACAGCTTGCTCAATTATAGGGGGAAGTCCGGCAGTACCGGCCACTAGTAGTTTTTGAGTTTCTGGGCGCCCCAGAACTGCCGGACTTCCCCCTATGTGTTATCATAGATAGATTTTAATATGTTATTTTAGTAGTCTTTATACACTAAACATTTGTTGCACTATTTTCAATAAAATTTAACATAAACACGAATTCAATAATTTTTTTCATGAACCGCTAAATTATATCGGGCCGTTGGAAGCCAACATGGAACTGCACATTGTACATCACATAATAAGTCGTCTGCAAAATATGAAATTCAGGTGAATTTTGTTCCGCTGAATGCATTTTTGACTCTCAAAAATGTCTCAGTTATATCTGAGATTTTCAGAAAAAAAAGTAAAAATTGATTCTCTTCAAGTTCGCAGTAGTTGTAATCATGAAAATCAAGAATGCTCTTAGTTTTTTTGTTTTTTTTTATGAAATTGTCTAATTGCAATTATAATTTTGTTTGTAATAGAAATGTGCATTTTCAAATACTGAAAATTTAATCGAGGGGTTAATCACTCGGCGATCGTCCGTATACATCTGACTCAAAGCCTTAAAGACTTCATGAAGTCAACTGACTTTAACTGACTTCAGCTAACTTCAACTGACTTCAAGTAAATTGAGCTCACTTCAACTGACTCACTGCCTATTCTGAATACAAGTGACTTCGAGTGACTTCTACCGACTCACTGACTTCAAATGTCTTCAGCGACTCACTGACTTCGAGTGAGTTTAACTGACTTTGGCTGACTCGCCTGACTTCAACTGACTTCAACTGATTTCAACTGACTTTTCAGCAAGGTGTACATCCTCAGTTCAAGATATTATATTGGTCTACCATAAGGGTTTGATTCTGTGTTTCTGAAGAGGTCCTGGGCAGTGAAAAGGTGCAAATCGGAATTACAGTTTAACTGCGCAGTTCCCATCTAGAAGCTGCACAGTTGCGCTAGAGACAAGTTACGCTGTCCGGGGGCTGTACAGTCGCACTAAAGACGGGATCACCCGTCTAGCAGCTAGCCGGTAATCGGGTAACCCCAAGTAAATTTCCACACGGGATCTCTACGTATGAAACATCAATTCGATTAATTAACGCCAGGATTCGTTGCATATACAATGTTTTTCTTACATAGAAGATTTACTTGAATCTGTAATCGATCATTCAGATTTCCAAACTTGGAACTGACAAAATTCTGGCTTCGATCGATTCATTTCTTTTCCAATTACTCATTCAGATAATAGAATTCCAAAAAATAGAATAAAAATTATGACATATCGTAAAAAGCGAACGAACAAATTTGGATGAAAATTGGTACCAGCAGGTTTTTATTTCGTTCACAAATCTGCAGATTGGTAGACAAAAAAAAAAGGGGGGGAACCCAAAATTTCAGCGAAAAATCTGAGAGTACTCGAATTCCGATTGAAGTTGGTTCCCGAAGGTTTTTGCGGTCACTGACCAAGAATTGGTCGTCAGATTTCCGGAAATTCAAATGAGATTGCTTTTGAAGTATCAAATTTAAAGCCTCGCACATTTCTTTCAGTTTGGAGCAATATGAATGACACGAAGTGAATGGGTTGAAGGACAAAATTATACACATCTACGGCCTTTTGCCATTAGCAAGCCGAGCGAATTGACAAAAGGCCGTAAAATTATTATTATTATTATTATTTCGTTTCGTGTCATACAACATCATAAATAGATACAAGAACACATATAAATTGGAATTAATGTCTTTCAATTATTGTCGGATAATACGACCTTCGGCTAACCAGTTTTTTAATCGCGAATCCAAATTAGTTCACATTTCTTCTTTCACATTTCTTCTTAAATCTAAAATACCGACCATGGACCGTATCAACGCCATATACAAAGTCAACTGTAAAACATGTCCACAGTGCTACGTAGGCCAATCTAAACAACATCTGAAAAATCGCATGAGAGGCCACAAATATGATGTAAAATCCAAGGACATTGAAAAATCCGCTTTGGCGCACCATTCGCTCACAAAAGGGCATGTTTTCGACTTGGACAATGTACATGTCGTTGATTCGGAAAACAACTTGCAAAAGATACTGATTAAAGAAATGATACACATTTCCAAGAACAATTCTGTCAATAAACGTACTGATGTACAGAATCTTAGTCACCTATGACTGTAAATTCCCAATTATATGATTAAGTTACAAATAAGAAAAACATTTTTATAGCCTGAAGATGTCCGGCCGGGCCCGTCGAAACGTCGCCCATCACAATAAATGTTTCTTTGACCTTCTCCGACGAATTTTTCTTAATTATATAAGTAAAGATGATAGAATTCCGAGCCGGACATCCGGAGAAATGGAAGACAAAATTGAAGCAAACCAAAATGAAATAATCAAGAAATAAAAATGCTCAGTTTCCAAAATTGGGAGATTCTTTCGCGTCGGTCATCCGGTATCCGGTTATCCGGCCAAATCGCTATCCGGTACATCCCTATTCCTCACCATATTGGGGGGACGTGCGGCATAGCCCCGCTAGTCATCATATACAGGGCGAATTTGTTGGGATGATACCCTGAGGTCGGCTGGAATCGAAAAATGAGCTTCCAGACAGTTGGACTGGCTCAGAATAGCGTCTGAAAGCTTGTTTTTCGATGCCAGCCAACTTCAAACTCTATTATCGTTAGGAATTCACCCGTATAACACTGAACACGTTTTTATTGCACCTGTGATAATATTATGTACATACTGTCCGACGGCAAATGTTATAACGTAACCCAAATGAGATCATGAATACTAGGAAAAAGTAACATCTGGTTCTGGTTCTTTCGGTCCACATATACACATCTAGTACGTATATGTGCAGGCTCGATTTCAATTCGTAGAATCTATTCGTTATGAGTTACATTTTCGTCAATATAATGGAAGAAAAATTAATATTTCTTTATTTGGACAGTTGTGTTTTTTCCATGTTCGGATTACTTCTGCCACAAGAAACTCGAAAATCTTGATGATTACGGATTTTTCTTGTTATGTAAATTCAATATCGTCACCACGGCCACGAGAACTATCGTATAAAGTACCTTTTGATTACAGATACCTACGTACAAATTTGTGACGAAGATGGGGAAAAATTCTCGTTGTTCGATGTGTCGTAACAGATTGTGCAAAAAACTTACCGATTATTGTGTGGTCGATGTGATACGGTAGAATATGGTACACCGCCGCGTATTGTACGGGCTTAGATACTCGATGTCATATAATTTTGTGAACTAAAACACTGGCCAAAATAGATCAAATCGTAGGTCGGATGTAAAAGAGTCATTTTTCACCCTTGTAATTTCGATATTCTAACACTAATTCGTCAATAAAAATATCACGAATCATCGCGGTAATCAAATTTCTTCCCAACTATACATTTAGCAGGAAAATTTCGTCTGCTCTATCGACCATAGGATAACTAAGACGTGGAAAATTCCGGGGGTAAACCTACGCCGAAAAACAATGCACGCTCATCGTGGCGCCACGCGACGAACAAGAATCGCGACTCACTGATGCAGTTAGACGCAACAAGGGAATTCCCCGTTCCCTCTTGCGCCTCTTACTTCTGCGGTTCAATGAATTCTTACTTCCGAATGGGAACGAGGAAGTCACATACTTTTAATCTCACTGTAATATTTCTAATCTTTGTGGAATCTTCCTCTTATCTCTGAACTCGCTCCCTAATCTCCGCAATTTTAGTACTCTTCCGAGATATTTCAGGGGCGTTCGTCGTTCGAATACTACGTAACGCTCGAAGGAGACGAATAATAAGGGTAGAGGAGGGCTCCAAAAGTGCCTCACGTATTATTGCAACGGGGCTTTCTGTAATGTTTTCAGTCAGACAGTCGTCTTTATCTAATCCATTTTTGCAATGGATGGAAAAAAACATCAACAAACCGAAGGCAGTTGATGAAAGTTTGTCGGAAAACGATTTTTCATGTACTGCGTAGGGCAAACTAGGCGTCTACATTTGGATTTTGAATGTATCCATATGCCGTTTGGATGAACCACGGGCACATGAACGACCTACTGTCGGTAGTTCTAATTCTGCCACCAGGTGGAACCACGTGCCCCCTATCAAACGTCCCAATAATATGTACACAGAAACTCTGTTTAACCCTTCACAGTCACACTGGGTCAAAATGACCCCACGGTAATAGTATATTTCGATACAAGTGCGAAAGGTTTGTTTTGAGATGAGTGGGAGGTTCTCACGAATCTCACGAGTCGAAAAACAACTTTCGCACATGTATCGAACAATATTTTTCATCACAAACGCACGTAAAGTCCGATTACGCGCACGCTTGCGTGCGTAAAATCGAACTTTACGCACGGCGTGCGGAAATTAGTACATTGTGTATCAAGGGCGCAAAACACTATTTTTCGAGTGTTAAATTTGCAGTACGAGCCGAAGGCGAGTGTACCAATCGAGGAATTTTTTGGGTTTCGATTTATTTACATGCGTATTACATACGTTCTAATACACATATGCACGATCGTTTGCGAAATTGAGTTAATAAAATCGATTTAAAGTAATGAGCGAAATTGTAATATTATTTGCGTTTTTTTTTTCTTTGCTTCTTCGGTTTCTTCTTCTTTATAATACTTAGTTGTCGTTGATCCGGACGATAGTACATCTGCTCTAAGCAGTATATGGTTCTTAACAAGCTGGTAGCGTTCTTCCAAAAAGAAAAATATTCACATTTTTAACACGACACATCGGCACGTCGTACACATCCTAGGCCACTTGTGTTACACAGTAGGACCTCGATTATCCGGAATTTCTCTGTCTTACAATTAACCGAAATGTAATTATGCTTTTCCCACGTGACATTGGATAAACGAGGTTCTACTGTAGCCGAGTAAGTGAATAAATGTATAATACAGTCGTTCGTTCTGTTCATATCCGTGACATAGTTACCGTGCAAAGTCTGATGCAGGTTCGGCAAATTTGTGCCTGACCATAAACGTTGCCACCGCTTCGGCAACTTTGTCAGGAACGTCCTCGTGCACGGCGTGACCGCAAGCTGGTAGAACTTGCATTTGGAATTTCCCTGAAATTGAGAAAGGAGAATATGAATAAATCGGATAAAACAACTTTTACAAAGCATTTTTCGTATATCACCTTGCATTTGACCAACTGTGAGTTCTCTGTCGAGTCTGTCTACCCCGGCGAGAAGCAGCATTTTTGGAGCCGATACGTTGAGGAATGCGGCGGACAGTCCTGAGAACCAGCCAGACCAGTGCTGTTCCGTTTTACCGAGGTCTATTCTCCACGTGTATTTCTTTTCAACGGGAGTTGCGGCGCTCGGCGAGGTGACAGTGGGCGGTGGCATCGCGAGCGGTTCTTCTTCTTGGATGGTATCCTCTCGTTGCGGCACCGGTTCCGAAGTATCCACATGGTCCGCGGAACTCAGGAGAGACTCGATATCGTGCGTTGCGAGTCTGCCGGTCTGTATGCTGGAACGATATTGGGGAATTAGACCTCTGCTCAATCGCAAAAAACTTTCCAATGATCCTGCTTCTTGTGCCTGCTTACTTTTTTATCTGCCCAGGTACGGATATTTTGGCCGAATCGATGTTACGGATCTGTCCGCTGCGTATGCTGAGTCAAGAAACAAGAAATGAGAACCGAGTTGCCAGAAAATAGCTATGTTATAGGTTTTATATTCTTTGGAAGAAAAAACGACTCACCACCACTCGATCGCTTGTTGTACGGTGGCGAAGCTGTTGGGTCGAGATCTGAGGAAACTTTGCATAGAGGTAAGAGCGTCCATAGCCGTACCCTCGACGACATCGATTACAGCCAGACCGGCTATGTTCGGAATCAACGGAGCTGCCCGAACCGCAACGGCTCCGCCCATGCTATGACCGACCAATACTATAGGGGAATTTCCGGCGACTACTTCTATGACAGCGGCTACGTCCCTGTGGATATTTCCAAGTTTGAATTCGAGTTTGACTTTATTCTGTGAATACATTGAGTATATTTCATTACTTTGCTAAACTGTCTGCGGATAGATCGTCGTCGTTTGTTGTATGAGAGTCTCCGTGTCCCCGCAAATCTATCGCCATTACCTTACATACCACCATTGTCATCACGGATTTCTGAAATAATTTATCTGAGATTACATCTGACAATGAGGCAGTTTTAGAGAAAGCCTTGCGTGTCCGATCGCAGACGGACCGTGAATTCTGCCCATGTCAGAGCGCTGAATCCTCCGCCGTGTAGTAAGACTAAAACGGGGCCTTCGTCCCCCTTGGTGTAGATGTGGAACGTGTTATCTTCGATTTTGACATCTTTTGATTCGTCAAAATACGGCTGCCACCCGACGGGGTCGTAGTCGCGTTTTCGCTGATAAGCTCTAGACTTGCATGCCCTGGAATATAAAGAAATGACAGCAATTCGGAGAAAGCGAATTTTCATCGCCAAACACGCGCGACGTGTTTGCATACGTTGACCGACATCGCGTTTGACGGGCTTTCATACCGCGGAACGAATGTAAATGACAAGAGGAGACTGATGGTAAACTAACCTAGAAGGCATACCGAAGTCGTGGCCTGACGGTGGCAGCTTGGATTTCAAAATTGATTTTTGCAGGGAAGACATGGCCGGCGTTTATCTTGAGCTGTAATCCAGTGATCCTCTCCGATTGTCAATTAACTCCACGCAACAATGTATCTCGATTGTCTAACGAGCGACAAAGGCGACAAACATTACTTCGGTCTTCGGTGTTTTTTACAAGTGGTAACTGGTAGTGCGCCGAACGTAGTCCCCTGAATTGCCGACGATGCCGACCGCAGCGCGAGGGGTCGCTTCTTCGATAATCAGATTCCCGCCTTTTCTGCCGTCAGGCGACGCAGATTCCCGCCTTTTTTGCCGTGCGGCGCCCCAGATTCCCGCCTTTTCTGCCGTGAGTACTGAGTCGCCCGCCTCGGTTCTTCCGTTTGAAAGTAGGTATGCGAACACCATGGCAAACGAATTTAAAGATTTTGTCGAATTTGTTCGGCGAACAACGGGCCGGCACCCGAAATTCGCCGAGTCGTTCAGAGATTTATTCATATACGTTCCTTCGGACAAAACACCCCCCGAGGCCGAGGAATCTGCGGCCGATTCTCCGCGCACCGTTTCTATTGAAAAATATATGAACAACCTGAACAAAGACTTCGTCGAACGTGTTTATCACGAGGATTGGAACCAGTTGGAACACCACCTTGGACCCAAGCTCCTTCGGTATATTAATTTTCATTTGTTTTGGTAAAACTCTTGCATTCGGTACCGAGGTACGTAATCTAGGTGTGTTGTACGAACAGATTCTGTCTCACGGAATGTATACTCGCGAAAAGAATAAAAACGGGGGCTTTTATGGTATCGAAACTGACCAATCTGCGAAAAAAGATGGGCCCATCCGAACCCCTGCCAAAAATTGCCATTCCGTATTGCAGAATAGCCGAAGGTAATGCTCTAAACGTGTTAAAGATTTTTTATCATCCCCGCTGGTAGCGCGACTTCTAGTGGACTTGATAAAAAAACTTTTCAGAACATCTGCCCGTCGCGGAAGAGAACAAAGCCGTTCCTGATTTAAAGCACGTGATGTGTTCGGCCGACTTGGAAATTACTACGGACCATATGCTACGCCACAATTCCAAGAGTCGGAGGTTTCCACCGAGTCACACGCTGATGGGACAAAGCGATAAGCCGCCTATGTCTTCGCAGGTGATCAATCTAAGAGTAGGAGTTTGGCAAGTCGTTGGATACGAGAACTGCATCCAGCCTTTAGACCTGATACTTGATAAGCTGAGAAAAAATCACAAAAGCTATGCCTATGAGACGGCGCTAGAGAGGCTGATAATTTCAGAGTACATCAAGTCTGATGGTACATACAACTTTGGGAATCAGATACCGGTTCCTGTTTTGAAGAAATATTTTGGGGATATTATGCGTCTGGTTGTTCCCAAGGAATTGTTAGGCAGCCACAGAAACAGGAACGCCGTGACAAAGAGCATTTGCGAATTGCTCGATGCACCGAGAGGACAGGCTGTCGGTTTGAAACCTTACATCTCAAGGATGAAAGTAAGGATACCGAGTTTGAACTCAATATGATGTAGAAGTATAAATGAAATTCATGGATGTGAATTGCTCCCTAAGATTTCAGACATCCCTTGGTTGGAGGGGGTCCGGAATACCGACGTGCGGTGGTGTCTCATTGCCAAACTGGTGAAATGGCTCTACCATGAATTTATATTAGAATTATTCAGCACCCAGTTTTACGTCACGGTGACAGACAGTAACAAGAAAGTCTACTTCAAGCAAACAGATTGGCAAAAACTAACGACTGAATTTTGGCGAGATATGAAGTCCCAGGAAGTAATTGCCAGATCCGACGCCCTTGTAACTAGACTTTCTTGCGAAGGCAGGTGGATATTGTTTCCAAAAAAGATCGGGGTCAGACCTATAATGTCTCCGATCGGGTGAGATTTTTATGGTACAATGCATTAGTCACCGCAAGAATGCACGTTCTTCTAATGTTGTTTTCTTATTGCACCAACAGCGCACGACGAGAGAGTACAAAAATCGCTCTCTGCTATTTACAGCAGCTTTACGTGACAATGTATGGAGCATCAAGCAATCAAATATTCCTCGAAAAATGGCGAAACTTAGTAGAGAATGTCCGGAATGATAACAAGATTATATACTTGGTGTGCTGCGACATACAGTACGCCTATGAATCCATAGACCAGAGTGAGTCTCCCCTCGTTTCGGATCAAGGAGATTTTCAAATTCCATTAGATTTATCAAATTTATCCACCTTTCTGTGTTTGCAGAAAAGTTATTTGAGATTGTGGAATCACTCGCAGCTTCGACAAGTTCCGAGCTATGCCGCAAATGGTACAGAGTTGCCAGGAATTTACAAGCTGTAAAATCAGAATCCACCAAGTTAAAGCTATACTTTGCTCATCCAGAACTGGAACTACCCTTAGCTTCAAACTCTATATTCGCTCGCGCATCTGACGAAGTTGTCAAGATCAGTAAAGAAGCAGTGCTTCGTGAAATACGGAGGAACATACTCAATCAAAACGTACGTATGTTTTTCCTGTTTCAATCACACTCCGATTGTCCTCTTGGAAAATTCATTGTTCTCCCGCAGCTACTGATATCGGGTCAAAGATATGTGCTTCAAAAGGGAATTGCCCAGGGAGCTATGCTGTCTTCGGTGTTATGCGACATATACTACACAGATATGGAAGAAAAAAATCTGTCCGAGTTCAGGGAAAAAGGTTTTTTATACCGTTACGTTGACGATTTTCTATTCGTGACCGAAGATAAAGCCTTGGCAGAGCGGTAACTTCGAAATCTGGAGAGCTTATTTGACAATTTGATACATGATTTTACATTATTGCTCTCAACCAATTCCGATACAGGTTTTTACAGCGTGTTAACGCAGGGTTCCCAGAGTATAATTGCAGCTTCAACGCAGCTAAGACCCGGAGCAATCTATTACCTACCAAAGACCCTATCACGTTTTTAGGCTTCAACATCGACCCTCATACCTTTGAAGTCACACCTGACTACCCAAAGAGCCCGAGATACACGACGTTGTTGTCCAAGCCAAGATACGACATACTGAAGTAAGTTGTGCCCAGTAACGAAGGCAAAGCGTTTATTTGCATATTTTGGGCTGCTGATGGATCATTCAATTCTACTTTACCCAACAATGCTTTTTTTTTCTTGTCAAGAACATTCTACAGAAGGCTGTCAAATCTGGCAACGCTAAAATTAGATGGAATGATTTTGGATTGCAAGATTAACAGCAGAGAAACTATAATCCACAATATGGAATGTGTGTTCAAGAGGCAAGCTGAACGCTGTCTATGGCTTCTGCAAGCACTGTTTGACAATATACCAAAGCAGCTCCAGAGAATCTTCTGGATAGTAAAATCGACGAATCTGCAAATCATTCGACGTATGCAACGATATTTTCTTGCTAGTAAGTCATTTCTCCATGTGAATCAATAATCTTGTTCCTCTTGTCCTCCGTCAAAAACACTTTGTATGCCGATATTCCTGTATGATCCAAATTTTTGTTTCCAATTAATTATCAGATTGAAAGAGTCGTGTACTACGTAACTGTTTCGCGTTCAACTTCAATGCAACGTAGGTAAAGCCATCCGTTTTTAGATACTAGACCTGTCTATAATTAGTCAATTCTCAGAGTCGAGGGAATAACTGAAGATGAGGAAGAAGAACACCCGAGTTTCGGTTGACTTTTCCATAATTTTTCAGACGGGTATAGTTTCGAAGAACTCATCCCCTCACTGTGGACAATATCGTGGAGTTCTTACCGACAAGTTTTTGGAAAGAAGCAGCACATTCACGCTCATTTCAGGAATTTATTCCTACATTATATGAAGATCAATAAGGGGCCAATCGCGATGTAATCAGTGGTTTGATTATCATTTCTTTCGTGCCTTTGCAAACAATACTAATGTACATATTATAAGGCATTAAGTTTTCATTTAGAATAAGAAGATTTTCGTTTGTAATATCCGTCCAAATGCTGACGTCCATTGATGCATATAGTGTAACTGATTTTGAATGAAGATGAAATAGATGAAGAGAAATACTTGTATGTCTAGATCATCAGATTCTATAAATCTATAAGTGAGTCCGAGCAGGTCTGCAGGTGCCATGGATATGAAAAAATCAAAAAGGGTTCGTCCAAAAAAAAAAAAAAAATCGGAGAAACGTTTTAGAGCTAGAACTGTCTTAGAACTAGAGAATTAGCGATCAAAATGAAGATATCGAGGTCGAGGTGGATGTACAAAGCCCGAAATATAGCCGCATATAGAAAAATAACGCAATGATGCCTCATCAGAATGTTTTGAAAAGCACCCAAAATGAATCTCACGCACTCACAGTGGTGCAAAATCACTGACAGGAGAGTTCAAAAGTGTCTATGCGTCACAGTTTTCACCTGATTTTGTAATTCTTTTGCTCCCGTGAAGTAATGAGGATTAAAATCCAAAGAGACAGATCATGGTCGAAGGTTTGTCTATTAGGTATTCGGCCAAAAAGCTATCCTATCCAGTTTCGAGGCTCTTTGTTACATCGATGTGAATTCATCTAGACTCACCAATCTCAGTCAATTTTATTCTAATACAAGTACAACTTCTTCGATAGTACTTGAAACTGTACGAATAGTATCTGCCAATTTGAAATCGCATTGTTGTAGAGGCCATTTTGAGTTTTTCTGATTGACAATGATAAAATCAGGATTTATAACGACGTCACTAAAATCGGAATGTACTGACATTTTTTTTTGTAGAGAAAATTTGATTGCAAACGACTTTGATTGTGATTTATGTTCATTTTCGTTGTGCTACGATTGGTATGTATCTCCTCGGTGCGCAAACTGATTGAACATAAATCATCAAAATCAGCATTCAAGTATCATTACATTTTCAATTTCCCATTTGATCATTGTTCAGAGTATGTCGTGGATATTTTCAAATTCGTATTCAAAACTAATTAATAGATACGATGTTATCGACAGAGTATGTCGTGAAATCTCGACGTTAGTGACATAGTATGTCGTTAAATCTCGATTTTTAGCGACATAGTATGTCGTTAAATCCGTGAAATCCCGATATTAGCGACATAGTATGTCGTTAAATCCCTAAAATCCCGATATTAGCGACATAGTATGTCGTTAAATCCGTAAAATCCCGATATTAGCGACATAGTATGTCGTTAAATCCGTTAAATCCCGATATTAGCGACATAGTATGTCGTTAAATCCGTAAAATCCCGATATTAGCGACATAGTATGTCGTTAAATCTCGATTTTTAGCGACATAGTATGTCGTTAAATCCGTAAAATCCCGATATTAGCGACATAGTATGTCGTTAAATCTCGATTTTTAGCGACATAGTATGTCGTTAAATCCGTAAAATCCCGATATTAGCGACATAGTATGTCGTTTCGATTTTTAGCGACATAGTATGTCGTTAAATCCGTAAAATCCCGATTTTAGTGACGTAGTATGTCGTTAAATCCAGATTCTTCATCGACAGAGTATTTCTGTACGAGTTGGCCGGACCGGGCCAAAATGATCCAATACAAAAATCCCTAGTAGAGAAATCATGCAAATAGTGAACATAACCTAAAAATATGACAACCGAAGATAACCTAAAAAAACATTGTAATATTGCGACTATAATTTCGCGATCGCGTGAATATAATCTTTCGAATATTCAAAATACTGTTCGTCAAGCTCAGACCCGACAATGTCGTGGATACAATTCGAAAGTGGAAGAGAAAAAGACGCGGCTAGAAATGCTTTGAGAGAATCACGAGAAAAGATCTTGGAAAAGGTAAATATTCAGCACTCTTGCTCTTTCAAGCATAGTCACGACGTTGTGAGGATAACGAGTCGATTTTAGGCCGAAGCCGAGTATCGCAGAAAGCAGGTTCTGGCTGAACAATCGAAACTGCGAGGCGACGACAAGTGGATGCTGCCGTCGGTCGAGTCCAAAATAAGTGGCGATAAAAAATCCGCGAAGAAGCGGAGGAAGGAGAAGAAAGAAAAAAAGGCTAAGAAGAAAAAGAAACGATCCAAATCCAGCTCGGTAAATAGAACAATAATTCTAAGCTGTCGGAGTACCGCATTATTTCCTGTCTGACTCGAATTCATTCCGCCAGAGTTCTGGATCGAGTGAAGATAGCGAATGGGTTGAGAAGGTGGAGCCTGGCGACGCCAAATCATCGACGTCCGCAGAGTCCGAAACCATAATCGAACCGACGATAAGAGACGAATGGATGAATCTTCCAGGTTTGTTTCCTTGCGTCAGTCGAAACGAAGAACGGAGACAGAAGACTGAAGAGAAAGCGGATAAGAAAGAAAAGGGGAGCATCGATCAGCTCGGCAAGAGCGAGAGAGAGCTCAATCCTTATTGGAAAAATGGTGGATCAGGATTGCCCCAGAAACAGGAAGGAGATGGGAATAACGCTAACACGATGGACCCTAAATGGCTACTCAAGAGCCTGCAGAGAGCGAAGGAGCAAGCCGTAGAAGAGGGAAGGAGCCTGGAGGAGGTGGCTGCTGAAAGATGGGGGGTAAAGCCTTGGCAAACATGAATTATATTGAAAGCCATTCCTACGTTTCTAACGATGAGATTCCTAATCGGGTACATTTATGGAGCATTCTCCACCAACCCGGCCATTTTCTTGGGCGACTCTTAACATTTCATTCAAATCTTACTATTCTGCTATTGAAACGACCCCGTGGAGATTTTTAGACCTCCATCCCTCACCGATTCAAAGGTGCCCATCTGACTGGAATGCAGTTATTCTGATCTTTTCAACCCTAGATACAGTTTACCGACGTAAATCAATTACTGTTGTGAAGTTCAGAAGAAATTACGAATTGTTTGTACAATCCTTTCTTTCTGTACGACTTCCAGTTTCTGCATTACAGGAGGTTTAAGGGATCTGGGAGAACAAGCACAACTCTGAATCGGTGAGGGTTGGAGGTCTAAAAATCTCCACGGGGTCGTTTCAATAGCAAAATAGCAAGATTTGAACAAAATCCGAGGAATCGCACAAAGAATGTCCAGGTTGGAGGAGAACCTGCCCTTCTGGTAGCCGAATAAATGCTTGTTTATCATCAATCTTGTTCATAAGCCTTTTTTCCGTTCTCAGTCTCTGGCAAGGCTTGAATCCCTTATAGCTGACGCTAAGGACAAGTCTCGCGGGATCGACGACCCGAGAAGAAAATACGACCAGGAAAGGGGTAGGAGATTGATGGGAAACAGAAGGGATGGGGACAATGATCAAAGGAGGAGAAATCGAAGTCGTAGCGGTGACGGAAGTCGGTATAAGAAGCAAAGGTCGAGATCTAGGAGCAAAGATCGATCCAGGGGTAAAAGGGACCGGGACGATCACAGGAGACGCAGATCCAGAAGTCGCGAAAAAGAGTCTGGGTCCAGACGGTATAATTTGGCTTTCAAAAAACCCGACCAGGATGCTGATTACTCGAGTGCCGCAAGTACGAGTAAATCCGTATCGTATTCGAGTTCGAAAAAGTGGAAAAAACCAGAAGCTCGGAATCGGGATGTTGACAAAAAGCGCGAAGTTTCACCCCCTGAAATCGAAAAATCGGCCTCTGAGAGCGAAGAGAAATCAGACATCGAAGGGAGTGATAAAAATGAAGAAGCTGTCATCATGACTGAGGCAGAGATGAATCAGTTGGGGGCTAAGATTGTAAAATGCGAGATAATGGGTGACGATGTGAGCTAGACTCTTTCCTCTTGGTAAAAAATCACAAAGCATCGTCGTTACATTCCTCTAAATTTCAGGACTTGGCCAACGAGTTGAAAGCTAAATTAGAAAAAGCACAATTGAATCGAAAGAATGCGCCCGCAAAGGCTGCTGCGGATCGCGATGAAGCAGCTGTAATATTGACCAAAACTGACGCGAGAGGTAATTTGGAGTTTTTCCATGAGAAATTCCTGGCAAATGAGATCAGTGAAACTAGAATTACTTTCTCGAATAGATTCTGTGTCTGTATTCAACGTACGTAAACTCTTTCTCTGTTCCTTACTAGGAATGACAAGACCAGTGGAGCCTAGAAACGAGTATGAAGAACCCAAAGGCGGTAGGGGGAAGAAGAAGAAGAAGGTCGAAACTCACGAGGCTGGACAAAGAGTTAGATACTTTGCGGATGACGACAATTATTCTATAAAAGACATGGTAAAATATTCAGAGAACACCATTGAATCCCTTAATTGAACTCGTATAAATCGATTCCCGATTAGTTTCAGCACGAAAAAGGACGTTCAACTAACGAAGATGACGCAGCGTTTGCTAAAATTGCTTCAAAGGTAGAACTTCGAGTTTTCTAAATCCTGAAAAACGTTGAAATTTAAACGAAGATTCATTTCAGAGTATGGACATGGATGAAATGTTCGAAGACAAAGTACGCTTCAAGGAAAGGGACGCCAAACAAGACGAACGCGAGCGATTGCAGGCGATAAAGCAGCATGAGAAAATGTCCAAGAGTCTGGATAACTGCAGGTGGTGCATCGATTCGAAGCAAATGCTCAAGCATATGATAGTGGCGATGGGATCCAAGGTGTACATGAGTCTGCCGCCTCACGAATCTCTGACCACTGGACATTGTATTCTCGCGCCGATACATCACGTTACTTGTCAGACACAGGTGGACGAAGATATCTGGGAAGAGCTTCAGGTGATAAAGTGATGCGAGTACGAGTCCAGATATTCTTTCAGAAATGAAAAACGTGTCGATGTTCATTTTCAGAATTTCAGAAAAGCTTTGACCAAAATGTTCACGGAACAAGAGGAGGATGTTGTATTTTTTGAAACCTCTATGGCTCATAGAAAATTTCCTCACATGCAGTTGGAATGCGTACCTATGCCGAAAGCAATTGGAGATATGGCTCCCGTATACTTCAAGGTACCGGTGCAAGATTCTCGTTCGCGTGTCTACCTCGGCATTAATTTCTCTACAGCGGCTAATTTTACATTCATTCCACTAGAAAGCTCTGTTAGAATGTGAAACAGAATGGTCAACCAACAAAAAAGTAATCGACCTGAGCACAAAAAACGTTCGAAGATCCGTACCCAAGGGCTTGCCCTATTTCGCAGTGGATTTCGGTATGCAAGGTGGATTCGCCCATGTGATTGAAGATGAGGAGATGTTCCCAAAGAATTTTGCGCAGGTGATATAATCTTTTGTACAATTTTTATCAAATTGTTAATTGCAAAAACTATTATTTTTCTTTTAGGAAATCATCGGCGGTATGTTAGACTTGGATAGGAATGCATGGCGCAAACCGAGACGGGAAAATTTCGATCAACAACGAACCAAGGTCATGGAGTTTGCTAAAATGTGGAAAAAGCATGACTTCACAACCAGTAACGATTCGGATTGATTTCGATCGAAGAATATCAGCTCTTCTGCGTCTATTTATTTCCACATCGATAAAACACGACTTTTTATCGAGTTCCTGAGAAATTTCAATTGTAATAGAAGTTACGCTGTATCATTTATCTTTCTAGTTCGGTTATTTCCCTCTCCGATGTTCCAGTCGTGGCCTTCCTTTCTTCGCCGCAGGCTTATCCTTTCCCTTGTTCAACAGCGGATGAGTTTCTGTAAATATCAAATAGTATGAAAATAAGAGTGAGAGTCGAGTCTACAGTGGTCGTTTTACCATCGGTTGGTGCTCCCTGTAGATTGATATCGTGAGATCTGTGTTTTTTAACGGGAGGTTCTTGCGGAGCGGATTGAGCGTCTTCGGACTCTTCAACATCCGGTGAAATGGGTAAAAACTGTAGCGAGCCAATGTTCTCAGTTTCTTCATCAGAGCTACAAAATGCAGCCACTCTGTCGATGGCAGCGACGTCAACCTCGATCTCCTCGTCCTGGGCCTCTTCTCCTTGCACAACAGACTTATCCTCGTCGCTGAGGTCAAACTCGCTCTCCCTTTCCTCGTACTCGACGTTTTCGTCAAGCTCCTTAAAGTCGGGGGCAAACGCGGACCAGTTTTCAACCTGGTTTTGTGCCCAGATCGAAACCACTCCGGACGATATCGAGGCGATTATAGGTCTGACCGGATGCCACTGTGAAAAGCAACGGTTTCATGTTCATCTCGTTCATTTATTGACTCCGCTGCTTGAATATCCGGGAGGGCGAGAGAAGTCTTACCACCACATCGAGCAGAAGCTCGCCTTTGGTACCGTGCAGGATTTTCACCAGGTTTCCGATACTTTTCTCCCACACATAGAGAGCGTGTTGCCTGGCAGATCCGGCGCAGACGTATTCTCCGTCACCAGAAAAGCAGCATTTCTTCCACATTGTTTTGTTCACCAAATCCTGAAGCTTTTGGATCGGTTCAGGCTCCCCGTCCTTTCCGCAAGCCAGAACTTCGATGCTGTCGTAAACCCTGATCACTCTGTCCGAAGTGTTTACAAGATAGCACGCGCCGCGTCTGGCAAACTCGATGCTTTTTACCGCAGTATTGCTCGCCGTACCTTGAGATATTTTGTAAGACGCCTTCACCGTCAAAGTCTCCGCGTTCAGAACCAGTATACGACCTCGAGCATTGCCCGTGAATACGTAGTCTCCGCGGCGGTCGAACGATGCCACGATGTTCAAATCGCTCTGGAGGAACGCGCAACGAAAAGTATTAGCACGCCAAATTGCTTTTTTTTATGAAAATACCGACACGAACAACGAGTACTTGTGTTATTGGTAAGTTATAAACGTGGAAATTCTGGGAATGAAACTGAAAGCAAATAAAACAAAATACTTCCAACGACAATGACAAATTTCAAGAGATTTTCAATAAGATTTGAGAGGGTTTCAAAAGATCTCAGAAGATTTCGAATTTGCAATTTTGCTTCCGGTTCCTCCTCTAGTTTCCAGCTCGTTAATTGAACCTACATCTTCGTCCAGAGGTATGACTCTGTGAGTGCCTTCGATTTCCACCATGACGGCGGCGTGTCGCATGGGGCAGACGAGGAACTTGTTTGCATTTCGAGGATGGAATTGGACCTTCAATATGGGTGACGGAAACCTGTATTTCTGATCGCATTCTCCGGAGAGAACATCCCATATACAGACGTTGTTGTCCGTCGACGCGCTCAGCAATTTATGTCCGTTTCTTGACCAGCTGTGAATCGTGACGAATGAGAAAAAACCGTTGAGGATGTCAAAATTCTCTGGAGTTTGAACTCACCTTATAGAGCAGACAGGATGGACATGCGCGCTTACGATCTTCGCTATACCCCGTGTGAGAAAATCCCAAATGACGATTCTGCCGTCGTTACATCCTACAGCAAGCAGGGTGCCTCGTTTATTGAAGGCACAGGTCACGGCCAGAGATATACAGTCTAGAGTCCCGTCGAATTCCTGACGATGAAATTAACATCATATCGCGACCCCCGGTATTCAGCTAATTCATTTTTAGTTTTATAGGTTAGGTTATGTCCGACGCATAACAATTGATCGACAAAAACACACACTTACCTCAGGATAATTTTGCCCGAATGATTCTGAAACCCGTAATGATTATTTTTATACAGAATTTATAGTCTTTCGGAGGTTGATAGATGATATTCTCACCTAGTAGCTCCAAATTCATCTTCGATCGGCTAGTCGTCCGTCAAACCCAAAGCTAACCTCCTTCTCGTCTCGGCTCTATTTGTTTGGCTATAAAGCCCATTTTACACGACCCGAGAATTTGTACGAGGTCTTCGTCCGATGTACACGCCAGCACATTGATGCTAGACTCTGAACGTAGCCAGTTTCGAGAATCCGCTATGGAGCAGTATAGCGATCGTCGAAAGACGGTATGTTCAGAGTGAACGCACTGATGTGTTGTCGTATACATCAGAGATCGAGCACAAATTCTTGGATCGTGTAGAATGGGTTTTACACTGGCCAGCATCGCCTGTCGGCATGTCACGTGTACAGATTTCCCGCGCCTCGGATGAATTATGGGTACCTACGGAAGCCGGGTGGGGACATCACTGTCCAGACTGTGTTAGTAGGTGTTCCGAAACGCATTCATACCGATACGGCGATATACACTGTCGGCATGACGTCACTTCTCAGTGTGAGTGATCGGATCGTGGGCTGGTGAGATTTTGTAAAAGAATACCTTCTTCACCATACCTGCACGGAAAGTACGACTTTCGGCCCGCTGCGTGAACGGGAAGTCGTGCCTTCCGATGCAGGGGGTGGTGAAAAATCGTATACTACCCACGGGAGTGAAAAGGCCATCCCAAACTGCGTTCTTGTCAATCTCACAGTGCAGTTTGGAATAGCCTACTTTCCCTCCCTAGGTGTGTAATATACTATTACACTCAACGACGCACTGATGCCACTGATGGACGCGATGCATGCAGCCACGGACACATCTCTTGGCGCGCTTTGACGATGATAAATGACGTCACGCACGTCATGCCGACAGTGTATATCGCCGTATCGGTATGAATGCGTTTCGGAACACCTACTAACACAGTCTAGACAGTGATGTCCCCACCCGGCACCCGGCTTCCGTAGGTACCATTGATTGTTCGAGTCACGCACCCGCACCTAGTCTCTGAACCTAACTAATTAAAAAATCAAGACTATTTTTATTAAATGTATGAAAATTCCTATCTAATAAATCTTTTTATTATCAAAACCGCTACTTTTATCATAACTGAAAAAAAAATTGTAAAAAAAAAAAATAATGTATAATTCAGTTATTTCAAAAGTAACACATGTACATGTTTGCAATAAAAGAATTTGGAAAAAAAAAACAAACATTCCTTTTCCCTAGCCATATTTTCGCATATATGGAATGCCTCATATTCAGTGTTGGATATGGATATACAGACCGATAGTTCTCTCCGGGTCTGAATGAGGGAGGGGCTTATAAGTTAAGTTATGCCGATATTGATAAGCCCCACCCTCATTCAGACCGGAAGAAAACTCACCCTGTATACGATCAATTATGATCTGGAAACCAATGTTCCCGGGAAATAGTATATTATGCTATAAGGGTGAAAACCGCGCTCCTCCCGTGTGGCATATGCTATTTTTCACCCGACTTCGATAAAATTACCATATTCCGTGGCTGTAACGCGGGTGGAAAGTAGGTAGTCAATTTCTGACCAGAAGGAAGAGAAGTGATTAAGCGGGCAAAAAAGTAAATTGCCGGGCCAAAAAGTCCACTTTTTTGCCCGGCAATCGACTTTTCTTCCCTCTGGTCCAAAATTGACGACTTTCGACCCGCGTTTCAGGGGCGAAATACGGTCATTTTATCGTAGTCGGGTGAAAAGTAACTTTTCACCCATTGATTTGACTGAATTTGAGTGAGAGTGAAAGTTGTCATTGACTACAAAACACGACTATCATACTTCCCCATGTTCAAAAGATCATCAATCTCAATAAATCTGTGGAGCAGATGATACAAATCATAATGTTGTTCCAAGTATCTGAATATTTTTATTATATTTTCTTACATTTTGATCTTGTTTCTACATACATCGTACATAATAACTATTACTGCCTGAATAGCAAGTGATAATTCATTATAATAGGTAATAGGTAATTATTTTTTTTTCTTCCCTCTAATTTTCACCTTCTCCTTCTTCTTCATCTGTATACATGACGCGTTATAACATACTTTACAAGTTTATCCATAAAATTAGCCATAGCTTTTTAATATATTTATGTATATAGTATATGTATATATATATATATGTTAAATTATAATAGTAATAATAACAATAAGAAGAAGAATATTATAAAATATAGTATTAATAGTATAATATTATCATGTCTTTCGTGAGAAAAAGGAAAAAAACATTAAAAAAAAAAAAAGTATGATACGTCTACAATGTTTTTTAATACAGTGTTTTCAGACATTGGTCCCAAAAAATACAATAATTATCGGTGTCCTTGCGAATATATATATCCATAATATAGCTTAAGAAGTTTTTTTCTTTTTCTTTTCAAACACATATATTACGAAATCTATAAATATCTATATAATATATTGACGAAAGAAAAAAATAAAAATAAACAAATAATAAATCAATCACCAGCATCATCGTGATTATAATTGAAAAACAAATTTACATTCCACGTGACTTTCACACATTTATCAACATATTTGATTGGTCGTACAATGTACATAATCATCCATTTTGCTTGACATAACGTTAGGTCAGGTACGTTTCAAAAAAAATTGTTTACAATCAGATTAATCGTGAATCTGATCGACCATATCGACGACGTGGTAGGTTGGTGCAGGTAATAATGAAAATCAACCTCGCGGTTAGTCAGATGAAAAGAATTTAAGGTCTCGACTCAGCTAAAAAGTCAATGATGTCAGACATTTTCGAAAGTTAATCTTAATTGCCTCAAGGCAAACGAAAAATGTCCATCCGGAATTGTTTTCAGCTTTTGACCTTCTCGAAGAAAAAAAAAAACAAAAAACAAAAAGAAAAAATCAAATTAACACAGACTCGTAAAGTATAAAATAAAAAGTAACTGTGCTTGGTGAAGAAGATTATTCGTTTTCAACCCTTCGTCGAAAGTGCTACGACTGCGAGGGCTTCTTTCTCCTGCCAAATAAGTTGCTCAGTACAGAGCTTCGTTTGGTATCTCTCTCCTTACGACTTCCCGTACTTTGTTCGCTCTCCGATCCACTTTCCGAAGGTCTTCTACCATCCGTCACGGAAATGCCCTGCGCACCTTGAGCCACCGCTGGCGGCGGAGCCACATACGGCGGCAGAGACGCTGGTCTTCCTGTAAACGAGTTCACCGCTTGCTGGCCACCCTGTGAATCGATTAAGAGTGGTATTAGGAACAAGTTAAATGAATATAGTTTCACTTGAACTGTAGATGTCTTACCTGTCGTGTGTTCATTGGCACGTTTCCATAAGCTAGAACATATGAAACAGAATGAAATATTAGCAATTTGGATGTTAATTGGAACATAAATTCTGATCCAAAACTTTTTTCAAACTCATGCGAGGTGGGGTTTGGCCGTGGGATTTTCTGACACTATTTACAAAAATTGCGATATTGCAATTATTGCATATCAAATTTTAGAGATTTTTCACAGCCCATACCAAAAAAACAAATGCAATCAAGCTATAAACATTTTTTTTTTGTAAAATCGTATTCAATGCGAAATTCAAAGTAAATTTACTTTAAATATTGAAGAATAGAAAGTAGGACATATAAAGTAAAAGCAGGCAATGAGATGACAATAAAATGAGACATCTCTTTTTAGAAATCACATCAGAATAGAAAAAGTCTGGGAAAGTGATACAGAGGAAAAATACATGCGCTGGAAGAAAATATCAAACAACAAGAAAAGTCACACTCAGGCTATGGATAAGAGATCCTTTTTCTTTTGCAATCAGTTTTTTTTTTTTTTTTTCTGTACTTGACTGACCGGGATCATTTTGGTTGTTCCATTGTGCCATTCTTGTCGGTGGCGGGGCTGTCGATGGCAGGGGAGGTGCTACTTCTGGATTAAATTAAAAAAATTAAATCACTGATTTTCATTATTTTTTTTCTCTGCCGCTAGGGACAACTGCAAAGTATCCACATCGGTGCATATGAATATCGATCTTCAATTATTCATTACCTTGCTGCTGCTGCTGCTGTTGTTGATGTGAACTCGCATCTATGCTGCTTTGCCTCCTCCAGCCGTCGTTCCCTTGATGCTGACTCGACCCGTTGTGATTCGAATTTGTACCGCGAGGCTGATACGACTGCGGTCTAGTCTGCTGCATGTAAGGCTCGAAATCTGTAGCGAGATTACGAGTAAACTCGATGCGTTATACACCCCTTTTGCTCGATGAAAATATCCTGCTTACCGTTGCGTCTCATTTGTACGGAATTGTCATTGCCAGAGGCTCGCATGGGTACCGGAGGCGGAGCTCCACGCGGTGGAATAGGAGGTCTGTCGACGGAATGTGGCATATACTGGTCTCTCTGAGCAGCAGCTTGCTCATGTTGAATGAGTTGCTGTTGCTGAGAAGCGAGAAGCTGTTGTCTATGCATTTGTAAGAATTCGGTTTGCGTCTTTGGGCTCTCAGAGGTGGCGCCGGATCTCTGCATCGCGATGAATTCCGCTCCTCTGGGATCGTGGTGTTGATTCTGTCTGTGCATCTGGAGGAATTCCGTCTGAGCATTCGCGGGCGAATGTTGATGTGACAGATCGCGCTTTATCACAGAATTTTTACGCTCAAGTTCGGGGGTCGAGGCTCTGCTACTTCCCGTTGATGCGTTGTCGTCGACGTTCTCCGCTGCCGATTGTTGCAATCTATCCAAACTCTCCTGTAAGAAACACGGGTGAATAGAAGACTCGCGCTTTATACCAGGGTTGAGACGAACAACGCTTCCTATTTTTCATCCATACAAACCTTCTGCGACTCGTCGTAGCTCAGCAATTGTAAACTCGGCGGGAGTTTGGCGTGGAACGAAATCTTGTTCACCCACTCTTCCAGGTCTACGGCGCTGGGTGCCAAAAACAAAAATTCCGATCCGTCGGAACATTTGAGCCTGAAGACATTTTTCTTCTTCGTATAATCGTCGGCTCTCTCGCAAGTTCCGTTGAAGATATTTATGGGCGCAGTAGCTGCTTTGCTGGCAGAAAAATCTTCGGTATCTTTGAAGAAGCACAACAATTGCCCACAGAGTACTGAAACAAGTGTAAAAGGGTCAGTTAAGACGCTGTTTATATCTGTAGACAAATTTATACCTGTGTAATATTGTTTCCAGGAGCGGACCGCTGCTTTTTTACCGGCGCTTTGCAGCTCGTGTTTACGTTCAAGGAATCCTTGGATTTCTACCGGAGGTAAAGCGTCCATGTTTTCCATTCGCTGATGTTTTCTGAAGCTTTGAGTTCTTCTTCTGGTCGTGAAGCTCGGAGTTCTCTTGGGCTTCTTGGTATCGACTTTCATGCTCTCGGCACGTTTGATGTCGGTGTTACCTAGAATCCGGTGAACGTTTAGTTAAATTTAGAAAATTCGTCGGCTTTGATTAATCCAACAATAAATTCTTACCGCGTCTCAGTCTGTCGCCGAACATGTGCGAAATGCTGTGTGATTTTTGGACAGTCGCATTCTCCGGTTGTTCTACCATCGTACTTTTCAGAGGCGGTAGCCTGGGGAGAAAATATTGTTACAGTAAAGTCGCATGTAATTTCACAAAGAGAAATGCGTCTAGCCAAACCCAATCACCAGTGCTGTACCATGCCGCAAGTATAGAGAGTGCGATACGTTACCTTGGTTTGAAAAAACTGGTTTTAGCAGCTGGATTGGATCGGTCGAAAGCCGGTCCCGGATCCACATCTCTAATTTCTGGATCTTCGAGACTGTACATGCTTTGCGAAGCAGATATCCCATATTATGTATTAGTGCGAATCCCGAGCAGACAAAATTATATTTTTTGTTTCCAATTTCGTTATTTGTCGTTCAGAGTTAATATTCAGATCAGAAAGTGCAAAAAAACTCTCAATATCGTGCATTTGTTGAGTAGAATTCTCTCGTATCGCGGAGAGATACACCATGCGAAGGCTCATAGTCTGAGCGATAAGAAAAAACCCATGTAGATACCTGTTGATGGATTCGTGTTGTTCCGAATTCCCGTTCACCTCGTCGTGCGGTACGCGATGGGGACTGTCCAACAAGCGCCTCCTTTCTTCCTCTCGTTTCCGCTCCTCGGTGATCCTCTGTACTTCTTTACGCTTCCGTTCTTCGATTCGCGCCTTTTCTATTCTCTCCTTCTCGGCGTGTCTGGCGGCCAGCTCAGCTTCCTGTTGTTTTTGGAAGGCTCGCTCGAGCTGAAAGCGAAAAATTCTCCGTTGGGACCCAAGATTCTGTGGATGTTTCCCGGCGAACGAACCAGAAACTTACCATCGTGATCCTCCTCAGCGCGCTGAACTTATCTTCCTGGGCTTCTATGGTCTTTTCAAAATCTTCGTGTTTCCTTATCAAATCTTCAACCTGTGGAATGGTTTCTCCCAGTTTACCATCGCGCAGCATCGGTTCTCTGCTGATTAGCCAGTTCTCCAGCATCTCAGCCTCCCGTTTGAACATTTGCGTGTCCAAGTTCTTTTCGTAAATGTGTCTCCTCTGGTCCCAGGTGTCGCCGAGCAATTGTTTCCTCTGTTCGAGGACGGATATCTTGTCTTCTACTTCCTTAGCGAGGAAGTGGCCCTGCTGGATAAGCCCTTTTCCGGTTTTGTAAAACTTGGCAAAAACGTCTCTTCGGGTGTCTATTTCAGCTTTGTACTCGTTGTGTCTAGAAATCAACGCCTCCGCTCCGGGCACATCCCTGGCCAACTCCGGTGCCGTGACTTTGGCTACCATCTCGTTTATCCACGCCATCAAATCTCTGTACTCGTCAAAGTAGGCTTGAAGCTGTTCGGCTTGAGCCAACTTTCCTCTACGCTGGGCAGCTTTGTCGAGAAGATCGTTCCACGACTCTTCGGCCTCTTCGTGCTTCACCGCGATATGCTCACGAGCATCGGGGAAGAGTTCCGCCAGCCTCGAGGCTTCGGCCATCACAGATTCCACCTGTTCTTTAACCGCGGCTAAATCAGTTTCGAATCCTTGATGTTTCCTGACCAGCGCCTGAATAGTTTCCAAGTCGTGTCCGTACCCGTCGGAACTGAGGCTGGCTTCTTTTTCCTGGATCCAAGAAATCGTCTCGTCGGCAGTTCTGTCGAACATGTGAACTTGTTTGGCACCGGCGAGCGCCTCTTGTCTGGCATGCGCCAATTCTTTCAGGTCGTCCCATTGCTGCTTGGTCTCGTCCATTTTAGCGTTAATTTTCCCAACTTCTGGATTATCTTCGTCGAGGAGATTGCGACCCTGTTCCATAACCGAAGAAACTCTACACTCGCTGGTAGCCAAACCCGCCAAAAAGTTGTCGAATATTTGGATCAGCAGTTCTACGTGCTCCACGTCACGTCCGTAATCCTCGGAGGCCGCGACCTGTGGACGAAAAAATATATCAAGACGATGAGAGAATTCGAACGACCCGATGATTGAGATTAGGGCAAAAAGAGCAAAACAGTTTACCGTTGTTTGATCTCCGATCCATTCGATAACTTCGTCGGCTTCCCTGATGAATTTGTACAATTTCTCGCTCTCCAGTAATCTCTGGCCTCTGAGTTCGCTCAGTTTTTGTAGCTCCTCAAATTTGCTTTCAATCTCAGTTTGCTTCTGGGCAATATTTTTGCCGTCGAAATGATGTCTGTCGATCAGACCTCTGGAGAGTTTCTGCAAATTTTCAACGGTTCCTTTGAAGCTGAGTAAATCTCGGTCTATTCCTTCTAGTTTTTTCATCAAAGTTTGCACGGAATCTTCGTCTTTTCCGTAATCCTGAGACGCCAGTTGCGGACGCTTCTCTTTTATCCACTGTTCGGCCTCCGCTGCTTCGGCATAAAACTAGAAAAAAGAAAACAGGGTTCGATCGGCCGATTACAATAATACTCCATCTATTATCCATTTACCATTTGCGACTCGACAGCGTCCAATAATCTCAGTTTCCTGACGCTCGCGAGGTCCCTCAAGTGCGCCAGTTTCTCCTGCAGCTCTTTGCACAGTCTTTCAATCTTCTCGGAGGCAAAATGTCCACTCCTTGTCATAACGGCACCCCGATTGGCCAGCGACGAAACAACAGGGTCTCTCGAGATCAGTTCGGCCTCGAGAGATTGGTGTTTCTTCTGTAGCCTCTGAACGGTGGACAAAGAGTTGCCCAAGTCGGTGCTCGAGGCGAGGGGTTCTTTGTCGGCGAGCCAGTGCAGCTCATCCTCCACGTCTCTAGCGAACTGGTGCAAAAGTCTCGCGTCCTCCAAGTTATCCCTACGGATTTGAATGGGCTCTTGGAGAGTGTGGTATCTGTTGATAGCTGCCAAGGCTCGCTCCTGAATTTCTTCTGACATGAAGTGATCTGAGTTTTCGAAGCTGGTCGCGGTGTCTTTGATCGACTCGCAGGCTTCGTTGTGACCCAACACGTCGTTCTCCAAGTTGGTATGCCTCTTCAACAAGTTAGCGATGCTAGAAAGATCTTTTCCGTGATCTTCGGACTGCAGTTGAGACTCCACGTCGTCCACCCACGTCTCGAACTCGTCCAACGTACGACCAAACAAGAGGGCTTGATAGGCGTCGTTCAACCGATTCTTTTTCAGCTCGCTCGTTCCTTGCAAGAGTCTCCATTCGGCTTCCAGCTCCTCCAAACGTTCCTGTATTTCCTTCGTTGCGTAGTGACTCTCCTCTATCAGGGCCTCCCCTTCGCCGACCACGGCTCCGACTCTTCCTCGGTTGGCGGCCAGTTCGCTGTCAAAGGCTGCATGTTTTTGAATTTTGCTCTGTAGATTGCTGGAGTCTCTGTAGTTCTCGTCACTGGCGACTTGTTGCTTCTGATGCAGCCATCCTTCGACTTCGTACAAGTTCCTCAAGAACTGCTGGAGCTGATAACTGTCGAACAATTTCTTCCTCCTGGCTGTAGCGCTGTTCTTCAATTTATCTCGTCTGGCGCAAACCGCGTTCAATCTCTGCTTTATCACCGCCTCGTCGGAGTGTTCTTCCTCCAATATCTCGGCGGCGAATCTCTCCAGCTCTTCTACTCTTACCAGTTGGGAACTCAGCATCTTTTCAAACTCCTCGTGCTTGCGAACCAGGGTCTCGACTCCCGATAACGATTCTCCGAGGTCGTCGTTATTCAGGAACGCCTCCTTCGTCGATAGCCAACTGTCCGCTTGGTCCGCCTGTTCTTTGAACAGCTGCAACTGATGTGCCTGGGTGAGTCTCATTCTTCGGTCGTCCCACGCGTCTGCCAACCCTTGTCTCAACTCTTCGAGATACTCCAAGTTAGGTTTCACGTCTCGTGCGACGGGCAATAATCTGAGACCGTGCTCTTTCAGGGCTTTGAACGTTTCTTGTCTCCCGTCGATTTCAGCTTTCCTCTCCTGGTGTAATTCCAGCAATGCTTCGGCCTCCGATATCGTGGTCGGAGCCTCCGAGTCGTTCATACGTTTTACGGTATCCGCGACCCAGACTTCCAGCTCGTGTAAATCAGCCTGGAACTTGTGTAGAGTATAAGCCTCCCTCAGAGCCTCGCGACGTCTTTGCGTCAACTCTTGTAGAGACTCCCAGTTCGATTGGAGATCGTGTAGCGTTGCTTTTATCGCTACACCGTTCTCTGGGTACGTCTGAGACAACTGGGTCGCTTCTGCCTTGTGACCCTGATAATAAACAACAAAAATTATTCTTTTCCTTTTTACTTTTCCTCACAAGTTCGATAAATTTAGGATGAATAGGAAACTGTACGAATCAACGTTTCAAAAGGGACTGAGAGAGTTTCTAAAAATAGCCGAGGGGAGGGAATTAGATCAGTAGGCGTGCCTGAGTTCCTACTTTGAGTTTTTCTTCTATAGCAGTCATATCCCGCTCCATGGCCTCTTGTTTCCTCTGCAACTGCTCGACGGCGGTCAGATCTTTCCCAACGTCGGTGGTATTCATGGCGATTGCCTTTTCGGCAACCCTTTGACTCGTGTCATCGACGTCTCGATTGAACAGATGAATTTCCAAAGCTCCGGCGAGCGTTTCTCTGTACTCGCTCAGAGCACCTTGCAGACCCTTCCACTTGCTGTTGAAATTATCACGTCGCTGTTGAACCGCTTTCGATTCGCTGTCTTGTCCCTGTTCAGAATTGAAGACAATTAGACGTATCGAAAAAGAGGCAATCAAGCGCGAACGTACCTGTTTTATCAGCTTGTCAGCCAGAGCATTGATGGACTTGATCCTGGAGTCGTCCACCCTCATGTCGCTGTCCACGTCGTCGAGTTTTCTTTGAAGGCTCAAGCAGTGCTCGTAATCTTTGCCGGTGTCCCCAGCCTGCACCATCATCTCCTTGTCTCTGATCCAGGCCTCGATTTTCTCAACCTGATTGTTGAACTCGAGGATATCCTGAGCCTCCTCGAGTCCACGACCACGGTTCTCAGATTCCAGCAGCAGCTTCCTCCAGGAGGCCAGAAGGTGGTCCAATTGTTGACGGATTTCGGGACCAGCCGGGTGTCTTTGGTGGAGTAGAGTTTCTCCTTTGCCTTTAATTTCCTCAATTCTGCTCTGATTAGCGGCCAACTCTGCTTGGAATGCCTGGTGCTTCTGCAACTTTTTTATCTTGTCTTCCAAGCTGGAAACTTCACCCTTGGACGCCTCCGCCTCGAGTTTCTTCTGCTTTTCGCCGATCCAAGATTCGGCCTCCCCCACGTCTCTGACGAACTGTGCGTGGAGCAGACTGGCCTCCAGCCTCTGTCTCCGTACGTCGCAGAGGTCACGGACCTTGGCCCGTTTCTGAACGACCTCGTTCAACCTGACGGATATGGTAGGCGAGTCGAAATGATTCTGGGACAATAACTTGCTTCCGTGTTCTTGCAGCGCACCGAGTTTTTCCTCCTGGGTAACCAGCAACTTTTCAAACTCGTTGTGTTTCTTAACTTGCGCGTCGACTTCTTCGACGGAAACGCCGAAATTATCACCGCTCAAAGCTGCCTCCTGCGTCGCGGAGAGATTATCTATCTGCTTGGCGTCTCTCAAGAAGAAATGCAGGTCTATCAGCTGATCGAGATGGACCTTCTTCTGCTGCCAGGCCGTGTGTAATTTCTGACGCTCTTCGAGCAGCTGATTGCATTTCTCTTCCACTTCGGGCGCGGCGTAGTGTCCAGTCTGTACCATTGCCTCTCCGAGATCGAGAACTGCGCTGAAGCTGTCTTCCCTCGCCTCGATTTCTCCCTTCAGGGCTTCGTGCTCGGCCTTCAGAGTCTGAGCGCTAGCTGCGTCGCGGACTTTGTCCTCCGTCGACATGGTTGCCCGGAGTCCAGCCGCCCATCCCATTAGATCGCGGACCTGAGTCAGGAATCGCTGCAGGTCGCAGCTAGCCTGCAGCTGGTCTCTACGATGGGCGGATCTCTCCTGTAGCTGTTCCCAATTAGCGACGACAAATTGTTGCTGCTGGTCGATATGCGCCGCGTTATTTCCTGGGTACAGAACTTGCAGCCTCGAAGCATCTTCGACCAATACTTGTAGCTGTGCCTCAAGAGCAACTAAATCGTTTTCAAATCCTTCGTGACGTCTGATCAAAGCCAAAACAGAGTTCAAGTCGCGACCTAAATCCTCCGGCAGGGCGGCATCCTTCTCTTGAATTCGCGACAGAGCCTCCGCCACGTCTCGATGGAAACGATGAATCTCTCCAGCTGCTTGTAAACGCTGTTCGCGATGCTGCATCAAGCCGAGAAGGTGCTGCCAGGATTCTCTGTATAAAAATGTGGGATCCCTTATTTTTCTCCAGCCTTTTTTCAACATTCGTTTAACAATAATGGAGGGATTACGATAACATTTTAACACTGCGGTTGAAAATAATGAAAAAAGCCCCACATCCTGCTCCTGGTTCATGATATCCTGGAATAATTAGGAAAGAAAGCCGGGAGGGAATGAAATGACGAATCGTTGAGTCGTCCGTAAATCCAGACGTGACAAACAGCGACAGCGGACGGACACTTTCTGTTTTCATAAATCAAACTTACCGTATCATAGAGTGTCGCTTTAGACTCTCTTGTACCGGGCCATCTACTTCCGTTCTAAATTAAATTCGTATTCACACACGCCGTTAGTTACCAGCACCATTAAATTTGTTAGAGTTGTTCCGTCAATTCAAGTAACGGGACTTTGACTAGTAAGTAAGACTCGTCGACTTGATCCTCTATCGATTAAATCTCTTACCCGAGCTGCTCTTGACGTTTCTCGATGTCTTGAATGTAAGGACTGTCGTTAGCTATCAGTTTATTAGCCAGATCTTCGCACTGATTGAATCTCTCCGAACCAGCTTCGATTCTGTGTTTGAAGTCATCAAATTTGGCTTGCAATACCAAAAGGTGTTCATAGTCTTGTCCATAATCCTCGGAACCGGCGGCCTGCTCCTGTTCCTTTATCCACTGTTCTAATTCTGTACTTTCCAAAAAGTATTCGTGCCGATACATGCTCTCCATCAGACGTTGTTGTCTCGCCGTAGCCAGCCTCTGAAGAGCTCTCATTTGCTGCGCTATCGCTTGCTGCTTACTAGCTATAGCTTTGCTGTCCGGGTGCTTTGCGTTGACCATCGCGGTCGCGGTGTGGCCCATTTCTGTCACGATTCCGCTGTACGTGTCCAACTCCAGATCTACTGCCTGTAAAATAAGTCGTATCAAAATTGGATTCTCGCAGTTGAGACGGTGGTGATAATCACCTTGTGCTTGGTCAGCAGTTTTGTAGCAGCGTCTCGATCTCTGCCGTAATCCGTTGAGCTGAGTACATCGTTCTTTTCGCTTAGCCAGCTCTCGACTTCCCCGGCTTCGAAGAAGAACTCCTGAGCCTTGAGCGACAAGTCCAAGGCTCGACTCCTGATTTCTGCCTTATCTTGCAAGTCCTTCCAGGCTTCTTCCAACTCTTCGCAAAGCTCTTGGATCTGATAAAGAAAAGTTTAGAGTATAAACAATAAATTCCGTAAACGATGAGGAAATAATAACGACAAAAGCGTCTTGTCGATTCCGAGGAAAGCAAATCACAGCATGGAAATGAATTTTTTCTTGTTCAAATTTAAAATCTATACACATGTATGAGCGATGAGAAAACATTTGTTCTGTGGTGTTTTCTTTGTGAGACTGCATGCGTAACACGATATTTATTGTTATTCACGTCCTCCATGCAACATTGTCCATCATCTTACCTCGACGGACCCACAAATCGTGACGGTGCTCCGGCTATGCAAAAATGACAAATTCTTATGGTACTCGAACGTGTTGCGGAAATATTTTTCAAATCAAGTCCCGAACTCGGTTGTTGCACGTGATTTAGTATACTAACTACCTTTCTTCTCTCGGGATGAACTTGATCGATCAGCGAAGCCCCAGAAGCCAAAGTCTTGTCGATCATTTGCTGATGCCCGGCTATTTCCGCCTCAAGTTTCTTGTGTTTCTTATGCAGCGACTGAGCCTGGTAAAGGTTCTGTCCAAGAGCGGCGGACGATGCTTGAGGAAGGTGGTCCTTGATCCAGTGCAATTCGGCATCCAGTTCGAAACCAAACTTGTGGAATCTGAGACTCTCCTCCAAGGCTTCTCTACGTTTTTGCGCAGGATCTTTCAGGGTCTGGAACCTGACAGGATGGGAAAAAATAAAAATGGTTTGAGTAACAGAGAAAATTTGGAAACGTGACAGGATTCAATTATTCGATCAATCGCTCACTTCTTCTGCGTCGCCTGACTGTCCTTCAATATATTGGCTGCGTCGAAGTGTCCTTCGTGCGCCATTTCTTCCCCCATGGCTACCAAGTCTCCGACCTTTTGCTCCCACTGGCTCATATCGTTTTCTACGATCTGATGTTTCTTCAGCAATTCTTTGCAGCTCCTCAGATCGGTGCCGACTTGTCTACTCTGCAAACAAGTTTCAAGTTCTTCCAGTTTCAATCTAGCGTCTTCCATCGTACGATTGTATCCGTGCTGAGCCGCAGCTTGTCTGAGTCTGCGTCCTTTGTCCAAAGAAAGTGCGACCAAATGATCCCACTGATCGTTCAGATCCTTCAAAGTTTTTGCCACGTCCTTCGACCTGTAATTCTCCTCGGAAATCAGAGCTTTGCCAGCCTTGTTAACCGCCCGCAGCTGCCCTTCGTTCGCTCTGAGTTCACGCTCGAAGGCTTCGTGCTTTTGAAGCTTACGCTCCAAGTTATTCAAGTCCCTGTAACTCTCGTCAGAAGCTGTCTTCATCTTGTCTCCGAGCCAGTCTCGGAGGTCGTCCACTTCGGCTGAAAACTGTTGATAATATTCCGAGGCTTTCAAGGCCGCCCTACGTTGTTGCGCGGCATCTTTGACCGCTGCTCGCCGAGCGAGTACTTGACCTCGCTTGTCTCGGATGCTGGAATGAAATTTTCAAGTTTAAAAAATGCCAGTCATCTCCGATAACGAATCGAGTGCGTTCAATACTCACTAATCTTTCTCGTAGTGATTCTGGCCTATTAGCTTCTCAGCGGTGTCGCTGAACGCTTTGAGTCTGTCATCTTGAGCTTGAAGCGTGTTCTCGAACTTCTCGTGTCGTTTCAGCAGGGCTTCGACGTCGTCGAGCGTCTCTCCCAAGTCGGCGAATTCCAAGAAAGCTTCGTGGGAGCTGGTCGTCGCTTCGATTTGATCAGCTTCGCGATTGAATTGCTGGAGTTCCAGGCACTGTCTCAGCCATTTTTCCTTCGCGTTCCAATGGGACAATACCGCTCGATGCAGACCGTTCAGTTTGTCCAATCTCTCCCGCACCTCTCCGAGTCCTGGATTACGATGGAGAAGTTGGTTGCCGAGCTCTTCGACTTCTCTGAATCTGGAAAAGGAAAGTAGTTCAACATCCGAGTCCGAACTCCAGGGAATGAGATTGAATTTTTTATCGTTGACGATCTTACTCGTCCTCCCTCGCTTTGATGTCCTCTCCCAATTCCATGTGTTGTTTTCTGAGTTTTTCAGCCGTCGCTACGTCTCTGACGGGTTCCTCAGCTTTCATCGAGTCTTGGACGTCGGTGACCCAATTGACGAGGTTCTTTGAGCTGTTGATGAAAATCTGCTGTCCTACGGCGTCCTCGAGCCGTGATCTACGCTCCTTGGCTTTTGTTTGAACCTTGTGCCACAAATCGCGTATCTCGTTCTGGCGGGTATTCACGTTACTCAGTTCGTTTGGATAGGAATTTTTCACGCTGTTCGCCAACAGATTGACGCGACGAACCTGAAAGACGAGGAGAATTTTAATTACAGTCTCCGAAGCGACTCGCTCTTCGTTTCCTTACCTTCTCCTCAACGGGGGCTAATTCTCTCTCGAGATGCCGATGCCTGCGCTGCAGGGCTTGAACCGTTTTCAGATCGGGTCCGAGCTCAGCCGTGTCGAGTTGAGTCATTTTCTCGAGCATCCAATCGTGAGCCTCGTCGCAAGTTCTGTTGAACAATTCCACGCTGGAGGCTCCCTCGAGGCTCTTCTCTTTCTGAGCTTTGAGCCAATTCAAGTGATCCCAAAGCTGATGAATGTGCTTCTGCCTAGCTTTGACTTTGTCCAACTGACTGTGTCCTTGTTGGACGAAATCTTGAACGGCCGTGTCTATCGCTTCGACACGTTTTCCCGAAGCTGATAAGTCCGTCAAAAACTTTTCATACTTTCTCTTAGCGGTCTCCACGTTGTCCCCGGAGTCGTCGGCCCGCAGCATCTTCTCCTTGTCCTTTATCCACTTCTCAAAGTCGTCGCATTCTCTGTAAAATCCATACAATCTGATCGCATCTTCCAACAGCGCGTGTCTTTTGCCCGCAAGTTCCTGCAGTTCGTTGTAAGTGTTGTTAATTTTCTTCTGCCGTTTTTCGACGCTGTCGCTGTCGCCGACGGCCTTTCGTTTGATCGGCTTGACCGCGGATTTAACCGACTTGACCCTCCTGACCGGAACGATTTGCTTGACCATTTTAGTCTTCTTGACTCTCTGCGTCGTCTTAACTTTCTCGGGCCTCTTCACCTGCACCTGAATTATTTTTGGCTCTATCTCTCGGACGTAGTTAGCTGGGACAAAACCGTCGGCGCCGTCCGCTTTTCTCACGCTCCACCAGTCGGGGTTTGTCTTGTTCAGCAGGAACATTATCTCCCCCTTGACCATGTGCATTCCTTGCCCGTTGAACGGATACAAACTTCGAACCTGGGGCACCGATCGGTCCTCCAGAATCGTCCTGGGCTCTAGGCGCTCTACTATCTCATCCACCCACTCGTCTTGCGGTACGAGACGAACTTCCTTGCCCCATTCCTCCTGTTCTAGTTCGGCGACGGGTTCAGGATCCGCCGAAAGTTCCAGAGTAGAAATCCCGGCCTTGATAAGCTTGTCCGCTTGCGTATTCAGCGACTGTACGTCTCCTTTATACGCGTTAAGTTCGCCTTGCAAATCTTTGTGACGTTGCAAGAGCGCCTGGGCGCTGGGTTCGTCGACGCCGTAATCCTGAGAAGCGACTAACGCCATTTTTTCATTCAGCCAAGAATCCGCCTCGTTGGCGTCCGTGTAGAATTGATAAGCCTCCGCAGCATCGTCGAGCTGTTTTTTCCTCAGGGCGGCCAGCTCTTCGAGAACTCTCCAGTGTTCTTGTAGGGATTCTATACGGTTTTGGATTTCCAGGGATAGCGGATGACTGTCGGCTATTAATTTCCTTCCCGCGTCGCAGAGTTGCTCGGACTTTGGCCTCCTGGCTTTCATCTCGTCCTGAAGAACTTTGTGCTTCTGTTGCAAAGATATAACGGCGCGTAGATCCTTGGCGGATATTCCGGCCTTGCATATTCTCTGCTTTTCAACTAGCCAAGACTCTTCATCTTCGTGATCTTGCAAGAAGTGATAAAAGTTTCTTGCGTCTTCGAGCCTCGCCTTACGCTCTTTGCTATTCTCCACGAGCTCGTCGTAAGCCTGATTCAAATGGTCCAATTTCTGCTGTAGCAAAGGCGCCTCCTTGCTCACAGGCTCGGCCAAGTGTTGAGCGGCCTGGCGACCCAGTCGCCGTTGAGTTTCTCCCAGCGCGGTAACTTGCAGCTCCTGCAGACTGTGTTTCTGCAACAAGTCTTCCACCCCCAACAGGTGAGGGCCGACGTCGGTGCTCTGGAAATTCAACTGGAGCTCTTGAATGGTGGCTAAAGTTGCGTCGATCTCCCTCATCATCCCCATCAAGGAAGACAAAGCAGCCAAATTGAATTTGTGGTGATCGAGCAGCGCGAGAAGCTCCCTCCACCTTTGCAGAACCTCCTGTTCCCTGGCCTTGACTCTCTCCAATCCGTGATAATTTTCCCTCACCAATTCATCCGACATGTTGGTTAAATCGTGGAAGCGCTCTTCTCTCGCAAGAATGTCGGCGCTGATTGCCTCGTGCTTCTTCACCGTCGCGTCGACTTGGGCGAGATTACTGCCGTAGCGCGGGTCCGACAATACTTGGATCATTTCCTTCAAGTATCCTTCTCTCAACACGCTTTTTCTCTCGAATTTGTAGTTGAGCTGCTCGAGTCTCTCCTGTCGAAGCAGTTCCGTCCTCAGAGCGACCTCTCGACGATGTTCGGCGCGCTCCAGCTCGACCCAGTTACGTTCTATGTCGTGGACAAGCTGACCTTCTTGAGGAGTGAAGGCCGGCTGATTGAGGGACTTCAACTGCGTGTTTATGTGGAAGTAAAGAGCCTCTATTTCCGATCTTTCCTTATATTTAGGCGGTTTCTCAACTGTTCTGTACTGTTTGAACCCCAGGAGCTCGCGCTGAATTCCTTCCAGCGAATTCGGGAAATTTCGATCTTCTAATACGTTGATTTTCGACTTTATCCATTCCAGCAGATCAGACGTTAATTTTCCGTAATGGACCTTCATCTTGTCTGCGTCCATCATTTGCCCGACGATCTGGAGAAGATAAATTTGTTTAAAAAACATCTTTCAATTACATCGCTCGATAGATATACATCTACGCAAGCTTACGTTAGCGATTCTCTTTCCGCTTTTGATCTCATTCTTCATCCTGGCAAAAGTGTGATAATACGAGGCGACGTAGGTCATGATGGACTTCTCATCCGGCCTAGCGGTGTCGACGTCTTCCGCGTCGAGCAGCCTTGGGATACCCAGTTCTGCATTAGCCACGTCGAAAGCGCAATTAAGATTATCAATGTTCTTGTTCTGCTGTAGTTCGGCCCAATCGAGCAGATCTGGTCTGTGAGCGTGGATGAGTGCGTTAAAGCCGAGACCGCTCCTCCAGGATCCTGTGGACATGTACACGAATGAAAAATGGTACGAAAGGCGTTAATTCGCAATTGTATCGTCCAAGTTTACATACCGGTGAAATCCTGGATGTTGACTCCCGGATATCCATTGGTTTTCCTCTGACACCACAACAGCAAAGCATCTTTGGCAGACTTCTTCTCGCTGCTTTCATTCTCTTCGTCGACGTCAATTTCAATCTCCTGGATTTGAAATCTCAGGATTATCGTCCATATCAGGCCTAGAATCAGCCGGGGATTCCCGTCTACTATATCCTCCGCCCCTATACTTTCCAGGCGTACCTGATGGCAAGGAAAAAATAAGTTTTATAAATTAGAGCCAGCACAGATTACGTGATGTGATTGTGCACGTGAACCTTGAGAACGAAAGTATGTCAAAGAAAATATTTGTCCAAAGCCTACAGGCTTTGGACTCGGGGAGATAAGATAAGTTTCGCCTGAGCGGAATCTCATCGTTGGTAAAATCGATAACGTTTAGCTAAATCGTTGTCTTTGACCGATCGAAAGAGTTACGTCGACGAAGAGATACCCTCAACCACCGAGGTGCGTTGATCAGAGGGATTACGAAATTCCTAAGAAAGCCTTGAGGTATTTAGCTGAGCTGTTCTTTGAAAGATGACATCGATAGATTTTAGAGGACTTGTGAAAACAACACAATGTTCAATAAACGTTTCGGTACCCTAATTACACCTGTGTAGACACAATTACTACGAATGTACAATTTCGGTGTTGAATGTTGAAATTCCGTATTCGGAGATATTTCACAAATGAAATCGGTTGCGGTGAGTCGCCTACGGAGCCGAGTATATGAAATAACGAGTTCACAGGTGGTAAATGGTATATAGTCACCGTGGCTTTCCTTTCGCACAGTAATTTTCGCACGAATAGAAACTGTGCTACATTGTTCACCGGAATTGTTTCCGACTGACATGAGATAAAAGGAGAAAGAAAGAGAAAGAGAAAGATAATGGTTTCGTCGAAAATAGCTGTTTCCAGTATGTGTCACGCATTCGTCGTTTCAGCAATGGAATGCCGTTGGATAACCGGGTGTCCTGTTGTTTGCGATCAAGGACGTTACTGCATAAAGGGAAAATAAAAAATTCCTCATTTATGCAAAAGAGGATGTGGCCGAGGATCTATATTTAGCACTCTAACAATTCTCACATCTGTATACCATATCAGGCCAATGATACTCAGTACTACAGAATAGCTCAGTACTTCTGAATTTATGTAATGTAATATATTGGTGTGTCCAGTCTTCCCTCACAGTCATGGTGGCTCATATGTTGCATTTACTCACGTAGAAATCAGACTTTTGAGCAATATACCCATGAATAATGAATGACTCCTGAGCTGCATAGCAAAGTGAATGCTGTACTTGTAGGTACTGTTATACGCGTGCACCCGAGGTGGTAGACGGATAACAGTTAAATCCCTGCGGGTCTCGGTTCTGATAAACAAACAAATTGCGGAATCCAAGAAAATAGGAACTGTTGCAAATTTTTCATTCGTCAAATTATTGCACCGACTTCCGATCGCATCGTTGAATTCGAATGAATCGTAACATCGATGGATTAACATCATAAATGACAAACTTGCTCTTCTCCTTCATTCATTCACGCCCATCGATATCACGGACGGAGTCGTGGACGATAATACGATAAGCAAATACGTATAAGAGGTACTGTTTACAAGGGAATTACCTACTCCGATCGTTCGTTGACTCGTGTTTCTCTTCTTATTTTTTATTCCTTTACCGCTTCAGAAATGCCTGTCCTTTTATTATTATTCAGCTCAAGTGCCTATGAGACGTGAAATGAACCACCGTTACCTGCACTCCATTGCTCGATCGAATACGTCGACCATAAATTTCGTTACATTTTCATCCCTATACATATACCTATTACATAAAATGACACAGTTTCGTTGCAATAAAGAATCATCGACCAACTTGAGCGAGTATCTGAGGGAGACTTTTTCTTTCATTCAAGTATCACGATTGTTACACGTACGTGTCGGGTAATGTAATTTATTTTATTCCCCATTTCCATTTTTCTATCCATCTTTTTTTTCAAATTCAATTCAATCAACCCAGGCGATAGACAGTCCTTATGTAACGATGACTAAAGAATTGAGTCATCCAAAGATCGGTCCTCGAATCATGAATAATGGATTTATCGCAGCAGAATGAGAAGGGGGGGCAACGGTTAATGAATAATAAGATAATATTTGACGCGGACACCTAGACCCATGGATACATTGAACTCTGATCGAGCAATTCCATTTGGTGAAATTAATTATTGAAAAATGATGTGATTTGTATAATCATTGTTGTATACATAGAATAAACTGGAGATATATTATATATGGCGAATAATTATACTACATATGTACACAGATACATATACATACATGTATTACGAGGCTCGTAAGGAGTGTCGTATTACGTAATCCCGCGTATATAAGCGCAAAGCTCAAACGAAATCTTAAGGAATTCCACAGTACATACACTCATACCTACAGTATGTATGTATATATGCATACATTCACCTTATAGGCGTGTGATAGTATAGTTTCAGTTCGCACGCGAGAAAATGTTGATCTGTACTATTTCTATTTGACCCACGTACGATATGAAACATTAAATGATATTAATTATGACCATATAAAGCCACACATGTTGGAGTTTTTATTTCCGATTCCGAAACGGAAGTTGTACAGACTGTTGACCGGATATTCAAGATCATCCTGCCTCGTCTTGATTAGTTCTAGCTTACGAGGTAATAATTCTCGGACCGACGCTGAAAGCGATCCTAATTGGTGAAAAACTTATTCCTTTCTTTGAACAATATTTTGAGACCGTAGGTATTCTCATTACAGATGTATAGCTGCAGTTATTCTGACGAACAAAAAAATTTATATTCCACTGATTAAAATCTACGGAGTGACTCTCTCACTCTTATCAAGTGAACAGTCACTCCAAAGAATTTGGAAAATGTACACATTCGTCCGGTGAAAATGAAACCCAAATAGATGAAATTCTGAAATGACTCTTTTGTATGTACTAACGATAAGTGGGACATCCTAATTGTAAGCATTTTCACAATAAATACCTTTTTTTGGAACGCTTGCTGTCGTACTATTTTTTTTCCGAGAGTAGCATTTTTGAAGAGTATAACGTTCAAATTTGGTTTAAAAATATTGAAAATTGACAAAGTTATTATTTTTTAAGCGAAAAACCGTCTTTTTTGAATTTTTACCTCTTCATGATTTTTCGTCAGTATATAAGTTGCAATTTTTTTTTTTTTCAAAAAATCAATTTTTCGTCCATAACTTTGGAAGTTTGAAGCATGTTCTGTAATTTTTCTACATACTTTGGAGTGACAGTTCGCTCACAATCACTTTTTGAAAACTGACTGGGTCAAATTGCCCAATTTAAAAAAAGTACCAAGGATTTTCCAGGGGGTCCACTCCGCCCGCTTCTCCCCTACGCGATGAAAATGACATTTGTAACAAGAACGGAAACAAAAACAAAAATTATGTAAGAAAGAAGGGCCTTTGATGAAGCCCCCTAAGATTCTGATTTTAAATACCACGAAATCATTTCAGTAACAAAAATTCTGGGACAGCAGTGTTCAGTATATGCAAGGTATACCTGGGTATGTAAATCGCCTCACGTAATCTTCTGACTCAAGTCTGAAGTGTAGAATGGTGCAGATAACCGATAAAGGGCGTGACATGTAGGTTAAATTAAGAGCTGATAACAATTCAGCAGATAACGCGTCGCTTGGTTCCCCGTGTTCCTATTTTTAACCGTGCGTCAAACGATTGTACATGTGCATTATAATACCTTTTTACGGCACAGGCATTAAAAAGTACTTTATACCGCTAAGTTCAAAGTTGCGGTATAAAGTCTTTGTTCCGCAACTTTGATGCGCAGTTCGAAGTGCGCATGTCAAACTTGCGGAATAAAGTCTTTATACCGCAGGTTACCCCCTCTCTATACGCAGTTCGTGCGGAACTCAACTGGCGTCAAAGTGACTGTAGATGCCTTTTCCGTAAAAAATATTGTATGGGGCGCGCGCAGAAAGTAACTGTTCGGCAAAGTTATGTTTTTAGTACTCGCCGTTGCTTTATAAGGCTCTTTCTGCGCATGCCACATAAATATCTATTAATGCACATGTATCATATGCACCGGGAAAAGATTTTGAAAAGAAAACGGAAATGATTATTGCTATTTCGCTTAAGTCGAGTTACTTCATGAAGGCTTCAGGTCTGTGAAGTGAACCCGTAAAAGAAGCCCTAGATAGAATTAGCGAACTCAACTATTTTCTGTACACCAAGATCCGCGTACGTAGGTAACTCTCTCTCTCTCTATCTTCTCCGCAAGTCTCTCTTCAGGCTAGACGCTGGGATATATACTAATAAAGGCAATAAGCACACAGTTTTCTACCTGTGCAGCATGGTCGTATCGGATCAACTGATCGTTACATTCATTTTTCTGAACATCGGCCCATTTCAGAATACGATCAAGATTCTCAGGGTAGTCTACTAATTTTTTTTGGAGAAAATGAAAAACAAACTCAATACCTAATATTTCGAGAATTTCTGTATAAGAATTTTTGTCACAGTCCTGAGTTTTTCCTCGTCATAGTTGATCAATCATTCTTGACAATACACAATTTTTATTCAATTCTCTTATACATTAGTGACGTACTTTTATTATTCAAGTTTTAAAAAACTAATATTAGAAGAATGGCTTCCAATTTCCATTACGCAGTGAAAACCTAGACAAGTTTACTTTTTGCATCAGAATGAGAAATCAGAAAGGAGTTCCCATGTCATAAAGTCCCAATCAAGGTGATTTCATTGGTTGCAGATATTTGGTAGCTACAGTGGATGCAAGCAACTGTTCAATCCACAAGAAGATAGAAAAATTGGCTCAATAACTAATTTTCAAAATCTCTTTTTGCAAACGTTCGTGTCTAAGGAATAGATATTTCCTTCAGAGAAACCCGGTGTGATGGACCGGATGAGTAATTATCTCGATGAATTTTTCTCATCAGATACCCTGCCAACACTGAATTCGTTCTTGCGTCGAGATTTTGGCTCCATGTTCACCCCAGTTAGCGGGTTTGCTCGAATTACTAAATTTTCTCCATTTTCTGTTCTATCGCCTCTGCAGAGAAAAGTATAATAATCGAGATAAATCTCGGTCCAGCGGACCCACGCGAGGGTATATATTCATTGGGACTTACTATGAGACTCGCGGTCTGGAGGCTCCGTTCACGGTCACTGACCTTTGTCTCTCTCTCTCTCTTCCTTTATTTCTCTTGTTCTCTTTTTCAATTTTTTATCTTCTCCCTCTGCCTCTGGCTCACCTAAGAGATCGCGGTCGCAACGATCGGATCGCGGTGCATCTCTCTCACAATCAACGAGTACGTACCATACTTTTACCCACCGCTGCGCCACCATGCGGCATCCAAATTTATGGGGGATTGAAAATTGTGGTGAAAAGAAGAAAAAACTAGAGATACGCGCGTCTTTATTTCTCCCAACGATTCCCAGCAACCCCATCCTCGGCGGGTCCCCGTGCCGAAACCGCGCGGAGGCGAAGGCTGCGGGGAATTGGGATGGATTCCTTCGTAATTGCCTACCGGGGGTTGCATTCCCGCTGCAGTATGTATACTCCGATCGAAGATACGTGCAGCAGCGGTCGGACACGATTTTTTCATATGCAGTTTCGAGAATTTTCAACTTTCGTTATCAAAATTATCGCCCGAAAATTTCTCATTAGTATTCCTAAAAAATCATGAGTTACGTTCACTTTGCATACGTTTCTTCTTAATTATCGGCGATCATAAATCCCGATTCATATGCACAATAAGATAAGATGATCATTTATTCAGATGCACAGAGAATTCTATAGTGCTCGAGCACTTCTTATTATATACCGTTAATTATTCATCGGTATACTTCTTCTTCTTCTTTCCTGGTCACGCTCAACCATTCCTTTCTTGGTCACTGTCCGCATCACGCGACCTTCACCTCTGCACCTCCTCGCGAGTTTACGATCGAGCCTTAATTTTCATACTGCGCTTCACGATTTTAACATTTTTTATAAAAATAATACAGAATTCGTCCTCGATTGACAACAAATTTTTAGCTACATTCGAACCGAAGGTTTGAACCGATGGATTAAACAAAAAAATTTTGTCATCATCAGTTTTACAAATTTACAAAGAAATAAGAAACTCTACTTCATCATAGACATAAAAATTGTCCTAAAAAGATCAGCACAGATCAGCACAGAAGAAGAAGAGCAGCTGTTAAGTCCCGTTGAGTGATTTTACGTTAGAAAAAAAAATCAGTGTTCGCCATTTTATTTCAAGTAGCTGGTATATGTAGTTATGCGGTGTGTACCTACGTGAGGAAGGTTAACCGGGTAACTGTACCGTATACACTTGATGGTCCAGGGTGTAATACCAACCGTACACTGCACACAGACTCATACGATACAAGGTGAAAATATGATATAATGCCGGTACAACCTCGTGACGTGACGCGAAGCCGCGAAGGGAATGGACGAAATATTAACGAATGAATGAAGGAATGATGCTTTCGATTTCGTTGAAAAATCTTGCCTTCATGAATATACATAAAGATCAGACCGCGATTATACTATACGAGGCTATACATCCACCATTGACTGAGTCTAACGCTACACTCTCTGTACTGTTCACATAGAGAACTAAAAGTTGTCTGAATTCATTTCTGGTGCTTATACTTCATCAAAATGTTCGATTACTAGCATAAATATGGCTTGAAGAAAGTCTAGGATACAGTATTCCAATAATTAATTAGTTTAGAACCAATGATGGAGCAACTAGGGTTGCCAACAACGGTGCATCTACCCTATGAACGGCAAATGTTCAACTTTTTGACGATAAATGTTGTTTTGACTTTTGAAGATGTCTTTGAGGGGACATTTGTCATCCATAGGACGACTTTTGGACAAGTTTTAGTCTCTGGTATTCCGGTTTTCATAGTACCCTCTTCAAACTCTTTACACAGCTTCACAATAGTCCGCCCTACGTAACGCAAAGTAACGGGGCGCTTTTCAGAATCAACTATTCACAATTATAGTCCGGATCATAAGGTTCGAAATGAGGCCCGAAGGGTGTAACGATCAGACATGAAATGACCTGACTAATTGTTCAAATGTCATAAAAATCATATGAATAGCAATCACTTGTCACCACATAATCTGTGATTTAATATCGTATCTGGAAATTAAATGTAGCTAGGATGCGAGTTGATGGTTTGTGCCAACACCGCTATCTCCGCAGCTATAAAGGGCAGCCAGCGATTACCAATCTCGTTTATTGGGTTCCCTTAGCGTCAGTCGACCAGAAAAGGTTGAGGGTTGGACACTTATTGTCAGTCAAGCCCCTAGCCGGGATAGAATGTCCCCTATGCATGAACTGGTGCTACAGGTTCGAGTGGAAAGTGTATCACACCTACTTAAAATACTTTGCTGCTGCTGCTTCAAGCATCAGTGTCTACTTCCATTATTAATATATCAGTCGTCACGTCGGGTCGGTAATCAATAAATTAATCTTATCTTCTTTTTTACTGTATAGTCACACTTCAACGTTCCGGCAGTTTCACGGTTAAATATAATACATACTATCCGAAAAACGGGGACGCCGACAATTCATATACATGGTGAATTGCTAACGATTGAACACTCCGAAGTTGGCTGGAATCGAGAAACAAGCTTTCAGAAAGTTCTGAACCAACGAAACTGTCTGAAATTTGCCTAATTATAGGCTGACACCGGCTCTTTGGTTACCCGCTCGAAAGGAGTCTGCGTTTGTACAATGCCGGGCATTTTCCAGTCCGAGGAGTTAAAAGTGGTTATTATTGTACTCCGCGCATGCGCATTCGGGTCTGCACATTTTCAGTCGGCGCTTTCGCACGTTATGAAATACAGTTGTTCAGCTCGTTGACTATGAGAAGCGCAAGAAGATCGCAATCTGCGAACCTACATAGATAAGATAATTTGCTTTACGCAGACGTCACCTGACTGAACAAAAAAAAAAAAAAATTAAACACGATGCCCCGCGTCATACGTGACTAAAATTGCACAGGTGCTAGAAATCTATGTTTAGATTGACGATACCTGTGTGAAAAAATTTGGCCAACTCGAACGAGCATTTGAGTACACTTTTCGTAACATGATTATCGAATTCCATAGATAACAAGTGATTTGTCAACTGTAGATACGGACAACGGGGAATTATTTTATAAGCGTGCGTACAAAGGTCGGTTTTTTTTCACAGAATTTCGATCGATATCTTTGGTATTATACTTTTGACTTACCTTCGTGTGGAGAAACGCCAAGGATTTATTGACATTTTCAATTTTGTGAACTCGCATTCGGCCGTTGTTGGGTTTCGCCAATCTTTCGCCAGATATTATTTCCAAAAGTTTTAGAAGCTTCTTTCCATCGGCTAGATCGCTGAACAAATCCTCCACCTCCATACGAGCCTGAAATATTTGATAGACAACTGTGATGATAAAAAAAATCTGCAACCAAATGTATATGCAAAGGAAACTAAAAGGAAATTAAAATTGAAATCACGTCGAAGAATTCAGGAAAAAATGACATATCCTCTCGCAAAGGTGTGAAAGAAACGTTACACGTTGGGTCTTGTTACGTCTGCACGACTGCACCATGCACACAAAGCGTGTTTCTGCATCCCTTTATCCTTTCCACGTTCAAACCATTTCAGGGTCCCAATAATTCTCACTAATGGCCTGACCAGTTGTTACCGTTTTGCGTTTGGAGTTTATGGTCCATTGTGTAATGGGGCATTCCATGTCAACTCGACCAATGATTTTCCCCCACCATTTTTGATTCGCTTCGCAATTTTTTATGATATTCTTCGAACACAAAAATCTCATTTTCCATCCCGATCATTTTGATTTCGAGGTGATTTTGTATCGATACAAAAACAGAGTATTGTAACACTTGCCTTCAACAAAAATGAGTTTATCCATTTTGTAAAAGTTTTCTTTTGTATGTGAAGTCGTTCTTCTTGCAGGGCCTTGATGCGGCCCTGCTCAAACTTCAAAACATCCTCTCTCTGAGTCATTCTTCTTTGAATATCTGGACCACCCCTGTATCTGTCAACCCTCTGTGGGGTATGCTGCGATGGGAAGTCGTAATCGTATGTCTGTTTATTTGGTACGACGCGGCGCCCCGCGCTGGTCTCATACTGCGCACCTGAAATCACAGAAGAAAAACGCATTTTTTTTTCTTACTTTTTCTCATGATTTATGATATAAAAGTATTATTCCACTGGTTACCATCACATAAATCGTCTATAGGTCCCCCCAAAGTGCGTATACAGAACCTACACACACTCTATCTCAGATAAGGATAACTTATCGCATCGTACAGGGTAGAAAAATATGTGTGAACTCATTGTGACATTCCGAGAATAGTTTCGAATAATTCTCTTTTTCAGATTCATTATATTGAATTTAGGATAAAATTCCAATGACCGGACTGATTGAAAAATCCAAACCCTTCGAATTAGAGAAAATGTTGGATGTGTTTAGAATGTGTTAAAAAATCAGCTGCACCTCAGGAACATCCTGTGTTCACTTTTTCTTTCTTTCTTTCTTTCTTACAATAGCGGCTAATTTACACCTTAGGTAATTAGTACCCCGATAATTAGATCATGCAGGTGGTGGTAATTGAAACTATGCCACAACTATCATTGTTGTCTGATTATTCTTGGCTATAATTACGCGTTAACGCAATGGTATTATTTTCATACTGAACGATGTAGTCATACGTTGAATTTATCTGTTATTCTGTTAGCTCGGCAAATGTTTCTATAGATAAGGCGTGAGAATGATGTGGTAATCAATGTACGCATCTTTCTACCGTCGCACAGAATTAAATAATAATTATTATGCACTAGCGTTACATCTCTTCTATAGATTAAAAATATGCGATAATTGGACTGAAAAATCAATTGATACAATCTTAACCATCATTTTTTCATTATTTCATTGAATGAATTATCTTACCGTATCTGTGCGCCATTTTCTCTTAATTGTTCTTACAATTTTAATATATTTCCAAACCGTTTTTATTCCTCACATCGTATCCGCAATTATTTTTTCCTCATGACTCATCATTTTTTTTTGTCTATATCGCTACTTTTATTCGATTATTCCGATCGACTAACTGCACTCGAGAGAGAAGAATTAACTTGCTCGCAACACCGCACCGACATCGACACTGAAACTGATTCAGGTATTGTGGTCAATGGCAGTCATACGCGGAGTCTTATCGCGGGCTTTTATGCCCGTATATAACAAAAGGCCGGCGAGTGGATACTCCGCTGATTATTGTCCGCATTAACGTGGCTCCGTTTCAAATCGGCGATACTTTTATTACTGCGAAATGTTTGAATACCAACTGATACGGTGGTTATATTCTCTGTAAAAAACCGAAACGATTTTGTATAAGCGAAAATGTTGAAAGATTTGTACTTTTCAAATGGCAGGGATTCCAATTTTTACAGCTGAGAGTAACGGTCGCGCTCAGCGATCAGCCAATCGCGACGTCAGGCGTCACGCGCACGTCGCTCGCCATTGGCTTAGCGCGAATCGCTCTCATTTAAAACCTATCATTCGCTCGCTATTTTGCCTCGAATAAATTCGAAACGGATTTAATTGAACCGGAAGGTGGTCTCATTATCAAGTATTTCAATTCCCTGCTTGCTCGGCTGAAGCTACAAATAAATTTTGTATGTTCAGATGATTAGCACGTGATTATATATGCGTGTCTACTTATTGATTTATTTCCTTCTTTGGCCTGCATATGTATTTAAATCGATTATCGCACAATCATTTGAAATTCCTACGACCAATACGCCATCACTTTTCGCGGTAATAGATTGACTCATTGAGGATATATTCACCGTTCTCGCAATTTCATGCAATAATTGGAATAGAGAGAGAGAGAGAGAGAGCTGCGGGTCAGTTGGTCTGATTGTCGGGGAAAACCATCCGCGGATGTGATAAGCCTATCGCGTTGGTATTTTATAAGGATACGAGCAACATTTATTGATAAATATATATATAACAACGCGGACAATCATAAATTATCAAATTCACTTTCCGTCACAAAATAGCGACAAGCATAAACGTCTAGACGGTCAACACACGTAATTATACGTACATAATGCTTGATATATGAGTAATAAGGATTGATTGGTGCTATTCGCGTGTGGCTGGTCAATTTCTGAGCTAATTTGAAGAAAAATTAAAGAACCTACGCCTTTAACTATAAACTCTTCCGCAAAAATTTCAAGGCTCTAGACAGAAGTAACGCAGCGTTCAGCTGGACTAAGAACGATAAATCATTGAACCCCGCCATTCCCTCTCCAACTATTTCCACATAATGATTTATCACTATTGTACAGTATATGTTATAGAGGTAATATACAGTATACAATATGCGGTTATTGACAACCGTGATATTTATCACCTCAAGAGAAATGTAAATAGACAGAAATACTCATTCACAGCAGATTTCCACTTTTCTTTTTGCCAATCATTTTTTTTTTTTTATTTTTTATCTTCCTCTCCTTGGTAGTTTCACTATTCTAGAATGTCAACACATGTACGGATCAGCATGCAAAATGCAGAGGTCTAGACTTTCGATATATACGTGTCTGCGTGAGGAGATTAAATTCCCATTGTTAAAGCCGGAAGTACGCGGATATAGTAACCGGAAATACGGTATACTGCCCCTGTAGTTACCTACGATGTTGTATAGCAGCATAGGTTGAAAATGAGATGAAAAAACTTCGACTATCGTAAAAATGGTGCAGAAACAGCATAAGAAAGTTAGACATACTGACTAATATCATGATTAATAGTAAGTCCATCAACTTGTGAAAGAAGAAGAAAAAAAAATGATGACGGCACCGGCATCATGTGGTCCTGGCCATATTTGATGTATGCGGCATAATCTTCGTACGCAATGATACATTCAATGATGACGAAACTGAACGACAGACGGAGTATGTATGTATGTATGTATGTACACAGCGGTAAGGCGATAGCAGGCAATTTGTTCAAACAACATTCGCGAACGGTTAGCGTGATGACATTTCTATATTAAGGACTGTGCTGCAAAGCGTTTAGTTACAGAGAGAATGAGCTCTGCGACGGTAGATAAAAAAGACAGAGTCATCCAGACGTTATTACCAACTCAAGCAACGCGTTCTTCATAGATTATAGTCTTTCGTTACATTTTATTATTGGTATTTGTGCGTATCTAATGTGTTTATAAGGCGTTTGTTGTGCACGGAGAAGGGATTAATCGCCTCTCAACGCTATTCATCATTCTTTTACCTACTATAACGACACCATTAAAAACCAAATTTTATAATTGTTCATATCCCTGCTTTACTCGTATCGATTTCGATTATCGACGGGGTTGTACCAAGTTCTCAATTTTTTGTACAACCGTATTTGTCACTATACCTTGCCTCTGTTACCTGTCGAATCTATCTTGGATAATTTGAGGCATTTCGGAACCCTGAATCTCGCGAGTCTTCAATTGTAGGACAACTTCGGGAAATTTCAAAGCGCTGGAAATTGTTTTGTTGAAGTCGAAGAGTGATGGCAATTTTGGGAGGAGAGGTCTGATTCATCTCAAACGAGGGGTTGACCACTCCTGAAGTCAGTTGGCATCAGCCAAAGTCACTTGAAGTCAGTTGACTCCATGAAGTCTTGAAGTTAGTTGTATATGCACGAGTGGATCAACTCCTCGATCTCAAATTAACTGCCGGAGTCTCTTTCTCTCTCGAAATGATGGACTGCGGGTGTGTTAAAGATACTTGGAGCCTTTGATGGGTCTTTTATTATGCTGTGAACCATATTTCGCGCGGTGTTCTTGCGTAGGAGTGAGAGACACAAGCTCCAATGGATGTTCCGCATTCATTATTTTATAGATTCCTGGAGCCTTCGAATTTGCCACAGCTGGTTTTTCTTCTTCCAAACCGTGGAGAATTTAACTCACCAACGATGGCGGTCACGGGTTGGTATAGGTCTGGAAATGGATTATTTCTACAACCGATCGAGACTTGTTCAAACATAAACCACCGTCTCGTGTATTTTTCCCCCGATATGAGTGTGAAGCGCTGCAAAGATATCCCATACTTCCTGTTTATGAAAGCCCTGCACATACTCAGCATGTGCGATGCTGCAGTCTGCACTTCCTGCCGAATCCCAAATTTTCTTCTCTTTCCTGGAAAATGTCGGGCCAGATGTGGTTCACGTTTGCAGAACGGAAATTCTACAGTCTCTGTATGTACAGCCGCCTTGAAACCCCTGCGGTGATGCACTTTGTATTTACGAGTTTGACGTAAACCGCTATACCGGATGTCAACGAGGGAGAGTGCATGGGCTCATGTTCCCGTTCCCTTCTCGTATTTCCAGATGCAGATACCGGTTGACATTTTTCTCGATTTACACGACACACGTAGCTACTGTTCAAACCGTGTTTAGATCTCTACGCAGAAGACTTGATCCCATCCTGCAAATAGTTAGCGCCATTCTGTTCAGTTTTAGCGTGGATAGCATCAAGTCTTTTGCATCTTTACACCCGGACATTCGTATGGCTTCAGAGTTTACGGATGAATTAATACCGGACGACAGGCAGATTTGTTATAATTCTAAATTACCTATAGTCGATTTGGGTCAACTTTGCAGCAATTTATTCGTTCATCGAAGTTGTTCATTATCTAACGATGCGGAAAGTTGAATAACCTGTCATTCGTCACAGACATAAATTGTCCACTTGAGAAATTAACTGCTTTACAGCAATAATCGTATTTACCAAAGTACACTTTTTATATCTTCATTAAACTATATGAGCGTTGTAATCATCGAGGTTGTAATTCTAGATAAGAGAAGAGTATATTTTTCCATTCTTTCGCAGACTTCAAAACAATAGCGATAAAACTGTCTGCATCTTCGACCAGAAAGTTTTTTCACATTCTTACAACAGATGGAACTCTGAGTTTTAAAGAAGATTTCGGAGAGTTTGTCGCTCATTCGTGAGGGTCTGTAAACATAGGTGAATGAATTAGGATGAGTATGCTCAGATAATATCGAGGATAATATACTACTAGAACCCAATCAAAAGTGTTTTTGTGGGCGTTGGTATTACACAGTCGAGTCTTTTTGTAATCGTGATGTGATCAAGGCCAGACTGATTCAATTCTCGTCAATTTCTGACTACATACTTTGCCGAAACATCCTCTTCCCGCATCGGAACTGACCACAATATCACCTCAAGGGTTGTCATGGTTGAAATAATACTATCGCATAGACGTTTTAGACTTGACCCTCGGAAATATTTTAAAAAATGTACAGTCTTTCATTTAGAGCAATCGAGTAAAGTCACCGAATGTATTGCATGTCGCCAAAGAGCCAAAATTCAAAGTAAATCAGAAGCGCTGTGATCGATGATGTGACGTTTAAGAATTTATTAATTTGTCATCCATATATATACATATAAGCCCTGAAATTATACCGCCTAATCAATTCTCACCAAAGCTAAACGGATTATAACGCTGCCAAGCGCGGTGGTAAATCTTGTCAATGTAATGTAATCAATACAGCCGAATCCCCGCGTGACGGTACAGATCATAATTAATTAATTAATTAGGAGCACGTGAAATAAAGAAAAATCATAATTTCTGATCCAAATAGCGCATTTTGGAACCCGCAAAAACGATTCCTGACTCTCCGTATAGATAAGTATCTACACTCTACAGGTAGGTGTAGTAGTACGGCAATGACGTCAGACGCACTAGAAAGTTGACGAGAAAAATCTACATTCTTGGGGTCCACCTTGACAGTTTAACATTCTCACACAACTCTACCGATGTACAGTCAGACCGTATCGACCTGCATATAATCATACGAAAAGTAAACGGCGTTGTATCAGCCAAGTTCACGAAATTTTGTTTCAATATGATATCGGGTCGGGAAATGTTAGGAAATGTCAGGAGATGTGGGGAAGATATGGTGTACACATTTTGGCAAGTGATTTACCCCTCGGTCGATTCACAATTGAATTAAGGAGAGCAGCGCTGATATTACTAGGGAGGCGCAGAGAGAGAGGGAGAGAGGCACATGTTTACATAGGCGCCACGTTTTATAATGCATATATATATATATATATATATATATATATATATATATATATATATATATATATGTACGGAAAACGTATGTGACACAGTAGAGAGAAACGGGTACCTACGGTATAGTAAGGTAGGTATAACGCTTGTCGTTTGTTTCGTATTCTCGGCACGCGATCGTATAATTACGTCATCGGATAGCCCTTTATTGTTACGTGATTCGTTTACGACCTTGAACGAGAAAGAGAAGAAGAGCAAAATGAGGATAGAAGAAGAAAAAAAAAACAACAACAACAGAGAGTAGGAACAGTTATTCAATTCTCACGCGTATTATTCACTTTGAAATAGTGATCCAGTTGAAAATGTATTTCGTCCCGACACTTGGTCAAACCCTCCACAACGAGGTGATGATAATTTATGTAATGAATTTCAATAATCTACCGTAGAGATAAGATACAGATTTTTTATTTTACTGTATACGGGAATATTGGAATAATTTTACTATATTGTTGTGCCTAATAAACGTGTGAAAAAAAATTGAAAGACGCGGCGTCGCGGCAACGAGACGACTCTGCTGCCCGCGCCGTCAGAAGATTGGAATTCAACAAGCACTACCTTACAATAAAACTGTTTCATGCTATATGGATAATTTATATACCCACAATCCACTATTGTTATACGTTTAACAAAAACGTGTGTCCGTCTGTCATCTCTCAAGGGTAAGAGCGTAATAATTCGTATTCATGTCTTATAGACTATCAGACTATCAGAATATTCCGAGGAGGAGGAGGAGGATGAAATGAAAGAGTTTCATTCAATCAACGATTCTCATACATAAAAGTTTCAACGACGGTATATACGACTTCATTAATCGGAAAAAATAACGTGGAAAGAGGCACGAATTCATCATTCTCTATGCATTTTTCTTTTCATCAAGTTGATGCTGAACTGAGGGAGAAGAGGAAGAGCGAACGTTGTGGTGTGGAATTACTCTCAGTGGGGGGGGGTATTGGGGGAAGAGAGATTTAGCTGTCCGACAGGCCTCGCACATTGCTTTGCTTTGCTTTGCTTGCCTGCTCAGATTCAGATTTCAGACGCGCCCGGCTATGGCTATGGCTGGCTCTATGCATCGGCACATTCAACGAGCACGGAGCGTGGCCGTATAGTTGAAACACAACAACCAAGCGGTGACTTTCAATTCTTCTAACTCAGTTCAACATTCATCGCGGCGAACGATTAATAATCGCGTGCATAGAGGCGCGGATGGATTGAACAGGTGTCTATGCGGAAACAAATAATGAGACACGAAAGAGGATTTGGAAGAGAAGAATAAAACTGTATGGGAAGAACCGCAACAGATTGTTATGGATTCGATCAAGAGCCCACAAGCTCTTACCTCGCGGCCGCTTACATTAGCTCGCATCGACTCTCGGCATCCTCTCAAGGTCTAACACACAAATGCCACCGCGTCGTCGAAAAGGTCCCTCTCTCGATCTACACACAGCACGCTACATACATCGCGCGGCTTTTCGTATCACAATTCATGTGGACAAGATTGTGATTATACCACCATACTATGATCTTTCGACAGTCGTTTCTCTTACCTTCCCTATGTGTGTGTGTGTGTGCTGTTTTTATCCAAATCCAGGCGTGAATGGGAGATGGAAAAACAAAAACTGATCGACGCAGATCACACTCGATATATTGTTGTTGTTGTTGTTGTTGTTGTTGTTAGTAGACACTCACTGTGGCACGATAACCGGTGTTTACTCCGTTCACAAACTCAATATCCCTGTATTTATCACGCCGCGCCGCGTACGTACTACGGAGTACAAAACGTGCCTTTGCGGTATTCGAAAATTGTAACGGAATTTGACCCGTGTGCGCAGAACACGCGTAGTTTAAAGTTCAATTTTCGTAACGCGTTCGTCTTCGATGCGTCGCACCTTTACCTTTGCCTTTGCCTTTCGGCCTACTACCTCCGGCTAGAGTCGGACTGGTCGTCTTCCATTGCGAACCATTCCAAAACCCTACCGCTTGCCGCTCCTTCACTTAGGCGCTCTTTCTCACGACGTATGTTATCTCGAGTAGCGGGGATTTCCCCCCACCCAACGATTGCACTCGGGTTCGGACAACTTTCCCCTCTCGGATATGGTATTCGAGGTAATAACAGAGTGCGACGCAAACCACGCCGACTTTTCTTACCACTAGCGACATCTGTGTCTGCCGGCGTCGGTCGACCATCGGAACAAGAAAATAAGAAACTACGGACTCGCATACTGTTTCACATTTTATTATTATTGCATTATTCATATTTCTAGTCGTATACAATATTGTAAAAAATGTTATACATTCATATACCGTTGACTGAAGATCTTGACTATCATGATTCATGGATGAGTTGTGCAAAATATGTAAAAAAAATTACTATAATAAATAAGAAGGGAAAACTAATATCTACGTATCTGTCTTGTCACCAGTCTTCCGTTGTCCTCGCACTACTAACTGGTTCGTACCTGTACGTTCCCTGAATTGTGTTTGTTATACGCACTTTAGCTACAATCTACGAGAAGAAACAGATGAGCGCCAAGGGGGCATGCGCACGCATTGCATTGTGGATGCAGCAATGATCAAAAACAAATGAATATTAAAAAAAAAAAGAAATACGAAGCAAGCAAAGTAGTCGATAAGGCAGTTTCCTGCTATCTCCACCGTCGGCGACAGAGTCAATGCTCTACACACTGACTGATGATATTCGGACATGGTTTTTAGGTGAGGGGGGTGCCGTTCTTCTCCAAAATCCAATATGGCGTATTGTTATTGACACCAATCGCACGGTACACGACAGTTAAGTGAGAGCGATTCGTTATTCTGTTGGGCGACCAAGACCGACATGATGATGGACTACTTCGTGACGAATAATTCCCTGGCACCGGCACCAATGGGCATCCAAAGTACCGCGGGTGCCGTACCGGTAAAAAATGACAAGGGTAAGTTTGTCCCGTGAAAACAATGTCGACATCAACGTTTCCCTGTATCGATGAACACTCTGAAAATCTACAGGCGAGTTGTCGATGAAGAAGGTGAAAGTCCATCGCTATGTGTCCGGCAAACGTCCCGACTATGCGCCGATGGCGAGTTCCGACGAGGAATCGGACGACGAAGACTTCATGGACAAACGAGCCCATAAACCGACCGAGGAGGTCGATGCGGTCGCGGATATCCCCGCGCCTTCCCACTCGAAATTGAGGGACGAGGATGATCCGAGACTCCGGAGGTTGACCAGGGTGGAGAAGCACAAGGATGCGGACACTGAGATCAGGGTCGAGAGACACAGGCACATCCACGAGCCCGAGATCCTCGAGACGGAGCCGGAGAGGTCGAGGGAGAGGATAAAACTGGAGAGTTCAGATTCCTCGGAAGACGAAGAGCTGTCCGATACGGAGATCGAGAGGCGGAGGGACGCCCTGAAGCAGAGGGTCTTGTCCAAGAAGGAGGCTGACCAGGAAATGTTCCACGAAGAAGACGAGGAGAAAAGTGGAAACAGCTCGGAGGACAGCTCCGAGTACGAGGAGTACACGGATTCCGAGGAGGAAACCGGGCCGAGATTGAAGCCAGTTTTTGTCAGGAAGAAGGACAGGATCACCGTAATGGAGAAGGAGAAGGAGGCCATGAAGCAGAAGCAGGCGGAAATAGAGGCGAAGAAGATGTCAGAGGAGAGAAAGCGGCAGACTTTGAGGGTAAATTGACGACGGCTCCGGTCTCCGAAGACGTTGGATAACCGATGTGAATTCTCGTTGGTTTCCAGATGGTCGAAGACGCTATCCGGAAAGAAACTCAAACCGGTAAGAGTTTGGTGGACCAGGAGGGAAACATCAACGACGTGTGCACCGACGACGAGAACGACGAGGTTGAATACGAAGCTTGGAAACTGCGGGAGTTGAAGAGGATCAAACGGGACAGAGAAGAACGAGAACAGTGAGTTTGGTCCAGCGATTGATTTTTGGATATAGGTAACCGATCCTCTTTTATCCTCGTTCGACAGATTGGAGAGAGAACGTCTGGAAATAGAGCGCCTTCGGAACATGACGGAGGAGGAGAGACGGCAGGAATTGCGTCTGAACCCGAAATTAGTAACGAACAAAGCGGCGAAAGGAAAGTACAAATTTCTGCAGAAGTATTACCATCGCGGTGCGTTTTATCTTGACAAGGATGACACGATATTCAAGAGAGACTTCTCCGGTGCTACGCTCGAAGATCATTTCGACAAGACCATATTGCCGAAAGTTATGCAAGTTAAAAACTTTGGACGAAGCGGTAGAACCAAGTACACACATCTCGTGGATCAAGACACTACCCAATTCGACTCACCTTGGATTTCGGAAACTACTCAGAACCTGAAATTCCATAATAATCAAGCAGCAGGAATGAAACAGGTCTTTGACAAGCCGTCGCTAAAAAAACGCGGAAATGACAATTAAATGGCGAAGACTGCAGGAAGAGGCCCGTTTGCACACAGAATATCGAACTTGCATTATTCATTGATTCTGTTCATTGAAGATTTCAAGAAAGGCTTGTCAATGGACACAAACAACCGCTGATAACTCAGTTTTTTTTTAATCCGAATATAATGTTATTAAATTTCACATCGACAACATTGATATGCTATGCAAAGTAAATAAAAGGCACGTGTCGTTGAAAATATTTAAAACTTAGATTTATAGGAGTGAAAAATGGTCAATATCGACACTATTTAATAAATTGATCCCAAGTTACATTCAACAAATTGTAACAAAAATTATATCGTATCTGAAACGATCGAACAAAAATTGAACCTCGGTAAGCAGCAACGGTATGCGCATGCACCGGTGAATTTGGAAACATTTTTTTTTTCCCCCCACAATTATCACTGTAATTTGTATGTATAATTAATTCAAACCGTAGCCCCTAAACATAGAGTGATAGAATTGCGAGTTTTGATTAGAAATATGTTAAAATAAACTCTAATTGCATGTAACACTTAAACTATTGTTCCATTCGCACAGCTCTGAATACTATGTGAAACTGCCCAGTTTTTAACAAATTTGAAATTCGGACAAAACCGGATGTTTCGGCATCGCCGGCGTAGGCTTTGTTCAAAATTTAGGCGGCTTATCCCCCGTTAATTGTAACATTTATGTTTTCACATTTTATCCACCTGGTGTCCATGGAGAAACCGAACAGCCCGGAGTACCAGTCAACATTGATTCGGATCGAGAACACTTATTGTTCTACTGTCTGCGCCTCAACTCTTTCAAGGCTTGTTTAGCTGCGGCGCATTTGGCTTCTTTAGTATTTCCTCCGAATCCGTGAATGATTTTTTTCTTGCCGAAGATTGTTACCTCCAGGGGCACCATTATGGTGTCTGTGTCGTGCAGCTTCGTCGCTTCGCTGTAAACAACGCGAATTATTAGATCGCCGTAATCGGTAGCGATCGAACTTTGCTAAGTAACACTTACAAGAACTTTGGATGGGCTCCTTGCGTCTCGTTCAGCACCCGGATCGGTTGCTTCGGTACATTTTTACTGAATTCATCTAAAGCAGGAAATTGAAAAATCAGACACTTGACTTCATATTTGTTTTCAACTCACCAATTTCACGATGCATGAAGGCGTAGTAGATCTTCCAAACTTGGGTCAAACTTTTACCGCTATCGAGGTAAATTGCACCAGCCAAAGACTCGAATAGATCGCCCAAAACTTTTGGCACGCTTACGAATTCCGCCATACTGTGACGACTTTCTTCCAATAGAACGTACAACAGCTGCAAGACGTGTATAAAACAGATTATCAACAACTCGGCGATTAGAAATCACACGACATACCTCGTCGTCGATCGCGTGTTGTCTTTGCTCTTGAAACGCGGCGAACCTATCTATCATGTCGTTGAGCAGCGGAGAATACGCCATGAGATACGTATGCAGTCCGTACCTTACGGACAGGCAGGCAAACGTCACGTTATTAACCAGCGCAGATCTCAAGTCCGTGAGTTGCCCAGGAGTGAGGCTGTCGCAGTTCTCGTATATGTACGCAGTTATCAGAAAATCTGCAATTCAGAAGAGAAGTGTTCGTCGTCGAACTCGAAAAATTTTCGGTCGCTGTATTTCTCACCGAGTATCGCATCTCCCAAAAATTCGAGCCTCTCGTAAGACGCTGTTACGTTGTTGGCCGAATACGAGGAGTGAGTGAATGCCTGTTGAGATTTATCGGGATTATTACACACTGGGAGATGACGATTCGAGAATTTGTGATTACCTGCAGCAAGTATCCTCGGTTTTTAAACTTGTACCCCAATTTTTTCTCCATCATGTCGGCCCATGGCATGTGAAAGTTCGGATTGCCACTTCCGATAATCGGGTTCTTGGAACTGTCTCTCAGAATGCAACCGATGGATATATCGGTCGGTATTATTTGAAACCACTGCAAGATGCGCGCAGCTCCTTCGATGCCGGTGGTCTGTGAGCGAGAAGGGAAACTCGAATTTTTCTACTTGCGACGAGGTCGGAAATACTTACGCTCAAATATACTCCGATCAGAGCCTCTACGCAATCTGCAACAGTTTTGTCAGAGACCGTTTGAACGCCTAGAAAATGTTCCAAGCCGGATTGCGAGTCACCGCCATCCCACTCGAAAACCTTTTCTTGGATCTCTTCGAAGGTCTCCGTACTCAGAAAACCAGAGATTTGTTCATCCTTGGATATCTTCAAGTTGTACAAGATGTTCGGCGACACCTTAACACGATAAAGCCAGTCAACAATCCGATCGGAGTAAATCGAGAGAGAACAGAAATCCGTACCTCCGCACGTGACAGTATTTGCTGCAGTCTCCGCTGCACCGAATACGCGGGTACGATAAAATTGCTGTTCGGCGTGAACTCGTCGACTTTGATCATGCCGGGAATTCTCTTGGCGGATCCGCAGTAGTAGAGATTCCTATTGCCGATGATTTTTCCCTTTATCGAGGTCAGATGGCCTTCCGGATACTGTGGGAACTTTTCCGTCAAGAACAACGATGTGAAATACTTGAGGAAGGAATCCCCCAATGTTTCCAAAATCTCCAAGTTCATAACGTCATTGGACATTTTACTGGTCAGTGCCTGAAAGACAAGGTCGAATTACGGATAGGCTAGACTAATTTCCTCTCGCAATGACAGAGGTCGAATAATCTTTGCAAAACACATACTTCCATCAAATCAACCTGGTGCGGACCATTGGTCGTGGTTTGATGGAGGATCTTTATCGTCGGTGCTTTAACATTCGGCTTGGGAACGTTATTGAGTGCCTCGGTCTTGTTCTTCTGAAAAATGACCACAAAATCGTTGCATCGCGTTAGAGGAGAAGCGATCGTTGAAATATGGCATTTACCAGAACAGTGTTATCCTTGACGGACATGAAACGATCGTAATAATCTATGTCGATCAATTGGATATCGTCGATGTTCCTCTCGATATCCTGGGGCTCCTGGCCCTTGGCCCAAGAGTAGAGTTTCAATTCTGAATCGAGCACTAGAAGATAGGAAACATGAAAGGCCTAGACGATCTCGTGACAGAAGAGAAAACTGAAATCTCTGAATTACCGTCGAACTCTGGACCCATCAATTCGGGCCTCGGTTGGACGTTCTCCGGGAAGCAATCGTCCAAGGACAATTCTAGCTGAGGCTCCGACATCTCGGTGACCACCCTATCGCCGGAGACTCTGAGTTCCTTCCACTTTTGTCCATTGGGCAAAGTCGGTAATCCCAATTTTGTATCGCTCTGAATGATGACTCTGAGTTGTTCGGCGATAAGAAACTGCGCTATTCGGTGGACGATCGAGGGCAGGGTGGTCGCTTTCAGCCAATACAAAGATGGAAATTCATATCTGGATACCAACTCGGCCACCAAGTGCTCTTCGAAATCTTCCAGCACATCGGCTCGCTTTCGTTTACTCATGCCAGAATTTGGTCCGCTGAAAGTTGCGATACGGTCAAGCGATGGTTTGACTCGATTAATTGCTCGTCGAAGCTCACCGTGGTCTTATGCAATTAATTTTCGTTGATATCGGCTTTACTTCCAGCAGCGGCTGGGTTCTGTCTTCTATCCGAAGCCCGTGACGGGCCTCGTAGTAGGTCGCGTATGAGTAAAAGTCCAAAGTTGGAAAACTCGTTTCGGGAGATCGATCTTCGCAGATTTGAGTAACGATGTAAACGTTTGCCGCTCTGTAGTTCGGTTTGACCAAAGCTAGTTCGTAGTCTGCGGCTCTGACGTGAATCGGCTTTTCTGGTTTTATCGGCTCGACGGTAGGAAACCGCATCACAACGTCCCAATCGATTTCCCACTTGTGATTGACTTGGAAAGACGAAAAGTGTTAGATATTCATTGCGATCGAGACTCGTTGTCGACGGTACCTGGGACTATCAGGAAACTGTTCTCCAAATCATCCTTGTCATAAACCATGAAGACCTTGATCATTGGTAAAACCTCGGTGAAAATCATCGTGTGGAAAAGCCTGAGTTTCTCTATTTCCTCGTTCGTTAATCTCAGCTTAGTGTGATTAACTTCCACATTGACGTTCAACTCCCCGACGTTCATGAAGATCGAGAATGCGGATAGCTGAAGAAACGATTGATTGAATTGATTTTAGACAGAAAATACAGGAATTTGGGGAATAGAAGAGCCTCTTCTGGCACACCTCCGGCATTCTCTTGGTCGATAAAATAGCAAAACCGGAACGGTCTGCCAGGAGATTGTAAAACATCAAGCGTCTGTTGTCCTGGGGGACGCTGTAGATTGGTTTGGAGCTCAATACGTGGAGATAGAGATGCTGGTCAGCCTTCGGAAACGCAGAGTGCAGACATTCCGGATACTGCGAAGGAGAAGATCGTTGAATGCGGTATTGAGAATAGAAATTATCCCGTATTCTCGTTACTTACAAGAAGTTCGTGTTTCCTCTTTTTGGCTTCTGTGCCCGGCTGAGGCAGCTTCCCTTTTTCTTCGTCGATCCAATTCGGGAACAGATGATCGACGTTTTCTAAAATCAGATCAACCGTCACCGGTAATAAGTTGTCCGTCAGTTCCCCAGCTCGGTGCAACTCTCTGCAGCAGTTCAGAGCGGCGGAACGCTTAGCGAGCTTCGTACTCGGCATGGGACTCCCGTAGACGAGTTTCTTCAGCGGGGATATTATCGGCATTTGCAAAGTTACCTGTAAACCATTTGTTTCGTTAAAAGGAAACGCTGCGTTTCATCTACCATTGAGTACCTGAAATTGTTGCAAGTCGTCGCCCGGTTTCATTTTGATCAGCTTCCACGTCGGCGTGAGGGAGATGAAGTGCGAATTCCCCAATGTCGAACAGTAACGATTCACCAAACTTATCGCACTCGTTGCAGTCACCACGCTGATCTCCCCGTTCGCGTTTCGTACCGAATACGGTTCTATTGTGGAACTGTATAACTCCTCTTCGACCGTTTCGATCGTCGGTTCGGTGCGGAATTGCGATTTACCGATCAGAAACTGGAAAAAAATGAAATAACAATGCGAGTGTCGATGAGCCGATTGTCTTATTCTCGATTCCTAATCGCTGTCCATACCTGCTCCAGCATATTCTCAATTAATTTGTAATTTTGGTATCTAGGTCCAAATTGACCGTCGGCTTTCGACACTAAGAGCACATATTTACTGGTGGCATGACGGGCGCGACCTTTGCTTTGGATATACGACCTGACGTCCATTGGCAAATCATATCGTACGACCAAAGTGCAATCCGGAATGTCTACGCCTTCTTCTACCACGTCTGTCGCGATTATGCAGTTGGCTTGTCCATTTTTGAATCTGAAAATCATCGTTTTGTAGCGAACTCATTCGCATTTCCGTCCTTTATAAATTCCCAACTCCACTTTATCGGTTTACTACTTGAGTAGAACTTCTTTATTCCATTTCCTTTGGCAGAGAACTTCTCTCACGTTGTCGGCCGGGTTGGAACCTTGGTAGGCAGCCGTTTGGAAGCCGACCATAAACTCGGCGAGCAAGAATTTGAATCGTTCGTCCGCATCGTGTAAATTCTGTGAATACAAATTTTAATACCGTCTGAATCCGAATTTCTCTCGTGCGGATGATCATATTACCTTCAGCACCTGGTACAAGACTTTGGCTGTGAATCGTCGCTTGACAAAAACCAGCGTACAAAATTTCTGAGATTGCAATTTGTTTGCATTGAAGGTCTGCAGGATGCCGAACAACTTTTTCACTTGATCGGATGAAAATCTGTAACGTTATTAAACAACGTTTAACTTTGAGATGGCCAAATATATGTACTATCAACCGTTTGACGCACTTCATTATCTTTTGGATGTCCGTGTACCCCTCCATTTCATCTTCTAGAATCTTTCTGATTCTGGTCAGTACCGTTACGAGGTAGTCGACCACGGTCACCGCTTGCTGAAATTCATGTCCAATGAGCACTTTGACAATAAAAATTAAATTACTCCAAAATATAGGTCGCACAGACCTGATCATTCAGGGTCCTTTTAATGTACTCAAGTTGAAGCGTGTGCATCAAGGCTGCCTTATTTCCGCCATATATACCTAAGAAACAAGCCAAAGTCATGCCGATGCATTATCGGGTCAGGCTAAAGACGGTAGAACTCGATTAATCTTGAAGATGTACTTTTAGAGAACAAAATTCGTACTCAATGACGCGAAGAACAATCACCTGTGAGTTGCAGATGCTCGTCAAGATCGGCGAGAATATTCTGGAACCGGTTGCTTTTACTTTTGGGCCTGAACAAGCTGTCGCTTCTGTTCATGCATTCCGAGCTGATGTTCAATTCAACTACTTGCAGGGTTTCTCTCGCTTCGCACAACATGGCCGAGGCTCGGACCAATACCGGTAATTCCATCGGTGGGTCGAACAGGACGCACGATTCTGCAGGGTTTGTTGCATACCCCTTGACACCGATCAGCGATTCGACCGCGATGATCTTGGCGTGAAACGTTGTCTCCAAATCCTTGAAAAATACGTTTCAATCAACACCAAGAAGCAAAGGTAACAATTGTTGCCGTTTACCGATATCGTTTCCTCCAGCTTGCTCAATTTTACGTTCCCGTTTAACAGCGTCGCCGTCAGACCGAGGACTCGCGGCTGTTCGTCCTTTGGACAATCCTGAAAACGTTGCATAATAGACCGCATCGGATGGTCGCTAACTCCCCTGTGACACTCGTCGAATATCATCAGGTTCACTCGGTTCAATGATATGTAGCCGTGCTGCAGTATGTCCAGAAATATTTGCGACGTCATTACGAGTATCTGAAAGTTGGTCAACGTGTTCAAAGACTGGACCCCGCCGATCGGCACATCAGGGGCCAAGCAGTACCTGATGCTTCTCTAACTCTTGCAGCCATTCCTCTTTGGTCCAGTAGTCGACTTGCATCTCGCCCGTGTAACTGTTGCAAGTGAAGTGGGTGTGCCTGGTCAAGTATTTGTGCTGCTGATCGGCAAGGGCGACTGTGTTTACAGCGAATATTGTTCTTTTTCCTCCGGCACTGTAAGATCTAACGAAGCACGAGATTGAGGAGATCGGAAGATCAAATTAATGGATCAAAAAATTTTGATACGATTCAATAATTACTTGATGACATCTCCGCCCAATTTCTTAATCACCATCACCGCGACGTAAGTCTTTCCAGCTCCGGTGGGTAGGTAAATTATGCTGTTACACTCAACGGCCCTCTCGAACAGGTCGATTTGGTACGCCCTGGGTTTGAAGTCGTCGACCGCGGGTTCCGCCATTTTCCTGAAAGGGTAATTCCTCTTATTCTTACACAGGAAGGCAGGAGAACGTGAAAAGCGAACGTCGAGTGAAAAGATTCCTGGCACACATATCGACCCATGTAACAATGAAATAGCAACAGTTCAACAAGCGAGAAGAGAGTAACAAAAAAATCACCTACGCTGATTGAGTGTCGATTTTTGATGGTTTTTCTCGTTGTCAAGACTCCAATTTCGTTCATCTGATAAGATATTCAGACATTATGTGATAACGGGATGTTTGGCTGGTGTTTAGGTTAGAATCGTCGCCGGTATAGTGATACAGTTATGTTATTAGTTTACGCCTTACGGCGAACAGGTTTTCACGAGACGATGAGGATTGAATATCGAGCCACGTTTCACACGAGACTATCGACATCGGGTCGTTATTTCGGAAATATACCGAGGGGACTCCCGGATTTCGTTTGTTGTGTCTGATGACATTTCATCAACCCCCACCCGACTACCTGAGGAGCCAGCCAGCGCGGTAGAGCCAGCGACTGGTATAGGTATAGGGACCGTGCACACTTAAGGTGGATTTTCATACGTCGCTCTTTCTGGCGATAGCCGTGATCACGTGACTATACGATCGTCGTTTGTTGGAACACGTGACTACACGGTTTTCGCTAGCGACATAATAACACCACGTTGATAAAGCTGAAATTGTTCAGCTTTTTGTGTGGTCGCTCAAGAGCACGCCAATTCAAAATGAGTGATCAAAATTTTAGTTCATACAGGGTGTCCTTCAAATATATCTATTTTTCGATTGAAGAGAGTAATGTTATCGGTTATGTATTGTAAAATTTCAATAGCGTAAACCTCTGTTATAACGAATACCAGGCTCTACGATGCTTTTCTAATATATTTATTTCAGATTGAAAAGTAATGTTATCGGCTATGTATTGCATAATTTTTAATTTCTAATTTTCAATCTTGTAATTCGGTCACAAGTCTATTAGTCGCTGAAAATGAGCGATCGTCGCTGGAATGAGCGACGGATCCCTTTTCATGGACTAAATTTGCCACGGCGATATATTAGATGACGTCATCCATTTGTCGCTAAAATGAGCGACTAGCGACAGCATGAAAAGGCACCTTAAAGGTGGATTTTCATACGTCGCTCTTTCTGGCGATAGCCGTGATCACGTGACTATACGATCGTCGTTTGTTGGAACACGTGACTACACGGTTTTCGCTAGCGACATAATAACACCACGTAATAAAGCTGAAATTGTTCAGCTTTTTGTGTGGTCGCTCAAGAGCACGCCAATTCAAAATGAGTGATCAAAATTTTAGTTCATACAGGGTGTCCTTCAAATATATCTATTTTTCGATTGAAGAGAGTAATGTTATCGGTTATGTATTGTAAAATTTCAATAGCGTAAACCTGTTATAATGAATACCAGGCTCTACGGTGCTTTTCTAATATATTTATTGTGGATTGAAGAGTAATGTTATCGGCTATGTATTGTATAATTTTTAATTTCTAATTTTCAATCTTGTAATTCGGTCACAAGTCTATTAGTCGCTGAAAATGAGCGATCGTCGCTGGAATGAGCGACGGATCCCTTTTCATGGACTAAATTTGCCACGGCGATATATTAGATGACGTCATCCATTCGTCGCTAAAATGAGCGACTAGCGACAGCATGAAAAGGCACCTTAATGCATGCTCACCAAAGTGAGAATGTGTTGTCGTGTACATGCATACATTTTTCACCACCAAAGTGCTCGTTCTGGACCTTAGATGTCGCAACTAGTATGCATATACGCGATTATACATTATCACTTTGGTGAGCGTGTATTAGTGTGCACGGTCCCTATAGCGTCGCTGACAATATTTCCACTTTGCATAATCGCATTGGTCATTTCAGCTAGACTCGTTCTGGGATTGGATAAAGTTTATATCTCGAAGTAGTCGCGTGAAGGCAATTCAGTACTTATCTCTAGTTGAGTTATAATCTTAGAGAAGAAACTTTGTGCCCGTAGGTAGTCCTGTCTTGTGACGTCACACAAACGGAATGAATAATTTTCTTACTTTTTAATTTTTCTTGAATACAGGGTGTCCCAGCTTAAACTTTGCAGTCGAATATTTCGGGAATGAGGACTGCTATCGGAAAATGTTTCAGATAAAAGTTGCTCTACCTTTCGAGGGGGACGTGATATTACGCGTTGCGATATTATTGTCACCCCTTGTTTTTAAATGGCAACCGATTTTTCGTCCCAAACGAAGCTTGTACATCACAGTAAGACGAATTCAGCCATACGTGATAAAAGTTTCTGTCGTTTACGGATCGCGAGTTATGGCTGTTCGAAACTCAGGAATTTACCATGACAGTATAATCTCCAGTGAGACGCCAACATTGTTTGAATTTATTAAATGTTCAGAAACATTGCCACCAGTTTTTAGAGCTATAATATTCAAACACATTTCCGCCTCTTGAATGCAGAGTTGCAGCCGATGTCGGAAATGTCGGACTCTTAGAAAAAGGTGGCAATGTTTCTGAACATTTAATAAATTCATGAAACAATCTGTGTTTGAAACGTGTACTTGTTGGGCGGCTTATCTTACAATGCTTTGTTATTGTTGCGTCTCTTTTCTTGTAGATTATACTGTCATGGTAAATTCCTGAGTTTCGAACAGCCATAACACGCGATCCGTAAAAGACAGAAACTTTTATCACGTATGGCTGAATTCGTCTTACTGTGATGTACAAGTTTCGTTTGGGACGAAAAATCGGTTGCCATTTAAAAAAACAAAGTTGACCTTCATATCACCTCAACGCCTCCACTGACACGAAAGCCAATATCACCAGAATATGTCCCCCTCAGAACCCAACAACTTTTATCTGAAACATTTTTCGATAGCAGTCCTCATTGCCGAAATATTCGACTGCAAAGTTTAAGTTGGGACACCCGTATAGTTCGAGCGAGGGGGAAATAACTCAAGATTTGAGTTACACATCAATTCTGAGGGTTGAAATAATTCAGAATAATTCATTTAATTCAACCTAATTCTTTTCATTCTGATGAATTCTTCTTAATTCGCCTTAAATTCAACTCAATTCAACGTAATTCAACTTCAATTCAACTTCAATTCAATTTCGATTCAACTTCAATTCAATTTCGATTCAACTTCAATTCAATTTCGATTCCACTTCTATTCAACTCAATTTAAATTTTATTAGATTTAATTCAACTCAATTCTGCAACTTCAATTCAACTTCAATTCGACTCAACGTCAATTTAACTCAACTTCGGTTCAACTTGGATCCAATTTCGATTCAACTTCAACTCAATTTCCATTCAACTTTAATTCAATTTCGATTCAACTTCAATTCAACTTCAATTTCAATTCAATTCAATCAATTCAGGTAATTATAAATAATTCAGGTGAATTGCAAATTAATACATGGACTATTGACACGTCTATGCAACGAGTTGTTTCCCTCTCGAGTTCGAGTCTGATCATGGAAAAGTATTTGGAAAACCAAATTCTACCAAAAAACTATAAGGAACGATAAAAACAGGATTCTACGACGGTCGAGATCAAACCTTTTGGTATTTTTATACCCACCATGAAGTGACCGATTTTTTTTTTTTGTATTCTCTGATCCGACAATTTGATGATTGGGTACCTTCTACGCACAGATTGACCATCTGATGGCGATATACGGACAACCATGCGGTCAACAGAAGAACATGGCGGCCTGGTTACTATGTGACGTCACGTGGCGTCCGAAAATTGATCATTTTGAATCACTGTTTACAGTCGCCTGAAGTTTATTCTATCATTTTTCTAATGCTTAAAAATACTATTAAATTATCACACGCTTATTTATCATAGATATTTGTTACCTTTCAATCTGAGGAAACCTCCCTATTCATGAAACTCTACGAACATCAACCAAAAGGAGCGACCGAACCTGAAGACTATACAGGGTGAGTTGCATCCGGGTAACTGAACGAGGGAGGGGCTTATCACCGCTGATGCTCCGCCCCTTGGCGTATCACAAACTGTTATCAAAATCCAAGTTTACATCAAGCAGTCGATACTTGGTCTGGTCGACGGCTTGATATGAACTCAGATTTTGATATCAGTTTGTGATACGTACGCCAAGGGGCGGAGCATCAGCAGTGATAAGCCCCTCCTCGTTCAGACCCGGAGATAACTCACCCTGTATATAAATCCACAACAGTCGGGGACAAATTTAACCAGGAAAATCTATTCAAAACGTAGCAGTATACTATAGGAATAGCAGTTATAGTCTTACGAAATTCTACATTGTCGTAGAAATTATCATTAAAAAAAAGGTCGAGATTTTCGTGGATCCTCGTAGATGTTATTTTGAATATAGCTGTTGGTAGGAATGAAAGCGTCCATGTGTCACACTGTATTGTATTATACCATGCAAAATTTATCGCGTGATTTCAAACGAATATTTATTTGCTCGTTTATTTGTTGCAGGAAATGAACTTGATTAGCCTATATTATACGTATACGCGTACACCCATCAGCAATGATCATCCTAGATTCTCCAGCTCAAATATAATATCGTGCAATTAGGGAGAGCAATTATCGTAGGTATGTGTTCTCGGTTGTCAGAAGAGAACTTCAAACGCTCGAGGCCCAAGCCATCCATACATAATGCTAATGCCAGAAATTAACTTGAAACATTCATACGCGGAGCAAAGTGTTGTATTTGTTTCATTCTGCAGTTCGATAACATACCTCGTACTCATCACAGTCGTATTTAGTAGGTACACGTGGTCTAGACTAAAACGAATATTCGTAGTATAATAATATAATACTCTAAGGGCAGTTAAGCTTCGCAGTAATGAGAATGAGACAAAAAGAAGCCCCAACGTTCGTTGACCTCATGGAAAAGACTTTCAAACTGATTCGATGGAGTGGACATTGGTTTCCAACTACTGTCGCGAATCCTGCAACTAGCGTATATCTCAGTACTGATTTTTGGAGATCACTTATTTTCATTTCAACATTACCTCTGCAGCTGGTTCCATGTATTAGTGATCTAGTCTTAAAAATACCGGACATGCCAAAGGTATCCAAATTAAATAAAATTCTATGTTAAAGAACTCAATCCGTATGGATATATAGACAGAGTGAGCGATATAATTTTTCATTCACAGGTGATCATGAATTCTATAAGTACTTTGTATTGCATTCACACTCTGTTCAGAGTAGGCTTTACCATCGTGATGGGGAATCGTATTTGGAACATTTTCAAAGAGTTCGATAAATGTAAAGTTCCTTCACCGTTCCTTCTCATCGATAGTCAGGTAATCCGAAAGAATATAGAATAACAAACACCAGTCAAACGGTATTCGTAAACGGTTCGTTCAAAGTATGTTTCCCAAATTTTCTTTTTTATAATCAATATAATTGGAGAATCAAACTTGAACATTATAACCATACACCTAGTGTCCTGCTAACGGTTATTGTCCTCATAGCTGGGTCAAGAAACAACGCAAAAGGCCTTCAAATCAGCGAATAGAGTATTTCTTGTGATAATCATCGGAGCCAATGTCACCGGGTGTTTATTCACTGTAACGCCATTCGTGATGTCATATGAGGCACGACTTCAAAAACTTCAAGAATCGTCAACGAACGGTAGCATACCTAACGTATTGGTTTACGAGGCACGGTACCCCTTCGACATTTCTGGATTCCCGTTATATCAGGTGGGACAAGTAGTGCAAGAGATTTTCTTCGAAGCTACCTTATGTTGTGAGGCCGCGTGGACGAGTGGTATTTGAAACATTTGGTAACTTATTGCAGCTGACTGTACTTTTTCAAGCGTTTTGTGGTTTCATTTGGATCAACATGATCTCGACATCGGACGCGATCTATCTCTCTGTTATTATCAGAGTAACAGAGGAGTTCGACGTTTTGAAAGATATGCTAACCATACTGTCTAACATGAAATCTTCCGAAGTTTATAATGACAAATCAGGATTAGTTGGCAATCAGATTTCCTCGCACTTGAGCAATGTAGAATGGCCAAGGGATGCGAATATTTTGGTTCATTCGTGGATCAACCATCACCAATTGGTGCTCCGGTTTGTAGTTGTGTAGATACGTCGTTGTTAAAATCATTACTATGGTGATTATTACTGTTATAATTATAATTATTATTACTATATTCCAGTATTTTGGAGGAAGTAAGAAGTGCATTTTCAATTTTCATTTTCGGGGTGGTTGCAATCAATTCTGCATCTTTGGTGCTTTTGGCTTACGTCGGAGCAACGGTATGAATATTTCTCAATTCTTTTGTCATCATCGTTTTCATTCAACGATTGTAATTTCGGTTTTCACTCTTCTTGTAGATAAACGATGTAACCGCCTTGCTTTCAATAGTCAGTTTCTTATTCGTTGTTCTGGCACAACTATCGAGTTTCTCTTATTTCTCTGCTAAACTGACATCGAAAGCTGACGAAATGTCACGACAATTGCTTTGGACGAATTGGTGGGAAGCACCCGCTTCGTACCAATCGGCATTGAAATTAGTCTGCCTGAGGGCATCGAAAGAAGTAACTATATCTGGGATGGGATACTTTGATTTGGATTTGGAATTGTTTCTAGTCGTAAGTAAGATTATGGCAGTAATTGACTCAACAGTTATTCCACCGAAATGTTAGCAATAGACAGGACATTTTTTTCTCAGTGCTGACAATGAGTCAAACAAATTTTGTTCCAGTTCGTTTAAAGATATTAAAATTTCTGTTTTCTTCATTCTTATAGATCGTCCAGAGTGCCTCATCGTATTTTGTGATCCTCATAAATTTGACAACTGATTAGAGAATAATCGAAAATCGTAGTAGTCTATAAATATCGTACCACCTATACAGTGGTAAAATTGTTTGTCACATTCCAAATTCAATACGAATAAAAACTAATCGATTCTCACGATACTCGTGAAATCGCTTTCATTCCGCCCTTGATACACAGTGTACTAATTTTGGTCCGGACCCCTTCGAACTCGCACGGCTTTTCATGCATCGCGCCCGTTCGAAGCGGGCCCGAAGTTTCTTGTCCGCCCGCGCGCGAAGTGCGCATGTGCAACCGTCGCCGGACTGGAAGGGATCAAATTGCGTCTGCTTCACGTACATGAAACGGCGCGTTTCAAGGGGGGTATAGGACAAAAGTAACTCGCATGTCTGCAATGAAGACAAAAAGTTGTAAACGCCAAAAATGCGATATTAGTGGCAATACCGTCTAGTTGAAGAAGGGATACAAATATCTGATGTAAGCATACAGATTCTAATTCAGCTATACGATTTTCTGCATCAGAAAAAGTTTTTGACTCTAGCACCTATAATTTTTGTCTGTAACCGTATATTGTTGTATCGTCAGGGCCGAATTAACCGTAAGCCTGAGTTGCAATTGAAAAACTGATATTGCATTGAGGATTGACCTGAATTTTATGGTCACACACTTAAAAACAATCTGCGTTCCTGTGGAGTTTTACGCGCTGTTAATGCTTTTCCTATCAAGAATAACAAGGTCGGATGGTAGTTTTAACAGAAATTGTAAATTTCCTGTAACATGGTGAATACAACAGGAAAAATGTGTTGAATTGTAATAACTTTTTTTCAATGTTAAAATAACATTGGTTTCTTCTAAAAATCACCGAAATTGTATTGTTTAACAATTATATCACGTAAATTGACTAATATTCAACTTTCGTAATTCGTTCTCTGCTTTTTAGTATTTCAACGTTCCTGGACATGTTCTAACAGTCTTATTGTTAGGAGATCGAAAAATGTATATTATATACTACCCTGTTGCTATCAGAAACGGCAAAAAGTCGTAATGGCGCTTACGACCTTTCGTCATTAAAGACTCAAGCTATTATGACACCCCTACTGAAAAACATTTTGTAACGAATGATGCGACGAAGTAGCTTATAAATGACACACCAAATCATACTACGTTATGACCGATTTTTGTGTATAGTTTACCGTGTAACTTGTTGTATACTTCGGTGTGTGATTTGTGAGGTAATTTATCGTGAACATATAGGTTTGTCATTTTTTTTTTTTTGTCATAACCATAAAGTTCATTTATTTTGTTCTTTATCGCATGGTTTATCGTGTTATTAATTTTGTCATTTCCGATTCCATTGGAATTCAAAAAGTTTAATTGAGTGAACGAATTATGAGTTAGAATACTAATACGAAAGGAATGAAATCGATAAAGGGTGATGGGTGAAAAACAATCATATAACAATTATCGAGGGAAGTTTATCCCTATAATACTGAAAAACTTCATATGATTAAAGTGGTGAAAAAGTATGTACATGATAAATCATATGATAAATCAAATCGAATTATGACCGATTTCAGTACGTGATTTATGCTAGGATGATCGTACGTTTAATCAGCTATTTAGCTCTAGTTTCGAATCATCATATCAATTAGTTAACTGGTAAAACTTACGAAATGAGCTTATGCTTTTATACTTTTTTTTTCATATTCAATTTGAATATTTTCAGGAATAACATTCATAATTCGTGAGAGAGGCATAACTGGAGCTAAATTCGCTCCCAATAACCTTCTTCCACTGCACGACATTGAAGTCGAGTACGATTCCGGCTGTTTGGTGACGCGTAAGTGTAGCCTACACGGTGCAAATTTACTCGTGAGAACCATAGAGACAGCCAACCATCTATCGGTGCGTTACGGTACCACACACCGGGTTACCCACGGACGTATATTAGAGGACTGGCAACTCCCCTATGTCAGCCGTGCTAGAGTTGCGCCGACTTTTCATCTGGTAGTTCCGCATTGTACCGTCGTTATTACTGCGGGGCGCTGGCAGTCACTGAGGCCTAGGCTGAATTTTCATTGGGAGTATTTTGAGGCGCGGTAAAATACTGCCAATGAAAATCAAACCGAGCCCTCAGTGACTGCCAGCGCCCCGCAGTCATAACGACGGTACAATGCGGAAATAGCGGAGGAAAAGTCGGCGCGATATTGCTGGAAGTTGCCAGTCCTCTAATATACGTCCGTGGCGCCGACTTTTCATCCGGTAGTTCCGCAAAATAGTAGGGCTGTGCAAATTTTCGATTTTTTAAATTATTCGTTGCGAATCAAATAGTAAAATTCAATTTGAAGATCGAATCAAATTATTCGAAACTTTCAGTGATTAGAGGAGTTCGAATATTCGAATAATTTGATTCTACTGACGAATAATTCGAAGCTTCCAGAAAATGAGGATGTTCCGGCGACTCTTTAGAGACAATCGTATATATTTTCTACAAATGATTCTGAGTTTTCAGGCTCTTTGTATTTCACTCGGATAATGGATATATGAGGAATATTCTTCATCACTCATAAACATTGGTGATAACGATGATGACGATGAATTCATTTCATGAATTCAAAACTTACGTCAATTAAACAACACGACGTTCAGATGAATAAATAAATATTCATATTCGCAACGATTTGTTGGCCTTCTTGATTCTTCAGGTCAACGGAAGAAGTTAGCTCTCGCGTACGACTGACAGATTCGAGGGTTAAAAGTGCATTCGTCCCTGATTGAAGTTTCATTCTTCATCGAAAACGGGGAAAATAGGTCGGTTACGTATCATATTCAAGGCCTGAGACGTAAATTTGTGAGCATAGGTATTCTTTAGCACGGAAAAATTAACGTTGTGAAATGAGCGATTTTTAGATTTTTTAGGTTTGAATTGAAAATGATTTCTGGATCGTCGTTCGTGGTTCGTGCGAATGACCTACAGCAATGGCCACGACAAGTCGTATCAGAAAAATAGCAGGGCTCTGCGAATGTTCAATTATTCGTCGCGAATCTGATAGTGAAATTCAATTTGAAGATCTATTCAAATTATTAGAAACTTTGAATGATTTGAATAGTTCCAATATGCGAAATATTTTACTCTCAGATTCGAAGAATAACATCGCATTCGTTCGTGATTATTGATTCTACATCGAACACGGGGAATAAAGGTCGGTTTCATATCATTATTAAAGCCGCCGAGAGGTCAATTCGTGATCAGATTCTTAAGCACGGAAAAATCAACGTCGTGAAATGGGTGATTTTTCGATTTTTAGGTTTGAATTATGATTTGTGACAGCCGATTAATATAGCGGGTTGTCAAAGCGAGCCGTAACAGAAAATAGAAGCCGTAGTCAGCCGATTTTTCAAATACTGCCGGTGGGTCATTTGAAGATCATCGAAACTCGGAGAACTGCCACTTCGAATAATTCTGATTTCTACCGGTTATCAATTAAAGCTTCAGGAAATGAGGATGTTCCGGGCGTTTACCAGCCTGAATTCTCTACGCTCTTTCACAGCGCATTCCAACGTGAGCAGAGAAAGATGAGGGAGATTTCTTGTTCACGTGAAGTTCGAATTTCATTGTTAGTCATTTTTGATAGGGTACATGAATACCTCTTGTCATATCCAAGCTGCGTAGAAAGATCGATCATTCAATTCAGAAATTGATCTTCGTTAACAGATTTTCTTCCCATAATACATTTTCTCACCTCTAAAATCTTTGAGAAAGATGGGTTCAAAAAAATAAAACCATAGAGCTCTTGAGCAGTTTGGGTTTGACCGGTAAAATTGAGATGCAAAAAGTTCGAAGACTTAAAAAGAAGGAAGGTTTTTGAGAAAATTAAAAATTGATGAACAACAATTGGGTACATATTTTTGTCATCAATTTTCAACTGAAGTAATTCTAATTTGTCCGAAAATTATTCTCCTCAAAATGGATTAACTCCTACATCAATCGACATAGGATCTTGAAAATTGGTGTGCGGGTTGAGAAAATACAAGTATTTTTGTAAGATTCATTCGGATTTCAGCGAAATTGGAACTGATGTGACCAAAGCTGATTTTCATCTTTGCAAATGTTCGTGGTAGATCGTTGATGGAGCGCGGATATGTTTCTTGGTTCGAAACTACACGTACGAAATTTTTCAGATTTGTAGCAACGGCCCATGGGAAAAAAACTCAACTTAGTGAGTGAGCGTAGAAAGTGTTCTCGATTCGAACAACAATAAAATGTTCTGAATTCGGCCCGAATAATGCTCATCCTCGACTAACTCAAATTATTTCCTCGATTATTTCAATCTTTGAAAGTGTCAAATTTTAGAAGGATCCAAATCTTCAAATAATTCGAAGAGTTCGAAAATTACGAATAGTCGAATAGTGCGGTTAGTTCGGAATGTTCGAGTTATTCGAAATCTCGAATTATTCAAAAATTCAAATTATTTGAAATCTCTAACTATTCGAAAATTCGAGTTAATCGGAAAATCGGATTATTCGAAATCTTGAACTAAATATACGATTCAATTCGATTCGAATACTATATTTGCACAGTTCTAAAAATAGTCCATTTTAATGCTAACGAAGACAAACCACGATAAAAGTTATGAGACAATCATCATCATTTCGAGAATCTGAGAATTCGAGAAATCGTCGGCCCGCGCGGAGCGCGGGCTTCGCATCGGCTAGTCTTGTTAAAAAACGTGGACGTAAAAAGGAGCGTAAAATCAGAGAATTCGCATCCTTTATTGGGACAACAATGAAATACGGTCGAGTTCACATAAGAGAATTCGAGAGGCAACGATTCCTAGCGCTCAGAAGAAACGGTGATAATTTTGAAACATTGGAAATGGAAGATTATAGACGTTACATGATAGAAGCGTGAGTGGCTTATACACAAGATTATTAGCTGATCTGCAATACGAAAAAAATTGAATCCGGAGGAGCCTAATGGCCGTCCTTGACACATGAGCGTAACGAGCGACGGGGTGTTGGCCCGGCGACTCTGGAACATTTTTCTCCCTATAGGCGACACTGAAAATGTCTGAAAACACTATTTTTGTAATCAGGCCATCCATACGAATGATTTGAAACAAAAATGAACCATTCTGCTATGAGTCACTTAGGTCAGATTTGTTGACATCTTTGAAAATACACCGAGATCAAATGCTACGCGCAAAATGTCTGAAAACGCAAATTTTAACAATAAAATACCAAACTTTATGTACATTTTCAATATCAGACATTTCGTGATGAGACAGTCGACAGATTTTTTTTGACACAGCAGAAATGGCCCCCCGCGAACATGCTACACTTTTGATCGTTACTACCCACCTAGTCGGCTCTAGGGTCATCCAATCTATCGATTTTACACGGTTTTAGCCATTTTACTATGTGACATGGTTTTGGTCGTCATCTCTCGTACTATAGGCTTCTGTCCGAACGGACGTTCCAAATTGTCTCTCGGCTAATTATCTATATTTAAACTATGAATTTGAGGGGATCCAACATGACGGCGTGACCGGTTGGACTCATTAGTCGGGCTCCTCAAATAATAGAACCATAACCCGGACATATCCAGTTTTTCTCGAAAAGAGTAACATATTATCAGTTTCAATAAAACAGAAGTCCTTCGGTAATTGTTTAACAGTTCCAAGTGTCTGGAATGCCGATAAAATTGAAGAAAATGGAAAATAATTGAGTGTGGTTGGACTCTGATCAGTCAATACTAATTCTCGTTAAAAAAAAAAAAAACGTGTTAAGAAAGCTATAAAGAGATTGGGTGAATAATCAAAACAATCTCAGACTTAGACTGAATTTCCTTTCAATGGTTCAGCAAATAAAAGTAACCAAAAAAAAAGAGAGGCAATGAGGAAGATCTAAATGATTTATTAGTAAGGCCCCAAGATAGGCAACGGAGATCAGATTCAATGGCTGAGAATAGTAACATCGTCGTTCAGAATTCGCTTGGAAAACATCGTCGTTCAGGATTCGCTTCAAAAACATCGTCGTTCAGGATTTGCTTCGAAAACATCGTCGTTCAAAAGCGGATTTTGTGGGAAACATTTTCTGAGTCTACGCCAATGCCAGGTACACGATTAGCGGAAAACAGAGGCTGGTTCACGTGAGAATTACGACAAGGCGTTTCATTTTCATTTTCATTTATTTCATCCCACCATATACAAACATATAACACAACAGCAAATAGCAACAGAAATACATCAAGTTAAAAAATAAAACAGTCACAGACTAGAATAGACAGCCTGCTTGCCCTACAGGAGGTGCTAGTGCACCTGTGCGTAGGAGGGGGAGAGAACTTAAAAGAAGAAAAATTGACTAAAAAAAAAAATATATAATAATAATTAAAATTACAATTAAAAATACTTACATACTGATATCCAAAACAAATTAAAACAATCAAAAATAAAGTCATTTCATATCAGCTAAGCAAAGCTAAGATTACACTAAAATCACATTGCTAAGACATAAAATAATCTTAACCCCAAACATACTACAAACAATTAACTTACAACAATAAAATAAATTACATACTCATACAACACGTTCTAACCCACACTTTCAGCTTTGCTTTTATTGCACATTTTTCCAATCTCAATTCAGATAATTTTAAAGGTAGCATATTAAACAACTTTACGGCAACGTATAAATGAGATTTCTTCCCGACCTCGAGGTAGACCCTTGGCAAGGAGAGGCTTTTGAATCTGGTCCGTCTGTTAACATCCCTTTTGTCCCTTAGCGCTAGGCCCTGGTGAAAATAATTTCTACGCCAAACTACGAAAAGAATCTACGAAAAAGTATCGGATTTCGGACTTTTCGTAGTTTATTTTTACGCCAGATTTTGTACAGAGTAGTAGTTTTTCGTAGATAGTTGTAGAATGAAATTCGATGTCTATATGAATTGTCGTTTCTAGGTATTCATAGTTTATCGTAGTTCCTCGTAGTTTTTTCGTAGATAGTTGTAGAAGCCAGTTTCGGGATTGTACCTGGATCCTACCCGTACTGCAATTTAATAAACGAAGCGATTTCATAGTAATTCGACCTATTTTTAGAAAAAATCTACTCAACGTTGATGGAATTATTGAATTTAAAATTAAAAAAAAAAATTTACCCCCAGAAGGATTTGAACCTAGCTCACTTTTAGGGGCCACCCATCCAAGTACTGACCGCGTCCGATGTTGCTTAACCTCGGTGATCCCCAGATGTATGGTCTTCAACTCGCCCAAATTCATCTCCTTGCAGAACTTGACATTTTCTGGCAACATGAAGTTAGTGACTGACATGGAACTTCAACTGAATATTTGAAAAGCTTTGTCACGTTAAGCTTCATATTCTGCCAGCTTTTCGTAGAAAATCATACATTATAGTAATTTTGCGTAGAAATTCGTACTATTCAACAAACAATCGCCAAAGTTTAATCAAATCCTTCCGGCAATTAGACTTTTCACTTTTGTTGTAGAAAATTCTAAATTATCGTAATTTTTTGTAGTTTTATACTTGCGATCTACGTAAAAAGATTCTCATACATTTCAGTCGTAAATTTCTGTAAATGTTCGTAGATATTCATAGTTTGTGCAATTCTTATCTACCATATTCCGTAAAATTTACGAAAATTTTTTCGGGTTGATCATGGTCGTAGATTTTCGTAATCTTTCGTAGATATTTGTAGTAAAGATATTCTGTTGCTTGAAAGATGTAAATTTCCATAATTAATCATGAAATTTTGTAGTTTTCTACTTCCGGAACTACGAAAGACTACGAAAAATTACGAGAAATTGCAAACAATTCCGATTTTCTGAACATTTCTACGATTTGACAGTTTTTGTAGTTTGACGTGAAAATTATTTTTACCAGGGATATTCCGTTGTCGGGAAACTGTAGATTTTTGTAATTGTTCATGAAAATCCGTAGTTTTCCACTGCCAAAACTACGAAAAACTACGACAAATCAAGACAAGAACATTCAGCTTCATTCCGTTTGTAGATTTTCGTAGATTCCCGTAGATACTCGTAGAACTGATATTCCGTTGTGGGAAAACTGTAGATTTTCGTAATTGTTCAAGAAAATCCGTAGTTTTCCACTTCCAAAACTACGAAAAACTACGACAACTCAAGACAAGAACATTCAGCTTCATTCCGTTTGTAGATATTCGTAGATTCCCGTAGATACTCGTAGAACTGATATTCCGTTGTGGGAAAACTGTAGATTTTCGTAATTGTTCATGAAAATTCGTAGTTTTCTACTTCCAAAACTACGAACAACTACGACAAATTACGAAAAATTATGAATTATTACGAAAAACCTCGTTTTTCTACGCATTTTTACGCTTCGGTATTTTTCGTAGTTTGGCGTAGAAATTATTTTCACCAGGGGATATTCCCTTGATAGGGCTTCGAGGAAGAAGGCCTCACGCATCGGGAGTGGGGAGGATATCTGGGTGCTATGTGTACGCCCTAGTATGATTTTTAGAACCCTCTTTTGTAGCTTACTCAGAAACTCAAAAGCACCATCAAGAGCCCCTCCCCATGCTATGATTCCGTAAGTGGCAGCGCTATGGAATAAACCGTAGTAGATCGACATTAGCTCTTTAACACCCATCAATGGCTTGAGCTTGACAAAAACATAAAGCAGGTATCTTAGCTTCTTTAACAAGTAATCAATATGCACGTTCCATTTAATATGCGAGTCAATGTGTACACCCAGGTACTTTACCGAGTGGACTCTCGCCAGACTCACATCGTCAATTGCAATATTGAAAGTCTCCGGCAAACTGTCAGTATAGTTGCCAAAGGTCATGTAAACTGATTTATTAGTATTCAGCGTTAGCTTACTGTCATATAGCCAGTTATAAGTGATATTCATGTATTCATTGAGCGTGTCCTCAACCCGCGCCCAGGTATCCTCTGAGCATAGCAAAACGGTATCATCCGCATAGGCCAGGATACTTGGTATATATAATTTCCAGCAATTGATTGATATAGAGATTAAAGAGGAACGGCCCAAGGATGGTACCCTGGGGTACACCCATGGGCACACTCCTGGAGTCGCTTCCGACACCGTTGACCTTAACACATTGGGATCGACCTACTAAATAACTGCAGAGCAGATCTAGAACAATTCTTCTGAGCCCTAGGCAATCTATTCTTTCAATCAGTAGGTTATGAGCGACCGTATCAAACGCCTTCGACAAGTCAAGGAAGACAGCAGCCGTAGGCATGCTTCTGTCCAGATTAGTACGTATAAAGTTAGATATTTCCGCCAGAGCGTCGTCAGTACTCTTCCCTTTCAGGAAGCCAAACTGTTTACTTGAGAATATGCCGTTCTTTTCAAAGAAACATGTTAATCTACTATGTAAAATTTTCTCGAAAATTTTCGCCAGATTCGATATAAGGGAGATGGGCCTGTAGTTGTTAGCCGAATGCCTGTCTCCAGCCTTATACACCGGTACCACCTCGGCTTTCTTGAAGTGCTGCGGGAAGACTGCAGTTTCTATACTCAGATTAATCAGATAGGCCAGCGGCCTGGCTATGTATAGCTGCCTATTCTTTTCAGTGTATCCGCATGTATACCGTCAACTCCCCCCGCTTTACACTTCAACTCCTTGACAACACGCAGAACCTCCTCTTCATTGGCAGGAGCCAAGAATATGGAGTTATCCCGCCTGTCAACCCTTCGAGATTGCACCCGTGCAGCAGGGGTTTTTGCTTCTCCCGCGATTTTCAAACCGACCGAGCAAAAGAAGTCATTAAAACAGTTAGCAACGCTGTACTCTTTCTCCCCATCTTTATTTAAAAACTGTATATGACCCAAATCTCTAACTTTTTTGCCCAACTTAGCATTTACATAGCTCCATAGGTACTTAGTGTCTCTATTTTGAATGAGGTTTCTATCATAAGTAGTTTTAGCGGCATTGATAGTTTTCCCTAGTGCAGCCGCGTATTCCTTGTATTGCTTTTCCAGTCTCTCGTCCCCAGGATTACTTTTCCACCTGTCATACAATTTTTTCTTTGTACGAGAAGATATCATGAGGCCCTTTGTGATCCAGCTCTTCCGCGGTATTAGCTTCCGTTTACCCATTACCGAAGTCGCATCTTCGATCATACCAGTTAGTTACCTTACAAAATTGTCAGTAGCTAGGTTGGCATCATTCACAGACAAAACCCTATCCCAGCTAGAGTCTTTACACATCTTTCTTAGCTTACAAAAATCAATCTTCTTAATTTCCTCAGTCTTAGTGTTAACGGTGATCCCCGCTTCCACCCCTAAGAACACCAGTACTGGATAGTGATCTGTGATCATATGACCGAGCTTCACGGTATAAACATTCGCCTTAGACTTAACTAGAGAGTGATCAATGCATGACCCCCCACTGGGTACAGCCCCGGGTCTCGTGACTGTGGTTACACAGGGGAGGTACTCACACTGCAAGATGTTATTGAGATAGTTATCGCTCCACGCCTTATTCGCTAGGGTGTCAATATTTGTGTCACCTATGATGAGATGATTATCTACCTTTTTATTGTCATCTAGTAAGAGCTTAAAGTCCACTAAGAAGTCATTCAGTGGAAAGTCGTGACACCTGTAAATACCCGTTAACTTGAAATCGACACATGTGCCAATATTGATTGTTGTGCTGACTACCTTAAGGCGCCCATAGTGCTCAATCACAGAGCAATGCTTCAGATTCGTCGATACATACATCGCAACACCATCTGCCCTGTTAATCCTACTATCATTTGTATAGAGTTTATAGCCCGGGAAATTCACGAAACCATGACAACATTCGTTTATATTTCTTCATTAAATAGCGTCATTCTAGTGCATATTTTCGGTTAATTTTGATGACTCATGTATCATAAACATTACACTGAAAAAAAGTTTGTTTTTTTTTGTTGTTATTTTCGATTTCATCACGCAAGTTCTGATTCCATACATCTAAAATAACCAAAATATTCATTATTTTCTCATAAAATTTGCTTTCGTTTCTTATACGTCCATCAAGAAAGTTTGAAGTGTTTTACTAATTTATAGCTGTTGTACTAAATAGTGTATAGTATCATGTATAACAAAATGCGATCCCTTTCATTTTTGTGTGTAATCATATGCGGAATCCACTGTCCGCCCAAGCCAGGGTACGACCGGATACGTACCAGATACGTGGGGAAACCGAGCGTGAGTGGGCGATTTCGCATACGTACGTACGAAATTCGGTGGAAAGGCGGATAGTCTGCAGATATATTCCGCATTCGAGCAGGGTCGACGAGGGCGAACGAAAATGTTAGGTAATAGGTATGTGCCCACATTGGTATGTACATACGTACCAGAAGTTGTTCCAGTATCTCTCTATCCCTTTAGTAAATCACACCCGAACGCGGCCGATGGTCGAATACTAGCGGGTTCGATGCAGCCGCTTTATTCGTGCTGCGATTGGCTGCGCGAGTCGGGATCGGTCTGAGGTGAGCTGAGAGCTAAACTGTCACTGCAATCCTACGGCTGAACTGTCAAAACTGTCACCGTGAACCTGACCTAACCGATCAAAAGAATATACTACACTTTGGATTTAACCTGCGACGGAGAAATTGCGATGAGGAAGAAATCGCGATGCAAAAACGAATCTGCGATGGTAAAATGTGGTGCGACGCTGACGATTGACCTCTTATACGAATCTAACAGAAATAGGGATGCGGAAAAGAATCTGCGATGGTAATATCTGCGACGGTTACGATTAACCTCTCATATGAATCTGGAAGAAATTGCGATGCGACAGCAAATCTGCGATGGTAATATCTGACGATTAACCTCTCATATGAATCTAACAGAAATTGCGATGCGACAGAATCTAGAAGAAATTGCGATGCGGAAAAGAATCTGCGACGCTGACGATTAACTCCTCATATGAATCTGGAATAAATTGCGATGCGAAAAAGAATCTGCGACGCTGACGATTAACATCATCCGCGGCGGGGAGAAATTACAGAAATTGCGATGCGACAGAAAATCTGCGATGGTAATATCTGCGCCGCTGACGATTAACCTCTCATATTCATATCATATTCATTCTGGAAGAAATTGCAATGCGGAAAAGAATCTGCGATGGTGAAATCTGCGACACTGGCGATGGTGATATCCGCGACGCTGACGATTAACCTCTCATATGAATCTAACAGAAATTGCGATGCGACAGAAAATCTGCGATGGTAATATCTAACGAATAACCTCTCATATGAATCTGGAAGAAATTGCGATGCGGAAAAGAATCTGCGACGCTGACGATTACCCTCTCATATGAATCTAACAGAAATTGCGATGCGACAGAAAATCTGCGATGGTAATATCTGCGACGCTGACGATTAACCTCTCATATTCATATTGATATTCATATTCACATCATATTCATTCTGGAAGAAATTGCGATGCGGAAAAGAATCTGCGACGCTGACGATTAACCTCTCATATTCATATTGATATTCATATTCACATCATATTCATTCTGGAAGAAATTGCGATGCGGAAAAGAATCTGCGACGCTGACGATTAACCTCTCATATGAATCTCACAGAAATCGCAATGCGGAAAATAATCTGCGATGGTGAAATCTGCGACGCTGGCGATGCTGATATCCGCGACGCTGACGATTAACCTCTCATATGAATCTGTGAGAAATTGCGATGCGGAAAAGAATCTGCGACGCTGACGATTAACCTCTCATATGAATCTCACAGAAATTGCAATGCGGAAAAGAATCGGCGACGCTGACGATTAACCTCTCATATGAATCTCACAGAAATTGCAATGCGGAAAAGAATCGCTGCGACGCTGACGATTAACCTCTCATATGAATCTAACAGAAATTGCGATGCGGAAAAGAATCTGCGACGCTGACGATTAACCTGCGACGCTGACGATTAACCTCTCATATGAATCTAACAGAAATTGCGATGCGGAAAAGAATCTGCGATGGTGAAATCTGCGACGCTGGCGATGGTGATATCCGCGACGCTGACGATTAACCTCTCATATGAATCTAACAGAAATTGCGATGCGACAGAAAATCTGCGATTGTAATATCTGACGATTAACCTCTCACATGAATCTGGAAGAATTGCGATGCGGAAAAGAATCTGCGACGCTGACGATTAACCTCTCATATGAATCTCACAGAAATTGCAATGCGGAATAGAATCTGCGATGGTAAAATCTGCGACGCTGGCGATGGTGATATCCGCGACGCTGACATTAACCTCTCATATGAATCTGTGAGAAATTGCGATGCGGAAAAGAATCTGCGACGCTGACGATTAACCTCTCATATGAATCTAACAGAAATTGCGATGCGGAAAAGAATCTGCGATGGTGAAATCTGCGACGCTGGCGATGGTGATATCCGCGACGCTGACGATTAACCTCTCATATGAATCTAACAGAAATTGCGATGCGACAGAAAATCTGCGATTGTAATATCTGACGATTAACCTCTCACATGAATCTGGAAGAATTGCGATGCGGAAAGAATCTGCGACGCTGACGATTAACCTCTCATATGAATCTAACAGAAATTGCGATGCGGAAAAGAATCTGCGATGGTGAAATCTGCGACGATAAAATAAAAAACCATATTTACAGGGAATTGTACATGAATTAGATGAGGCAACTCCTAATTTACAATGCCCTCAATTGTTAGTTCATTATTATTAGTAATTAGCAATTCATATTTAATGAAGTTATTAATTGAATTTCAAAAACAGGAATATATTTTCGTAACGGAATATATTTTATAGTGCAAAGTGATGCTTTATCACTGGTGCACTTTTGTAAAATTTGTCGCAATCGTAGCTACGCAGAAAATCTAAAAGAAAACAGATGTCTAACAAGAATTTAGACCTTACATTAGATCAGTTTGAAACGCTACGTAGATCTACCGATCTACGTGGCGATCCGTATAAAACTGCGATTTACAAAAATTTAGATCTACGTAGATGTCAGAACTGATCGTGCGACTGAAGCTGTCAGCTGTCGGAAATAAGTCTGAAGTGAGCTGAGATTTACAATGCGGAAAAGAATCTGCGACGGTGAAATCTGCAACGCTGGCGATGGTGATATCCACGACGCTGACGATTAACCTCTCATATGAATCTGGAAGAAATTGCAATGCGGAAAAGAATCTGCGACGCTGACGATTAACCTCTCATATGAATCTGGAAGAAATTGCGATGCGGAAAAGAATCTGCGACGCTGACGATTAACCTCTCATATGAATCTAACAGAAATTGCGATGCGACAGAAAATCTGCGATGGTAATATCTGCGACGCCGACGACTAACCTCTCATATGAATCTGGAAGAAATTGCGATGCGGAAAAGAATCTGCGACGCTGACGATTAACCTCTCATATGAATCTAACAGAAATTGCGATGCGACAGAAAATCTGCGATGGTAATATCTGCGACGCTGACGATTAACCTCTCATATTCATATTCATATTCATATTCATATCTTATTCATTCTGGAAGAAATTGCAATGCGGAAAAGAATCTGCGACACTGACGATTAACCTCTCATATGAATCTAACAGAAATTGCGATGTGACAGAAAATCTGCGATGGTAATATCTGCGACGCGGACGATTAACCTCTCATATGAATCTCACAGAAATGCAATGCGGAAAAGAATCTGCGACGGTGAAATCTGCAACGCTGGCGATGGTGATATCCACGTCGCTGACGATTAACCTCTCATATGAATCTGGAAGAAATTGCGATGCGGAAAAGAATCTGCGACGCTGACGATTAACCTCTCATATGAATCTAACAGAAATTGCGATGCGACAGAAAATCTGCGATGGTAATATCTGCGACGCTGACGATTAACCTCTCATATTCATATTGATATTCATATTCACATCATATTCATTCTGGAAGAAATTGCGATGCGGAAAAGAATCTGCGACGCTGACGATTAACCTCTCATATGAATCTCACAGAAATCGCAATGCGGAAAATAATCTGCGATGGTGAAATCTGCGACGCTGGCGATGCTGATATCCGCGACGCTGACGATTAACCTCTCATATGAATCTGTGAGAAATTGCGATGCGGAAAAGAATCTGCGACGCTGACGATTAACCTCTCATATGAATTTCACAGAAATTGCAATGCGGAAAGAATCGGCGACGCTGACGATTAACCTCTCATATGAATCTAACAGAAATTGCGATGCGGAAAAGAATCTGCGATGGTGAAATCTGCGACGCTGGCGATGGTGATATCCGCGACGCTGACGATTAACCTCTCATATGAATCTGTGAGAAATTGCGATGCGGAAAAGAATCTGCGACGCTGACGATTAACCTCTCATATGAATTTCACAGAAATTGCAATGCGGAAAAGAATCGGCGACGCTGACGATTAACCTGCGCCGCTGACGATTAACCTCTCATATGAATCTAACAGAAATTGCGATGCGGAAAAGAATCTGCGATGGTGAAATCTGCGACGCTGGCGATGGTGATATCCGCGACGCTGACGATTAACCTCTCATATGAATCTAACAGAAATTGCGATGCGACAGAAAATCTGCGATTGTAATATCTGACGATTAACCTCTCACATGAATCTGGAAGAATTGCGATGCGGAAAAGAATCTGCGACGCTGACGATTAACCTCTCATATGAATCTAACAGAAATTGCGATGCGGAAAAGAATCTGCGATGGTGAAATCTGCGACGATAAAATAAAAACCATATTTACAGGGAATTGTACATGAATTAGATGAGGCAACTCCTAATTTACAATGCCCTCAATTGTTAGTTCATTATTATTAGTAATAAGCAATTCATATTTAATGAAGTTATTAATTGAATTTCAAAAACAGGAATATATTTTCGTAACGGAATATATTTTATAGTGCAAAGTGATGCTTTATCACTGGTGCACTTTTGTAAAATTTGTGAGAAATTGCGATGCGGAAAAGAATCTGCGACGCTGACGATTAACCTCTCATATGAATCTCACAGAAATTGCAATGCGGAAAAGAATCTGCGACGCTGACGATTAACCTCTCATATGAATCTCACAGAAATTGCAATGTGGAAAAGAATCTGCGACGCTGACGATTAACCTCTCATATGAATCTCACAGAAATTGCAATGCGGAAAAGAATCGGCGACGCTGACGATTAACCTCTCATATGAATCTAACAGAAATTGCGATGCGGAAAAGAATCCGCGATGGCGAAATCTGCGACGCTGGCGATGGTGATATCCGCGACGCTGACGATTAACCTCTCATATGAATCTGTGAGTAATTGCGATGCGGAAAAGAATCTGCGACGCTGACGATTAACCTCTCATATGAATCTGGAAGAAATTGCGATGCGGAAAAGAATCTGCGACGCTGACGATTACCCTCTCATATGAATCTAACAGAAATTGCGATGCGACAGAAAATCTGCGATGGTAATATCTGCGACGCTGACGATTAACCTCTCATATTCATATTGATATTCATATTCACATCATATTCATTCTGGAAGAAATTGCGATGCGGAAAAGAATCTGCGACGCTGACGATTAACCTCTCATATGAATCTCACAGAAATCGCAATGCGGAAAATAATCTGCGATGGTGAAATCTGCGACGCTGGCGATGCTGATATCCGCGACGCTGACGATTAACCTCTCATATGAATCTGTGAGAAATTGCGATGCGGAAAAGAATCTGCGACGCTGACGATTAACCTCTCATATGAATCTCACAGAAATTGCAATGCGGAAAAGAATCGGCGACGCTGACGATTAACCTGCGACGCTGACGATTAACCTCTCATATGAATCTAACAGAAATTGCGATGCGGAAAAGAATCTGCGATGGTGAAATCTGCGACGCTGGCGATGGTGATATCTGCGACGCTGACGATTAACCTCTCATATGAATCTAACAGAAATTGCGATGCGGAAAAGAATCTGCGATGGTGAAATCTGCGACGCTGGCGATGGTGATATCCGCGACGCTGACGATTAACCTCTCATATGAATCTAACAGAAATTGCGATGCGACAGAAAATCTGCGATTGTAATATCTGACGATTAACCTCTCACATGAATCTGGAAGAATTGCGATGCGGAAAAGAATCTGCGACGCTGACGATTAACCTCTCATATGAATCTCACAGAAATTGCAATGCGGAATAGAATCTGCGATGGTAAAATCTGCGACGCTGGCGATGGTGATATCCGCGACGCTGACATTAACCTCTCATATGAATCTGTGAGAAATTGCGATGCGGAAAAGAATCTGCGACGCTGACGATTAACCTCTCATGAATCTAACAGGGTACGTGCAGGAAAAGAATGCTGCGATGGTGAAATCTGCGACGCTGGCGATGGTGATATCCGCGACGCTGACGATTAACCTCTCATATGAATCTAACAGAAATTGCGATGCGACAGAAAATCTGCGATTGTAATATCTGACGATTAACCTCTCATATGAATCTGGAAGAAATTGCGATGCGGAAAAGAATCTGCGACGCTGACGATTAACCTCTCATATGAATCTAACAGAAATTGCGATGCGACAGAAAATCTGCGATGGTAATATCTGCGACGCCGACGACTAACCTCTCATATGAATCTGGAAGAAATTGCGATGCGGAAAAGAATCTGCGACGCTGACGATTAACCTCTCATATGAATCTAACAGAAATTGCGATGCGACAGAAAATCTGCGATGGTAATATCTGCGACGCTGACGATTAACCTCTCATATTCATATTCATATTCATATTCATATCTTATTCATTCTGGAAGAAATTGCAATGCGGAAAAGAATCTGCGACGCTGACGATTAACCTCTCATATGAATCTAACAGAAATTGCGATGTGACAGAAAATCTGCGATGGTAATATCTGCGACGCGAACGATTAACCTCTCATATGAATCTCACAGAAATGCAATGCGGAAAAGAATCTGCGACGGTGAAATCTGCAACGCTGGCGATGGTGATATCCACGACGCTGACGATTAACCTCTCATATGAATCTGGAAGAAATTGCGATGCGGAAAAGAATCTGCGACGCTGACGATTAACCTCTCATATGAATCCAACAGAAATTG